>CAJQUN010000002.1:27244798-27984936 GCA_907163345.1 Haberlea rhodopensis
AGCCCGAGTTTCTGAATCATATATGCTTTCTTTTAGAATTTTGTCCTCCATATCTTCAAGTTTCTGTTGACTCGTTTCATCGGATAAATCCGCCTCCTTAATACGGGACTCAGTTTCATTAAGTTTTCCTTCAAGACTTTGAACTCTGTTTCTCAGAAAATCAAGTTCTTCGTGAAGTTTTGAATTTGTTTCAGACAACTCAATACATCGTCCCTCCGTATTCTCAGCCTTATTTTCAGCTTTAGTGACCTTCTGTTTTAGCTCATCAATTAATATTTCCATATCCAATATTGCTTTATATAAACTGTTCTTCTGTTCTTCGCTTGCTTCCAAAGATAACTTCGCATGCTGCATCTGGAAATCTAATTCCACCACTTGCTTCTCAAGTAAACTCGCTTTTTTTGTATCACTGTCATTACTACCTTTGAGAAAGTCCAATTCTTCTGAAAGTTCCAGGTTCGATTGTGTTAAATATGTTATTTTCTCCTCTGCTCTTCCAGCCCGAGTTTCTGAATCATATATGCTTTCTTTTAGAGACTCAATTTCGTCCTCCGTATCTTTAAGTTTCTGTTGACTCATCTCATTGGACAAATCCACCTCCTTAAGCCGGGCCTCGGTTTCATCAAGTTTTCCTTCAAGAATTTGAACTCTGTTTCTCAGAAAATCAAGTTCTTCGTGAAGTTTTGAATTTGTTTCAGACAACTCAATACATCGTCCCTCCGTATTCTCAGCCTTACTTTCAGCTTTCGTGACCTTTTGTTTTAGTTCATCAATTAATATTTCCATATCCAGTATTGCTTTATATAAACTGTTTTTCTGTTCTTCGCTTGCTTCGAAAGATAACTTCGCATGCTGCATCTGGAGATCTAATTCCATCACTTGCTTCTCAAGTAAACTCGCTTTTTTTGTATCGATGTCATTACCACCTTTGAGAAAGTCCAATTCTTCTGAAAGTTCCAGGTTCGATTGTGTTAAATGTGTTATTTTCTCCTCTGCTCTTCCAGCCCGAGTTTCTGAATCATATATGCTTTCTTTTAGAGACTCAATTTCGTCCTCCATATCTTTAAGTTTCTGTTGACTCTTCTCATTGGACAAATCCACCTCCTTAAGCCGGGACTCGGTTTCATCAAGTTTTCCTTCAAGAATTTGAACTCCGTTTCTCAGAAAATCAAGTTCTTCGTGAAGTTTCGAATTTGTTTCAGACAACTCAATACATCGTCCCTCCGTACTCTCAGCCTTACTTTCAGCTTTCGTGACCTTTTGTTTTAGTTCATCGATTAATATTTCCATATCCAATATTGCTTTATATAAACTGTTCTTCTGTTCTTGGCTCGCTTCCGAAGATAACTTCGCATGTTGCAGCTGGAGATCTAATTCCATTACTTGCTTCTCAAATAAACTCGCCTTTTTTGTATTGCTGTCATTACTACCTTTGAGAAAGTCCAATTCTTCTGAAAGTTCCAGGTTCGATTGTGTTAAATGTGTTATTTTCTCCTCTGCTCTTCCAGCCCGAGTTTCTGAATCATATATGCTTTCTTTTAGAGACTCAATTTCGTGCTCCGTATCTTTAAGTTTCTGTTGACTCATTTCATTGGATAAATCCGCCTCCTTAAGCTGGGACTCAGTTTCATTAAGTTTTCCTTCAAGAATTTGAACTCTGTTTCTAAGACGTGTCACCTCAGCATCATCAGCAATGAGAGTGTTTACATTGCTATCAAGTCTTTGGATTGAAACTTCTTTTGAATTTAACTGATTAATGCAATCTAGGAGTTTAGATTTCGTTTCTTCTTCTCTCTTGATCGAACTGCTTAGATTCAATTGAAGAATCTGAAGTTTTCTCAGCATATCTTTCGAAATTCCCATCAGTACCTCAGCTGTATTATCTGCCTCCAAGAATCTCCCCCAAGCAACCTCTGCCGCCTCTTCCATACAAACTGCTACTTGTTCTATTAACCGCATCTTCAGATTAAGGTCTTCTTCGTTTTGTTTAAATTTTGTTAACTCTTTCTCAAGTTCCTGCTCTCCCATAAGAGATTTTTCCAACATTCTGAAGATACGACTTTGTTCAACTGTCTGTATTTGTGGCTTCCACTCTGCGCTTGATAGTTGAAATTCTTCTTTTGCACCCATAATAACATCGGATTTCCCTGTTTATGGACATGTTTTATTGGACCATTAAGAAAATAAGTTTATAACCCTAGAGGACAAAGGTATCACTTACATCCATTTGGTTTAAATGAGATTGAGGACATCTGCAACTTGGCCAATTGAATCTTCATCTCCAAAACCCGTTCTTGAGACCATTTTACTATTTCTTCAGAGTCATGCAATTTGCTAACTATTCCAGAAACTAATTTCACTGATTGTCCAGAAGAAGATATCTTATGAAGGGAGTCGACTAGTAGATCTTGAAGATTACACATAAGATTGTCCAGTTCTCGCAACTCAAGATTTAATATAGCAGTCAGTAAATCAAATGTAAAAGTTTTCTCAATCAATTCTGCTGAAATGTCATCATCTTCAATATGAATCGTGCCAATATCGTTCTCCGGGGCTAAGACATGTAATAAAAGATTTTCCAAATTGGCCAACTTGTCAGAAGAGTAGGCTAAAGTTATATCCACTTCAGACAACACTTTCAAGGCATTTTGTAGCTCGTCAGCATCCTCCTTGTTGTATCGTAGACCTTCATGCAAGAACTTTTGCATGTCTGGATTCGCAATATCAGAAGCACTAGCAGCCGAGTCATTCGCCGCCATGGTCACACTGTTCAAGCTGGAAACCGCAAATCAGAAACACGAATCAACAAAAAAGATTCAACCCAAAAAAACTTATGAACTTCAGGCTTCAACCAAAGTTCCCCGAGTTTCACATATCACCTACGAAATTTGAAGAAACTTAGATAGTTATCGCATGTTAAGACAGCGTTTTACAGGGTGAAATTTGAGCAACAGCTTGTGTTCTCCTGACAAAGAATAAGGTTCAACATAGTCCGTTAGGCACAAGTCTTGAAAGACTTTAAAAATCTGGATCCACTACTCTCAAATGATTATTCGAAAATCCAGTCCAGCCATAATTAACAAATGTGAGTGAAAAAAATAATATATGCTCTCAAAAGTAACTCTTCACTTTCAATCTTTTCTAGTATCTGATAAAAGAAGTAATCTCAAACAACATAAAGCTCTAGAAAACTGGAACAATCAGGATAATATTTTTTTATAAGAGGATCACGCAGTTATCCCCTCCCAAATCATCAGTTCCACACACACAAATGATAGTGTTGGCTGCACAATTTGCACCTGGGCAATAAGCGAAAAAGAACCAAGAATCACATTTTTTGAGGCCAAAAATAAATTAAGCAGCTCATATCTTTACAAAAAAAAAAAAAAACCAAGAATCACAAGGAAATGAACTACTAAATCAATAAAACACATCAGTGCTAAGGTTTACACCTAGAAATATAGCAAATCCAAACATTCTTAACCAAATTCTTCCAATTTTAAATTCAAAATTAGAAAAACTCGAGCTCCAAGGGTTCAGTTGCATACCTCAGGAAAATAGTTTCCGAGTTCTCTTGAATTCTCAAATTGAGGGTCTCATTCATGAACTCCCATTTCCGTATTCTAGTGAGTTCTCATGCAACGTGGGATCAAGATAAAAGACGAAAATCCTGCGGTCAATTTGACACGTTTGTCTGAATTGAATCTAATTAGGATTTAATACATGATTAAAAATGGTAGTGAGAGATCATTTCCTTGTGATTTCCGATCATTTAATGTAATTTAATACTGTCCAAATTTCTACAATTTCGGCATATAACTTGAACCATTCATCTTTTTCAATCATTTAAGTTTTGGATCTATAAATAAATTAAATAATATCCATTTTTCCATACATCTTATTTTATATTTTTTTATAAAAATATCTTGTAATATACAGCTTATTATATTAAACATGTTGCATATTTTTAACCAATTTTAAAATTTTATTTTTGATTAATTATTCATCATGTATAATATAATAAGTTTTAAAAATTAAATTATGTACAAATTTTTAAATAATGATTAAATAGTCAAAAAAGAAATATCGTGGCATATGTATGATACTAAAAAGAAGACATGTAGAATACAAGCCGGCTGATGTCCACCAGTAGCTTAGGTGAGCAAAAGTTTCGTTTAACCAAAATCAGTTTAACTTATGATTTTTAATTTTTATTTTAAATTTAATAAAAAAAGGTTGTTTTTTTAATTTTTTAAAAAAATCAGTTGATTCGGTTACCGATCGAATTAAAATAATTGAATTAACCGATTTTAATCTCGATTAATTCGATGTAAAAAATCGGTTTATTTGATTTTGTACTGCAAGGAAAAAGCTGTCTATATTAGGTCTAAAGTGTCCCGAACCCTCTTTATAGAATTAGCTTCGAGCATTTACCCATTTTTTTATTTTGTAAAAAAAGTTCGATTTATTTGTTTTTTGAAATTTTAGTCCAATCAATAATCGAATGAACCGATTGTTCACCTTCGTGGCTAAGACCAAATAACCAAACGACAATAAATAATAAATAAATCAAACGTAATCACAAAATCAAAGGGAAATATTAAAATTAGCAAATATCACAACCAGCTCCTCTAGGCTTTAGGTTAAAATTGTTATATTAATAATAAAGTAAACATGATTTTATGATTTGTAATTATTCGCAAAGTCGTGCCACCATTTCGAGTTGTCCTTGTCCAGACATTATCTTATTTTATATAATAATATCAATCATCAATTCAACATTTATCCGATCGATTAGATTGATTATTTCGATCCATGCATTAGAAATTTATCAATGCTGTGTTGAGTGAATATCTAACATTAATCTTCTTCTTTTTCCGCGTTTGAAATTGGTAATGATAGAATTTTATTTTATATAATATATAGTTGAACTCATTTTAACTCCCAGTGATATACATCACATGTCATATGGATCATTTATGATATGTATCACCGACTGTTCCCAAGTCAGGGTAAAGGAGGAGGGTGGTGGTAGGCTTGTGACAGCCAATCGGATAAATTAGTCATATCTCAATTACATGAACTATAAGATGAATTGTGTTGGGGAGTTCCTTACACAGCGATGCGCTGCACCGATCCCAGATGTAGTGGTATGTGGGCAAGGGATGTTAGGTCATCGCCCATAAGCGACGCGCCACATCGAGGCATGGGTGTGATGTCAAATGGGCAAGTGTTCCCTCACCACGGGCGAGTAGGAGTAAAGAAATTAGCTCGAAACCAAAATCATAGGATTCGTTTAACCTCTTGGAATGTAGGTTCCCTTACCGGTAGATTAGCAGAGTAGCAGAGACTATGAGTAGAAAAAGTAGTATTATGTGTATGTATGAGACCAAATGGGTAGGTGAGAATGCCAGAACTATAGCTCCTTGGGGTTATAAACTTTGGTACATAGGTAACGATAAGAATCGTAATGGTGTGGGTGTAATCGTAGAAAATAAACCATTCGAGTATGTAGTTGAAGTTAGGAGGAATTGAGATAGGATAATATTAGTTAAACTAGTTTTAAGCAATGATATTTTTAATATCATTAGTACCTAAGCACCCCAAATAGGTCTAGAGGATGCTATTAAACGGAAATTTTGGGATGATTTAGACGACGTGGTGCAATGAATACCTCTTAATGAAAAAGTCTTCATCGGGGGATATTTCAACGGTCACATATAGGTTCTGATCGGGATGGTTATGAGAGTGTTCATGGAGGCTATGGTATTGGGGACATGAACGTCGCATGTAATTAACTTTTGGATTTTGTCATGTCATATGACTTAGTCCTAGCGAATACCTAGTTCAAGCAGAGGTCCTCTCATCTAGTTACTTTTAGAAGTGGGTCTAGTGCAACCCAAATAGATTTCTTTTTGGCTAGAAAGATAGAGTAAAATGCTTGGACTGTAAGGTAATTCCAAGAAGAGAGTAGTTACCAAACACCGACTTTTAGTTTTAAATGTTAGGATTAAGAATAGTACTACTAGAATTAAGCATAAGTTAGAACCTAGAATTAAGTTGTGGTGGTTAAAAGAATGTAACTTTGAAGCTTTGGTAGAGAAGGCAGTCGAGAAATTTAATTGGAAGCAAGAGATTATCCTTATACCACCTGGAACAAAATAGCTCGTGGCATTAAGATGGTAGCTAAAGAGCACCTTGGTGTGTCAAGAGGATATGCTCCACCGGGTAAGAACGCATCATAGTGGGATGAAGATGTAAAGAATGCTATCCGAATCAAGATGGATGCTTACAGAGAGCTGAAGAATAGCAACAATGGGTCAACCTTCGAAATGTATAAGCTTGCCAAAAAAGAAGGGAATACAGCGATTCGAGATGCTAGAGCTAAAGTCTACAAAGAAGTGTACGATAAATTGGATACCAATGAAGTAAAAAAAGATATCTATGGGATTGCCCGAGCGAGGGAGAGGAAGACATGAGACTTATGTGTAGTGAAATGCATAAAATATGATAACCATAACATCTTGGTTAGAGATGAAAATATCAAAAAAGATGGAAGAATTATTTTAACAGCTTGTTCAATGGCATCTTTAGCCAAGATTAGGTGATCTTAACATCCATCAACATGATGTAAACCATGAGTTTACTCGCAGAATTAGAGAATCTGAGGTTAAAGAAGATTTGAACAAAATGAAAACACGAAGAGCAGTTGGTCCTGATGGAATCCCTATTTAAGTATGTAGATGTTTAAGACCGACATGGATAAATTGACTAACAAATCTATTCAACAAAATTCCAAATGAATGGAGAAAGAATACTATCATCCCTACCTATAAGAACAAGGGTGGCATTCAGAGTTGCACCAACTATCGTGGTATAAAACTCATGTGTCACACAATGAATCTTTGGAAGAGGATAATTGAATGCCGTTTAAGGAGGGAGGTTAAGATGTCGGAGGACCAATTTGGGTTCATGCCAAGATGGTCAACTACTGAAGCTATCCATTTACTTCATCAACTTGTAATCTGCATATGATCTTTATAGACTTGGAGAATGCCTACGATAAAGTACCAAAGGAGATAAGAGGGACGTTATAATCAAAGGGTTATAGATTAAGTAGGTCTAAAACGAAATATATGGAGTGCAGATTTAGTGTCGTTCTTTCGGGATTTCGGTGTTGTAGCACTAGGTGGTCAAGATGTTTCGATGAGCATCAAGTTTTGATACCTAGGTTCAGTTATCCAAAAGAATTGAGAGATTGACAGTGACGTTAACCACATGATTCAGGCTGTCTGATTTAAATTGAGAAACTCCATCGGAGTTCTATGCGATCGTAATATACCGCTGAATTGAAGGGAAAATTTTATAGAACCGCCGTTAGACCCGCAATGTTGTGTGGGATGGAATGTTGGGCACCTAAGAGGAATCACATCCAAAAGATGAGTGTGACAGAGATACGTATGTTTCGTTGGATGTGCGGTAAGACCAGAAGAGATAAAATAAGGAACGAAGATATTCGGGCTGAAATATGTGTAGTTTGTATAGAATAGAAGATGCAAGAAAGCCGCTTACGTTGGTTTGGTCATGTTCGGCGTAGGCCCAGCAGTGCACATGTACGTCGAGTGGAGTCCATGGATTTCGGCCAGTTCACAAGAGCGAGAGGATGATCGAAGAAAACATGACTCGAAGTTATACGCAAAGACTTGAAGTGCAAAGGGATTACAGAAGATATATTGATTGATAAAAGCATTTGAAGAAGACTTACGCATGTGTCCGACCCGTCTTGATTCTCTCTATTGTTCATATAAGCATGCCCCAATTCATTAGGATTAAAGGCTTAGTTGTTGTTATATAATTGAAAACTCATTTGTTCTAATGACGAGATGTCAATATAAATAAGTTTTGTTACATATGATTTGGACACCTATGGCCCTCGTATATTGAAATGTATCTATGATAAAAACTATCATATAGATATAAAATAATCACAAGTTTCTGTGCATTAAAGGTATATACGTTAAAGCTCAACTAACATAAAACTTAAACAAATCACTTTTAACTGGATTTGACTTCATTTTATAGTTTGCAACACATCACTATATCCAATAATCAATTTTTAATCGATGATTCAGTATAGAAACCTCAATATGATGATATTGCATAAAAAATTTGAAAGTTCATATATTTGCAATTTGGCCCTTAATTCTTCAGTATTACAGAACTCTTTCCCAGTTTCTTGAAACTATATCTTTTTTTTTTTTCCGTTTTGATAACCGGGTTAGCATAAATGATCATTATATTAAACAATAAACAAGTACAAGAGTGTAACTACTGTGTAAGTGAGTGCGTTTGTGTGTGCAATTGAAAAAATTTTCATGTAAAAATCCAACCCCTCTATTTTTTTGCAACCAGTGGTGCACCTACAAATAAATCTTGAACCCAATCATAGACATTGTTCAACTAGTAACTCTTCTACGAACACTTATTCTAGCACCAGTTTGCATCAATGGAAGTCAGCTGGTTTCCCAATTTTTATACTCTCTTTACCAAGAAAATCCACAATGGCATTCTTTTGCCAACTCTTGAAACTCCTGCACCCAATTTGGCAGCATTAAATGGAAAAAAATACGAAATATTGATAGTAAAATCTCTCAAAGATGGAGTAAATAAATAAAGGGATCGTTTTGTTTTCAATTAATATCGTCGATTCCTGGTCTAACTGGCTGTACCGATTGTTTATGTTCATTCTTGGTCTCATATCATCATGGTTATATATAAAGTTGAGGACTCGGCGAAAAGTCGAGTATGGACAATCCCCTCTCGTCCCCTCCACCGCATTAAGTCTCCCTGACTAAATTACTGGTCGACCCCTGAATATATATAAATATATGACAGCAATACTTACTTGTGATCAAGGTGAGCTAGAATTTCCCCACCGGGGAAAGCTGCTTTAGTAGCACCAAAAGCAACTTTAATGGCTTCTTTCCATGTTCCTCCAACACTTTCTGCCGTTATTTTTGCATATGACTGTTCTGGATCATCCATTGGCAATGAATATCCAGAAAGAAGATGACCAACCCAAGCTCCCTCCTTCCTATGATTGTGTCCAATGAAACGAGAAAATTATATTTCCGGTTGTAAATCAAATACCTAGTTGCTTAAGCTCAGTCTTATCTGTGTTAATAAAGCTTGTCATAGATACCAATAATCTTAAAAGGTGCATCAAAACACCAGCACATATGAACTAAGTCAATCGAAGAAACCAGCTTGAATAGAACAAACAGAACACAAATGTAAGAGTCCAAGAAATCGACTTACAGTATTACATCCATGTGCCGAGGTACATAATGCCCTCCTCCAATCCCAAGGAGCACTTTATTCTTTTCAGTTTTACTGTAAAAATTTCTTCCAAGAAAAAATTATACAGGGGAAAGTATGCATAGAACTCCAGCATTACATATGTTCCTGAACGGAAGATTATACAGAGAGAGAGCAGACGGTAGTAACATGAATATCAGCAATGATGGATCCATAAAAAATACAGTGGATGTAGATATAATGCAATAGATCAATGAGAAAATATTATTTAGAGCCGTGAATCCCCAAGGATGAAAACATGAAACTGAAAAAAATAAAACTAAAAAAAAAATTAGCACCAATAAAATTTCAGAGAAAATATTGGGTAACATGGCACTATACAAAGAGTACCTGCTCCAAGTTCCAACAGCAGCATGTTCTCCAAGACCTAGTCCTTCCCAAATTAACTGCACCACCAAGAATTACTTCGTAACTTGAAGAAATATACCAATCGTGGCCCGCCAAAAATACGTAATCAATACGTAATCGAATACCAAAAACATTTTTTTTCCTTCATTTTTACACTTGCTTGTATCGTATGTGTGGTCCGATGAAAATAATACTTACCATTTAAAAAATATGAACACACTCATACAGAGAGTTTATCAGACTTTCGTCTTCATTTAGCAGTATAAATTGAAGTTTAATAATTGGAAGATCTAACTTCACAATCTTGATTTAAAACTGGATTTAATTTGTACTCAACTAGAGCTAGAACACGAGCTGCGTCCTGTCTGCCCCAGTACTCTTCTGTGCTACCTGTATAAGAAAATAAAGAGAAAGAAATTACAAATATTTTCGCCAACAAAGCTCGAAGAGAACAGGAAAAAGTAAGCAATTATCCAGCAAAGAAAGGAAAAGGAAAAAAAAGTACCAAGGAAAATGTAAAATAGCTATATTACATTACCAATCTCAATAAACATGGTTGGCCTAGTTGTAATAGGTCCATGATGAGTTGCCTCGAATGTTATCTACGTTTCAAGAAACAGAAGTAGTATAAGCTATTGAACACTTTTGTACTATATACAATGTTTCACTCAGATGATAAGCATTCACAAAGTAGTATAAGCTATTGAACACTTTTGTACTACATACAATGATTCACTCAGATAATAAGCATTCACAGCGATACGTACTTACATATATCGATATTATCTCTCTTCTGTTAAAAGCACAAAAGGAACACGATTTCGTGGTAATTCACAAAATTAAACTTGTCAAGAAGCAAGTTACAGCTACCTCAGCAGGATGAAAAAATAGAATTTTATATTTCCAATGAAAGAGTTTCCAATTTCAAGCACTTCAAAGAATTTCTATCCTACACCGGGAGTGTTATTCCCGGTGTGGATAAAACCATTGGCATAGGGTCCACGCCATTCAATGTCTCAAATTACATGGGGGTATTACTCCCCATGTAGGATAGAAATTTCCCTTTGATTCTCATTGCTCAAGCTCTTTCAGAGTGTGAAGTTTCTGATATTCAATAAAAATGCAAAATTGAATCTTGACTTCACTAATGAATAAAGTATTAAAGACAACCTCAAATTCAGGTAATAAGTTATGGGTTTCGGCAATCTTCTTCAAGAGAATCAGCCAAGGTCCCATGCGTGGAGATGGAGGCGCTGCCCACGCTGGTCTTCCACCTTGCGGTAGAACATCCCCTTCCTTTAAATGTGGTACTCCTAATCAATTCAGCATAATACAACTTAATTAATACAGCTCAATAACACCCAACATTCCGCAAATATAACTAAAAAGTAAAAAATTAAATTGAAGATTCACAATAATATGTTCAGCAAAGATGAAACCAGGTATTGAAATTCTCACAACCTCAATCAAGATTCTAGTGCGTCTTTATTACATTGCTAAACATAAAACAAGAAATTACCATTCAACGACTAAGTATAAGCCCATGATCAATCAAGATCCAAAACAATCCCACACATCAAATGTCACCGAACTAAAATTATAGTCGTAGTTTTCGGAAAACATAAATCTGATCATACATTAAACACATCAAATCACATTCTAATGTCAACACTAAGTCCCACAATCATGGAGTACAACCATGGTTCGACGGCACTGTCGTGAAGCGCCACCAGGAGACTATACAGTCCATTGAGATTTCAGGGAAAGGTGGGTGACTGCCGTGGATATTTTTAGGTAACAAATAAAATATTTCAGAAAATTTGAACATTTTTGTGGAAAAAATATATATTTTTATTAAAAAATATCTTTAAAAATTCTCAAGGAGGTCATCCACCAAGTACCAATAACCAAAAAAAATTATTCGGTGATGGCCTATAGTGTTCTTCGCGAGAAATCGTTGTTTTCCTAAAAAAAAACGTTGTTACCGGACATGAAAAAAATTACATTCCATGATGGCTGATACTGTTGCGCGATGCCGAGAAATCGACGTGATCCTTAAAAAAACATCATTACAGGACATCGAGGTGTAAACTGTAAATCCTGGAACTTCGTCGCGCGAGAGCAAACCAATTGTACAACTGTATACGCAAGTAGTTGGTAACTAAAAGTGGTACCTATGGGGTGGATGGTGAGGGCCGGGCGGTTGGAAACGGCGACGTGTTTAGAGAGAAACATCATTTCATCCACCTTCTCTCCGGTGGATGCTTCCCATCGGAGATCCAGATCATCTTCCACTATTATATTCATGTCGTGTTCCAATATTCGCACGCGATCGCCATTCTTGAAGCTTCTGACGCGGTCCTCCAAGGTGGGTCCCGGATGCCACCCGGGCATGGCCAATAGGGCCTTGGCTGGGTTGATCGACGCCGGATCGGAAGTGGTTGCCACCACTAAAATCACCATTTTTGTTTTTTCAGATAGAATTTTTTTCCCCAGGATTTAATTTTTATTGGACTTTATGCTTGCGTTTGGTATGAATGATTGGTGTGAGAAAAGGATGTTATCATGCGTTTGGCTCAGGGTTTTAAAAAGCGCCTTTTTTTCCTGAAGGCACGTGATTATTCCCTATTCATCCCAATCAAGAAGTTGGATTGTGGATCTGCTAGACAACAAACCCTGTCGACCATTGTGTCCTTAAAAATCCTCCCCTCAACGCGCCTTTTTCCGGAAACAGTAGAATAATTCCTGCTCTCAATACGTCAATTATAATTGCTCAAGTACGTTGGTCGTTCTTCCGAATTTGGTCAGAATTTCTTGATATCTGTTCGTCAAAAGGCAGAAGCTTGAGAGCTTCAAGAGCTGTTTTTGTGGAGAAATTCATGTGAAAGATCCATCTATGTTGTTCTTGTTATATTTATGTGCATATTTGTATGGTTCCTGAAATTGAAATTGAAATTGAAATTGTATTGAGTATAGTTTTGGTAAGTGTTTATACTGATGTTGTGTGATGTTCATAATTCAAGAAACAGATTCTGAGTCGAGGATATCATGTGAAACGTGGGGAAATCATGCTTTGTATTAGATTATTACCAGCACATGTTTCATGTGTTAAGGAAAACAATGAAGGTGCATCTGTTTTGTTTTACATTTTGATCACATATTTCTGCCTTCGTAAAGTATTGCACTTTGTTGAATCTATGACCAATAAGAAACTTGGCAATTACATAAAGATAAGGCATTTCCCCACCATCTGTAGAGTACTACTAATAGGTTTGCATTAATATAAAGGTTAATACATCGTGCTGAACATTTCCAGCATTCTATGTTCTTTGATTTGAGCTGCTCCTAATTTAAAAAAAAAAAAATTAAAGTACCTCTGCATCATGGACTCGCAACGTAGAAACATTCTCCTTATCATAGTGTTGCAACGAATATTGTTTGGGTCGTTGGTGTTGGTAATATAGCTGCGAGAAGAAGGTGCCACAAGTATCTTATTGCATGACACACCGGATACATGATCAAAGTATCCACTTACACAAAATCATTGCAGCTGGGGATAAAGCAAAATTCAGAAGCGAAAATATGCAGATGGTACTAGTTTGAAACTAATTCTTACGAGGATGTCGAGCTTGTAGACATTTTCTCAAATGTTCGCTGATAGTATACTCTCTATTTTTGTCTGCAAAAGAATGTGTTTTTTTACTACAAAGAACCTATACATGATCCTTCTTATAATAAGAAAAATTAATTCATTTAATAGAGAGGCCTACCACTGACAAACTTGTTGTCAGTGTTAATGTGATATTGTGCTATTATTCACATCTGCTTATACTATCCTTTATTCTAATTATCAGATCTCATGAAATTTCTTCACAACAAGAGAATTCTCTACGAAGACTAAGTTACAATACACCGAACAGTTCATAAGAGAAATTAACCCCTAATGTTGGTCTCACATATTAACCCTTAATCATGGGCAACATATTTATAATAAACAGAATTTATATAGTGTGTGATTAATTCCGAAAAATGAAGCCACAAAATCTCAATTTCATCTTTATTCTATCGAACAATACGAAGCGATGGCTAAAAAAAGGTCGGCGAAAATTGGCCAAAACCGCTAACTGATTGCTGAGGTAAATTAAGGGGGGTGTATTGGTTATAGACTTTTATTGACTTTTAATGACTTTTATGGAGTTTAAAAGTCTAGAGGTATTCAATCCAGACTTTTATATACTCTACAAAAGTTTAATGGTATTCAAGATAGACTTTCGTAGAGTTTTAAAAAGTCAGGTGGTATTCAAACTTGAATTTTTAAAACTCCATAAAAGTCTATAGGTATCCAAAATCTCATAGCCTTTTAATGACTTCTGTTGAAATCTTTAGGTACAAACGTTGATGCCCCATGTACATCCCAAAAAAATTAAAAATTCTCCACCACTCATAGTAAAGATTTGGAATGACTTTTAATTCCTAATTACCCTCATCTCTCTTTACCCTTTGCTATTTTCATTTCCGACACGACCACCTCCCCATTGGCTTTTCCTCTGTTTTCTACATGTACCCTTTCTTTAATTCCTAATGTGCGGCTATTTCTTCAATTATTATTTTTTTCACATCTTATTTTTTATCCTGTATAATACTAATATTTACACAAGTATTTTGATAAAATAGCAAGTTAATGTGCTCAATTTTATATTAGATGATAGATTTTTAAAACGATTGTAGGGTCTATATCTATAAACAATTATAATAAATATTTTTCTAAAATAAAAAATATTTATAACGATATAAATTATCATGTTTAATTTAAAAAATATGTTTTAAGAATTTTTATAGTAGTCAACTATCATCAAAAAATATTTTAAGTTTATAAAATGTTATTTAATAGAAAACTTTTGTTTTATTACACAAAATTATAGATTACAATTATATAGCAACATTAACTGAATCTTCAAAGTCGTCATCTTGAAGATGCAAAAAAGTTGTTCAATATTTGCCATGCAAAAGAATTGAAGGTATTTTCACATTTTTTACTGTTAAATAAGTAAAATATGTTTACATTCATAGTAAAAAAAAATTTATATGTTGAAGAAGTTATTTATATTCAATTGTTAGTTCAAAGAAATCAATTATAAGTTATAAAATCTATAGAGTCTATAAAATTCTTTTGATAATTCTGTGTAATTCTATAAAAGTTATTAGAAATCTATCAATTTCATAAAAGTCCATCATTTAAAAAAGTCATTAAAAGTCGATAAAGTCCATAGAAATCTATTGAAAAAGTCTACGAGACTCTATACAAATCTTTTTATAACTCCATGGAATTCTATAAAAGTCAATAGAAATCTATCAACTCCATAAAAGTCAATCATTTAAAAAAGTCATTAAAGTCAATAAAAGTCTAGATTGAATACAATAAAATTTTGAGGAAAAGTAAAATCTTACCCATGTGAATTATCTTGTTCTTCGTCAAGGTTAAGATCGTTGCATTGAAGCAGAAGTCTTCTTCATTTTCTGCATCTTAGCTTGCAAATGGTTAAATTGTGTTTATTGTGAAAAAAATATTTAAAAAAATGAGTATGGTAGACATTTCATTACTTTATCTCAATCTTCCTCATATTTAACCGCTACACCAAACACATTATTACATATCAACATCAAGTACACCAAATACAAAATATTTAATCTCTTATTTTGGTTATCATCTCATAATCCACCAAATTATCGATCCATCGATAATCTTATCATAGCAACCAAACACAGTTTATAGGTTTCGGATATTCATGCCACGTGGCTGCTCATATTTTTATACAATATTTCCTGTTTTTACTTTTTGTTACTTTTTTAAATGTTTTCTTTATTTTCTTGACTTCATGTATTTTTATTTCTTTGTTAAAAATAATTGGATTTCTAATATAATTCAAGAATCTAGTTGAGAATAATTCTGAGTTTCTACTATTTTGGAAGTTATATATTGTAATCAAATTATATTATGAAGTTGATCATAATAATTGGTTGAAATGAGAAACATGTAATTATATTTTTGATAGCAATTATTGTCCTTGTTATCAGAGCAATTAAAACATGATGTTTTAATTAATATACGAATTAAAAGACTTGAGTTATATTATTACCACCAGTCTATAGTTTTTGTTAGAGCAACGAGTAATCGATCATGTAAATAGTACAAAATTCAATATCACGCATTCTATTCTCATATATTGTAAAAATGTGCAAGTAATTATAGGAAGAAAAAATAGTGATAACAATGATTGAACTTTTGAGAGATTGACACAAGGAGCTTAGGTTACAAACTATTATGCACGAACAGTGACATGATGATACTGATATGACACAACACGAATACGGTGACACTGATTTTCAAAAAAATTCAGGATATGACACGGCTAAGACACATCTGTATATTTTTAAATATATTATATATGTACTATATTACAAAATACTAAAAGTCGCATTTTTTAAATTCTAAAACTATGTAAAACAAAAATATTATTATCATATAAATAAATGTGTATAACTGATACTATCAAATACATATTACGTTAATCAACATAAAGTTTAATTAACATGTCCAAATAAAATATAGCACCCAAAATATTCTTACCGAATTCAAAAAATATATAAATCAATGTGAACCACTGAAATCATCATAGTATCACTCATACGACCATCAAATTTATATTACTTCAATTAATATAAAATTTAACCAACACGTCTAAATTTTATTTTGGCCAAAAACTTTTTAAATTGTACAATTAACCCGCAAAAGTGTACTTTTTTGTGTCGGATACGCCCATCGACCGTGCCGACATGGGTGTTCGATTTTGATAGAAGTGTTCGACACGGGTGTCTGATTTAATTTTTTTCAAAAACAAATTAAGGACACACCACGTGACGTTTACGACACGTGTCAGATGAGTGTCCCAAGAGTGTCTTTATATCATAGGTTACAAAAGTATATGTTTTTTGAAATAATCGCACCCAAAAGTTTGCAAAACTTGAGAAACTGATCGAAGGTAAAAGGATCGTGTTTTCGAGATTCCGGTGAGAATAGCCACAAATCACTGACTATCATATGTTTTTGGGCTAATTTCGGGCCGGTACCAGAAAGATAGAGTTTTTTCGTTTCAGTCTACCAAAAAAAAATTCTTTCAACTAGGTCCAATCTCAACTGAAATGACCAAAATAGACATAACTCCTCCTCCTTCCCCCAAATAACTCTCCAACGTTTTCTGCTCTCATTCAACAACAATTTCGCCGATAAAATCTCCATGGATAAATTCGTATTGCTTTCTTCAGATCGTTCTGTTAGTTTTTCGTCAAGTTGGAATAATTTCGTTGATTTCATTGTTGCTTCTGTACGAGTTACTATAAGATTTTCCTTCAATTATTGTGTTAGGTCACTCTAATTTTATTCATGTACCTTAAATTACGTACTGGTGATTTGCTTCTTATTCAAAAGTCAAAAGTTGTTGGCTTTGGGGTGCCAATCTATGATTCAATATGCTGCACTGGTTGTTGATGTTTATGACGATTATGGTTTAATTGGTGCATGCGCCTATGTTTTTTTTTTGTTAAAAGATAGTACATGAGTCTATCGGTGCATGTAATTTACATGCACCGATAGACTCAGGAGATGCATCTATCTAATTGTTTGGTTTCTTCGATGAAAATGTCGTTGATTTCATTTTTCTTTCTCCTTCTGTTGACACAAATGTGGAAGAAACGAGTATTATCATCTCCTAATTTTATCCACCGAATTCTCGAAATTACATTTGCATGCACTGCGAGTTGTGCATTGTTAGTCTCGTGCGGTGCATGTAAATTACATCACCATATGAGTATAGTGATGCATGTAATTTACATGCACCGCATGACACATGCACCGTATGAGTATAGGGGTGCATGTGATTTACATGCACCGCTAGACTCCGGTGCTTGTAATTTACATGCACAGCTAGACTTATATGGTGCATGTATATTTCGATTCTATTTTTCTATGGGTACATGAACCCTCTTGGGTAAATCAAACATGTAATTTACATGAGCCCTATACATGCACCTATAGACTCATACATGAGCCAATTTTTACATGCATCGCTAGATATAAGTGATACATTTAAAATACCACATATATTTTATTAAAATTTTATATGCACCGTATGAGCCAATAATTTACATGCACAGATGTGTCTAGCGGTGCATGTAATTTACATGCATCGCTAGACACAAGCAGTGCTGTATATTAATTCTTAATCTGTTAATGCTCAATTGTGGGTTATGGAATCTGGGTTGAATCTTGGTTTTGTTACTGCTGTGCAAAGTTTATTGATGATGCACTATAATTGGTCATACATGGGTCCATTAATTTCAGATTATTTTATTCAAATAATTTACATGCACCGATGTGTCTAGCGGTGCATGTAATTTACATGCATCGCTAGACACAAGCGGTGCATGTATATTAATCATTAACTTGTTAATGCTCAATTGTGGGTTATAGAATTTGGGTTGCATCTTGGTTTTGTTACTCTGTGCAAAGTTTATTGATGATGCAAAATAATTGGTCATACGTGGGTCCATTAATTTCAGATTATTTTATTCAATTACATGCACCAGTAGACTATGTTTTTGGTTAAATACAATACTTGAGTCTATCGGTGCATGTAATTTACATGCACCGATAGACTCAAGCGATGCATGTAATTTACATGCAAGCGATGCATGTAATTTACATGCACCAGCAGATATTATTTTTTGTTAAATACAATACTTGAGTCTAGCGGTGCATGTAATTTATATGCACCGATAGACTCAAACGATGCATTTAGATATTGCATTAATTTCTCAACATCCGCACCTTTACAAATTTGATCCAACCACTGATTTTTCGTTTGAAATCCTAAAATCAAGAAAATAAGCCGAGGTTCTTACAGCTTAAAACTAAGAATTCATAAATAATGCTTGCTTCGTAGCAATAATGATTATTAAATCCCTCTACTTGTAATTTTTCGACAAATCTAAGCTCCCACACCACTCATGAGGGTGTGGAATTGAATGAGTATTTACCTACGGAAAAAGGAAGATTCGCTTCCCAGAATCAACGATAACTACATTGTGAGGAATGTTGTTCTCTTGTAAGCAAATTCAAGCATCTGATACCGCATTTCATAAATCTTCCAAACTATTACCACCTTAAAAAACAAGACCTCGTACCAAATAAAAAATAATTTTTTCCTATAAAAAATTAAACGTATATTGTGAAGAATTTATCATTAACACATAAATTCAGAATTTTTTATGCGATCTTGTTTTGTCCTTGCTACGTGAATTTTGAGTGTGGCTTGCTCGAACTTTTCATCCAATTTAATGGATTCTCTATCGATAATTCTCCTATAATAAAGAAGAAGCAGATCGATTTTTTTTGGAATTAGTTATCATAATTTGAATTTTTTTCCCGATTCTTCCAATTGTGTATTATGTGTGGTGTTTGCAATTTCATGGCAGAAGCTTGGAGCGATGATCGCTGGAGGAAATTTTCAAGAAGAACAACCAAAAATTTCAGAGATATAGAAAAACGTGAATGGTGGAAAGTGGGCAAATGTTTGGGGATGAAGGTGTAGAGCAAGGGTATTTTAGTCATGATTAATGGACTAAGATTAGGGTTTGATAAAATGGACTTAGTTGAAATAAGTTTTCTAAAATATATATTTAGTTGAAAGAAGATTTTTTTTGGAGATTTAGTTGAAAGATGTTTTGGAAAGTGGTACCTTCTTGTAATTTTCTCTATGTTTTTTTCCTAATGGGCCTATTAGGTGTTTAGAAGCCCAATGGGCTGAAAGAGGTTGACCTATATTATTGTTAAACAAGAGTTTGGTTTAGATTGGACGAGCAATCAACCATATTTTTCTAACTTAATAAATTCGATTTTTTTAATAGATTATATATAGATTTTAAACAGTAAATTAAATTTATTTGAAATAAAAAGGACTCTAGATATAAAACTGTTCGTTATTGGTAAAATACATGATCAATAATTACTTTAGACGTGGTTTTTTTTTTTCTTTTTGCTTTTTATTTATTTAGTACAATATGAGCTGTTAGAAGCTTCTATGTTTTCATTTAATTAATTATTATTTTTATTTTTAAAAATAAAAAATGATAATTGGGTAATTAGAAAATGTCAAATCCATAGTCTTTGCCTAATTTTTAGGTTAACACCATAATTGACGATTTTCCAATATTTAAAAATTGGAAAAATATCCCTATTAATGAGGTGTCTATATAGATCACATAGACCAATATGGCAATATTGAAGATTTTGTTCAAAAATAAATCAACGCCTCTTGTTCGCATTGACTCACTCTTTTTATAATAAGTTCGGGTTAACGGGCCTAAAACTCAAGACTTATTGTAATTTTGGTACACAATGTATCACTTGGGCTAGAGGTACGTGGCCTGTGAATTATGTTTTAAAATTCAACAAATTTAGTGATTGCAAAATTAGGGGTGTATTCAATAAATATTTTTATTAATTTTTTAATTACTTTTTTAAAATAGTTGACTTTTGTAGAGTTCATAGATCTCTATTGACTTTTATAAAATTCGGTAGAGTTGTACAAAGAATTATATAGTCTCGTAGAGTTTTAATAGAATTCCTTGGATTTTATCGACTTCAAATCTGGCTTGCATTTTGCTTCTGTTTTCAACATCAAAAGTACACAATCACTTAATAAACAATTGATATCAGAACAAATATCACGTATTGATTCTATAAATTGCATGGTGCGATTAGTTGGAGATGGATTGTTGGAGATTAATAATTATAACTGTTAGGAGAGCAATTGAAATATGACATATCATTTATAAATCTTTTGATATAACCCGAGACTTTATATAATTTAAAAAACTATAACATCAATAATATTATAAAAATTGAAATTATAACCACCCAATCTCTCCCTCTTTGCTTTCTAGCTATTGTACATTATCTTCACCCAATTGACATCCAATGTGATTTGGGGTATCTTTAACGAATCGGTGGTCGTGGTCCTCCCCGTTGTTTGTACATGTTCCGTGCATGGACCATCGCCCACTTATGTAACAATTATTTTTCTCAACTTTTTTATATTACATATCGTGAGAATTGACTTGAGCATGCAATTTCTGACCAAATTTGAAAAACAATCTTCGTAACAGTTAAAATTTGTAAATAAAGGTTGAATTAGGAATTTTTGGTTGAATTGATAATTAGTTTAATATCAGCCGTCGACGCACACGCATTGTGTTTGTAACATAATATATGAATATTATGCATTGACAATAATATCAACCATTGATCCATAAGTGCCCTACTATCAATCAGCATGAAAATATTGAAAATGCAAATGAAATGTTACAAACAAATAAAAACTCACAACCAATTAAAAATTAAAGCTTATTTTGGTGATCTTCCAATATTATCCCTTTATTGCATTGCTATTAATAAAACAAATAGAGGATGTTTTTGGTATATAACAATGGTTATACCAAAGTGGTTATTCTAAGGTGCTTACACATTATAATATAGTAGATATTTATGGACTATAATAAAATTTTATAATTTTGACCAAATACATGTAAAATGGGCAAGTTGAATTTATCATCCCTGGAAATATCGAAAAAGTTAAGCTCAGGTGTAAAATTAAAGATCTTCTCAAACCAAACATATTTTTAAAAAATCAGGCACATTTACCCGATTTGCAAGAGTTTCACATGATTTTTAAAAACATAAGGTTTAAAAAGACCATTAATTTTATATATGGAATTATTTTTATCGTTATAAAACGAGATAATTTCTCCCACTGACGTTATTTTGACATTTATTTTTTTAATTGAAGTAAAATTCCTAGTTTTTTTTCTTGTTCCCAGTATGATTTCTTGATTCTCAAATAGACAATATTGTATTGAAATGTAAGGTCAATTGATGACATTGAAAGGAGATATGACATTCATTTTGTATCAAAAATAGGACAGATTCAATTAGTTTTCTGTAATCTTTTGTTCCTTTGAAGGATTTCTCCCATGTGACAATCAATCGTTTTTTATAGTAAAAATAATTATTATTATTATTTCACTGTGATGACTTTTTTTTGTAATTCGGACATAATAATTATTACAGTTTAACAAATCGAGTCGTCCTCAAAGAAGATACGAGACTTTCTATTAAACTATATTTTCGACTAAATAGAATTTCAAAATCAAATATAGCCAGTTTACTATAAGAAATATTTTTTCCCTTTATTTTATTTAAAATGACCTTGATATCCGATTGAATCTAAGTTTACTATCTATAAATTAAGGGAATCCGAGTGAAGTGGACGTATCATGCTACAAAAGATATTTTGTCACGTTACATTTATTTGTGGGGACTAAAGTTTAAAAGGGGTTATTTTTTATATGAATATGTCACTAAAAAAGATAACTACCCTAACAACTTGCGGGCAATATTGAAAAGTCAGAGCATTCAAAATTTAGCAGATACGGTTAAGGTTCGTCTAAAAAGTTTGAATCGAATATGATTTTTTATTATTAAAAGTTTTTAAATAAAAAATAGAAAAAAATAAATATATATAAATTATTCAATCGTATGAAAGACTCGAATACTTTCGTATTCGATGGTTTTGAGCAAACTACTAGCTGATGGAAATTTCATGTTGCAGTTACTTCTCGGCTATCCATGTGATACAATCATGTAGGGGTGGATCAATGCCCAAATTTAATATTGTATGGGTCTCATATTAAAAAATGTGACATTGATAAATATGGACATTTATCTAATTTTTCGGATAATGCCCTATATGATAACCAATAGTATTTCGAACCTTATATTCGACCGCTTTTCAAATAATGATAATTGTCATCCTAATAAATTTCATCCCAATAATTCCATCGATTTGTAACGAGAATCAATCTCGTCAAAAAAAGTTTAGGATGGAGTAATTGTCGCTTTTGAAAATCGATAACTTATGGTCATGTTGTAGCTTTAAATTTTTAAAATTTAAGTTGTATAACCTGAGTCAATACTCCAAACACTTTTTTCATAATATCTTCAATAGAACACCAACACCACGATAGCGGAAGCTGGATTTTTTTATTTGACATCGAAAACTTACCCAACGATTATTTAACAATTGTGAACCGAAATTTCGTTTTGGTTTTGGAATGTATTGACAACGATTATTATTAACCTAATAATAATTTGTCGAAATAAAAAAAAAAACCATTTTCAAGATCATTTTCTGACGTGGAAATTAAGTTTTTGTTTGAACGTGGGCCAATGGGTGACCCTTTCATAGTCCTCAAGAGGCATTTATATATATACATATAAAGGAAAGCATGGCCGACACGTGTCTATACCCCGGCCCATGCTTGGCCCATTATCACATGAAAAATGAATTTATATTATATTATTTTTAATATAATAATTATAAAAGAGCATTTTCTTATTATTGCAGAACAGACAAGCGAAGTCACGTGCAGTCAGTGTGATTTCCAAAAAAAACCAAAAAAATTATTAATTAGTTAATTAATTATTACATCTGACCTTTGATGGGTGAAAATACTTGGGACTGTCATCATGTGACCAATGATGACTACTGTCTATTATATTATATATTGTACTTTAAAATTTAAAATAATTATTATCTTTTATTTTAATTAATAATTTCTGATCCAATAGTCAATAAAGAATGTGTATTTACCTCGAAATTATAAAACATTAATTTTTAAGTGTATTTTATCATAAGTAGAATTAATTATACTCCATATTTTGTTTTTGAAGAAATACGTATTGTATTCTCACATAAATGTCTCAATTTTCGTGATTAAAGTTTGGCTCAAAAATAAAGAGCAAAACTCGACGATGACCCATGAGTAATTACATGTTTTGCAAAATTATGTGCAAGTGAGTTTGTCGTTCGACGATAATGCAAAATTTGAAAATTCATCTGATGATAACAAAAGTGTGTGGTAAAAGATAATATCGGATAACCAGCGTGCTTGTGAGCAATACCTCCATATTTCTTCAATGCTTAGGATTCTCACCTGAAATCACGAAATAAACGTGAGAAGTGGGCCAGAAATTTTCCGGCGTGTCCCCTCCGATGCTCAAGTCAGGTGAGAGGATACGAGAAAATATATACTTATAAAGTAAGAGGATTGTGAATGAATGAGTTGATACCACAAACCTGGTATTTATAGGCAAAGATCCATGCAGCAATGACTCCTTTCATGTTTATCCAAATCTTATCAAGATATGTTAAGATCTTGTGAATACAATCAAATCCGATATATTGCTCCGCGGATCTGGTACTTGCCTAGTTTAGGAGACTCAGTTTCCTTGTTGTGCCCACGTATCAAACAGGGAATGAGAAGAGCTCGGCCAATGAGCTTGGGTCCCAAAAGAGGTCGCCAAGCAGTTTGGCGATGGGCCAACAGGTGGGGTGAAACACGTCGGTCAAACAGGCAGGTCCTAACAAAGAGTTCGGAAGAACATGCGAGGTATTTTGAAGAAGGTCAATTAATACATGACGGAGCCAGGTCGACTTATCAGGTGGTGACTTCTTATTAAGGGGTATCAAATACCATTATGCAACTGGTGTAGTCTAGTGATGAGAATGCCTTCCGGACCGCCAATAATTCAACACGTTGAGTGGAGAATATTCCAGGAATATTAGTGTTATGTGCTAACAAAACAACCCCATGCTCATCCCTTATAGCGACACCAAGTCCCAACATCTTTCCTGCAAGTGGCAGAGAAGCATCCATGTTACTTTTTACAAAACCAGAAGATGGTTATCTCTAATGTGGGTGTTGCGACAGTATATTGTCATGAAGCACTGATGAAACAGATTGGCTATGAATAAAATTATCCCACAAGATACTAGCTCCTGACGCAATATCGATATGAGAATCCCTACGACCCTGGAATATCAAATGATTTCATGCAATCCAAATACTCCAAATAAACGTAGCCAATCACACCCATATCCCGGACATGACCATTGTTTAATACCCGGTGCCATAAGTCTAAGATTGATGATCCATTAAAACTTGAAACCAGAGGCCAGATGAAGGAATTTGCCAAACTTTGCGTGTCCACTAACATTGCCAAAACACATGAAAGGATATGATCGACATTTTGGACACAAAATATCAACTGGTACACCCCGCTTAGATAGCTGGTACCTCATCTGTATTGCATCATGCATGGCTCTCCAACTATGTATTTTCACTATTTTGACTTTATTTGGAATATGAAGTTGCCACAATTTCGAATAAATATTACCTGAGTCTTTTGAAGTTCCAGCTTGATTCTCGTCATCAACCCATCCAGCTAAAGTATACCCTGATTTGACTGTATACTCACCATTGGGAGTATAATGCCAAATCATTGTGTCTTCCCCACTCAAAAATTGAATTGGGATTCTCAAGATTTCATCGTGGTCAATAGACCAGAAGCATTGAGTGATCATAGGCCAGTTCCAACTACCAGTTTCTGTCAAAAGGTCACTTACTGTCATACTACGATGGGGCAGATCCTAATCTAACCTGCAAGAACGATGTTGAAGAGTAATATTTGGCTTTGAACAGTTGGGATAATAGTTAATGTGGTTGAGTTAACACTCGTTTTTTTGCTTCGTCCCACAAAGGATGGAAGGCCTAAGTAAGTCTCATGAGATTTATTATGATGCATTCTCAGTATATTAAACACTTGTGCCTTATTGGAGAACTTCATGTTCGAGCATTGCTGATTTCTGCAGATTAATGAATTCCCAGAAGCACAAGCATAGTGAGCAAATCAACATCCAAAATTAAAAAGTCAAAAAAAAAAAAACTATAATTTTGTTAGGGTTTGAATGAATTAAAATTATCAATAATTAATATATTATCTATAACATTTCCTCAAATTGTTTAACAATCAATATTATTAATATAAAAAACTATTTACAAAAAAATGATGAAACTGAATACATAATGCATATCTTTTTAAATTAATTTTCCGAGGTTTAATATCAATTTTTTCCAAGAAAAACAGTTTAAGAAATTTTTTTATAATTAGTTTGATTTATATTATAAAATAGGATAATATTGTAAGAGATATTACATTGATTTGACACATTGGCCAACAAACCAAATGTGGCTTTTATAGTAGTTTTAGATATAGTGCATTTAAATGGTAAGATTATCTCTCACGACATATGGCACAAAATAACACATACCATTTGGAAAATAATATACCCACTTTGAACTTTAAAAATTAAAAATATATATTATATATTATAATATACGTGTTGCATTGCTAATGATGGGTATGTTTGCAATTGCTTATTCAATCACTTCTATGTTGTTTTTGCTTAAAGTTTGAAAAAGTTATTTTTAAGCAAAGAATTGAGTGTTTGCTATTAAAATAAAAAAAACAGCTTAATAAACTTCAATTAATTATAAAATTGACACCAAATAATTTAAAACAGTCAAAAACATGTCATGACCTGCTTTTTCTGCTTATTTTTAGAGAAGCGGTAGCAGAAGCAATGAAATAACTGCAAATGGTTTATTGAGATGTAATACATTATATTCAATTTATTTGTTTAATCACCGATTAAAGTTATATGAATTATTAGAAAAAATTATGATAAAAATATATCTAAGATTTTATAAAGATATCACGTGTTATACAAACTCAGGCGTTAAATACTGCTTTTGATAATTACACAGAAACTTAGATATCAGAACTAAAGATTAAATTATAAGATCAAAATGATATCAAATATATAAAAATTGGAGGAAAAATATTAAATTAATGATGAAATTGAATATCATTTGAGATATTTTATTTAAATAATATTATTCGCCTTGTGCTAGAATTGAAAATGTCACCAAATGTTGAGTGCCCTTTTCAATTTGGTAGAAAATGCAGTGGAATTGTTACCTTAAAGGTGAATTAGATTATGACACTTTTTTTCATACAAAGTAAATTTTTTGAAAAGCTGAAAAACCAATCAACCAATGTGCGTAAATGTACACTAAATATGTATCCACTCTTCAATTAGGGATGTAAAATAATTAATCGAGACGAATATCATTAAAATTTTAATGCTTGAATTCGAGTATTCGAGCTCGAGTTCGATTTAAAACTTGAAAAATTCTAATACTTTTGGCTCAAATTCTGTTTGAATCAAGGCTCGAGTTCAAGCTCGGCTCAAAATAGTCGAACATGTTGAGCTATTTGAACTATAACTTGAAAATAAAAGCTTGAAAGGCTTGAAATGCATTTATTTACAGTATAATTTTATTATGTTAATAAAATGTTAAAGCTCATGAGTGACTCCCCAACCATGGAACAAAATAATTTGGACTTGAGTCTGTTCGAAAAAGTTAGAATATGTTCGAGTTTGGTACAATTGTGTGATGAAATAAGTGATAGATAAGCAGTTAAAAATTATGGCACAGCAAACTCTTACAATGTATCCAACGATATCTTATTTGTTTATTTGAAAATAAGAGGCAATTTATTATATGATAACTAGACCAGGATCTTTCAAAATAAAGTAATTATGAGAATGTAATTGAAAAAAGAGATTCCATTCTTCCAAATTACATGTCTCATCATTTTACATGGTTCATATCTATTGCTACTTTTAATATCAAACATAGCTAATATTAATATCAAACGCTTACCACTAAATGGTAGTAAGCACGCTATTTTATTTCTTTATACTTTTTGTAGCAGTTCAGAGCCTCATAATAAGCGATGTAGGATGCCAATAAGTCGGACTAATTATTCCTTAGTGTAGACCACCAACGCACATAAGAATTATTGGGAGCTTTGCGCTAAAACTCCAACAGTTAACAAAAGTGTTATATATTTGAAAGCTGCACAAGCCAATCCATCAACACAACACATTTATCTTCTCTATAAAAATGAGAAAAAAACGACTGAAAAATCCATAAAAAACGATCATAGGTTCAAAAAATGCGCCATGAATCCCAATGAATGCACTCTAGAATGATGATGGAAAGAAACTGTCTTGTGTTCATATTTGAGCTTAACAAATAAAATCTTAAAAAACCTGAGTATTGTATATTTGGTAATCCCACCAGTAGTCGATTCCTGATTGAACATCCATTGATGTTAGATTCAACTACGAAATTTATTTTTTTTATATATTTTTTAGTAATTAGGGGAGGGGATGAATCAAACCCGATATATTTTCACAACAACAACAACTAAGGATTAAATATTTAATCTCAATAAATTGAAGTAGACATCCGAGACCTCTTATATTATGAAATTGATGACAGTCACTATATGTCAAGACATTGTTGTCAAAAACCACATGAAACCAAGTTTCAACTTTGTGGGATTCAATAATAATGATGATAATAGTAATTATTAGTATAAAATTGAATTTCAGCAAATTAATAATTCATAATTGTTACATCTCATTCTCATTTTTTTTTTAAAATTCTCAACAGACTAATATATTTCTCTACCTTTATATGTATTAGATAAATTATTTTTTAATAAAGATTAATAGTTAATGATATTAATTAGGTTGAGAAATTTATATAAATACACCAATTATTACATATCTTTACTATATTGTAAAATATCAACCCCTTAGAAAAACCGTCAAATATGGGCATTTCTCATATGATATATAGAAAAAAATTACTTACTACAATATCAATGTCTACGAAACCCACAACTCATGTTTTTCAATTATTTTCATCGGTTATTTATTGTCTCATTTTCACAAAAAAATCATATTTTTATTCAATCTCTTCCCCCAAACATCCGCTTCCATTTCCATATTTTTTATCATCTTTTTTTTTTCAATTTTAAAATTATTATTATTATCATCGCACACATAATACACATGCTTTAATAAGTCGTTTTCGATTGCTAGAACTGCTAGTCATTTATCAATATTGCAACATAGCTGTTTGCAAATAATTTTTTATAATATTTAGTTTTGAAAAACTTCTTTATACATATACATCTTTAACTGTTATAATAAGTCATAGTATATGCTATAAAATAATTGAAAAACAGTTAAGTTATTTTATAAATTTAGTATTTCAGTTGAGTCTTTGATTTCTAAATTTACAATTTTTAAAATGATTTTAACCTCAAAAATAAATATAAATAATCTAAATCAGAATGCAGTTGACGTTTTTTTCCAAATCATAATCTTTATATGAATTTAATACTAAATAAAAATCAAAAATATCATAATAATTTTGAAAATAATTGAAAACTAACATGCATTAATAAAACTAAGAGCGGGGTCTTATTGAAATCAATGGTCTAAAGCAAATATTTTAGTGGCTATGCCACTTGAGCCGCCCATACACTCAGGAAAATATGTGTATGAGCTTTGTTTGAACATGAATGATCTGAAAATTATTAGTCTGTTAGTTTATACATTTGAATTTAAAATATATCATATTTTAATATTAAAATATTAAATTGATATATAAAAAATATTAAAATCAGGTGCACATAAATATCTAACTGCACGGTTAGCGGCGAATCCAGTGTTAAAACTTAAAAGTAACACTGATGCTCAATATCCGCGCATTTTAGCATCCCTTCTCACCCGACAAATCGAAATAGCCTGCACATTACTAAAATACGCGTGTACCGTATATTCAAATACCCCCTCCGCCTCCTCGTTTTCTGGAAACTTTCTTTTGGGATACATAGGCCTGAAATTCTGAAGAGCAGCCAAATTAGGAAATCGGGGATTATTATTTTTCTTATAAATATACGTACAACACGTTGTATTTTACACACAGTGGACGTTGCGAGTGTGTACTCTTATCCTACACCCCAAGAGCCGTTGATTTGGTGTATGTTACATATAAGGAAACTATATATTTTCATGGCCAAGACTTTGGTTTTATTTCCCGTATAGTTTACCGGAAGATTGTTTTTTTTTTATATTTAGAGTATCAAGAAAATCTCTGTACCTCGGTCAAAGAATCTCGGAGAATTTAATGGGTATGTGAATCTTTTGCTCTTTCTGCGTGTCTCCTTTTGCTTCTCCATCTCGGCCAATTTTTTTTTTTAATTTCTGTTTGAAAATTGTTTGGAAAAATTGATGGGTTTGCGTGATTGTGTCGTTTCTTGGTGATATCCTGGATTTAATTTTATTTCATGTTGTTTTTTGTTGGTTTGTTTTTTCTTTTCCTTTTCGTTTTTTGGGTTTCGAGTAAATTGGCCGCGTGTGTGATATCTGTTTTCTTTGTTGATTTTGTTGCGCTGTGTCCAGCCTGTGATTTTGTTGCGGTATCCGTGCTTGTGTTTCACACTCCAAGTGTATTACTTTTTGGTACAGTCTGTGTGTAACTGTGCGTGTTTTCTGCTGTTAATACTTGTGTTTTTTAATGGCTTGATGTGCCCCACAATAATAGAGAGAGGTAACAGTAACTTGTTTCAGGTAGATTAGGCCTTCTAAGTTAATCTTGATCTATATACGCAACATTCTTGATTTCTAGTACATTCCCAAATCTCATAATTTTTTACTTACTGTTCACCTTTGTTGGAATATTTATTCGTTGGTGGTTGTGCTTTTCTTTATTTTTTATTGAATCTTGGCTGAATCTGAACATTAAATTCATCCACAGAGACCACTGTGAGTTATTCACAGAGTATGGATGATGCATATGAGAAGTTTATCAGGAGAATGAACCCTCCCAGGTATCTCTCTGTTTCTGTTATTCCTCTGTCTATAAGACTCTTCAATTTAATATCATGTCACACATATACCTTAGTATAATATTTATTTCATCTACTTATTGCCAGAGTTGTAATTGATAATGAATCTTCCAAGAATGTTACTGTCATTCAGGTATGTATTGGTTTGCTCTTTTTTGGTTCGTTCTTGACTTCTACAAGGTGAAAATTTTCCAAATTTCATTTTTTGTTTCTGGTAAATGTCCTCTTTTGATGCAGGTGGACAGTGCTAACAAACATGGAATTCTTCTTGAGGTTGTACAAGTACTTACTGATCTTAATCTTATTATTACGAAAGCTTACATTTGTTCTGATGGAGGCTGGTTCATGGATGGTAACATGTTCTTTATTTCTCTTAAAGCCCTTGTCCGATATTTTCGTTTTAGCGTAAAGAAAGTGATTTTTACCCTTTTTCGGAGCAGTTTTCAATGTCTCTGACCATGAGGGAAACAAGGTAACCGATGAAGGGATTCTTAATTACATTCATAAGGTAAGTTGTTAGAATTATGACAATTTTGAAAGCTTTCTCTAATCATTAATGAGTTAACCAAATTGATAACTTGGTTTCATTTTCAGTCGCTTGGTCCAGATTCTTGCCTCGCATCTTCTATGAGAAGATCCGTTGGGGTGACCACGGGTATGGACCACACATCTATCGAGTTAATCGGAAGTGACAGACCAGGTTTACTTTCTGAAGTTAGTGCGGTACTTACCCACCTAAAATGCAATGTGGTGAATGCTGAGGTGTGGACTCATAATACCCGAGCAGCAGCAGTAATGCAAGTAACAGACGAAGAAAATGGCGGTGCTATAAATGACCCCGAAAGGCTAACCATGATTAAGCACCTGTTATGTAACGTGCTCAAGGGTAGCAATAAATCGAGGGAAGCCAAGACGGTGGTCTCTCATGGGGTTACTCACACTGAGAGAAGGCTTCACCAGATGATGTTTGCTGACCGAGATTACGAACGGATGGGTGACGATTCGATTGATGAAAAAGAAAGGCCAAATGTGAACGTTGTGAATTGGCATGATAAAGATTACTCGGTGGTCACCATTCGGTGCAAGGATAGGCCGAAACTTCTCTTTGATATAGTTTGCACTTTGACTGACATGCAATATGTGGTATTTCATGGAAACGTTGATGCGGAACAACAAGAAGCGTATCAGGTATTATGTTTTCTAATGTATATTGATAACCCTTTCTTTTATCTTACCCTATGCACTGAAAGAGGTATTGTTAAAGGAATACTGTATAAGGCATATCGATGGATCTCCGGTAAAATCTGAGGCAGAGAGACAAAGGGTTGTTCAATGTCTGGAGGCAGCAATAGAGAGAAGAGTATCCGAAGTAAGTATGAATAACAGTTTTTGTCTAATAGTACAGTTGCTTATGCCCGATATTCTGGATATGCCTTATATGACCTGTTGGATGGCATTTAATTCTCTTATTCTTATGTGTTTGATGTGATGACATTTGTTTGGTATTGTAGTTTATTTGGTTTCTCTATCATCCTGTTGCTAGGTGAAGTTACAGAAATTGGTTTGTTTATAATCAAACCTATTGGTGTGAGCCGCTAAAATATTACTAGGAAACGACTCTTCACCACATGATAATGAATTTTAAGGTTGTTTATTGCATGAAAGTGATGGTTCGATTGCTCTTTTGTATCCTCAGGGCCTGAAGTTAGAACTATGCACAACCGATAGAGTTGGACTCCTATCTGATGTGACTCGAATTTTCCGTGAAAATAGCCTAACTGTAACCCGAGCGGAAGTGACAACAAGAGCAGGCAAAGCTCTGAATACATTCTACGTTCGATGTGCATCAGGGCATCCCGTTGATCCCAAGATAATTGATTCCATTCGGCGAACGATAGGACAAACTATGCTCCGAGTAAAAGATTCCCCTCAAGAGATAAATCAGGAATCTCCATCAAGGTTCCTCTTTGGTGCCCTTTTCAAATCAAGATCATTCTGCAACTTCGGTTTGGTTAGATCTTGCTCGTGAATCACAAATCCAAACAAATACCAGCCAAGTAAATTCAAAATCCCTCTGTTATCGGCTTTGTTCTTGAATCATGGCCTGAGAACAGAAGGCCTTACATATAGTACATAATATGTGTATATATGCTTCTATGCTTCTTGCTGCCTTATTCTGGTCCAACGAGTTCGACATAGGTTGGATTTGGATCCACGAAATCACTTGTAAATAACATGTGCTGCGTTCACTTATCACTCAATGGAATCACTAGTGAGTTTTACTTTACATCTACCTCCCCTAGTGGTGTCAACTTGATTCAATTATGGTCAACAGTGTGAAGAATCTTGATAAAATTTAAAAAGGGTTGGAGGATTCCGAAGCTTTACACAAATAAAAAATTGTTCCCAAGATTTACCAATACTTCAGGAGCAATATTTTATGTGTGACAGGGACATGCTGCAAGATGTTCATTGAATACCGAATCATTAGAAATTTAGCTTATTTTAGTGCTTTCGTGTGTGAATTGAATTGCACAATCACTTGTGGATACCCAAAGTAGACTAGAGAGAGGACTACCATTGGAATCCACTTCACTATTGACCAAGAATCTCTAACAGTCTTTTCTAAAATTCTTGAAAATAGCCAACAACTGTATGATTGGTCTCTTCTTGAAAATAGCCAACAACTGTATGATTGGTCTCTTCTTGAAAATAAATAAATAAAATCTTATAAAATTCAAAATTAGATTTTTTTTTTTGTAGTATTGGTGTATTGCCATGATTGGTCGGTGGACAAAAGATGATGACACAGGGGACTGCCACTTTCGTTAATGTTATCCAAAGGATGAGCATCCAACTTTTTCACACATAAATTATTTAATACGAAAAATTATTGTACAGAAAAACTAGTTCATACAAACAATATATGCACATAATTATTAGTATATACATATTAAGATGTGGCCGATTTTGGGTCTTAGATTAGGTAGGTTTAAAATAGAATATATGAAGTGTAAATTTAATTGTCGTATATTTAGGGATACCAGTGTTGTAGCACTCGATAACTAATGGATATCAACGAGTAGAAGTTTCGATATCTAGGTTCTATTATCCAAAAAAGATGATGAGATTGATAACAATATTGATACCGACAGAAGTTCTTGAAGGGACTGACGGATTCTTTTTATAGTTCACGAAACCTATCATAATCTATTGAAATTAAAACTTAGTTATTTTTATTGTTGCAATATGTGGCATATTTCAAAGATAAATCTCGTTTTTAAAGATTCCCATCAATGATCAATTTGGAACAGTTCCATCGATTTAAAAATAAAACTCACTTAGAAAAGTGATATCAAAACAGGTACACACCCACAATCCAAAAATGAAGGTATTGAAAAGATAAAATAAACGCATTGCCCACACCACTTCAAAACATAAAGCCCTACCAAATTAAAATAGGTGATCCGATATGATTAAACGCTTGTCGCTTTACCAAAAGCTATAACTGATGAGTAACAATGCAAATCAACTCTGCTAAATTGTACATCAGCACAAGTACCATGTTTCAACTGATCAGACAGCAAGGGCAATTGTTGTACCCCAACAACCCCTCTCCCAATAATTGCAATCATTGCAACTCATGGGAATCGAACACGTGACCTTGGCTCTGATACTAATTGTAGGATCAAACGCTTGCCGCTTTACCAAAAGTTATAGCTGATGGTAACGGTGCAACTCAACTCTTATAAAATGTACAGCAACACAAGCACCACGTTTCGATCGATCACAAAGCAATGACAATTGTTGTGCCCCAGCATAATCCAAAGAATGACTATCCAAGAAAACAAAGCTTTCTTTGCTCCCCGACCAAGAAAACTATACTCGTTTTCATTTGAACCCACGACCCTTGTCTTTGATGGGTTTGGGACTTTTAGTCCCACATCGAAGAAAAAAGAGAATTTGGCCAAACTTTTGCCTATAAAAGAGGCTTTGACCTTCTGTTTTAAGTGCATCAGTCAATAACTTGTCTAGCCATTTTTGGATTTAAGAAAATTTCTTTCTTGTTGTAGAATATTAAAATTCTGAATATGCTCTTTTGTTGCAGCTGTGACTGATCTTCCACATCATAAAAAGATTTTATCAGGTGCCTTTCTTGTTAAGAGGATATGTATGAGTTATAAAGTGTGGCTAGTAGGAAAGCTTTGTAGGTGTGTTTGGTGTGAGAAGAGAAATTACGTGTTTGTAATAATTTTTCATATAATGTATTTTATTCTTTGGTCCTAGTGGTTTTTCTCCTGATTTGGGAGTTTTCACGTTAAATCATTGTGTCATTATTTCTCATTTTCCATAAAAGGTGCAGATCTTGGGGGTGAATTTTGATGATCAAATTCCCAACAAGTGGCATCAGAGCCTGTGTAATTTTGTTGTGGTGGAGTTTTGGTGTGGTAGGCATATACGTATTGACTAAGAAAGTTATGTCTAGGGTATTTAAGTGAGACCAGTGTGACCCCAACAATTTTCCTGTGAACCTTGAAGTTCAGTCTAGGAAAGATCGAGTCTCTCTTTTCTGTGAGCTTACTTAGTGTGTACTATTCAGGTCTACTGTAAAATTTATCAAAGTATCACAAGAAAATGTCAAGAAACGGAGTTTCAAATGCATTCAGATTTGACGTGGAGAAATTTGATGGGAAAATCAATTTTGCTTGTGGCAAATGCAAGTTAAGGATGTGTTGATTCAATCTTGTTTACAAAAAGGCGTTGAAGGGCAGAGTATTCCCCGAAAGCAACAATGATATTAGTTCGACTGGTGGAATGACTTGTGCAAAAGACAAAGCTGGAATGAGCAATGGAGATTGGGATGATTTGGATTTGAGAACAGCAAGTGCAATCCCTCTGTGCCTTGCCAAAATTGTTCTAGCAAATGTGCATTGAATGTCTACGACAAAGGAACTCTAGGAAAGGTTTGTATCAGATAAATGGTGTCTCAAATCGGGTTATCTGAAAGAGCAATTTTCATACATTGTGAATGAACTATAGTACTACTATTTCAGATCATTAAGTGTTCTAAATAGCATGGTTTCAGAGCTTGAAGCTATTGTAGTTAAAATTGATGATGAGGGTCATGTCTTGAGACTCATCTGGTCTCTTCAACGTTCATATGAGCACATGAAGTCGATATTGATTTATGAAAATGAGAAAATCATTTTCTCAGAGGTACTAGCAAGCTTATTTCTGAAGAGATGAGATCTGGTCGAAGTAACAGTTCTCATGAAAATTAGATAATGGTAGCTCATAATTTGAAGAAGAAGAACTCTGTGAGGAAAACCTGTTGAAGATGTGGAGAATCCGGCCACATCAAAAAAAATTGTACAAAAACTGGAGTGGGTTCGGCAAATTACTCCGGGTCAGTAAATGAAGATATTGATAATGAAGCAACATTGGCTCCCATTTTGATGTCCTCTGAAAAGGATTTATATATCTTTATGGCATGCCGCTGCCCCAGCTTGCCATGATAATTTATATGTAATGTTAGCGGGTCCATAGTTTTGCACGGTCATTGTTTGGCATTGATGCAGGGTGTATGGTGGAAATTTATGTTGATAGCTGATTAACTTCCTGGAGAGCCAAAACATGGTAGTTGCACAATAATTTTTTCAGCAAGTTTATTTTTTCGACATGGACCCAGTTGAAATGCTTGGGATGGTTAATTCTGAGTGAGTATGTTTTTTATGATGGAGCATGATAATTCTTTATTTCAAGAATTATGGCGGTCTTGCAGTGTTAATAACAGCAACTATGTAGATCTTCATCGAGGTGAAATGTTGTGAGACGACAAAGTCATAAGATAGAGATTTATGGGTTTGAGACTTTTAATCCCACATTGAAGAAAAAAGAGGATTTGACCAAACTTTTGGCTATAAAAGAAGGTTTTGACCTTTTGTTTTAAGTGCACCAGTCAATAGCTTTTTCTAGTAACTTTTGGCTTTAAGAAAATTCATCTCTTGTTGTAGAATCTTGTAAAATTCTAAGTATAATCTGTGATTGCAATTGTGACTGATCTTCCAGATCAGAAAATATTTTATTAGGTGTCTTTCTTGTTAAGAGAGATGTGTGAGTTATAAAGTGTGGCAGGTGCCAAAGCTTTGTTGGTGTGTTTGGGGTGAGAAGAGAAATTATGTGGTTGTAGTAATTTTTCATATAATGTATTTTCTTCTTTGGTCCTTGTGGTTTTTATCTTGATTTGAGAGTTTTCACTTTAAATTCCTGTGACGTTATTTCTTCTTTTGTTTTCTTTTCCCATAAAATGTGCAGATCCTGGACGGTGAATTTAGATGATCAAATTCCCAACAATCTTGCTCACTTTCATTTCTTTGATCTGGAAAAATAAAACTTAATATATAGCGAATCGATGTATGAATACTCTGTACATATTGTAAAAGTATCGCAATCTGTTAAAGTAACTATGTGACCGCATCTGTAATACGAAGGCCTTCTTGAACCACTTAGGTGTGTTATTTAAAGTAGACATTGCAAAAGTGATGCCTATCATGTGAATACTCTGTTCTTCATCAGTCCTTACAGAACCAAATTATTTCTATTAATATAACTGATCTTATCAAATCAGTTCAACTTATGAAAGAAAGCCCCCAAAAATTATTATTATAATAGTGATCAAAACAAAACAAAAAAATAATAATGAAAATATAGAAGAACTTACATGTGTGTACAACACAAAAAAAAAAGACTTCATCATTTAATTAAAGTTCAAGTGGGTTCTCACCAACCAGAGGAAAATAAATAATTGTACATAGTAGTACTTGTTTCAACAACTGTTAGATTAATTGTCAAGTATTCAAAGGAAATCTCAATTGGTAAATCGAAATGTCATTCAAGTGGTTAGGATGGTAGTTTGAGTTAGTTAACTCTCAAAACCGAAAGTTACTCGAGGAGAACCACTTGTAACCAGTTGAAGATGTGGTCTAATATTTCTTCTATAAAAAGGGGTGCATTTGCACAGATGGAAAGGGGCTCTCGGCTGAACTTTCAGATTAAATAAAGAAGAAAAAGAAAGTGTGAGAGAAAACAAGAAAGCAATAGAAGAATCAAAAAAGTGTTCATTGGAATTCATAGAAGTGAACAAGTTTGTATTCTTGAGTATAGTATTGCTTTGTATCTCATACAATTGTGGTTAATATTAGTGTCTCCCGTGGATGTAGATCATTTTACGATCGAACCACGTAAATCCCCAGTGTTATTCCTTTTATGTTCATTCATCTAATAATGCTATGGTTCTTAATCTGCTCATGCACAAAACACATTCTGGTGTGCATTAGAATTGACTGATTTCTTGATCTTACTGTACCAAGGAGGAATTGTTTGGTTAATGCATAAACAACAGAAGGTGTAATCGGGTAGATTAGGCTTCACAAGCTCAGTGTGTGCTTCGTGATTGTTTTTCCTTTTGGTGCATAAAAGTAAATCATCGACAAAACAGAATACAATCAAGATCAGTTGTAGAACAGATTCTTGGACAGTATATTGAATCTTGCATCGGGAATTTGGATCAATTAATAACAACAACAAAACAATTTCATTGTGCATTATATGTGTCAGGATCGATTCCGGGGGTGGGTTGTCATTCCACACCCGAGTTCAACCAACTTGAGCTTCAATAGCTCGTGTTCTTGAATTAATGCACCGAGAGATTATATCGAGTTCGATTACAAAATCGAGCGGAAGACACTCGACATAACCCGCTCTAAACCGGTTAACTATTTGAAAGACATTTTAAAGATATGCAATTAAAGTAAATAAACAAGCATTTGTTTATGGAAGTTCGAAGGTGGTGTAATCCTTCTACGTCTCCCCTTCTTCCACCGCATGGAAGGATTCCACTAGAAGACTTTGATTTATACAATCTCGTTGTACAAACCCGATCCAGTTGGGAATTCCCCATCCAACTAGAACTCCTAGCAACTCAACTATGTATGTTCTTTAATGTCTCACATACAAAGACCTCTCATCGATTGTGATAAATCATCAACCGTTACAATGATATTCACTCATCTATTAAGCTCTCATATACAATGAATAGAGTGAATATATATGGCACAAATGATCTCTAACTAGATCTGATATAGCAAGGTAAGTGGTGCCAAATGTTTGGGGAGTGCTCTTCATTTAGCAACTTTTGTCTTCGAAGTTCCCCAATTGAATCCCAAGTGGGTTTGCTTTGGAAGGCTTGGATTGATCTTCAATCAGCTGTTATTGAGCTTCCAAATCATGTATATATAGCCCCAAGTAATGATATATACGTTAGACACAAGAATATGCCCGTTGGAGAAGGTTCTGCATCATTCCCGAGCTTGCAAAGGTCATATTCTGGTTTCTGGGCTATTTGTATTTCGGACCGGATTGGCCGGATCAGCTTGGGCAGATCAGTCTGGCCGGATCAGCATGGTAGATTAGTCTGGCAGATCAGCACGGGCATATCAGTCTGGTCCGGATCAGCATGGGCAGATCAGTCTGGTCCGGATCAGTCTGGACAATCAGCTTGATACAAAAACAGATTGATAAACTTGCTCCTTTATTTGTTGCTTGTAACTCTTCATTCTTTGATTTCTGGGCAAAGTGCTCTATATGAAAGTTGTAGCCCTTTCTCTTAGCTTTTCACGGAATCAAGAATCGCTCGATTTCGAGTTTGTATGAGAGAGTTATGCTCGAAATACAAGGCAATGCTCCTGCTGTCTGTTTGCTGGATGCAGCAGCACATGGCGTGACGTGCAGAAGCTTTTTGGCCATCTTAACGTCCGATTCAGTCTTTCACTTCCAAATATGACATGTAGATCTTTGTCTTAGCTTTCCAACCCATACTGAATCGTTCCATTCCGATAAGCGAGCTAAGAGTTATGCCCACCAGACTGATAGTTGCTTGCTGAAACAGCTTGCTGTTTCTTCACGGTTCAGCTCGATCTTGCAGGCGTCTTTTCTCCTTGATAACATTTGAACTAGCCGATCTGTTTTGAAATATGACTTTTAGTATTTTAAGTTGGCTGTTCAATCTCTTTGGAAGCACGCCATTTCGATATTCGAGCTATTAGATATGATCGAAACAATCCGCTCTGCCAGGATTTCAGTCTTGGTCCAGCTTGATATTTTCAAGCTACTTCTTTGTAATTCATCAAGCTTCTAAGTTATGATCTATGAACTGCACACTTGATGAAATATGTTAGCAACACAATAACAAATTTTGTTAACATCAAAACCAAGATTATCCGGGTTTCCAAAACCCAACAATCTCCCCCTTTTTGATGATCACAAAACTTGAATAAAAATATGAACATTAAAGCACAATGTTGCATAACAAGAAAAATCATATTTTTTAAATAACATATTTCTCACCCTTTTTGTGTGAATCAAAAAGGAAGACAAATAAAATTTACTCCCCCTCAAGGATTGAGATTAAACTCTCCCCCTTAATTTTAAAATGTTTGAAAATTTGAGCAAGTGAGGGGCAAATGTGGTAGGCTAAAACAAATAAAAAAATGCAATGCACATTAATTTTTGAACAAAAATAACCTCTTTTGATGATGCATGTAGCATACTTGGCAACAAATTTGAATTTCTTGACAAAACTCAACAATGTCCATTTCATCTTTCAGTGGTGGCAGCACATGAGTCAACTTTGCAGAATAAACTGTTTTTCCTCGTGAATAATTAGGCTGCAAGACCTATACCGTTGCGGTCCTTTGTGAGTCTAGTTTGCAACGCAAAAAACGGTTTGTCATTTGGACATCCGAGCAAGAAGTTATGCCAATTCTCCCAAAGTCGCTGCAAGCTACCAGAAAACGAAAATGCTTCGAAAATTGTTAGATAAAATCTCAAAATAAAAATTTTAAACTTAGAATGAGTTAAGAACAGATTGAACGAAAATTTGAACATTTAAAATAGATTTTAAAATTATTTTCATGCAAAATCAATGCAATGAAATTGATTTTTATGCTAAAAATTTGCATACATCATATTTTGAAAAAAATATGCTATGAAAATAATTTCATGCTCATGAAATTTTTTGAAAATGATTTTAAAAGATATCCGCTAAAAAAACCGGTTAAAATGCTTTCCAAGAACAACCCGCTCTGATACCACTTGTCAGGATCGATTCCGGGGGTGGATTGTCATTCCACACCCGAGTTCAACCAACTTGAGCTTCAATAGCTTGTGTTCTTGAATTAATGCACCGAGAGATTATATCGAGTTCGATTACAAAATCGAGCGGAAGACACTCGACATAACCCGCTCTAAACCGGTTAACTATTTGAAATGCATTTTAAAGATATGCAATTAAAGTAAATAACAAGCATTTGTTTATGAAAGTTCGAAGGTGGTGTAATCCTTCTACGTCTCCCCTTCTTCCACCGCATGGAAGGATTCCACTAGAAGACTTTGATTTATACAATCCTGTTGTACAAACCCGATCCAGTTGGGAATTCCCCATCCAACTAGAACTCCTAGCAACTCAACTATGTATGTTTTTTAATGTCTCACATACAAATACCTCTCATCGGTTGTGATAAATCATCAACCGTTACAATGATATTCACTCATCTATTAAGCTCTCATATAAAATGAATAGAGTGAATATATATGGCACAAATGATCTCTAACTAGATCTGATATAGCAAGGTAAGTGGTGCCAAAGGTTTGGGGAGTGCTCTTCATTTAGCAACTTTTGTCTTCGAAGTTCCCCAATTGAATCCCAAGTGGGTTTGCTTTGGAAGGCTTGGATTGATCTTCAATCAGCTGTTATTGAGCTTCCAAATCATGTATATATAGCCCCAAGTAATGATATATACGTTAGACACAAGAATATGCCCGTTGGAGAAGGTTCTGCACCATTCCCGAGCTTGCAACGGTCATATTCTGGTTTCTGGGCTATTTGTATTTCGGACCGGATTGGCCGGATCAGCTTGGGCAGATCAGTCTGTCCGGATCAGCATGGTAGATTAGTCTGGCAGATCAGCACGGGCATATCAGTCTGGTCCGGATCAGCATGGGCAGATCAGTCTGGTCCGGATCAGTCTGGACAATCAGCTTGATACAAAAACAGATTGATAAACTTGCTCTTTGATTTGTTGCTTGTAACTCTTTATTCTTTGATTTTTGGGCAAAGTGATCTATATGAAAGTTGTAGCCCTTTCTCTTAGCTTTCCACGGAATCAAGAATCGCTCGATTTCGAGTTTGTATGAGAGAGTTATGCTCGAAATACGAGGCGATGCTCCTGCTGTCTGTTTGCTGGATGCAGCAGCACATGGCGTGACTTGCAGAAGCTTTTTGGCTATCTTAACGTCCGATTCAGTCTTTCACTTACAAAGATGACTTGTAGATCTTTGTCTTAGCGTTCCAACCCATACTGAATCGTTCCATTCCGATAAGCGAGCTAAGAGTTATGCCCACCAGACTGACAGTTGCTTGCTGAAACAGCTTGCTGTTTCTTCACGGTTCAGCTCGATCTTGCAGGCGTCTTTTCTCCTTGATAACATTTGAACTAGCCGATCTGTTTTGAAATATGACTTTTAGTATTTTAAGTTGGCTGTTCAATCTCTTTGGAAGCACGCCATTTCGATATTCGAGCTATTAGATATGATCGAAAAATCCGCTCTGCCAGGATTTCAGTCTTGGTCCAGCTTGATATTTTCAAGCTACTTCTTTGTAATTCATCAAGCTTCTAAGTTATGATCTATGAACTGCACAATTGATGAAATATGTTAGCAACACAATAACAAGTTTTGTTAACATCAAAACCAAGATTATTCGGGTTTCCAAAACCCAACAATATGGTTATATTTAATTTATGTTAGTGTGAAATATATATATCATCTATAAAAAACAGTAAAGAAATTAATGCATTTGTGCGGTCATGCAATTAATTAACCATATATTTTATTTGCTATAAACCATTTACACCATTTTCCTCGATCATTTCAAACACCTAAACAATTCTCCATTTTTTTTTTGAAATACTTTTATGCACTCGGTTTGGACGTCACTTATACACCAATTCAATATTAAAACATTACATTTTTTAAATAAAGAATACATAATTAATATACCAATCATTTTAGACCAATATGTACAAACAAGCGTATGCTTATTCAATGACCAGAACACATCAGAGTCTTGAAGACTTTCTGGATTAGTAGTGAAGTGTCAACGGTTGGAGTTGGTGATTTCTAACTGGCAGCACTCAGTTATAAGGATGCAACCTGATACTGGAAGAGCAGGTGGAGTTGCCTTATATTCATAGCAATAGAGCTATGAAAAGGGTTGAGTTGTCATTCACAAAGAAATCATGTGAGAGAGTTTTTCGAAGCCAGAAAGTTTGAGATGAAAAGCGATTTGAGTGAATGAATTCTTGAGAGGTTCACTGGAAGCCATAGGAGTGAATCTGAGGGTCAATTCATGTACTGAACAAGGATTATTTTGTATCTCAAAAGGGTGTTGAGTAAAATGTCTTGGAGTAGATCGTTAGTGATCGAACCACGCAAATATGTGTCGCTTTCTTTGCTGCTATTATTCTTTAATCTTGAGTATCTTTTGCCGTGTTAATCGTATATATAATCTGATATGCATTGCAATATTCTGCTTTGTGATTCTTATTGCCATGGAATGAGTTTATGTTGTGGTTATAATCTGTTGTGTACATGATTTATTTGGAAGAGATAAACTCATTTGCATATTGCAAGGGATTAAGTTCTGAATTCAATCTTGGCTATAAAATTATTCTTGCGAAATTTGGTTTGATCGAATTTCATAACATAATCATACTAAGTTGCTCCATAAATGAGGTTTAAACCGGGTCCATACAAGTTTTTTTCCCTTTTTATATGTTTATTATAGTTCATATTACCTTAATTCTTTCCAAACATCATCGTACATTGTCAGTTATACTATGTCTGTAACATGCCTTTCATCATCAGAATCTTACAGGAATCCATTCCAATGGAGGACTGACTCCAGGGAACTCGATGTTTTCGGGGCGGCTCAATATTTCTCCGGCGCCAATGAGAATCCAGCTTACATTTTCTCTGCAAAATATAATCAATGTTTCATAAAAAATGGTACACAAATGAGCCTGGACGTGCCGAAAAGAAGTCCAATCCCACAGGGTCATTCCATGGAAAAGCAAATCGTGAAGGAAAACAAGAAATATAAGCAGCCAAGCTCTCCAGGGGCAAGATTGCAAGTTTCTTGAATTCATTATTCAATCATAAATCTTTGACGAAGAAGAAGAAACCGAAAAGTTTATACCTGTAAGTCTTCTGGTAGTATATTCGCTTTCCTTTATTTAATATCAAACGGTGTATTTTGACTAAACTTTAAAGTTTGTTTATACTGATTCAATCCATCGATTTAAATATACAGTTCCAACAACTCAACTGGATCGCATGAAGAGAAGTTCACTCATTGCCAGTGCTGCTACGGTTCCGTAAGTATGCCGTCGACGAGTTAATCCTGTCATAGTTAGATTCTGATTACATCAGATGTATGTTGGAATATGTTCATGTGAAAAAGAGTTACCGGGTTGAAAATTATGTTAGTATATAGTATAATTTCTTGAGATCATGCTTGTATTATTAGTTACGATCAGACCAATTTAAGATTATACAATACATCTTTGCCTTTAAAGGTTGTTCACAAACTTTTGGAAAATTTGATGCGATACAGGGCAGCATTCTGGGGATACTCAACCATTGATGTGGGATATCATACTCGGGAATACATCCACATCAATGGTTGACATTCCACATCAATGGTATGATGTCCAACATCATACTAACCCAAACTTTTGATCTTAATGAACTGTTTGGAATATGTTGGGATGTCGGTTCCATTTTTTTATACCAGAAAAAGCGCATATAAGAGGTACATCAGGGTTATTATTAGGGCGCGGATCCAAGTTGCCTAATTGGTTGTAAAAAACTCACCCTTTGTAATAGGACTAGAGTTCGAATCCCCCATCCCCCAATTGTAAAAAAAAAAAATTAGTAAGCAAAATTATTAAACTTTGAAATCAGTAAAAATTCAATTTAAAAACTAAGAAGGTGATTGAATTTATACTTAAAAACAATGAATAGACTTTTCAGCAGCAAATACGATGGATTGTCATAGTGGAAAGAGAACGTTGACCAAGTCCAATATTTCTCCTACATACTCCACCCTTGTCAGTTTCAATGTGAATCATATAATCCTAGTCAAGTTGAATTGGGCTTTGGGCTCTTGAACGCGTAGCATCTAACAACCCTTGAGAACTAATGAATCGTGGTGGCTATTTTTTTATATATATTTATAATGAGGATAAAAATAGATTACTAGATACAGAAAACAAGAGAAAGAGCCTCGTTGTCATCAGCTACATAGGAAAGAAAGGAGTTGCTCGACATTGCAGTCAGTCCTTGACTACAATCCAACGACCCCAAATCACAAATGACTCGGGTTAAGGTCGAACAACCCGATAGACACATGGCTGGAATTGAAATTTTAGAAATACATATTTAAAACTGGATTTGTAGACAACAATGTCAAGATATAAGAGTACATAAAATAAAATTGTCTAATATTGCATTCGAAACAAAAATAGCATGTCAATATGAAGAAGAAGAAAAAAACAATCCTGAATCATAAAATACTCTCAACAAAATCTTAATAAATAGTTGTTGTAAATAACAAGAGAATACTTGATCAAGATGCATAGAATCTATTTGGCAAAGCCGTTCGAAAGCTTAGCAGAGTCGTCGGAAGGGTTAAGCTCATCCCAAGCTTCTATCCACGTGACCATAGCATCCGCTAGCTTCGTGAAGTATGGATCGACTGCAGAAAGTTTGTCCTTAACTTGTTTAGCCAATTCGATGTAACATTGTTGCACGGTCACGCATTCTTTAGGAAGCGATACGTTCTGGAAGAACGGGATAATGTCCTCTTGCCAAAAAATTCCTTTGTACTCTTTCTTCAGATTGACAAATGGGTTGCTGGCTTTGCTATGCCATATATATGGCAGGCCAGTCTTGACACCGTAGCCCAAGTGGTCGCAAATCACCTGAAAGTTTCATGACTAATCAACTTCCACTCCACGACGATTGATGTACTAAGATTATTAAAAATGTAAACCGAATATAAAGCTAACCTTGGTGCACCAGCCAGCCCACATATCATCGTATCGTCCAATTGGCTGGCCGTCCCCCATGAGTCCAAAGTACATCGCTGGTCCAATCAGGTCGCGGTTGAATCCCAAGTTCATACCGCACATAGGGAAAATGGTACCCTTGGGAATGGTCAAAACAGCATCTACATATCTGGGACAATTGCAAAACGAGTAAAAACTAAGATTAAAAGCAAAAGAGTGCAGTTTTACAGAACTTTTCATGGTTTTAGTAACTTCCATCATACCTAGTGTTCCTCTCGCGGGGCTTAACAAGCTGTGTAGGTGCATCATAGTCAGGGATATTGAGCCATAGACCATGAGAAACAGCAGTCGGGGCACCCTCACGGAGACTGAAAGGATACCCACGAACAAAGTCTGCACCCTCCCTATACGGATCATAAAGAGTGTTAAAGAAATATGGGGTTGATGGAGTTAAGAGATTCTTGATGTGCTGCTCGAGAGCATTGATATCGTTCCCTGATGGGTCTTTGGCAACCTGCGCATCGATAAGGAAGAGACAGCAATTGCAGATCAGAATACAAGATTCCATAATACTATATGCACACTGCTATCTGTAAAAAGTTCTCTCAGTTAAGGATGACATGTCATTGAAGGTGAATTTTCCTTCTCTGTAACGTAGACATTTGAAACGCCTAACCGGCTAATGTGCAATTCCTTGAGAGGAGTATACCACATGTTCAGACAGGAAGTATCCCACCACAAATTCTTAAAACTGACATAATTTGAAACGAACAAAAGACAAGACGTGAAATAAATAAACTGTTTCGGGCCTTATTACATGTGGTTAAAACACGTAAGTAAATAACAAACTTCAGATATGACAAAAGCTAGGAATCAGAAATATGACGCTCATGAAGGATGTGATCCAAGCATTCAGAGTTAGAAGTTTATGCAACTTCGGATTCACAATTCTCGGACATAGACCTACATAGTGTAACAGGTGGATAATATCTGACTGTTGCTAACTTATGCACGTTCTGATATAAGCATCGCGGATAGCGCAAACTAACAATATCCGGCATGTCTACGGCATCTTATTTCATATAATACATACTTACCCTTTACATACAAACTAATCAAGATCTACATGAATCCGAATAATAAGACAGCATCAAAAAATCAAGAAAGGAAACATATAATGACAATGCACCAGCACAGGGAAACAAAAGGCTATATAAAAAACTTGAAAGCTCCACAAGCACAAAGTGACAACATACAATTAACTTGTGAGCAAGACAATCATTTATTCAAGGTGACATAATACAGATCAGGGGCACCCCAAACTCCACCCTGTTCCTTCAAATCAAAAAACATTTCAAAATGTAACTATTCTAAAAATGGCCCCTTCTATCCACTGGATCACCCACAATTTTTAATAAGAAATAAATATATCAATAGCAAACCCCACAGACTTCACAAAATTCAAATTTCAATGTTCTTGCATCAAATCTAATTTAAAATTTTAAACAGAAAGACCGCCAAAAAATAATAACACTTCAAATTGAGACATGACGACAACTTAAACCCAAATACCCAATTCTCCAAAAAAAAAAAACCCAAGATCCAAATTTTCCTGACATCCAAAACCCCGCTCAAATAAAAATCCAATCTTTCTCTTGAAATAATATAGCAAATCTAAAAACAACAAGCAAACTTTCAAAACAAAAAACAACAATTGAAGATCCAGCTTCCAACACCAACATTAACGTATAAAAAATCCAAAACACAAGATACTTACAAAGCAATCATCGTCAATGGTATAGATATATTTCTTCTTAGAAACCATATACCCAAAACACCTGCAAGCAGAATCCTTAAACGAGATGCATGATGCCTTGGGACCCAGAATTCTGTTGATATCATTACGATTGTACAGTTCGTAGTCAAACCCATCGGGTACTTTAATGGTTTTCGAAGGGTCGCCATCTTGAACTATGATGAGATGGTAGGACTCAAAAAATGGCCGCCACATCTCCAAAAATTCAAGGTTTCTTATGGTGGGAATCACTATATCTAACTCATCTTTCAGAAGGGGGGCTATTTTCTGAGCAGCCATTGATTCTTGGTCTCTCTGTGAAGGCGTGAGAGAGAGAAGGATCTATTGGTGTTGGATCTGAGGCAAAGTACGAAAATTTAGAGAATTGGTCGTAGAATTTATAGGCTGGAGAAGATTTATAATTTATTGAGTTTTACAATTTGAGCAAATAACGCGTAAAGATTTGCTATTTAAATTTATAGTGACTTACATATCTATTTCCTATTTTTATAATTATTATTTTAGTTTAAAAAACAATGTATAGTATCTCTATTATCAATTTATATATCAAATCACAATGGAGTCATGTACAATTTTTAGTTCTTCCATTATAAACTAAAGATAGTAAATTTATAATATAATTATTCTATAGGCTCCATCCGTTATTATTAAAATTATAAATCAGACCTGTAATAAAACTATTTTATATGTGAGAAATCGTAATTTTTTAAAATTTATTTGGTCATTGTGAATGTGTGTATATATTTTTATAATGTAGTTTTTATTATTATTATTGTTATTTAGCTTACATAAGATGGTATCGATTAGAAGAATTATTTTAATTTTATTAGATCTCTTCTTTGTTATAATTATACACATTTGTTTAAATACATATTGCCAAACAAAGTCATTATGGGATTTATAATTAATTTGAGTCAATATTTTCTCTCAATAGATGTTACATTTTATGTCATTGTTGGGTGGAGCATTAATTGTCAATATTGGAATATTAGAAGAGCGATCAAAAATAATGTTTAAACTATTATACAGTTTCAAAAGATTTTGAACTATACTGTTAGTCAACGATAATTTTTAGTTAAATGACAAATGTATGATCTTTTTATTGGTGATAGAGCTAAGATCATATATTGGATTTCCATTATTTGTAATGATACGATTATTGTAATTGAAATTAATTTGGAACAATAATTACTTTTGCCAGGGGATTAAATGAAACATGTCCTTTGACCGATGTATTATTTAAAAGATTTAAATTAACGATATTATCAGGTATAATTTTTCATAAAAAATAAGCATTGAGACCAATCAATATATAAGATAATAACATCTATAAAATTATATATACCTTTATGTAATTTCATGTGGATCATTGGTATTCATACACTACGTATTGATTTAGTAAGACTAGGTAAATGTAATACTAATCATCATTATAGGGATTCTTTAGGTAATTCTTTAAATAACATTAAGATTCGGTTTACCAATCATGCTAATTTTTAATAAGATGATATATCTTAGTTTACCATAGGGCGTGCAACGGGTTTGGGTTTTCAGGTTCAAACACGACCCGATAAGGTATTTTCCTATCTGGTCGAGATATTCGGGTACCCAAATACTCTATAAACCAGACCTGATTTCTAAACCTAGTCCCATATTTTAAGTTTATTTTTAAAAAAACAATTGGGCACCCGATACCTACCCAAAACTCGAATTTGGTGCTCTGTACCTATTTGAGAGCTGAAGTCGGTTACCCAACCTATTCGGGTTCTGTAATATTTGGGATATCCGAATCCCGATTACCCGAATATCCGATCCCGATTTCCCAAAAATCAGACCCGATCCTACCCCTAGTTTACCGTATAATTAACAGTTCAAACTTCAAATATTAACTGATTAGATATAGAAAAATAATGGCAAATGTACATCCATTGTCTTATATGATGTGACATTGATCAAAATCTAACAAGGGCATTATTGTTAGGTGAAGCAAACTTAACGATATATGAAGATATGTATATAACCTGCTCAGAAAAAAAACATATTTTGGGCTCCTTTTATTTTTTTATCTATCATTTTTACCAACTTAATATTCATAAAATATTTTTTTTTTGGAGTACAAATTGAATGGAAATGAGTGAGACATGTCAACAAAAGAGTATGCCCCATGACAATGCACATTAGCTGTTGCATTCACATATCATGCAAAGTCGTCAAATGTGAAATTATATACAACCACGACGTATAATTGGACCCAACATTGTACGTATACTTTCAGTTATTCTACTATTTTATGGACATTGGTTATATAATTCATATACATGCATACGTGTTATATAATTTACGATGAATATAAATTAAATGCACTATGTATTAATGGCTGGTAATCACTTATTAAATTTTGTTCGAGTAGTGATTGTGTCTGGGTAATCGAAATATGATGGTTGAACTGCTGTACAATTTAAAAATTTTAAGTTCCATAATCATCAATGACTATAACTTTAGATAAAATCAACAAACAATTAGAAGATTACCACAGATTTGATAGTCTAATAGGTGAAATGCATCTTATATTTGATTAAATATAAAAATACTCATGAAATGTAAATAATATATTATTCTTGCTTCAAATACTTCCTTTAATTTACATATGTTAGTGACTAACTGTCTATTTGGTAAGTTAATTATATGTGAAAAACAAATTTAATTCGTCTAGCATATAATTTGACACCAAACATCGCCTTAATATTCAAGTTTAAATGACTATCAATTTCAATGCAAAGCTTAATAAGTTTGGTCTAGAATTAATTAATTTTGGTATCACGGTACGTTCTTTTTTTAGGTGGTCAAAATTAACACTACTTCATAATTTTATACAGTATTTAATATTGAAACAAAAAATCTATTATATGATATATTTACTAACAGTGGCGGATGCAGGATTTTTAGGAAGGGGGCAAAAAAAAATTTAAAAGAGAAAATTTAGGCCAAAAAAAATTTAGAGGTCAAAAATATAATTTTAGGGGGGGCAAAATGTAATTTTAAGGGACAAATAATAATTTTCTAGGATAAAAAATTATTTTTTTGGGGAAGGGGGGGCACTTGCCCCTTAACAGATCCACCCCTGTTTACTAAGATACAAAACTATATCAATTTTATCCAAATCTAACTCCAAAAATTTATACCGATCTTATCTAAGTTTAAATGAATATATCATTTTTAAATGAACAAACATAAATAATAATCTATAGCATAGATATATCATAATTGTAAAATTATCATATATTTAAATAACTATTATAATAATTAATTGTTAGAAATCTTATAAAAATGAGATTTTTAATTTTAATATAATCTCTAATCTTTTACATAAAAAAAAATCTAGTATCAAAATATACCCGTATCTGACTCACACACACTCGCACATCACTTATCTAGGAGAAATTGTTTGCCAGCTGAATCAATAAGCAGATTTCTCTTAATCTCACCTTAAAGGCGGGTTGGGTAGGCTAGTGAGCCTTAGGGAGTAGGCTAGTGGGCCTTAGGTAGCGTATAATAAGGCCTATTCAAACAGGCGGGCCTCGAAAGGGCTAATTCAAACAAGTGGGCCTCGAAGGGCTATTAAAAAAACTGTACTAAAGTTGGCAGAGGCCGCGCGAACGCAGACCTCCTCTATCACAAATTATGACGTAGGCTCGACCACTTGGGCCGACCTTAGGCGGGCGCCCCTCCTAAGTGCAATGGAGGTCGCCAACCTAGACCATAGGCCTGCTTGATCACCCATTGATCCCGTCCAGGTAAGTATGGAGTCCAGTGTACCTCGGCTCTTTTTTATAGTCCAGCTTCCATGTTCGTAGTTTATTAGAATCGATGTGGGACTATATACGTTGCAACTTTCACGTACAATCTGTTCTTCACCTTTGCAGATTAATTTGTTACAAAAATTGATTAAATTGACGTAACTTTGCAAAGTCCAACATATTCATTTCAATTATAATAAAATACTAAAATTTAAATTATTAAATAATATTTTAAGTTATTGAATTAAAATATTTCCTTATCCTATTTTAATATATATATATATTATGGTTTCAAGGCATTTAGCTTTTTTTATTATAAAAAAAATTGCTATTTTCTTATGTATTGTTGTCCTCGTCACATTATTTATTTATTTTCACAAATCTATGTCATTATATTTTGAATATTATAAAAAAAAAGGTTATGTCTGTTTATTGCACCAAAATGATATTAATTTTTATAATATGGTTTATTTCCAAAGTATATTGTGTTAACATATTTTTACTATATCTGGATTATTGTTGTTTTTAAGCAAAATAATGAACGCCGATATGCTAATTAATACATAGGATCAAGCGCGTATTTTCTTATACATTAACAATACAAAACCCCATAAACTAAACGACATGTAGACATACGAGACTTCGCTAAGTGTGTGAATGAGTAAGGTCTATTATGACATAGACGGTAGCAAATACTTCCTCTACGAGTATACAGGACTTGCCGGTTAATTCCCAACAAACTCAACCCAAAGTCATATGATTTGTATATAAAACATAAGCATAAATATAATATATATATATATATATATAAGGTATAAGCATCGCTTAGAGAGGAGTTACATTTGTATCTTAAATATGTATCTTATAAGTTTCGATTGAGTATTGTACTAGTTGTAACGAACTAATATTTCTATTGAGTATCATTCTAGTTTTAACGAGTAAATATTTATATAAAATAAATATATTTTTAAATAATTATTTTGTTTCTATTAATCCTAAATCCCATAAACTAAACGACATGTAGACACGAGAGATTATGCTAAGTGAGTGCGAATGAGTCGAGCTTATTATGACATAGATGATTGCAAATACTTTCTCTATGAGGACAAAGATGACTTGCCTCGTAATTTCCAACAAACTCACCCAAAGTCAATTATCATTTGTATATAAAAATACATAAGCATAAATTTTAAAATACTGCATTTTATTATCGTTCGTGTTTTTTATAGTTAGGATTTGTGTTATTTGAGAGGGTTATATATTCACTAAAATAGATGATTAAATGCATATTTAAAGACAGTAAATTGTTTATTTTACTTTGAATTTTAAATAATTTTCTTAAATGAAACGAGATTTAAATAATTTTTTTAAATTAAACGAGTCAACCATATGTTGACCCAGTGGTCATCCATGGACTATCCAAATTATGACTAACTGGTCAACATCCAATACATACATATACAGAATCTAAATAAAAACCTTAACAAAAGGATTCCTACCTTAAAATCTCCGAAGGGCCCTACACCCCTGCCAGCGAAAGAACTCCAGACATGATCCTAAATTCACCAAATCGCACAAGGAAAATTTGAGAAAAAAAGGAAGTAAATAATGAAAAAAAGTGGGGAAAAAAGGAAAACTTATCCCCCAAAGAATACGAAGGAAACCAGAATCCCAGTTTTGATTTGGAGTGAGAAATGGATCCAAGTATCCCACCGCTTCATCTTTCTTTATTTGTATTTATTATTGCGATACTATTTACTCCTCGCAACAAAATCTCGCCTTTCCCCTCTTTCCTCTTCAGATTCTCCGTCTGCGACTTTTCACTGACAAAACTCATTAAAAAATTCTTGGGTTTTGAAAGTTGAAGGATCTTTCTATTTTTCTGAAAGCGCTTTCGGAGTATCTTGGGCAAAAGGTCGAAAACCCATCTTTTTTTTTTGTATTTTTCTCTTATTCCAGCCTCTGTTGTGGAATATGAAGGTTTATGGTGTTTTCTGTTATATGACTGGGTTTTAATTTGTTGAATACATTGGCTGATTTATGGGTTTGAATTGAATCAGTGAAAAAAAATGCACATGCGTTTCTTGCTGTTTCTTGGTGCGTGTATGTATTATTTGGAATGAATTTGCATATTATATGGATTCTCTTTGTCCAATAATTGATTTGGTTTTACGTTCCGCAATGGCCATCGGATAACTTTTTTAATGTAATTTTTGGCGTGAAAATGTTTCAAGAATCTGTTTTTGTTTAGCTTGTTGAGATAAATTCGTCTTGAATGTTGTTGATCGGATTCTTATGGTCTTGTATGGTTACTTCCATATCATGTTCTCTTCGTCCTTTGGTTGATATAAATTATTTCACTCGCCATGTTTATCAGGTATATGTGTTATCTTTATGGAAACTTTGTTGCCCTTGAGATTCTGCTGGTCCATGTCGATTTTGTGATCGATCATTATTTTAGTTTGGAGTTTCTTTTGTAAAATTTGAGACTGATAGATTTTGTATCCATTCAGTCCGCAAATTGGAGCGCAGCACAGTCATTTTCGAAACAATAGTTTGATAAAATATCGGTTGATGGAGCTGATATTTTCTATTATTGCTCTATGTTTTAAGCGCAAAGCTTTAATCTCGACACATATATATATATCCATATGAAAAACATATCATGCCCCTTTAGTTTAATCAATCAATCTTGTACATTTCCACGAGCGATGATGCGGTTCTGAGCCCTGGAGGCCTCTGACTATTAGCTCAGTCCATAATGATAACATTTTCATCTTTTTTTTCATTTATTATTCTCCTCATGCACATTAAGGGTGGAGCAGTATGAGATGAAAATCTCACGTAGAAAGTCCACCGTAACGGATGCCAGCTCAGTCCGAAGGAAATAAATTACGCGGAAGCTTTACATAATTATTATGAAGATAGGTCTTATCCATACAATTAATGTAGAACATACAAAAGCTTTGGAATATAATTTTCGAGCACTAGAACGAAAACAAATGTTCTTTATCATTGTTATCTTCAGGGTATAATTTTAGTCTCAACTGATAGCTTAATTTAGTAATCCAGCCAACTTTACACGGTGTTGCTTGCGTGTGCTGTTTAAATATTAATTAATATATATTTGCGAGAGTGCATTTAGTATGCATTTAACATTGTTCTTATTTGCTCGAGCCTTATTGTGCTAGAGATTTTGTTCTGTACTTTTTTAGAGAATCTTTTGATAATGTTTGAAGTTGGAACATATTTTCTGAAGATACATGCTGTTAAATTTTGCAGATATGGTGACTGAACCAGGACTTTCTGCCCAAAATGTGGCGAGTTCCTTTGTGAAGCAGTACTACGCATTACTCGAAATATGTCCCGAAAATGTCCACAAGTTTTATCAGGAGTCAAGCCAACTAGGCTGGGCGGAACCTGATGGTGCAGTGACATCAGTGACGACATTACGTGTAAGTATGCATAAAAGAAATTACCATGAAGATGTTTGATGTGGTTTCAATTTAGTTGTATCGATATATTACATACATTGATACGTCAAAATTTTTGCCAGTTCAATTGCTTGACTAAAGTGTGACATATATTTTCATTATCTGAATGCAGGGAATTGATGACAAGATTATGTCTTCTGACTATAAGGATTGGTCTGTTGATCTCAAACACGTGGACGCCCAATATTCTAAGGATGGAGGAGTCATAGTTGTGGTAACGGGAGTTTTGACTGGAAAAGATAGTACAAAAAAGAATTTTAATCAAACATTCTTTCTGGCAAAACAAGAGAGAGGCTTCTTTGTCTTGAATGATATTTTTCAGTTCACTGACGTATGTGAGTCAATAGCATTCATTGTTGCGCCTGATGATGCCAAAAGCGATCAAACTGATCAAACTCCGAATTCAGGTCTTATCCCGATCCTGGCTCGTTGTAACACCTTTCAGTTTTTACTTAAGAACTGTCTATTCTGGTATTCTTTCCACTAATTGTTGTCTGAAATCTTTTTTCCTGGATTTCCAGCTCCAAGTACTACATCCATTTGCCATAAATCGGCACAAACTGAATTCGAAGTTGAAAATGGAAATGTTGAGGAAAAATCCAGCCCTCCTGTCTTGAAAGAATCTGCCCAGATTAACATTTCTTCTGATTTGTCTGAGGCTTCACATGAGGACACAAATTCAGTTCTTGCACATGCCTCTAACATTAAAGAGGATTCTCCGAAAATTAGCTATGCTTCTATTGTATGTTACTTGACACTATCTACTTTAAGTTTCTTTTCCGTTTCTTTAGACATTCGCATAATCAACTAACGATGTATCTATCTGCAGTTGGCAAAGGCGAATCATGCGACTTCTCCAAAATCTGTTAGCGTTCCTTTCAAAGCTGACGATAAAACAACCATTTCAACCCCAAAAGCATCTTCTCCGCATGGAAATGGATCTTCGAAAGCATTAAATACTACTAATGCCTATACAGAAGGTAACTTTTCTGGACTTGGAAGTTTATGCTGCTCCTTATTCTTCCATAAGCTGTGGTATACTTTATTCGAAAATATCATTACAGGTCGTGGAATATACATTGGAAAATTGCCTTTTGATGTTACTAAGCACGCGATTGTGGAAGAAGTTAAAAAATTTGGACCAGTTAGGAGAGGTTTGGATAGCATCCAGATCAGAAGATATGAGGTATGCATTGATTTTTTATTATAACACTTCACGTTTGGATTATATCTTCTTGTTTTTATTGATTTGGGTCGTAATTTGTTGCCAGGACGGATTTTGCTGTGGATTCGTGGAATTTGAATCTGCGGATTCTGCTCGACGTGCAGTAGAGGTGCCAGTTGCAATGCTCACTCTATCACCTCAAGATATTTATTCGACTTTATTGCATGTTTACCTAAAACCGCGGATCCTCGTAAACAAATCAATTCTGGGATTAGTACTTGAATGCTGATTCATCTCTTTGCAGGCTCACCATATTTACTTTGGCGAAAAGGAATCTTATATCATGACCAAGAAGGCTTCCAATCAAGGTAACCTTCGACGATTACAGGTCATATGTATATGCGATGAATACATTTTTCCTTGAGGTGTGATTATTCTGCATTCCTTTTTCATGATGATATATGTTTTATTTTTCTAAATTCTGGCTACAAATTCTGGTCTTTATTCTGTGATGTCCGTATCTTTGTTCAACTTTTGTACTATGATTCTGCACGAACTACATCGAGCATGCAAACAAATGGTCAAATTACATTGCATGATTTTCGTTGTTTGTACTATTTGTATCTGTCTAATTCGCTTAATAGGGATATAATTGTATGAGCGACGGGGATGTTGATATATTTTTTGATTTATTGATTAAAAAAATGGTCAAATGAGTGTTTCGAATTGTGACAATGTTGATGTCTGATCACAACATGTTTCTGCAGGTAATAACAGAGGCAAGGGAAGCTCTCCGCCAAGGGCTCAATTTCAAAACAACTATCATAGGGGAAGGGACACTAAGCGAGTCGCTAGCAATGGAAGGCCTCCAAATGAAAACTATTCTGGTTTCGACCAGGGCCAAGCGAGGGATGCTCAACCTAGCAGGCAAGCCACTAAGGGGTGGTAGCATGAGAAGAAGCGAGGGGCGACATGAGGCCATTCGAACTGAGTTGCATGCATGGATGAAACTCTCCTCAAAGTGTAGCTATTGCAGGCACAGCCTAGCCCCTGGGCTTAACTACTAAAGGTGTTCTTTCATTTGTTGAATGACTAAACTGATTTGGTTTGTGGAGAGACCTGGAATTGGATTTCCATGTTGTGGTTGTGTCCTTTAGCATAAAACATTAGTTCCAACTTCGTATTAAACTTTTATTTTTGATTTTTTTAAAATATGGTTTCATCTTAAGCGCAAATGCAGTTTCATACTTATTTTGGGCAATCGAAGAAAAGAAGTATGGATTTTATTCTGGATACAGTATCAGCCAAACATCGATGGGATTTTTGTATATCTTGATCCGTTGTGTTTTTTAAGAACACATTTTATGTTTCAGTTGGTACGTTAAATTTCATTTTACTAGACAAAATTTATTGATGAACAATTTAGCATTCAACCATAGAAAGTTTTTGGCTTTAGTGTATGACAGTAATTTTATTTCTATAACCGTTTTGAATAAATTTTATGTTTTCCTAAAATAATTCAAGTAAAACTTATAAAACTAAAAGACAACATACGGAGTCATTATTAAGTCTGAAGGATTCTCCTTTTTCCAAAATTTAATCTTTTAGATTTGGACTCTTACTTTTGTCCTTTCAACCTAATTAATGTACAAAAATATAATAAATACTAGTAAAAATAGTTTTTTTTAAACAAATATTATTTGGTGTTAAATAATATTTGAGTATTCTATATAGTTCCATTATAATCTATACGTCTATATCGTTAAGAAAAGGCACAGAACACACTAATTATCACCCCCAAAATATAGTCCTCGTAATACCATTGTTTAATTAAAAAAAAAACTAAACATAATGAATAAAAAACTCAAATATAAATTCTGAAACACAAAAACTACTCCAGCATCATTACACTTTAATATCTAAAAATATTGTTTAATTAAAATAAAATGTACTTGTATACATCCTAAATCTGCAAAGATTGTACACAAGATTAGAGATGACAAAACGGACAGGTCGTTCATATCTTTGCATGTCCATGTATAAGGATCGGGCCGTGCCATGCCACAAATTTTGGAATGTGGGCTGGACTATACCGACAAAGCACACTATAGTGACACGCGGTCCATTTTTTCCGGGCCAACTAGGGCTGCTTAACGAGCCGGGTCAATCCGAACTCTGCCTAAAATCAGACCGGTTAGCCCGGTTTCAAACCGAAACCGAGCTAACCGGTTCCGAACCAGTCCGGACCCGGTAAGATACCGGGCCGGATCGGTAGACCGATCCAGATCTGGTATCTTACCGGTTCCGGACCAAACAAATCCGGTTCCGGGCTGAACCGGAACAGGATCCATTATTTTTTATTTTTTTTTTATTCTGGTATATATTCGCTTTTTTAAAAAAAAATTCAACAAAATTGGTTCCGGGTTGGAACCGTCCAACCCGGAACTGGATCTGATCTGGTTCCTTAACCGATCGGATCAATTTCGAGATTATTGGATCCGAAACCGATCGGTTCCTGATCGATCCAGACCGAATTGAGCCAATAAACACCCCTAGGACCAACCTATCCATTCTGTCATATCTACAAAAGATCATAAAACGCAGTATTCCACATAATATCTACTCCACTCTCATATGTGGGTGGTTGAATAAAAATGAGAAATGCTATTTTAATAATTGGATTTACTTGTTATTAAAAATAATAATAACATTATTTATTTTTTAAAATATCACCTTCAATGTGTAACAAATTTGTATATTTCAAATGCTTGGTTTAATTTATATTTTTATAAAAATTACGTGAAAGGATTAATTTAAATAAATGAAACATAAGTTTCCTATGTATACAAGCAACACATTTTTATATTTCAAATATTTGATTTAACTATGTTATTTATAAGATTATGTACAAGAAATAATTTAAATTAGAATACAAAATTGATTTATGATACCTTAAAATTACGATGAATGATAAATATTGGAAAAGAAAATAAATCCAGTTTTGAAATCCAAATCACATCATTTTTTATAAGATTTGAGTTAACAATTCCAAATATCTTTAAAAATCTCCCAACTCGGAATTCCACTTTAGAATCTAATTCTATCGTACATGTAAAATGGTATTTGCAAATCCAAAATCCATTAATACCCAAACACAGTAAATGGACTACAATGGGCTTTAGTTATGTCTTTAAATGGTTCATGATTCAGCCCAATTCCCCATCAAAAGCCATGCTCCTCTCTGTCTCTCCACTCCAATTCTCTACAATTTGACGTAAAATCGTGCTGTGTTCCATAGCTGGGAAGATGCATCCTTGACTTCCTACTCTTTGAGATTACCGGTGCCGAGAAATACTCCACGGGAAAGAAACGGGGACGGAATCCTACTCCTGAAGTCTTTGAATCTCGGCTCCGCCCCCATGGCGTGAATTTGCAGCAGTTTGGTTCCATCGCAATTCCAGGTAAAAGGTAGGAATCTCGCTAGTCGATTCAATTTACCAGCAAGGGTTAAAGTTTCAGCTTTTGTGTACATAAAGTGATTTGATCAAAAGGGTGTGTTCTCAACCAATTATTTGAGAAAGCTACATATAATTTTTATGGGTTTCTTGTGATAGCTTTTGGGATCGCGTGCTTTAAGCCAAAAAAGGTGGGAAATAGTTTTTTTTTTTGAAAGGTATGGAAGATTAAAGCCCTGATTCCTAGTCCTTAACATGAAGTTATTAGAAATATACCTGTATGTTTTGCAGTACAGACATGATTCTTGGAGATTGAGAAATTGATATGTAGGATCAGTTGAAGTCAATCTGATTTCGAGTTCCGGTTTTATTTACTTTGTGGGTTTTTCTAATTTTAAGTTGTAACTTTAAACATAGGAAAGTTAGAGATCCATCAAACACGTGCAAGACAGCCAAAGATTTATCCTTTTCAACAAATTTTCAGTGCTGTAGGGAGTGGTATTAATGGAGTTGCATAAGATAATCTTGTAGAGGTATGCATATTTCTTCATGTGAATTACATATAAGACACCAAATTTCTGATCTTTTGCAGATGGCATTGGTTGTTATCTGTGGCCAACCTTGTAGTGGAAAAACAACCACTGCGTCCTGCCTGACCGAAGCCCTTCAAGAATCCGAAACCAAGCCATCGGTCAAAATCATTGACGAATCTTCTCTTCACCTTAATCGAAACCAAAGCTATGTGGACATGGTGGCAGAAAAGAATTTAAGGGGAGTACTTAGATCCCAAGTTGATAGATCATTGTCCCATGACAGTATAATCATAGTGGATTCTTTAAACAGCATAAAGGGTTACAGATATGAGCTTTGGTGTTTGGCTCGGGCAGCAGGAACTAGATATTGTGTTCTTCATTGTGATGTTGAAGAGGCCATTTGTCGAAAATGGAATAAAGAACGTAGGGAGAAATCAGACTCTTCTTATGATGACAAGATTTTCGAAGATCTGGTGAGAAGATTCGAGAGGCCAGACAGCAGAAACCGTTGGGATTCCCCCTTGTTCGAATTATGGCCTTCTAGAGATAGCATTGATAAATCCTCATCTGCTATAGCAGACGCTGTTGCATATCTAACAAAAAAGGTAGACTCGAAAACTAGGGACGTGAAAGTACTGCAACCTACTATTGCCACACAAAGTGCACGGTTAACAGAAGCAAATTCTCTTTATGAGCTCGATAGAGCAACACAAGAGGTAACAAATATGATTGTGGAAGCTCAATCTCGGGCTATGGGAGGTCCTTTGAACGGTGTCTCTCTCGGACAAGGCTTACCGAATCTTAACATTTCACGACCTGTTAGTTTGCCAGAGCTGCGTAGACTCAGAAGAACATTTATAAAATTAACCGGGCAATCGAGTTTAAGCGGTCCACCTCCACCTTCAGATGCAGACAGTGCAAAAAGGATGTTTGTGGATTACTTGAACAGAGAATTTGGAACTATTTAAACAAAGATATCCATCCGTTATCGGATCACAACCTTGGGAAGAGTCGCATATTAAATGTTGTATTTGAGACATATATCATATTTCATATATTATTTATTTTTGGTTTTCGCTGTTAGTTTATAACTTAAATTTATCAGAATCTGGTGGGATATAACCAGGGAAAGGGTCGGGCCACTTTTGACATTAGGACCAAAGTGGTTGACCTCTTTCCGTACCCTGCATATAGCGGGAGTTTTATGCACCGAAGTTTGCCCTTTTTAGATTTTTTTTTAAAAATTGAGAAAATCACTTGAAACCTTTTGATTGAATCAAGATAGAAATTCTTGAAAGTTATGACAGTGAGAAAAAAGTTGACAATTATCTTTATGTTGACATAACCAATTGGTCAACGTTTAAAACTAACAAAAATTTATAGGTAAAGTAAATTAGTGCAAAAACTTGGGGTAGTTAGTTTGAGTAAAAACAGAAAATTGACATTTTTGGAGTTTCCTACCTGGGCAATTTCACCCTTGTCTAATCCCACCACCTAATCTCAAACTCTAAAAAGGTGAGTTGAGATCTAGCACATTTGTACCCAAATATGGTAAATTATATGTCTTAACGTCAGGTCCAAAGACCTCATAAATTTGAGGATGTGTGATTCATGTATCAGTGTATGACTTCATGACCCCAAATAAATTAGGACAGCTGATGTTGAAGTCAGGATCATAGCATCAATCCTCTTTGAGCTTAATGACTTTTCACAAATATTTTTCACAGTTAACCAACTTACAATTGATCATAATGCAGAACTAAAATCAACTAGCGTTAAGTGTTGATGAATCAACAATGAGCTTCTGACAAGCTCCGCTGATTTTTTGGGTGATCTCTGATGTGTCTCGGTAAGCTCGGGTGGACTTCAATGCATTCCGATGATAATTTTTAATTTTAACCATTTCAAGTGTTACTTTTTCGATACTAATTCTAATTTCACCTCATTTTGGTTTCCAAATTTTTAATTATTAATTTTTTTTAGCATGACAAACAAGTAAATTCAAACTAATCCCTCTGGGCAATATGAACAGTTACAAAGTGCGAAAGAAATATAGACAAGCCTCTAAAGAGGGTACTTAAGACTCAACATGAGCTGCCCTAGTAGCAAACATATGAGCAATAACATTCTCATGCCGTCTACAATGAGTTAGCAACATAGATTATATTTATCTGGAAAAAAAATTATAATCAATTTAAAGACTCACTTAAATTTAAGGTTATTTGAGTGCACAAACCCATTTAATTTCTAATGGTATATTGAATAAATGTGAAAGCATTGGATCATATAAAATTTTGAATTGAATTTATCATTTGTAATAAAATAATAGTTTAATCATCATCGCGATATAATACAACCTTAACAGCCTACATCCTCGCAAATATATATCCAAGTCAGAAGTTAATGGATAAATTATAAATTTATGTGAATATTTTTTATTTACAAATATAATATTCGAAGATCAATGCCCCCCCACCCCCACCCCTCCTTAAAATAAGACCTTAGAAGACTAATTGAAGAGCAATAAGAGAAACAAACATTAAACCCTCTGGGCTAACTTAAGATGGGTTAAGTTTTGACCACACACACGAGTTTACGACCGTTTGAAAAGCCAGTACACACGCACGCAGACACACACATCCCCATTCCCACAGTGCCACGCAGTCAGAGTATGGAGACAAACAAGAGCCTTTTCCGTTAACTAATTCTCCATAAACATTCTTCACAAACACAAAATACAAGTAAATTATAAGACACTGTCCAAATGCAAAGTTCATGTATCTATGTATAAAAAGCCACCTTGGTTGGCCGATGTGTACTGACTAAAAACCACCATCTCACCATTACTTTCTTCCCTTTCCTTCACACTTTTTATCCCTTGTTAGTTCTATTCCACCAATCATCTTGAATAGAAAGGGTTTAGTGATCTTTTCTTATAATTTCTTCAGGATCTTGTAGCAATCATGGCTCTTGTTTTGATCAGTTTTGTGCTTCTCTCAGCCATGGCTGGGCTTTCAGGTATACTGCTCTTGGCTTTTACCTTACTAATTACCTTACTGGGTCTGCAAAAGATGTGATTTTGTTTGCCATTTCCGTTTCCGCTTGTGTTTATGTAACTTGGGGAAGCTAAGATAACACTGTACAAGAGGTTACTACTTCGAATTCATGGTCAAAAGGGGGGTTAAAAATCAAAACAATCCGAAAAATAGCCCATGATAGTTGATTATGTGTTTCCATCTATCAGATTTTCTGGGATCTGATCTGTTTTCCCCTTATTTTTCTTTGGTTTACAAACAGATGCTGCTTATTGCATTTGTGGTAATGGAGGTGACACTGCATTTCAGAAGAACATAGACTATGCTTGTGGAGCTGGAGCTAATTGTTCAGCAATAAATCAAAATGGGGCATGTTATAACCCAAATACGGCGAAGGACCACTGTAACTATGCTGTGAATAGTTACTATCAGATAAAGGGCCAAGTTCCTGGTAGCTGTGATTTTGCAGGCACTGCCACTGTGTCTCCCACAGCCCCTAGTAAGTCCCATCATCAGTCGAAATTCTATTCTTTTCTCTGTAAAACTAGGCAATTTTGCTTTTAAATGGTTTCTTGTTCTTTTGTGTTTTCAGGCGTTGTTTCTGGATGTGTTTATCCATCAAGTGCAAGGTTTGGTGCCTTTTTCTTCTCATTTAGTGGTTGGTGTTGTGTTATGATTAATGTTGAAACCTTTTGAATCCTGAATTGCTATGAGATATTTTGATTTCTTTCTTTCTTTGATCATGGTACGAAACTCGAACTCAAGTAAATCCCATTTTGGGAGGTCATGCCTTTTGTTTTTCATGTTTCCATGTTACCAAACTTCCACAATAAGTACCACGGGAGTTTGAAACATGATCTTCATTTGTTAAAATATGCATAATCACGAGGAAATACTCATTTTCTAGTCAAATGTAGGTCATTTTTAAACTTGAAGTTTGGTCAGTGTCATCGACCCTAATACCCCATATTTTGACTAATAATCTTGGCTCTTGGCTCGGCTACTGGACTAATTCAACTCAACTCTTGGGCAGCAACGTCGGTAGCACAACACCATCGACCAATCCAACTATAGGAGGAACCCCAAACACGGGCGGTGGCACCACAACAGGCACAATACCGGGCTCTACGATGACTCCAGGTATCAGCCTCGCACCGTCAGGTGGGACCGGCTTCAGCAACCCGGATAGTAGCAGGGCAAGTGTGACACCATTGTCATCTCACAGCACTGCAACTTTTATGCTCCTCTCTCTCACTTTAACTCTTTTACTTTCTGCCTCGAGAATCTAAGGAAAGTAGACTAAAGGGAAGTGTGTTCAAGATTCGATATACGACTCAGTTTCAGCCATGGATGGGGAATGATTCTGCTAGAAGGATAAAGAAAAAAGCATGGGAATTAGATTCCCTTTTTGGGCGATCATGGTGTAATTGGAATCTCGTCTCGTCTGTTTAGATTTTTCCAATGTATATCTAAATAGAGAGGGAGTGATGGAATTGTTTTATCTAAGTTCTTACTATCATTGAATTTTTGTCACCCTTGGTTGTTACTGTTATTAAAGATGTGACGATGATTCAAGATGATACCAAAACTCCTGGTTAACATCGAGCTCTTCAGTTTAAAAACTTATAAACAACTACACTCACATTAAATATCCATGTGATAAAACTAAAAAAAAAAGGAACAAATCGACCCACAAATTATAGAAATTGTTAAAATTAAATAATAATTGTTCAATCTCTCTATAAACTTGTCAGTTTTGAACAAAGACAATAATTCAAGTGTTATTAAAGCTAATCTTTATCCTCGTCAATTAAAGCAACAAATTTATTATGTAACTAAGGTCGTACATCGAGACATAATGTACTACCCTGTTAAGCAACAATGGAGACAAAATTTATTATGTAGCCAAGGTCGTACATTACTCCATACTAACATTGATATCTCGCTCCCGAAGCATTTTTCCCAAATTAATGTCATACATGTTCACTTGTTTCAACAGAAACAGCCCTCACACAGGTGAGCATAGCAACAACATAATCTCAATCAATTAATAATTTACAGAATATAATGCTGTATTTTAAGCAAATACTCCATGAATATACCACAACCATGTGACAAGTCCCAAACTGTTCCTATTCTCACAATATCTAGAATCATCAACTCCAAATTCAGTTAAATAATCACAACAATTTACTGTTAGGATCGGTCCGGAGTGTTTAGAGGGGGGGTGAATGAACACTCCTTATAAAATTTATCCCTGGTGAATTCTTTCGGATTAGTGAAAGAACTCTGTTACTTAATCAACTCTTTGAACAGAACAGACCACTAAAAAGGTGAGTGCGGAAACGGTCTGCTCTTGTAAAAGTAAGAACAGCTCGATGGCTAAGTGCAGAAGGATAAGACACAGGATATGTTTCTGGAAGTTCGAAGGTGGTGTAATCCTTCTACGTCTCCCCTTCTTCCAATTAAGGAAGGTTTATACTAGAAGACTTTGATTTATACAATCCTGTTGTACAAACCCGATTCAGACTGGATTTACCTCACTACCAGTCTGAAACTCCTAGTCACTCAACCTGCTCAGACACACTCTGTCTGACAGTTACAATAAGTTGCTCACTTCTATTTTTCAATACACAATGCGCACAGTGATCCTACAATGATCAAATGTTACAAAGTAATTGCGCTTAAATAAATAACTTCAGCTCGAAAGCTTCTAAACTTTGTAAGCGTGTGCAGTTGCTTTCTTGTATGTTTTTCAATTGATCAGCGTGAGTTCGAATCCAGTGTCCCTGTCTTCCTTTTGTTGCATCCTTTTATAGTTGAGGGTAGCAACGGCATTGTTTCCCTTAATGTGCAACTTTGACTCTTTTTAAACTCTGAGAAAGCTACAGTCTTCTTCTTCAGGACACTTGTCGTTCTGGTGTATGCTTTCGGCGACTGTCAGGTAAGCTCTCCTTTGTCTTCTTACCTTTAATGGCAATCTTCGACTTTTGATCCTTTGTAGCATTAATTACAGCATTAAATGCTACAATAAATAACCGTTGATGGTTCGGACTGAGAAGCCATCCTTTATGTATCTTTGACTGCTCTGATCTGATAAAGGTTGAGATCGATCTGAAGTATCGATCTAGTCAGTCTGGAATCCATCGATCCGGTCTGATATGTGATATGCTTTATCAGCTTGCTCTGTTTTGCGCGATCGATCTGGTATGCCTGATTTCCATCGATCCGATCTGAAATGATTTGACATCTTGCTCTGTTTTGTCCGATCGATCTGGTCAAACTGATATCTATCGATCCGGTCTGAAATGTTTTGTCATCTTTAAAATCTCATTGATAAGGTCCGGAACTAACAAATTCCCCCTTTTTGATGATGACAAAACCTAGCTTCTAAGTCTTTTTAACCAGTCTTGATAAGAGCTCTGAAGCGAATGCTTTCGGATCGATTACTTCTTTGTTCAAAATAAATGAACTTCATTAAGTTGAATCGATTAAATCTTTATTATTAAGCCTCATGATGAGGTTCAAAATAAATGAACACAGACTTAATCAAACGAGGATTTTATTGATCACCAAGAAAATCCTAAACATACACAGTCTGAAAATATTATTTTCTAGAAGGCGGCCTGAAGTCTGTCTTCTTTTCCCCCTTTTTGTCAGCAGCAATCTCTTGAAGAAAGTCGACAACTTGTGCTAGCTGCGCGCTGATAGCGTCAAGACGAACGTCTTGAGCGCGGAGGGAATTGGCAACGGATGCTCTGACTTCAGTGGCTAGCTCGATCTGCTCTTTTCTCAGGCTGTTCTTGTAAGAGGCCTGTTGAGAAAACAGATCGTTTATGCCGCGCTGAAGGCTTCCGATACTGGCATTCATCTTCTCTTTGAAGGAAGCAAAATCCAAGGCTGTGACCCTCTGACCTTGATGAACTTCTAAAATGCGCTGAGTCAAGGACAGACAGGTATCAGAGAAGTGCTGGATAGTCCGTGCCAGGGATGGAGGTGCATCAGATAGCTTGCTGGGAGAGTGATCTGATGATGACATGGCATGGTCATCTTCTTCAGCAATCGGCACGATGGAAGAAATGGCAGCTTGATAACTTTCGGATCGGATCAGAGTGACCAGATCCGAAGAAAAACCTTGAATGAAGGCCAAATCTTCATCTGATGTTCCCGGAGGAGAGTGGGGACTGGGAGGTTCTTCAACTTGGAGAGCTGCAACCACTGTAGATACCACGAAATCCGGATCGATGAGGTCTGGTACTTCAGTTGTTGCACATGCTTCAGCTGGACTGGGTTGTGCACGGGAGGCTGATGACTTCAATGGAATAGATGTTGTCGGAGAGTCCAACAGAACATTCAGTGGTTCATCATCTGTTGCAGACGGAGCATTATGCAATGGCTGCTCCGCTGTCTGGTCTGGTAGTGGCTCTGCAGCCTGATCTGGTATTAGCTCTGCAGTCTGATCTGCTATGTGCTCTGCAGTCTGATCTGCTATGACAGAAGGAATAACCTCAATGAATGGTTCTGCCATAGTCTTGCTTGCAGAGGGATGATTCGGGCTGGTTGTGGGAGTGGAGATACTAAGCTTCTGTCGTTGAAAGCGGACAGCTAAGTGAAGAGCGTGAACATCCATCTCGAGTTGAGCAATTACAGCGCCATCATCTCTGGCAGTAGGAGCAAGCGGATCGAAGTTCTTCTTTTTGGCAACTAGAAGCAGATTGGCCAGCCTGAATCTGTGAATAGCCGTAAATAAGTCTTTGCGCTGCACGGCAAGTCGAACATCATCAGTCTCTGTGCCTTTCAGAACTTCATCTTCCATTTTCTTCAATCTGTGCAACTTACCGTAGAACAGCTCAATGTGGTTGATAGTCCGGTATTGGACATATTCATCAAAAACCACAATGAGTTCCTGTAGCTTCTCATCAACATCCTCCATGGCGATGTCGATAGCAGTCTGCGCTGCAGATTTGGGTTTAGTAGAGAGGGGTTCGGTGAGAATGGCTTTTCCCTTGCCGGTGGAGGAAGGGGACTTAATCCCTGATTGGGTATAGTCTCCCAACTCAGTGATGACTATCCCTTTGACCACGGGATTGGCAGAGGGAATACTAAGGGTGACTTTGGGTGCAGGGGTTGAAGCTTGTGAAAGCTGGGTGGAAGGTTGAGGGGCAGGGGTTGCTTTAGAGGGTGGTAGTATGGGTGGAGGTAGAGATTTGGCTGGTTTGGTAATCTGGGTTCGGGGCTTTTTGGGAAGTGGCTTGGTTGGTGATGAGTGAGCAGACTGGGTGGCTTCTGAGTCAGTCTGAATGGTCAGCTTCCGCTTGACCCGAGGTTTGCGCACAGCAACTGGTTCCTCGTCCTGCTCAACCTTGACTGCAGCCAGAGTAGCAGGAGTAGGCGGAGCACTCTTGGATTTCAGTAGTGCAAGCCCTTTGGAGTTAAGGATCTTAAAGGGACGGAGAGCAGACGGCTTGCTCAGCTCGAGGCCTAAGGACTCCAAGAGCTTGCTGAGAGGAACAACAAAACATACGGCGTGCTTGGATGCAATCACCGTTTCCAGCAGTACTCCAAACAAAATCATGGACCAGTTTATCTTCTGGCCGGATACAATAGCCGCCATGGCCCTGAACTTTTCGGCGGTTACAGCATCGAAGCTTCCTGCTTTACCCAATAATGGCTTGCCTACCTCTTCGCACAGCACCTGGAAATGGAAGAGCATTTCCTTCTTCTTAAAGGAGGGTTGCAATCGGTGGCCAGAAATAGAAATCTTCCCCTGAAGATCTAAGAGTGACGCTTGAGGAGTCTGTCCGAACTCTGTCAGTCCGGAACTGGGGAGGCCAAAGGTCTTGGCCATCGTCAATGGCGAGATCTCGAAAGATTTGCCCTGGACAGTAGTAGAAATGGATGTCTTCCGGGAGACGGCGTTGGCGAACAGCTCGCGGATTTCTGATTCATAAACAACTGTTCCGCATTCCAAGAAGTTCCTTAAGCCAGATGATTCCAGGGCTCTAAAAATGGACACCATCGCAGCATCTTCTGTCCTGTAAATGTCATCAAACTCAACGGAGAGTGAGTTATGAGTGATGGTAGCCATTTGAAAAGAGTTTAAAGAAAGTGCGAAGAGTAAGAGAGTGAGAAGGTAAAAAGCGGTAAACTGTAAAAAGTGAACAAGTATGAAATGTTCAGTCCGCTAAATAGGAGAGAGAAGACACGTGTCTTTATCTCCAAGACTGAGAGTTAAATAATTCAAAATAAACGGTCAGGATAAAGAAAGATAAGGCGGTTAAAGTACAACTAGTTAAAATGGTCAATCAGACCGAGCTGTTGTTATTGTCCAGACAGATCATAGGATAAAATCAGACTGACAAGGATCGGTCTGAAAGTTCGGACCGGTCTGTGTCTTTCTGAACATTGTATTATCGATCTGTGGTGACAAAAAATCTTTCAGTGCGAAAAGAATAAGAACATCTAAACTAATTAAGATAAGTCAATTAAACCAAGAATTTGACGGAAATAATTAAACTTAGCCTCAGGAAGCGGTTTAGTGAAGATGTCTGCTGCTTGCTGCTCTGTTGAAATGTGCTCGATCCGAATTTCCTTTTTGCCAACATGATCTCGAATAAAATGATGTCATATATCAATATGCTTTGTTCGAGAGTGCAGAACTGGATTATACGTTATAGCAATTGCACTTGTGTTGTCGCAAAATATCGGAGAGTCAACAGCTTGGATGCCATAGTCTTTGAGCTGGTGTTGAATCCAGAGCATTTGAGCACAACAGCTTCCAGCGGCTAGGTATTCTGCTTCAGCTGTGGATGTGGCAATCGATGTCTGCTTCTTACTGAACCAAGAGATCAATCTTTCACCTAGAAATTGACATGTTCAACTGGTGCTTTTACGATCGATCTTACACCCAGCGTAGTCTGCGTCTGAATACCCGATCAAGCTGAAGTTTGAATCTTTGGAGTACCAAAGACCAACGTTCTGAGATCCTTTTAAATATTTCAGAATACGCTTGGCAGCAATAAAATGTGATTGCTTTGGTTCTGACTGAAATCTGGCGCACATACAGACTGAAAACATAATATCGGGCCGGCTCGCTGTAAGATACAATAGCGATCCGATTAGTCCTCTATACATGGTTACTTCAACTGCCGTTCCCCCTTCATCTTTGTCTAACTTGATTGTTGGACTCATTGGAGTTGATGCAGTTGAGCATGTTTCCATTCCAAATCTCTTGAGGAGCTCTTTGGTATACTTGGTCTGATTGATGAAAATGCCATTGTTGAGCTGTTTTACTTGCAGACCCAGAAAGAATGACAATTCTCCCATCATGCTCATCTCGAACTGTCCCTGCATTAATTTAGAAAATTTCTCGCACAATTTGGGGTTAGTTGACCCAAAGATTATGTCATCAACATAAATCTGAACTAATAGGGTATGTCCCCCTTAATGAATTTAAAAAGAGTTTTATCTACTGATCCGATCTGGAAATCATGGTTCAGCAGAAATTGAGATAGAGTGTCATACCAGGCTCTTGGAGCTTGTTTCAGACCATATACTGCTTTATTCAGTAGATATACATGATTGTGATACAAATGGTTCTGAAATCCAGGTGGTTGCTCAATGTAGACTTCTTCCTGAAGCTTTCCATTAAGAAAGGCGCTCTTAACGTCCATCTGATATACTTTGAAGTCTTTAAAGGCAGCATAAGCAAGAAAGATTCGGATAGCTTCAAGTCTGGCGACTGGTGCAAATGATTCATCGAAGTCGATTCCTTCTTCTTGTCTGAATCCCTGTGCCACCAGTCTGGCTTTGTTTCTAACCACAGTTTCATCTGCGTCTAGCTTGTTTCTGAAGACCCATCTGGTTCCAATAACAGGCAGATCGCTTGGTCTGGGGGTTAGACTCCAAACTTGATTTTGTTCGAATTGATTAAGCTCTTCTTGCATTGCTTTAATCCAGTTGAAGTCAGTCAGAGCTTCATCGATCTTCTTGGGTTCCAGAGTAGAGATGAAGGCAGCATGAGTGAACTCATACATCATCTGTCCTCTGGTTCTGATCGGTGCAGAAGGACTACCAATCACTAGATTAGGTGGATGCTTCTTAGTCCATCGATAGCTTGACTCTGGATTGTCTGGTCCGGTCGGATGAACAGTAACAGCATGATCAGTATCTGCTTTAATATTTGAGTCAGGAGCATCCGGATCAGCTCGATCTGAAGTTTCTTCAACGCCTTGATCCGGTCTGTTTGGTACTTCTGGTTCTGGTGGATTGTCTCTTGACCTGTTAGCTACAATCTCATCATCACTGTTAGCTTCGAGATGGATATTTTCCATCTGATTTTGAATTGATTCTTTGTTGCCCTCAACACATAAAGTTTCATCAAAGACTACATGAACAGATTCTTCTACAGTTAAAGTTCGATTATTAAAAACTCGATAAGCTTTGCTAATTGATGAATATCCTAAGAATATACCATTATCTGACTTAGCTTCAAATGCTGTAAGATGACTCTTACCATTATTGTGAACGAAGCATTTACAGCCAAATACATGAAAGTGAGAAACAGATGGCCTGTTACCAGTCCATATCTCATATGGAGTGAGATTCAGCTTCTTGTTAATCATAGATCGGTTTTGAGTGTAGCAAGCAGTATTTACAGCTTCTGCCCAGAACTTTTGAGAGATTCCAGAATCAGCAAGCATTGTTCTTGCTGCTTCCTTGAGTGTTCTGTTTCTTCGTTCTGCAACTCCATTCTGTTGAGGAGTACGAGCAGCTGAAAACTCATGCTTGATTCCATGATCTTCTAGAAAGGATTCAAGATTCTGATTTGAAAACTCAGTCCCTTTGTCACTTCGAATCCTGTCTATGCTGGATGATTTCTCGTTCTGAGTGCGTTTCAGCAGCTTGATCAACTTCGGACCGGTCTGATCTTTACTGCTTAAGAATATAGTCCATGTAAAGCGTGAGTAATCATCAATAACAACAAGAGTATACCGCATTCCCCCTAAACTTGTTATTGGTATAGGACCAAACAAGTCCATATGCAGTAATTCTAAACAGCGGGAGGAGGATTTGGCATTCTTGTTTTTGAAGGATGATCTGATCTGTTTGCCCATTTGGCAAGCTTCGCAGATTTTATCCTTAGCAAAATCGATCTTGGGCAGACCGATAACTAAATCATGTTTACACAGGCTAGCAATGGTCTTAAAGTTGATATGATTCAAGCGCTTATGCCACAACCAATGTTTATTATCATTGTTAGCGATGAAGCAAGTAGGATTATCAGGTTGAGCATGATTCCAGTTAATCTTATATGTGTTTCCATTCCTGATTCCTACGAGCATGGTTATACCGTCTGATGATTTAACAGTGCAAGTGTGTTTATGAAATTCTACAGCATAACCATTATCACAGAGTTGACTTATACTAATCAGATTATAGCACAGATTTTCAACTAACAGCACATCATTGATAATAATGTTACCATGGACAATCTTACCCTTGCCCACGGTCTTACCCTTTGAGTTATCTCCGAAAATGATTTTGGGTCCAATACATTCTGTCACTTCAGACAGCAGCTCGATGTTTCCAGTCATGTGACGGGAACACCCACTGTCCAAATACCAGTCTGATGCGAGTTTCTTCGGTACCTGTCATCAAATATAATTATTGTTGGTACCCAATCCTATTTGGGTCCAGAACGGATTAGCCCTTTGGGAACCCACACCTGTATCAGCTTCAATGGCTTGTGTGTGTAGGGTGTGCTGTGTACTGGTCTGTTTCGATGCTGTGTGTGATAATGTGTGCGCTGTGAAAACCTTTGATTCTCATAAGGTAGTCTATATCTTCGTTGAATCGGTTTTGAGTTATAGTAATTGTATTGTCTTCCTTGCCTTCGATCTTGCACCTTTGGATTTGGTCTGATAGACGCAAATCTTGCTGGTGCCTTTTCTTTGGCTTGGTCAACATAACCAATTCCTTTTCTCAGATTTTGATTCTCGTAAGAGACTCCTGTTTGAATCTTAGGTGCTTCAGTTTCATATACTGTGCTGGATTTAACAAAGTCATTTGTTTGACTTGATTCTTTACCAGCAACAGCTCAGATTCATCTTTGGTGCATTCTTTGGTGTCAAAGCCTATGCCGGTGAAATCACCGACGTTTCTTTGAACCTCTTGTAATTCTTCCAAGGATGTTCTGGATTTTGTCCATGTTTTGAATATATGTGAGAACTTAGCATTTTGTGTGCTAATTCTCTTATTTTCTTCATGGAGCTGATCATAAGAGATTTTCAGCTTATTCAGCTCGATCTGGAGATTTTTGCACTCACCCTGCTCAGAGCAGCTTGGTTTGTTGTGCTCATCCATTTGAGTACTGATTTTGGCTTTATTCTTCTCAAATGATTCAGCTAAGATCCTATAATCATTAGCCATGTCTTGCAGTGCGGACATGAGCTCTTCTCGTGTAAATTCATTTGAGTCAAGATCATATACCTCGTCTGTCTGACTCATTTCTTCGTCTGCCATAAGACATTGAATATCTTCTTCGCTTTCGCTGGAAGAATATTCAGAGCTTTCTGAGTCTGAGTCTGTCTGAGCCCATTTGCTGTTTCCTTCTTCAGCTACTAGGACTTTTTGGGATTTTCCATGATTCTTGCGGTCTTTGTAGTGCTTCTTCTTTCTATCATCATGATGCTTCTCTTTCCGTTCTTCTTTCTTCGGTCTGGTGCAATCTGCAATGAAGTGTCCGGTCTTACCACAATTGTAGCAAGCCTGATCGTTAACAGTATCATCTTTTCTTGATTTATAATGATGAGAGGGTTTGAAGTTCCTCTTATTTTTAGACATAAATTTACCGAATTTCTTGATAAATAATGACATAGCATCGTTACTCATCTGTTCAGCAGATCGGTCTGATGTTGAAGCGATCTGGTCTTGAGTGGCTGCCAGGGCCTTGTTTGGTTGAGAGATGAATGGCTCTGCTTCACCTCTGCTTATCAGTTCAAACTCATAGGCCTTAAGATCTGCAAACAGATCATGATGTTCAACCTTGTTAAGGTCTTTTGATTCCCTCATGGCGATGGTCTTTACATCCCATTCCTTTGGCAGAGCTCTCATTACTTTCAGAGCGATCTCTCTGTTAGAATATTCCTTCCCCAGACCATTCAGTTCATTTATGATGCTGGTGACTCTTTCATCAAACTCATTTAGAGTTTCTCCACTTTTCATCTTTATGCTCTCAAATCTTTGAAGAGCAAACAGTTAACTTGTTTTCTTTGGTCTGGTCGTTGCCTTCACATAGCTGTGCTATCTTCTCCCAAATTTCTTTGGCAGTAGAGCACATTTTGATTTTGCTGAACATATTCTTGTCCAAAGTCTTGAACAAGATGTCTTTGGCCACATTATCGAGATTTGCTTTCTTTCTTTCCTCATTCGTCCAGAGGGATCTGTCTTTTTCCACCATTTGTGGTTCTCCATCAGAGATGGCTACTGCTGTATTGATTTTTAAAATCTTCATTGGTCCATCAGTGATGACGAACCACATATCGTCATCCTGAGCTGCCAGATGAGCTTGCATTCTGATTCTCCAGTCATCATAGTCTTCTTTTGAGAACATGGGGATTTTGTTGAATGATGCCATCAGCTTAGTCTTTGTGCTGATTAAGATGACCTGCTCTGATACCACTTGTTAGGATCGGTCCGGAGTGTTTAGAGGGGGGGGGGGGGGGGGTGAATGAACACTCCTTATAAAATTTATCCCTGGTGAATTCTTTCGGATTAGTGAAAGAACTCTGTTACTTAATCAACTCTTTGAACAGAACAGACCACTAAAAAGGTGAGTGCAGAAACAGTCTGCTCTTGTAAAAGTAAGAACGGCTCGATGGCTAAGTGCAGAAGGATAAGACACAGGATATGTTTCTGGAAGTTCGAAGGTGGTGTAATCCTTCTACGTCTCCCCTTCTTCCAATTAAGGAAGGTTTATACTAGAAGACTTTGATTTATACAATCCTGTTGTACAAACCCGATTCAGACTGGATTTACCTCACTACCAGTCTGAAACTCCTAGTCACTCAACCTGCTCAGACACACTCTGTCTGACAGTTACAATAAGTTGCTCACTTCTATTTTTCAATACACAATGCGCACAGTGATCCTACAATGATCAAATGTTACAAAGTAATTGCGCTTAAATAAATAACTTCAGCTCGAAAGCTTCTAAACTTTGTAAGCGTGTGCAGTTGCTTTCTTGTATGTTTTTCAATTGATCAGCGTGAGTTCGAATCCAGTGTCCCTGTCTTCCTTTTGTTGCATCCTTTTATAGTTGAGGGTAGCAACGGCATTGTTTCCCTTAATGTGCAACTTTGACTCTTTTTAAACTCTGAGAAAGCTACAGTCTTCTTCTTCAGGACACTTGCCGTTCTGGTGTATGCTTTCGGCGACTGTCAGGTAAGCTCTCCTTTGTCTTCTTACCTTTAATGGCAATCTTCGACTTTTGATCCTTTGTAGCATTAATTACAGCATTAAATGCTACAATAAATAACCGTTGATGGTTCGGACTGAGAAGCCATCCTTTATGTATCTTTGACTGCTCTGATCTGATAAAGGTTGAGATCGATCTGAAGTATCGATCTAGTCAGTCTGGAATCCATCGATCCGGTCTGATATGTGATATGCTTTATCAGCTTGCTCTGTTTTGCGCGATCGATCTGGTATGCCTGATTTCCATCGATCCGGTCTGAAATGATTTGACATCTTGCTCTGTTTTGTCCGATCGATCTGGTCAAACTGATATCTATCGATCCGGTCTGAAATATTTTGTCATCTTTAAAATCTCATTGATAAGGTCCGGAACTAACATTTACTGTACATGCATTCATAATCATTACCTCTATTGTAATGGACAATTTATCACCATAATATTTACATATATTTCAATTATCAATTAATCACAGAATCTCATCATAATACATCCCCTCATATCACATCGGTCGCTCAATCGCGGCGGCACCATTACCCATCACCCGCTCAATAGCGGCGGCATCATAATTCATAACCAATGCACGCTCAATAGCGGCCTCACAATTGTTCATCATGCACCATAATATCATCTCTATGTTCTATCACAAATTATCTCGTACAATAATATTTAGAATTCTAACATGAATTCTCAATCCATTAATCTTATCACATAACTAATTTTCATGATTTTATGAATCAAAATTCATAATTAATAATACGTATATCTGCTCGTACGTCACTACGTACCTTATAATCCAATAGTAAGAGCCAAACATTGTCTTTGCCCCGAGACCTGGTGAATTATGCACTACACAATTCAATAATTCACAATCAATCACGTGCACAGAATTACATACTTTAACACGTACTCAACCTCCATAAATATCAACCAATCATGATGATTAAACACATAAAAGACTCGGGCAAAGCATACGTTGGCATCACAACCCAAAATAATTTTTCAAAAATTTTGGCCTGGCGATCGATCTCGGATCGCCAGCCTCCCTAAATCGGTACCAAAATTATTTGACTCACGACGATCGATCGCCACTTAGCGCCGATCAATCGCTGGCCCTCACTGCCCCCTCGCGATCGATTGTGAGCAATATTCATCATCAACCAAAAATTCAGGAATATGTCACGATCGATCGACGCTAGCGCCGCGATCGATCGCGATCTGCGATTTTCCGAAAATATTTTGCTTCAATGGTGTTTTTCGAATCCATCCTCAAATCCAACACCCACAATACTTCAAAACTCCATAATAACTCATAAAAACACCCACTACAACACAACAACAAAATCTCTAAAACAAACCCATTCGAAACTTAACCAAACTCAACAAAAATACAATCAAAACAACCACAATCAAGAGATGAAGTCGATTACCTATTGATTGCTCAAGAATCGACTCTCAAAACCAAGTACCGTGCATTTTCTTCCATGAAAATGTAGAGAGAGAGAGAAAGAGAGGAGAGAGAGGGGGGGGGGGGGGGGGGGGAATGACTGAACACCGAGTCAACTTGATATTTATAGTATCGAGGCTCCAAAAACTCGACTCTCAAATACTCGCACCCAAAACTCCAAAATAACAAAAGTGTTCAATAAATCTGACACTCCTTCAATTACATCTCAAACCTCAATCCAAAGCTCTCCAGACTCCAAATTTCACAACTAACAAAATCCCAAGGTTCAACTGGTTGATGAGAATAAATATCGAACCTTGAATCCAACAATTCCTACACCGGGTAATAATCCCTTAAAATCTCAATTCGGTAATTATCATCATTACCACAATTAATTCTTCGGTTCAACAATTATGCTTTAAACATAATAATAGTCTCAATTGATTTACTTCAAAACTGAGTCCGAATACACAATGTCACTCATGCATAATTACCTCTTAAGTATCATATTATCTCGATTTGATTAAGGTAATTAAGTTTCATGCATCACATGTTAAATATAAAATAAGTGCATTCTAAATACAAAACAAGTATTTTCCAGTTATCATCCATATTTGACCCTAACTGAGACAAATGCTTTTCAACTCACAAAATCAGTGCTTTTGGTACAAGAAAGTATATGTTATATATAAAATAAGTACATTCTAAATACAAAGCAAGTATTTTCCAATTAGCATCCATGTTTGGCTCAGTTGAGACAAATTCTTTTCAACTCACAAAAAGAGTATATTTGGAGCAACAACCAAGTATATGTTAAATATAACATAAGTACATTCTAAATATGAAAACAAGTACTTTCTAATTCATGTTTAGCGCTAAGTGAGACATACATTTTTCAACACACAAAACTAGTTCTTTTGGTACACGAATCGAGTATATGTTAAACATAAAGTATATTCTATTTACAAGCAAGTTGGACATTGGCCTTTTCTCCCAAAATAACATAGTTACATTTCTTTTTAGGACCTATGGTCAAAAATATCAAGATGTCAATGACCCAAATGCTCATTAATGATAAAGAGGACAAGAAAACATGAGAACATATAGCTTCAGCTCCGTGCATTAGCAAAATTGTTACGCACCTGGATTTATCTTATGAATGCCCCTGCTTATTTTGACAGAGGTAGAATTGATTCCACCACAAAGACCTTTGTTAGAAGTTATCGTCACAATGACATTATTCTTGACCGCAACACTTAAGGATTAAAACATGTGGGGAGATAAGTACGAACATAGTGATTGTCTTGGCAGATAAATAACATAATACCACACAACAAAGTAGTAAAATAAAAAGCTTATCATATTAATCGACAATGGATAGCCAATACTCTTGTTGTGAAACAAGAAGAAATCCATAATAGAAACATAAAAGGAATTAATCATTATTTTGATTAGTTTTCAATTCTTAGTAGGAATTGTAATCCATTGAGAATGTATCAGCCAGTTTATAGCATTTTATCATACACTTTTACGTGCTTTCATATGAAATTTCAGTAAAAAACCATCAAGCAAAAACAAACATGCCAAGCCTTCATAGAAATCCATTGGGCAGAAACAACATTACCAAGTCTTCATAGAAATCTATTCACATTAAAAAAAAAAAATCATGACATAATCGGTATTAATATGAGTAATACAAAAACAATCATCACTCTACTATGAAATTTATACAAAAACCTTGAATTAGAAAATGCAATGAAATAAAAATATCCAAAAGCAAGACTGCAAGAGGAACATATTTGCCCACAATGCATCATAGTTGCAAATATATTTGCCCATAAAGCATTCAGAGAGACCAGAATTTACAACTTCACAGGAGGGATCATAATTTGCCATGGAAGCTTAAGCAAAGGTTAGGTAAAGAAATCAAGAAAATGGTTTATGTTTGCACGGAACTGAGCTGCATCCACCACGATCCTACACACTCTTGGGCGATTTGATAGGAATCAAGAAGCATTTTTTGCAGAAAACATGGGGAGCAAAAGTGGAAATGCGATAAGTGCTCCAAGAAATATGCGGTTCAAAAAAGAAATATTTTTACAACAGTATGAAGAAATTTGATTCAAAAATGAAGAAGATTAAGGTCAAATGGATGATTTGTGGTTGTGAAGAAGGGGCTAGCAAACAAAATGGTGAAGAAACGATTAAAGAAGAAGAATAGAGAGAGAAATTGGTAGAATGGTCAATTTTCTTAATTATGGAGTTAAAAATAAAACATTGCTGAAATATGGAATGCATAGTTTGACATTCTTGAATAGGGACTGATTGCAAAATGAAAATATGCTTTTGAGATTTTAGGGCAAGTCTTAACGGGTGTTTGTTTTCTAAGTACTAGAAAAAGTATGTTGGAACCGAAGAAGGGGGGGTGAATGAGGTTCCTTGGCTACTTTAGCTTTTTAAAATGAGTTTGCAAAATAATGAGTTTGCGCTGCGGAAGACTTAAGTCAATCGATAAATAAATAAAATGAATAAGTAAATAAATGGGTAAATAATAAAGCGATAAAAGACACAAAGATTTGTTATAGAAGTTCGGCGATGAATCGCATACGTCTCCTCTTCCCGGTTAGAAAACCTTTAACCGAGGTTCCACTGGAACGAAAATGATATTGGCCTTAAGGGCTCCAAGTTAGCCACAACACACTCTTCCCGAGTAAAAACAGCTCTTCACGAGCACCACACTCTTCACGAGTCTTCTTGGCGTTAAGGGCTCCAAGGATAGCCACACAAAACTCTTCCCGAGTTACCAACACTCTTCACGAGTCTTCTTGGCCTTAAGGGCTCCAAGGATAGCCACAACACATGCACCAACTTTACTTGTTGATGACTTTACAATTTCCAACTGGCGTCGGTGTTGGAGGACCTTACAAATAAATCAACAACACCTTCACGGTGTAACCAAATGAAGAACACAAGACTCTCACACAAGAAGTGAATCACAAACTCCAATACAACACAAATGTATGGAGGTTGCAATGCTAGATAGAATTTGAATAAGCAAAGCTTTCTTGAAGTTTATAGACTTGTTTCTTGTCTTCAAAATGCTCCAAAACATCCATATTTATAGTGTAGGAGGCCCCCAAGGCTCCTACTAGCCGTTGCTACACTCAAGGCTTGAATCACTCATCGATCGCCTCGGACATCGCCTCGGGTGATCACCATCGCCGCGCCCCAACGGTCACCATAATACACGCATCGCCTCAGGCGATGTATGGATCGCCTCAGGCGATCAATTCCATAAATCAATGCCGTAGCCTCAGCTGCTCAAATTCCATCGCCTCAGGCGAAGCATCGATCGCCTCAGGTGTTCAGGCCATCGCCTCAGACGATCAAGCCATCGTCTCGGGCGAACTCCCCCTGCGCGTGAGCCTCGGTGTCGCCTCTGTCGATGTGCGTGTCGATGCCCCTCCTGGCTGCCATTGCCTGGGGCGATCCAGACCAGAATTTGCACACTTGATTTTCTTCAATCAATCCACTTTCCAACCAATAACTCTGCACACTAAGTAGACGCATTAGTATAACAAACACAAGTTTTGTTGATCATCAAAACTCAAAAATAATCCGGGGATAAATTAAGCATTAAACACAACCATGCGTTTAAGGGTCAACAATCTCCCCCTTTTTTATGATCACAAAACTTGATAAACTTGAATATGTAATATGCATGAAATGTGAGTAAACATGACCCCCCCTTAACAATTGCATAGCACATACAAGATTACCAAGTAAAGCATAAAGCAAACAACTTTCCCCCTCAAATCATGCATACAAAAACTCTCCCCCTCAAACTATGCATGAATTAAACTTCAAGTTTATCACAAAATTCTCCCCTTTTTTGTGATAATCAAAAAGCATAAAATTCAAATAAACATGGCACAATTATATGTTGACACATAGCCTTATTTTAACAAATAGCACATGTTCCTCATTAAGCATGTAATAGCCATAATAAGCATAAGATTAAATCATTGAGAGGAAAAACAAACATGCGTTTAAGGCAATCAACAATGAATTCTAGATGTGCAAAGTGTGCATATGTTCTACTAAGAGTTAATGCACTCATGCCCAATAAATATAAATAGCTCAATGCACCATTATAAACATTTAATAAGTTAATGAGAGTAAAATCATTGAGGACATAGAAGCAATAAGGTTATATGAAAATCTTAAGCCACATTTCTATGAACCAAGATAGAGCATCTAAACAACTAAAGCATGCTTAATCACATAATTGCACAATTTCTCATTGCATATTCAAATTTGAACTCAAGGCACATCAAGATATTTACCATAAAGAGATCATGCATAAATCATGCATCAAAACAATGTATATGTGCATATGCTAAGGGGAAATGCATTTTACTATCAATGAATATTGAGCTTCATTATTTATTGGTCACAATTAATTTGTGCCAATGAAATTTTGAATTGCTCTTTTTAAATGCACAAAATAAATTTACCTTTGATGACAATAATACGTTCTTGTCATTGGTCTTATACCTCGCGCTTCTTCTATTGTGGTGAATGAGATAATATCCTCCCTTGAGGTGCTTGTGCCTTCATCATCCATCCCTTTGTTGTCCCTACAAAACAAATTGACAATTGGAGGATCTTTGGTACCCATTTGATTTTTGGGTCCTTGAGGGTTAGCTTTCATTGGCGCCTTTGGAATCTATTTCCACCTTTTGTTAGGTTGGTATTGGATTTTAGTAAACCTATATTTATTTTTAGTATGACCATCTTTGCAACAATAAGTACAAGTATGAGAATTATGATTGGCTTTAGCCAACAAGCTTGAAAAAGTTTTAGTTTTGCTTGAGAAGCCTAGTCCGGCTTTATCAAAGCTACAATGTTGCAAGCCAAGCAATTCATTCATCTTTAAACTACTCTCACTAAATTTGCAAAAAGATTTTTTAAAGAATTTAACTCATTTTTCAATAAATTATTTTCTTCATCTTTCTTGGCTACCTCAAGTTTGAGTAATTTGTTACTCATCTTGGTTTTGCCAAGAACATCAATAAGCTCATGATAAGAATCTAATAGTTCATCAAAAGATGGTACCTCATCGTCGCTTTCATCTCCTTCATCATTTGCGTCATCTTTGGCCATGAGACAAAGGTTAGTTCCTTCTTCATCGGAGTCACTATAACTCCATGTGGCTATAAGGGCTTTCTTCTTCCCTTTGTCCTCATTCTTCTTCCTATGACATTTATTAGCATAATGACCTTTTTCTTGACAATTATAACAAGTTACCTATTGTTTGGAATCATGTTTGATAGCACCGGAGGCCTTTGGTTTGTTGTGTTTGTTGAAGAATTTCTTGAACTTTCTAGTGAACAAGATCATCTCTTCATCATCATCATCTTCATCCTCGGATTGATCTTTCCTCCCGACCAAGGCGATCCCCTTTCTTATGGATCTCTCATCCTCCTTTATTCCCTTCCTTGTTGACACTTCAAGCTCATGAGTCACCAATGTGCCATGAAGTTCATCAAGGTCATAAGATGCATTTTATCCTTTGTTGGATTCGATGATGGCCGTCCTCTTTGCATCCCATTCCTTTGGCAAGGCTCTTAGAGCTCTTCTCCATATTTGCTTTGGAGGATACTTCTCTTCAAGTTGGGCAAGCTCGTTTATGATTTGGGTGAGCCTTCTAAACATCGAGTCAACCTCTTCTCCGGACTCCATCTCAAATGTCTCATACTTGAGTTGCAATAGATATATCTTTGTCTCCTTCACTTGATTTGTGCCCTCATGACAAATTTGCAATTTGTCCCATATCTCCTTTGCGGTTGAGCACATTGAGATCCGGTTGTACTCTTTCATATCTAAAGCACAATGTAAAATATTAATAGCTTTAGCATTTTGAGATATTAAAATCATGTCCACTCTTGTGAAATCGTCCATTTATTTGGGAATACTTATTCCCCCAACTTCCTTTAAATGAATATGTGGACCTTTTACAATTATCTTCCATAGGTCATAATCTACCGATTGGATGTATAGAGAAATTCTATTCTTCCAATAACCGTAATTATCACCCGTGAAGAGCGGAGGGCGATTTGTCGATTGACCTTGAGCAAACTCATTTGCTAGATTAGCCATTAAAAATTTTGATTTTAAAACAAAAATCAAATGGCTCTGATACCACTTGTTGGAACCGAAGAGGGGGGTGAATGAGGTTCTTTGGCTACTTTACCTTTTTAAAATGAGTTTGCAAAATAATGAGTTTGCGCTGCGGAAGACTTAAGTCAATCGATAAATAAATAAAATGAATAAGTAAATAAATACGTAAATAATAAAGCGATAAAAGACACAAAGATTTGTTATAGAAGTTCGGCGATGAATCGCCTACGTCTCCTCTTCCCGGTTAGAAAACCTTTAACCGAGGTTCCACTAGAACAAAAATGATATTGGCCTTAAGGCTCCAAGTTAGCCACAACACACTCTTCCCGAGTAAAAACAGCTCTTCACGAGCACCACACTCTTCACGAGTCTTCTTGGTGTTAAGGGCTCCAAGGATAGCCACACAAAAATCTTCCCGAGTTACCAACACTCTTCACGAGTCTTCTTGGCCTTAAGGGCTCCAAGGATAGCCACAACACATGCACCAACTTTACTTGTTGATGACTTTTACAATTTCCAACTGGCATCGGTGTTGGAGGACCTTACAAATAAATCAACAACACCTTCACGGTGTAACCAAATGAAGAACACAAGACTCTCACACAAGAAGTGAATCACAAACTCCAATACAACACAAATGTATGGAGTTTGCAATGCTAGATAGAATTTGAATAAGCATAGTTTTCTTGAAGTTTATAGACTTGTTTATTGTCTTCAAAATGCTCCAAAACATCCATATTTATAGTGTAGGAGGCCCCCAAGGCTCCTACTAGCCGTTGCTACACTCAAGGCTTGAATCACTCATCGATCGCCTCGGGCGATCACCATCCCTCGCGCCCCAACGGTCACCATAATACACGCATCGCCTCAGGCGATGTATGGATCGCCTAAGGCGATCAATTCCATAAATCAATGCCGTAGCCTCAGCTGCTCAAATTCCATCGCCTCAGGCGAAGCATCGATCGCCTCGGCGTTCAGGCCATCGCCTCAGGCGATCAAGCCATCGCCTCGGGCGAACTCCCCCTGCGCGGGAGCCTCGGCGTCGCCTCTGTCGATGTGCGTGGCGATGCCCCTCCTGGCTGCCATCGCCTGGGGGATCCAGACCAGAATTTGCACACTTGATTTTCTTCAACAATCCACTTTCCAACCAATAAATCTGCACACTAAGTAGACACATTAGTATAACAAACACTAGTTTTGTTGATCATTAAAACTCAAAAATAATCCGGGGATAAATTAAGCATTAAACTCAACCATGCGTTTAAGGCTCAACAAAGTAAAATTATGATTCAAATACTAAATCAATTATTCTTGATTTACTAATTGTTCCAATTAAATCAATTATTCTAGATTTACAGTGTATTTGAGATACTCCATGACTATATTTTTGGTTAAATACAATATGAGTCTATCGGTGTATGCAATTTAATGCATCGATAGACTCGGCGGTGCATGTAATTCACATGCACCCACTTACTAAAATCTTCTACTTGGTTTGGTTGGAAGGAGCAGTAGCTCGGGGAATTGAAATTGGCAAACAATTCTTCAATGAGAAATGATTTTTTTTAAAGATTTTGAATGTGAAACTCAAAATTACAGTATATTTGAGATGTTTCATTACTATGTTTTTGGTTAAATACAATACGAGTCGACCAGTGTTTGTAATTTACATGCATAAATAGACTCAACGATGCATGTAATTTATATGCACTAGACTGAGGCGGTGATACACCAATATACTATGTTTTTTGTTAGAGACAGTACTTGAGTCTATCTGTGTAGGTAATTTACATGCACTGATAGACTGGCAGTGTATGTAATATACATGCACCACTATGTGTTGTTTGCTTGTTAAGATTATTAGTTACCCAGCTTTGATTTGGTGGACCTGATGAAAAACCATCGAAATCTGGTACTGTTGGTTTTCATTGGAGGTCCTCTGTCGATTCTTTTGGTGAATGGAAGCATCCTTTTTTCCGTTTCAGCAAGATGGCTACTGTAAATCCCTGGAGAGCAGGATTAAGTGGACAGCTTCAGAAGGCATTTGTGACTGGTAACTTTCACCTTTTACCAGTACACTTTGACATTGTTTTACTCTATAATTATATTTGTGCTATTGGCGTCTTTTAGGGGTCCCAAAGCTTAAAAGATATGAACTTGTGGCTGCCTGTGAAGATTTTAGCAATGTATTGGTTCTTCATCAGTTTGTAATCTCTACAAGGGTATATTATCTAATGGAGTCGAAATAGCAGCCGTGTCTATGTTTTGGTTAGAGATAGTACTTGAGTCTATCGGTGCATTTACATGCACCGCTAGTTGTTGCTTGCTTGTTTAAGATTGTTAGTTCTTCGACTTTGATTTTGAAAGATAAGATGGTTCTATATCACTGATATATTGTCAGGAATTTGATGTATACATCTCTTTTGTTACTATAGATCTTTGCACTAATTTAATGGCATGATGTCTGAAATTTCTAGAAGTAGAAACAGCATGTTATGGAATTCTAGAATCTATTTTTGTCTTGGTATGTTCTACGTAAACAAATGAAAGTGGAAAGAAAAATCAAAACCTTTAGATTGAGATGATAAATTGTTTATCTATTTCCAAATTTGCTACAAAAAAAATTGTTTAACTGAAGAGATATTTTAACAAATACATAATGTGCACCAAAATAAAAATAAAAATTCAATGTTAATTGAAGTCCAGAAACACCATAAAAAATCAAACAAAATTGAAATAAAAATTCTATGTTCTGGACTTTCAAGAGGTGGAAGATGAATTTTTGATTCCTACATCTTCTGGTTTAGCCAATTCCAAAAAGCTATATTTTTCGTTCGAGGATTCAGATAATGATGGCAACGAAGAAAAAAAATATAAATTAACTATTAAGAAAGCTAAAATACATGCAGGGTATTTTAGTAATGACATAGATTAATTGGATTAGATTTTTTTGTAAAATAGACTTATTCGAGAATGTGTATTTACTTGGAAATAAGATTTTTATGATAAATTTAGTTAATTTTTTTTTAAAAAATGGTACTTATATGTAATTTCTTCTTGATTTATATCATTATAATGTTATATCGAGATATTTAAGAAAAGATGCAAAGTTGGAATCCTCTACTGGGTTAACACAAAAGGAAAATGATCAGCAATATTTGGTAGAGTTCTTTAAAATTTTCTCAAAATAAAAACAAATTACAATATTAGCTTTCAATATAACGTCCCAAGAAATTAGTTTTTTAAATTTTATACCTTAAACATTTAACTCTTCTAAATCAAAAAGTATTCCATTGTTTTATTAAATTTTAATTCAGTAAATTATATTTTAGAATATTTAAATACCTTATATACAATTAATATAATTAAACCTCATAACAAGACTTTGATCTAGTGGTTGTCATCTTTTTCTCAATGTAATGTAATAGGTCTCGGTTCGAGTCCTTCCCCTCCCCTAATTTTTTTTTAAAAAAACTTAATATTTTAAATATATATGATGCGGCGTCATTTTGTTACATGACGTAACATCCATTTATTTAAAAAAATAAATCAAATCAAATATATATTGCATTTTTCAATGGCAATCTTCCAAATACAAGATCTAAAATACATTCCACTTGTTAACTATAATTAATATTTTCAGTGAATTTTTTTTTTATTAGTTCAAAATATTCTACCATGATATTTATCATACCAATTTTTCATTCAAACCATAAAACCAACATAGTATAATAGTATCTCATCATATTAGAAAAAAGTTCAAATTAAAGGAGACATATATATATATATATATATATGTGGGCGTAACCAGAAAATTTTAATCAAGTGTGCTAAAATTTGTTTCGAAGTACATATATAAGCATAAAAAACAATATATATAAAAACTTGAGAAGCAAATATAGAAAGTCTTAAAACTATACAATAATATATTGAAACAATATTTAAGTCGCAGCATGTGATTCTTCAAAATATCAAATTTTTCAATGATTATTCAGTATTAACGGTACGAACAATCTTTTTTTCAATATTACTAATCATAGTATTGGTTAAAAATTCATTTTATTACAAAATGGTATCTTGATTAGTTTATCCCCGGAAATTTTTTAGTTCGATGATCAACATAAAAAGAAAAAATATAGATTTTCCATTTCTTTCAAATCAATACACTTGAATAAATAATACGAGTAATCAGGTATTCGTAAATTGGTACGAACGCTGCTTTCACTAAAACCTAAATCTCAAAATTGGATTTTGCAAATTTTGCGAAGTTGTTGTAATATCAATCATTCTATCTCTTTTGTAACTAAGACAACAAACCTAGATAAAGTTGAAATTTATAAGGTGAAACAATCTTTTGTAATTTATTTATAATCTGGGTTGGATTTTTAAATTTTTATAGGACTGAAAAACTAATACATTTAAATTCTGATTTCTAATTTTTTATCGACCCATCAACTTAAAAACTAATAATTCTGATTTTCATGAACTCGATACCTTAAAAAATTAACCACGAATATTGTTCAGGGGATTAAGTATACTATTTAAAATTATTCACGGGTTAAATATATATTTTGAAGGATTATGAAGTAAATGCTAAATGTTTGAGCGTCGAGGGGTGTGCCGTTTTACCTAAAAAATTATACTAGCCCAATAATAATAATAATAACAATAAAAGACCGTCAACACTAGTATTTATAAATTGTGACACAAGAAAACATAATATAAATGTATAAACGCTAGAAGGAGGGGTTGAACCTCCGACCTTGTGGTTAACAGCCACACGCTCTAACCAACTGAGCTATTCCAGCTTGTACGTGAAGTAAAATAATAAAACTATTTAAATAATTAAACTACACCAGCTTCTTAATCCCGGCGGCTCCGTCGTCTTCCGTCTGCGGCGTTTGCTTTCAAGAAGTCATTTTTGTCAGAACACGAAATCTTAAACCTTTATTCATGTCTCGGAGCAATTTCTGCATTCAAAGTAACCGCTGGAACCCAACTTACCACAGAAAGCATCCCTTTTCAACCGTGACAATGAAATTTAAAAGAATTGGTCTTTTGGCCGTTACTGCTCCTGTGTTCAAGACTTGGACACACTTTTCTTCTCTCCCGAGTAAGCCCGTTGGGAATGCTGACAGCTCTCAAATTCAAGTATCGCTTCGTAATTGCTTGGGGGAGCAAACGACCGATTCATGAATTTGGATCTGTAGTTTTTTTGGAGTAGAATCCATCTTTTTTAGGGTATCAAAATGTGAATACCCTTTTGGATTCCAAGAAGATAGTCAGCACTGGTGCAGACTGTTTTTGCGTTGGTGGAAAGCATGTTTAGGAACAAGTTTTTCATGAATTTTGACATGTGGGTGGGCGTTCTTGTTGATATCTGAAGGATAAATGGTAGCGTTACTGCGTTTTGGCTGTTTTTTTATGAGAGCTGTATGATTGCTTTTATAAATCCTGATTCGGCTGCTCGGAATGCTGATTTAGAATGTTGCTGTTATGATGTTGATATCGCGAGTTTGCTCATAATGCTGATTTTTAACGTTAGGCCAGACCAATTTAGTTTGGATTGTTTAGGTATTAATACGCGCTTAACAGTTAGGTGATTGAGTTCAAGTGGTTAAAAGGTGGATTTGTTTCAGCAGAGTACGTTGAGCTGTTTGAATTAGAGGTGCGACTGACTGTTTTTAGTGAGAGAGCTTGTGTGAAATGTTGAAAAGATTTCTACAAAATGAGATTGTCAAATGGTTTAGCAAATTCGATTAAAAAGCTTGATTATGCAACTAAAAGAGCAGAGAAAATTTGTTGGTTATGACGTTACTGTTGCTCGTATTAGGCGCCTAATTAACTCTTTCATTTACCAAACATTTGTGATTTGGGACCTTTTCGGATCCTGGTAGCTATGATTCTTTGATAGAAGTGTTGGTGCTTCCATGATTTCAGTTTGTGTTAACAAGAAGAGCTCCATCTGTATTTCGAAATGATGTTGTCACGCCCAGGCCCAAGCATGCGCAAGCACGAATGGACAATGGGCTCCTCTAGTAACTACCCTCTACGAAAATGACTATCTCAAGTTGCTATAGGAGTCAATTATATTTCTTATAAACCATTTTAAACTTTCATTTTAATCAATGTGGGTTGTGGTACTTCTATGATTGGGGCATCAAAGATGTTTTAAGGAGCCATTCTGAACTATACGTCTCCTACTTCGATGCAGAAAGGACTAGAATACCTGCATTAATGGTTAATCTATCGACTATTTTGGAACCACTAATTGTTCGTCTGAACAAATCACCATATTGATGTTCTTGAAATGTAAGTGATTTGTGTACCTTAAAGTCAATATTTATTTCCATTCTTTATTGGTTTTGTTTAGCCTCAGTGTGAATTGGTTCAAATAATGTGGTTTAAGAAGCATAAACATTATGCTCTTCGCTGTAATCCATAATATCCAGGCTCTGCTTTTGAGAAAATTGAAAAACTAATCATCTTTACCAAAAGGAGCACTTCTTTCCTTTAAAAATACCATCTATTTGGTACTCTTGTGTAGTACTCCGCGAGCATATGCATACTGTTTCTCTGGTTATTCATGTTGTTTTACACAAAATCATGGCCAATAATCAGTCATTTGCTCTTGTTTCTCTTCGTCTTAGTATACCCTCTATATGCTATTCCAAGTATCGTCCCTCTCAATGGAACTTGCCACGATAAGTGTGGCAACATCCCCATAAAATTCCCCTTCGGATCCAGTTTCGGCTGTGGACATCCTGCTTTTGCTAGATACATCCAATGTAGTAGTTCAAGGACTCTCCAGTTCTCTACCGGCACCGGCATTTACACGATATCTTCAATAGACTACTCAAGCAACACTCTTAACATATCCGACCCTTTCATGTCTACTTGTTCTTCAATGCAGAACTCCGGAAGCTTTATCTTGGATCATACCAGCCCGTTTACCATTACAGCAGAAAACATATTTGTTTTAATGGGATGTTCCAGTACTTCTCCTATTTTTGATCGAAAAACGGATTTCTGTGACACAGGTTCCAATTTGGATCTATGCAAGGGGTTATATTCGTGCAAAGAGGTGACAGGAATCGGTCTTGAACCAAATGCACCGATATCCACTTGCTGCGTTTATGATCCATCGATTGTTCTGGGTTCAAGAAATGATCTGGATCTCCCTAAGCTCCAGTGTTCGTCCTATTCTGGAATATATGGTTTCGGAGGGGACGAGGGTGATCCGATGAAATGGCAATATGGGATTCTGTTGCAGTACAATGACTCTTATTTCAGCAATGGATGCAAGAACTGTGAGGACAGTGGAGGATTCTGTGGGTTTTCTGGTGTGAACGAGTCCTTTGCTTGCATTTGTCAGAATGGAAGAAAATCCCCCATAAATTGCTATGGCAGAGGTTAGTTGGTCTGATAATGTTAATTTGGTTAATTCAAAGATAAAAGTGTACTTTATTACACATGCATTTTTTTTCGATATCAAAATCAAATCTTGAGAAACCGGTTACTCGTAGCCGGGAATTTAGTTATTCAGTCTTTGTTTGATTAACACTTCAAACCTCGTAAATATTCAAACATTTGTCTCAGGTTTAGGACCATGCGTTTAAATGACTTATTCATAATTCAAGTGTTGTCCCATGCGTACATTGTGTTTTTTGCAAATGATTAAGTCGTGAAAATGGTATAAACCAAGAAGTCTGTTTGACCTCTTTGCTGGTGGGGAAATTGGTTGGTTTAATGTGTTTAGCCCAAGGGAGCTTGTCTTCTATATCACACATTGGGAGACCGAGCAGCAGCGATGGACGATGGAGGATGAACTATAAAAGTTTATATGTAATATTTTCAAATTTTGGATCTTGCCTCAATCACTCTATCTCATCTCGACTCGACTCAACTCATTGATGACACTCTATTGGAACTGATATTTGTTTAATGATGTGATTAGGATATGGTTGGAATGGGACATGGAGAGACAAATTTCAAACGAAATTAAGTATTGGAGGTAAAAAGGCAATCCCTTTTTGTTTTCTTGACTTCATGTTCAGTACTACAAAAAGTCTCCCTTGATCAAGGATCTTGTGTAGAGTTGTCTTCCTTTTATGTTTACTTTTTGCCTGGATTTGTGCTTAAAAGTGCTATTTTCGGATTACACCTTTGTTGGAATTTTCAGGATTCTTGCTTTTGTTGTCGATCTCTTTCATTTGAAGAAGCAACTACAAAGTGGAGGAGAATATCAGTGATCGCTTGCATTCATATAAAGCAGTACTGTTTCACTTTTATGTAATTCCATGGAGTGGAAAAATTCCCAGTGTTTTTAACGAAACTTATATGTGAGCTTATGAGTCATATTAAATGTGATGCTGCTTAAACAAATGAATTCTGAATTAAATGAAGCTGGAATTCTAGACCCTTCATAGCTTTAAAGGTCTAAAAATTGTTATTTGTATTCAAAATATATTTTAAGCTTTTTGAATACTAAAAAAAATTACCCATATCAATTTTGTAAGGCCATCGTACCGTATTATCGGAAATCAGGTTTAGCTTCTCAACAATTATGTGATTCATCTTATGTCAATCATATGGTTGAGAATAAACATAAGGAATATTTAACATTTTGTAAATGTGAAGTGATAATGAGAATTAAGAGTTAGAAATTACTTAATCAGAATATAATGTAATTAATGAGAGTGGAAATTGATCTTGTATATGTCAATTGACAGTCGGGTCAGAACATGGTGAATGACAAATTTTTTTTTGGAATATTCGGATTAACACCGAAATTTTATTAAAATGATTAAATAAATATAAAATTTGCATTAAATCGAAAGATTTAATTTTTGTGATTCAAATAAGGACACGAAGTCAGGTGTGGATTGTATATGTGATGTACATGCACCAGTACACCGGTGACACCCTGATGTTCATAATTGGTTGAGAATTAATATATATCGGTGTAGGACGTAAAACATATAGTAAACGTGTAAAGCACACACAGATCGCGGACACCTACTAAAAGGTGCGAAAACACACACTTCTCGCGCGATTCACCGACCACCGTGTACTTATCCGCTCCGTTCGCCGCCGTCCGACCACCTAACGACGAGAATGACCTACCACTGTGTTCACAACTCTCAGGCGAACATTTCCATACCAGATAATCAAATTGTGGTGTTCGGAAAGTGCTTCGATTTTACCCTGGAACGGACGAAGTCGAGCAGACTAGGGTTTGAGCGCTTTTGGTTCGATTTCTTCGAATCTACTACGAATTGGATGAAGCCAAGGCACTGAATCCCTTTCTTGCACCTGGACAAAACTTTCTACACCGATCGCCGCCTCTACCGCCGCCGGAGTTCGCCGGAATCGTACTAAATGCGTGCGTGAACTGTGTGCGATTTTGGGTAAATTTTGATATCCGATTTTTCCCACTTTGCTTCGATAATTACCAACTAAGTTGGATTATAATTGTTGAATAATAATTTGAATTGGTGAAAAATAATTTAGCAAATTAAATTATGAGGTAATTGTATCAATTTAATTACCCTAAATTGTTTAAGCTGTGACTAAAATTGATAACCCATTTTTAATGATTGGTTTATTGAATTGTGAATTTATATTGATATACAGTGACTACTTCGACCCTACAAGCTCAAGTACCCTTGTAGATCGAGAAAGAAAGGTATGTTGCGATCGGGTAACATACGACAGGTATCTGTATCATTTGATATATGATTTGTTGACTTCTGTGAATTACGTGAGATTATGTGGCTACGTGATTTTATTTAAATTATGTGGCAGTCATAGCATTCATGAATTGGCACATCGGTGTATGAAAAATAAATATTTTGTTAACACACATCATTTTTATACATACATCGATGCATGACATTGCACGTTGAGCTATGATCCTTAAATACCCTATTGTTTATGGACTCTGGGATAATCATTGGAGATTGGTACCGCGATACTATGACCGGCATTAAATGGCCCGAGAGGTATAGGGAATCGTGGTCTCCTCTGATTACCATGATTTGTTGAGACGAGGGATTGGTGGCACCTTGCTGATGTCATCCCGTGTATGTCCCTTACTATGTCGAGACTTGGGATGTGATGACGCTTTGACGACGCATCACTGATGATCCCTTATGCTTGGCAGGCTCGAGCTACTATGATTTGATAGCGATTTGATTGATTCTGATATACCCAGTGGATGGGTGATTGACCTAATACCGACACGACATGCATTGCATTACATTACATCATTTATCACATTTTATAGATACATATTGTATATTCCATGATAGTTCCATATTGGACTTTTGCTCACCCCCAAGGGGGGCTGTTGTTGTCTTTGTGTGTGGACAATGGCAGGTGGTACAGGTGACCAGGACGCCAGAGAGGGCACGTCCAGTGGAAGTCACACTTGAGGTTTTACTTTTGTTTATCCCAGTAGTCTTTGTACCAGGGATGTATCCATGTAGTGTTATGAGTCTATGTATATTTCATTTATTTTATTTTAGCCTAGTTTGATTTACGTATGCTGGTTTATGTTGATGGATATGAAACTGGTGGTATCTATATATTTTCAGTATATGTTGATTTGTGTTGGTGATATGTTCCTCGTGCGATGAGGTCATACTGAAATTTTTAGGGCCACATGTTAATAAATGTTAAACAAATCTTCCGCTGTTTACGGTATAATTATCATTGTGTGACATTAATCACATGATTAGGATTGAGCCCTCACAAATTTTTTAATGCTCTTGTTTACCATTTTTCAAAAAACATGCCATCAAACAGGATCAACCCACATGAAATCCACAAATCGAGTGATAATTAGCCATCGTGAGTATATCAGTCTCCCAGTTCTTCATATGTTGGTAAATCAAGAAATCCTCATCACATAAAAACACAATTATATTATTGATCTTAACTTGTTCCCAGTAGAGACTCATGTACAAGGTACCCGAGAATTTAATAGCATTTGCCGACCAATAATTTCAAAATCAATCAATGTGAGAGATCCCAACTTATAGTCTACAGAGGAAATACTTTCTTGTGCCGGAAATATATCAAGAAGGCTGAGTATATCATCACACATAATACTCCAGTTACTATAAGGACCCAGTTAAAGGTTGTAGGGAGATCAAATACCGAATCTTCGAAGTTCATACCAAAAACGGCAGCAACAGCAGCGAATATCGTAGCAAGAAAAGTAGCGGCCGTCAGAAGCAACTCGAATTTGATCAGCTGATTCTGAACAGTTCCCTGTGAAAGTGAGATTATGAAACAGAAAACGACGATAATGGCTTATTCAATGCAAAGACTCCAACGTAATATACCGATTCTTACCAGCTTTATGTTGATCAAATCCTCAGTATCATCAATGTACTCTTTAAGCTGCATCGTCATGAAAAATGTGTGAAACATCTGAGTTCAATAACTGCATCAATGCAATTCTATTGACAATGTTGCTTAGTTTCTAGCCTAAACTCTAAATACACGTGATACAGTAACAGTATGCACATACTCTGATCATATGTAATGCTATGAATTGTGTCGAATGCTATAAAATTTTTTGCCACTATACCAAATGCTAGAGCTCATCATAATAGTTAACCTCAAATCTTTTAATTTTTTACTTAACCGTCATAATTGGTTCTACGTACCACATAAACAACCGCAAACAAGAGTAGGACAGTTGTTCCTCCCCAAATGTACTAATGGTCACAAAACATAAATCAAATGTAAAATTCATTGTTTTTACTTTGTTTTGCGTCTGGCCCCATGAGAGGTAGGTCTTACACTACTATGGCTATCTGGTTCCTAGGCAAAGATAGTTGTTGCTGAAAATAGCTCGTCTTTCTATGTAAGAATACTCGAATCAATTTCAAACAGCCACATGTATAGATTTCTTACTTACCGAAAGTAACTTGTTGAGTGTATTCTCCATAACGACAAAGTATGCTTCAAGTAACATTTCAAGTTGATCGACGTTTTCGCTTGCACTGGATGAACTTAAGAAGCTTTCTTGTTTGCTGGAACTGATATTGCTGAAAGCTCTCTGCAATTTCTGAACTTCACTACACGACCCAACTGGAGAAACAGGAGCTGATTTAGATACGACCTTGAAATTTCGTGAAGCATTAAGGTGATCATCTGTATCATTGCTAGTTATGGTGTCTTTTCTTTCTTTCTTCTCTGTTAAATACATCTCAGCCATATCATCATCATCATCCATCAAATGCTCTATTTCATCACAAACCTTTTGGACTCGTTGAGTCAAGGCAAGAAGGTGGCCTTTGAATCTACGGACATGCTCTAGATTCAGAGTGCTTATGGATGATGCTAACTTGTCAAGCATGGGATATATCTCAATTTCTATTTCATTTTCCTGTTAGATTAATGAGGTTTAGTACCAAATGCAGATAATATAAATACAAGAAATTTTTCATAAAACCCCGTTTATTGTTTAGTAAAGATGTACAAGGATGTTAAGATTGACTTTAGAACCAAGAGTTTTTAAGATGGTTGGACAAGAAACAGTAGTCTTCTTCGATTGATATAAAAACGATATACAAGCACACAACAATCACAATTCTTATGGAACCTCAAAAATGATTCCGTTGCATATAACTCATCTACTATTTAGCTATTTAATAGCATCTATTAAACAAGAGCCCTTCACTGGATTTCTTGATCTCTTTGGTTTGTTACAAATATCGGTTGCTTTTGTATGTTCATCAATCAAATGCACATAGATTATTTTTTTAAAAAAATTATTTAAATAAAGTTCACAGTATGTTCATCAATTGGATTAAAGTTATAGCATAAACGACAATGATTCAGATTGGATAGTTTATAGCAAAATCACATTGTGTGTGCTGCATAACTAGCCTATGATAATTTCTTGGATCAATTACTATTTCCAAGAATTTAGCGCATTGGATTTTTTTCTTTCGAAGGGACTATAAAAAATAACTTGAGAGAATCTATTGATCACATTAAAAGAGGAAACTGCACACCTGAGCATCGAGAGACATACAAGTAAGTTCCAAAGCAAGCTCCAAGGCCCGAAATTCAAAAGGTAGATCATCTGAATCAAAATAGAACACAATGCAAGCATGATCAGTATTTTCTCCCCAAAAACATCAAATACTTGATTAATTGACGAAGCAAAAGAACTGAACCATGAGAAAAAATGAAAGCAATATAATATGCAAGATACATCTCGCACAACCATATGAGATGAAGATGATAGAAACATGTATCCGTTAAAAAATGAAGTTTTCCTTTGCAGATATTTTTATCTTGCAAGATAAAATATAACGAGTCACTTGTTTTATCAACCATTTCAATTTTCTTCAGTATTAACGAAGTATAAGAGAAAAAATACAATAAGGCAAGTAAAAACATAACACAATTTCCAATATTTATATATTTGCGGAGCAACTTGAATGGAGGAGGTCTACAAATATAATCTGACCCCATATGTTAGCCATTTGACACAAACCTACTCCATATGTAGGGCCAATTCATGTGTAACTGTGCTTCAGTAGGTCCAGTATCTTACCAGATTGATCTTTAGATGTCTCAAGCCGCATGCACAATTCGGACTTGTATTGCAGTACGGAGCTATCCAGGGAGTTCATCAATATAACCTCATCAGCCGTGATTATACATCTAATCTGTTCGAGACCAACTACAATAGCCGACTCACGACCTAATATAGTGGAGGGATAGATAAACAAAGGATCCAAAAGCCTGAGATCTCTTGCAGGCAAGTTGCAATGTCTCATTACAGTAAACTTATCCAGTTCCAAGATTTTTGAATTCCCACTCCTATCAATCTTTATCCAAGACCTATTTCCAAGATTATGACCTCTCTTCTTTAACCCGAGAAAACCTGATCCATGAGTACTATGACTCCCATGAACATCCGAATAGTATTTTGAAGAGCCGAGTGAAGCAGATTCAGGAACAGCATAATCGAAAGACGGAACCTGTGGTTGAGCCATTTTACTAGATTCCTTCTCTCCTTTAATTCACAGAGGATATTACAGCAAAGGGCAGCTGTCTTCATCAGTTTAAATCAAATTTGATATGAATTCGAGATATAACCTAGTGCCTGCAGGCTCGGAGACAAAAACTTTACCCACACTACGTCCATCTGTCATCACCAAAAGGAAGTTCTCTCTACATTCTGATGCAGTACCTGAAAATGACACGCAATTATATAAATAGAAGTTGACAAGATTTTCAATATTTCAAAACTCGAACAGAAAAAAACATCATCAAGGATGAAAACCAACAAGATAGATCTAGCTAAATTTTGAGATTTCAGATTCACCAAACTTTGATCCTAATATATTTTCCTCTGTAAAACCATATACCCAAGACTTACGACATCTTCTTTTCACATCAAGAGGAGCTCATAAATACCTGCTCTTAGAATCCCCAAATGAAAAATTAAATTCTTGCTTACATGGAACTATGTTAGACATGAAGAAACAACACAACACCTCAAATTTATAGTAAAATACTAGCATGGGATTACATAAAACGAGCAATTATCTTAAAGCAACAAAAGGGGGGGATAGATTTGAAACAGATCACGTATTATTACCAAACAACAAAAGATGGCGACGAAGCCCAAGTTCTCGAGTCTCAGTTACATTTAAGAGCATGAATGCGCTCAATTTTATGCTTCTCCAAATTTTCTTCTAAAATTGTACCTAAATGCCCATATTCAGGGCTTCTAACAAGAGCAAATTTATGAGTTCCTTCCTACCAAAACTTCCCCAATCATTCTACAATCAGAACCCCAAGAAGCAAAAAAAAAAAAAGAATGAAAGGATTTATACCGCCAACACAAACCATATACTGACTACTTTGTTCCGGAATTTTCTACAAAATGACATAAATCTCAAGCTTTATACTAATAATTGATCAAAACTTCAGCTCATATTAAACGCAAAAAACCACCACTTTCAAGCTGGAATGAAACACCCAATAACCTAATCTAGTACCAGAAACTAAGAAATTCCAATTCTTACTCGCTTAAACATCGAAGAAGGCGTGAATCACATGCATTGAGAAGAACTCACTACCGTTTTTCGATCTTTACACGTAGACGCACTTAGAATACGCAGTAAATCACAGGTTCAAACAATTCCGGTAACAACTGTACCTTTTCTACAAGAAACCATGGATTAGTTATCATTCTTTTCTCATGTTCTCCAAGCCTCACACGGCACCTAAATTGTCGTACTTTCTGTCACTGTCGATGTGACAAGAATTGAGTGATAGATGTTGGAAGCTCAGTAGCTCACTAGTTTGTCGTGAATAATTTCGTGTGGCCGTGTGGGCATGATGACGCGTGTAGTTTTACGTGACTTTTATAGTTTTATTCTTTTATTTTATTTTTATTATTAAACTATGCTATCTTTTGAGCTTGAGCGAAACTTCACAACTACACGATTTTTTTCTATTAGCTTAATTTAAGATACTATACGTCTTTATATGTTCCTTTTTATTATATATACACATCAATAATATTTGAGGAAAAAAACACAAAATATCTTATAAGTTGATTAAAATATCATTTTGCAATCATTATTTCAAAAATTACGCTTTACACCATGAACTTCGCGTGCAATATCATATACAACGACATATGAATCTTGGCTTTCAACTTTTTACAACCCGATAGCATCAACTTATATGAGTAGTTGTAGTTGTATCTATCTGTTATCTCATTTTTTGGTTCGATTTGATAACAAATGAATAATATACAAAAAATAAATAGACATCAAGATTTTTTACGTGGAAACCCCGAAGGGAAAAACCACGGGACCTAGTCCAGTTTGAATCTTCACTATGAACAACATGATGAATTACAGTCTTTTTTACAAGGAAAAATGAAGGAGAAAATATCAGAAAACCAATGGGGGAAGGAGGAGAAGAGCCGCCTGCTTCCCCCCCCCAAAAAGGCCATCCGAAAATCTCTCCAAAACCTACTGTTTCATTCACTTCTTTTCGCTAATGGGCCCCATAATGGGCTCACTTAAGGGCCTAGATTAGGGTTAAGGGAAATGGGCTATAAATAACTTAATTAGATGGGCCAATTAATTGACAAATGGGTTAATAAAATATTGGAATGGGCCCAGGTAGGATGGCTTGGTATCTTGTCAGATTGGGTCGAGCCCGTAGAATTCGGGTCCAAACCGCCCCGGGACAATTATCGGGGTATCACTATCCATAAAGTGTGATTCAATAATAATATGATAATATCAAATTAGCTTTAGAACAAAAACCTGAGAAGTGTACCCCTTTTGGCGAGCAAGACATCATACTTGGAAGAATCCTTGTTCAAACGAAATAAAAATTTAAATTCTTCAAATGAAATAAAAAAAGGTGTAAACTTTTCAGGTTTGAGTCACATTTAGTGGATAGATACAAGTATAACTACTCATATAAGTGTTTCTTCCCACCATACCGCGAAGATGAAGAGGCACCACGGGGCTTAAATGGCTCACCCCGAGGCCTCAAACTGTCACTAGTCTGCCTCTGTTGCGGTACCGGTGGTGGCATGGCATAAGCTCCCACTCCTAGCTCAGCAAGCTCCGCTCTTGTGAGAGCATCATCAAAAGAAGTTGGGTTATTGATGATAACCCGGTCATAGAGCTCCGGTCGCAGTCCTTTCATGAAATTTCTCATCTTGGCACGTCCATCAGAGGCAATATGGGGGACATACCTAAGTAGTGATGAGTACTGTGTGGCATAGTCTGCCACCGTCATGTTCCCCTGCCTCAGGCTTGCAAATTCATCCTCTTTTGTCTGTCTTGCTGCCGCGGAGAAGTATCGGTTCAAGAATCTGGTCCTGAAGAGCGTCCAGTCAATCACAGCACCCAGTGCTCTCATCTCCATCACTGTGCTCCTCCACCACATCAATGGTTTCTTAGCCAACTGGAACTCCGCCAGCCTCAGCCAAGCAGTAATAGCACACGGAGCCGATACAAAGATCTGCTCAAGCCTCTCCAGCCACTCTTCAGCTTCTTCTCCGGACTCTGTCCCCTCAAACCGGGGCGGATGATAAGACAGAAACTGCGTCAAGCTAATCTCGCCCGGTAGCAATAACTGGACTACTGGTTCCACTCCTACAGCCGGTGGAGGTAGAGGATTAGCCTGTCCAATACTCGCATTTACACTCCCAACATCTCCGACTTCCTCATTAGCAGCCATGCTGTAACACAAATGTTAACAACAATCCAAAGCAATATATAACATGTCGTTAGATAACAGGAGTGATATAAGCATGTTAGTATAACAGGATATACAATAATATGCACCACATGCATAAACATGCTCCAAATGTAAGCACCTAGCCAACCATGCTAAGGCTACCCTTCACTCGTTCCCGGGTTCTCTAACCACTGCTCTGATACCACTAATGTAAGGACCCTAATCCTTAAGTGCGGAATAAAGGCATAATAGAGCTAAATAAATGATCAGAGTAGAGTAAACAAGTTGAGTCTATGAGCTTAAGCCTTTACATGCCAAAATAAGGACTACCAAAAAGGATTAATTACATTCCAATCAATGAATGTTCAACTATAGTTTTATACTACTCCTAGAGTAGATACTATCAAAAATAATCCTGTCCTTTCTGCCTCAAAAGAATGCTTCATAAGCTCACCACCTCAACCCGTTCAAGCCCATCTATCATGCCAAAAAGGTACCTACAAGGACAACCCCCAAACATGAGCAATAATAATCATTCATATTCAACACAATATGAAGATAAAGCGTAAATGCATAATCAATATAAAACACTTCCTGTTTTCCCATGCATTTCAAACGCTTCCCGTTTGGTTGTCCCTGTACCATAACTCATGAGTATAATCAACAGATTATTTTTAATGGCCAAAACATGTCATGATATCATATACCATCTCAACTGTACCACATATTGGTCACCATTCCCTAGTCTGTCCATCACAGTGTATTTTAATGCCCCTCGCTTATATTCATATGGGCGGCATAGGATAACCTCGCTACAATGGACATGCGGCGCTCCCACCCCTCGCTTCACAGAGAGCGGCAAATACCCTTTCCTCGCCCCATATGACAACCACGCTCAAATGTGACATGCGGCGCTCCCACCCCTCGCTTCACATTTAGCGGAACCAATACAAAAAGCGGCAAGCATTAAAATCATCAAAGGATGACCACGACTCATGGGATGTGCATCCAATAATCATAATATGCATCTAACATCAATGTGCATAAATTACCATGTATATGCATCCACTATGCAATACCTCATATGGCATAAATAAACATGTATATGCATCCACTATGCAATACCACATATATACTCGCATCCACAATGCATAAACAATGAGCATATAAAATACATGTTACCGTTGGGTGCCCGTACGTCCACTACGTACCTTTCCAAAATGTGGAATGTGATTGGACCTCAATTCCTTGGCTGCGTTGCCACCTGGGTTGGTTCTACATATTCACAAATACCAATATTAGAACCCAATAATAGTCCAATACCAAAAATCCCACAAAACACCCAAAAACATTAATTTTGGTGTCTCGCGATCGATCGCCATCAAGCCCCGATCGATCGCGAGAACACACTGTCTCGGGCAACAAAATTGCACAATCCGCGATCGATCGCGGAGCTAGCGCCGATCGATCGCGGCCTCGCCGATCGATCGCGCCAAGCTCGCGATCGATCGCTGAGGCTCACTGCCTCAGCCCTGTTGCTCGCGATCGATCGCGAGAAAATCGCCGATCGATCGCCGAGCTGTGGTCAAGCGGGATTTGGGCACTATTCACCCATCTTCAACCCCAACTCATCTAAACCCACATACACCAACATCAACCAATACCAATAACTCAAAACCAACACTAAACATCAACATAAACTCAAATAAACAACATCCAACCAAAACACTACCAAAATCACAACACCCAACACAACCCATTTTAAACCCTTTAAAACCAAACTAAACTCAACCAAAACCTTACAAAATTAATACATGAGGTACCCATACCTCTTGGGGATCTCAAATCACCCAACAATCTTCCACAAATCAAAGTTTGCAAGGTCTCCTCTTCACCTCAAAGGTGGAACTCGAAAATATGGGAAGAGGGGAAGGGTTTGGGTGTTGGAGATAATTTGGTAAAGTAAAATATGAGTGGATGGGGTGGGGTTGGGTATAAGGGTGAGTTTATTAATTAAAATTCATACCAAATAATTTCATGGTGTATAAAACACCCCAACATGATATTTTCCAAAGCATTTACTCAAAATGCACTATAATATCAATTAACACATGATTTCACATAAATTGCTAACTAAGGCAAATAAATCATGCTTCCAATATTATTTATCCAACATGCACCACATGCACCCTAAAATGCAACCCCGGGTCATCCTAATCACATGACCATGCATTTCCACATAAGGTAAATAAATCCCAACACATAATCAATTACCACATAATTAATCATGTAAACATAATTTAAAGCCAAATAGCAATTAATCATTTCGGGGATGTCACAATACTCCCCTACTTATAAGATTTCGTCCTCGAAATCACATGCACTTACCCCAACAGAAACTAAACATAAACTCATACCAGAGAATAGTTCCGGGTAGTGCTGCACCATATGCTGCTCCGTCTCCCACGTAGCCTCCTCGACACCCCTGCGATCCCACTGAACTTTGATCATCGGTATCACTTTGTTCCGAAGTCTACGGTCTGCTCTGTCCAGAATTCTAACAGGCCGTTCCACATAAGATATATCTGACTCTAACTGAACTTCGGAAGGCTGTAACACGTGAGACGGATCCGGCTCATACTTTCGCAGCATCGATACATGAAACACATCATGTATCCCAGATAAAGAAGGCGGCAAAGCCAGTCGGTAAGCCAATGTGCCAATGCGCTGCAAGATCTCGTACGGTCCAACATACCTCGGAGACAGTTTCCCGCGCATCCCAAACCGCACAACGCCTCTGAAAGGCGAGATCTTCAAAAAGACCTTATCTCCCAACTGAAACTCTAACGGTCTCCGCCGTTTATTTGCATAAGCTGCCTGTCTGTCCTGGGCTGCTTTCATTTTCTGCCTTATAGTCTTTATCTTCTCTTCCATTTCCCGGATCAACTCAGGCCCTCCGACTGATCTACTGTCCAAATCATCCCAACATAAGGGTGATCTACATCGTCTGCCATAAAGAGCTTCAAACGGAGCCATCTGAATACTTGCCTGGTAGCTATTGTTATAAGAAAACTCTACCAAAGGCACTGAATCCTGCCAAGAGGCATCGAACTCCAAAACACAAGCTCTTAACATGTCCTCGAGCGTCTGAATAGTGCGCTCGGTCTGGCCATCCGTCTGAGGATGATAAGCAGTGCTCAATCTGACCTCAGTTCCCAAAGCTGACTGAAGGCCTTCCCAGAAATGAGATGTGAATCGCGGATCTCGATCTGACACAATGGAAACGGGGATCCCATGCAATCTCACCACATCTCTAATATATAACTGCGCCATCCTCAAAAATGTAAATGTCATGCTATAGGGGATAAAGTGGGCTACCTTAGTCAATCTGTCCACAATCACCCAAATAGCATCGAAGCCTGAAGCACTCCTCGGCAAATGAGTCACGAAGTCCATGGAAATGTGCTCCCACTTCCACTTCGGTATCTCCAAGCTTCTCAACTCGCCGCCAGGTCTCTGTCTCTCTGCCTTAACCTGTTGGCAGATCAAACACCTCTTCACAAAAGCGACGACATCAGATTTCATTCTCTTCCACCAAAACTGACCACGCAGATCTCTGTACATCTTCTTCCCGCCTGGGTGGATGCTAAGTCTACTACTGTGAGCTCGCTCCAAGATCCCCTTACGCAACTCCGGCGTACTCGGAACTACCCAGCGGTTACCCAATCTCAAAGATCCGTCGTCGGCCACTCTGAACCTCGTCGGCTGACCAAGATGCACTATAGACAACCATCTCTGAACCTCAGCATCTGATCTCTGAGCTCTCCTGATGTTCTCATAAATATCTGGCTCAGCTAATAAGGTAGAGACATACACTGGTGATGCATCTATGTCAAAATCATAGCCGAGATGACAATAGGAGGTCATCATAGCCGACAAATGGATGACATCCTCAGCAGAACTCCTCACTTTCCGGCTCAAAGCGTCTGCTGTCAAATTGGCCTTCCCCGGATGGTACTCAATCTCGCAGTCATAGTCCTTGAGTAGGTCCATCCATCTCCTCTGTCTCATGTTCAGCTCCGCCTGAGTAAATAGAAACTTGAGGCTCTTGTGATCCGTGTATATGGTGAATGAAGTGCCATATAAGTAATGTCTCCAGATCTTCAGGGCGAAGATGATAGCCGCCAATTCCAAGTCATGAACTGGATATCGGGTCTCATGCGGCTTCAACTGTCTCGATGCATAAGCTACCACATGCTTATCTTGCATCAGAACACATCCAAGGCCCTGCAGTGATGCATCAGTATAAAGAACAAATCTGGAGTTCTCCGTCGGGATCACTAACACTGGCGCCGTCGTCAACCGGTGCTTTAACTCCTGGAAGCTCTCCTCACAAGCTTCTGACCAAAAGAAAGGCACTCCTTTCTGAGTCAACTGAGTCAGCGGCTTGGCAATCTTCGAAAAGCCCTCAACAAAGCGCCGATAATACCCGGCCAAACCAAGAAAACTCCGGATCTCAGGCACAGAAGTGGGGGCAGCCCACTCCATCACGGCCTCAATCTTCTTCGGGTCCACTGATATCCCGCTGCTCGAAATGACATGCCCCAGAAACACTACACTGCTCAGCCAAAACTCGCACTTACCGAGCTTAGCATACAACTGATGCTCTCTGAGAATCTGAAGCACTGTCCTCAAGTGTTTCACATGATCTTCCTCACTCCGGGAGTAGATAAGAATGTCGTCAATAAACACGATGACGAACTGATCAAGATACGGCTGAAACACTCTGTTCATCAGACTCATAAAGACGGCCGGGGCGTTCGTCACACCGAACGGCATCACTAGGAACTCATAATGCCCGCATCGAGTCCGGAACGCTGTCTTCTGCACATCTTCCTCTCTGACCCGAATCTGATGATACCCGGATCTCAAATCAATCTTGCTATACACCCTGGTACCTTGCAACTGATCAAACAAATCGTCTATCCTTGGAAGAGGATACTTATTCTTCACTGTAGCCTTATTCAGTTGCCGGTAATCGATGCACAGCCGCATCGAACGGTCCTTCTTCTTCACAAAGAGGACTGGTGCGCCCCATGGCGACACGCTCGGGCGTATATACCCCTTGTCCAAGAGATCCTGCAACTGTTCTTTCAACTCTCTCAACTCTGCCGGTGCCATCCTATAAGGTGCACGAGAGATAGCGGATGTCCCTGGCAACAACTCGATCCCAAATTCAACTTCCCTGGCCGGTGGAAATCCTGGGATCTCTTCTGGAAATACATCAGCAAATTCTGCCACAACTGGTACATCCTCAACCCTCAGTTCTTTACTCTTTCCAGACGTGTCCACGGCATAAATAAGATAGCCCGTGTGCCCACGTTCCAACAGCTGAGACATCTTGATCGCTGAAATCAACGGAATCTTCGCACGAGACCCGTTGCCAAAGAAAGTCCACTGACTGCCCAACTCAGGTCTGAACTTCACTGTTCTCTGCCGGCAATCTACCACTGCCTGATATTTGTTCAGAACATCAATTCCCAAGATGCAGTCAAAGTCTGACATACCCAGCACAATCAAGTCTGATCTCAACTCGTTGCCCTCAAAATAAATGAGGCAGTCTGCCATAAACTGATCAGCAACGACATTTCTTCCAGTGGGTGTCGAGACAAGGAGAGGCGTGGGTAAAGAAGACGTGCGCATATGGTGTCTTTCCACAAATCCCACAGACACAAAGGAATGGGAGGCACCTGTATCTATCAAAACAAAAGCAGGGTACGTAAATAAATGGCACGTACCGGCAATCACCTCCTCCGGGGCTGCCTGAGCCTGCTCCCTGGTCAGTGCATATACTTGTCCCTGGGGTGGTCCCACTGTCTGACCTCCCGATGGACGAGGCCCAAATTGCTGCCTCTGCTGCACTGTCATGTCCTCAAACCTTGGCCTGTTGCCCTGATACTCTGACTGGCCTCCCCTGGTGGGACAATACCGAGCAATGTGGCCCATCTTGCCACAGACATAACATGCAGGACACTTATTTGAAGAATGCGGTCCTCCACAATTGTTGCACCTAGGCTCTCCCGGCCTCTCCCCTTGTGAAGATCCTCGATTGGCCGACCAATTTCCTTTCTTGCCATCCTGTTTCTGTCCGAAGTGTTTCTTCCCACCATACCGCGAAGATGAAGAGGCACCACGGGGCTTAAATGGCTCACCCCGAGGCCTCAAACTGTCACTAGTCTGCCTCTGTTGCGGTACCGGTGGTGGCATGGCATAAGCTCCCACTCCTAGCTCAGCAAGCTCCGCTCTTGTGAGAGCATCATCAAAAGAAGTTGGGTTATTGATGATAACCCGGTCATAGAGCTCCGGTCGCAGTCCTTTCATGAAATTTCTCATCTTGGCACGTCCATCAGAGGCAATATGGGGGACATACCTAAGTAGTGATGAGTACTGTGTGGCATAGTCTGCCACCGTCATGTTCCCCTGCCTCAGGCTTGCAAATTCATCCTCTTTTGTCTGTCTTGCTGCCGCGGAGAAGTATCGGTTCAAGAATCTGGTCCTGAAGAGCGTCCAGTCAATCACAGCACCCAGTGCTCTCATCTCCATCACTGTGCTCCTCCACCACATCAATGGTTTCTTAGCCAACTGGAACTCCGCCAGCCTCAGCCAAGCAGTAATAGCACACGGAGCCGATACAAAGATCTGCTCAAGCCTCTCCAGCCACTCTTCAGCTTCTTCTCCGGACTCTGTCCCCTCAAACCGGGGCGGATGATAAGACAGAAACTGCGTCAAGCTAATCTCGCCCGGTAGCAATAACTGGACTACTGGTTCCACTCCTACAGCCGGTGGAGGTAGAGGATTAGCCTGTCCAATACTCGCATTTACACTCCCAACATCTCCGACTTCCTCATTAGCAGCCATGCTGTAACACAAATGTTAACAACAATCCAAAGCAATATATAACATGTCGTTAGATAACAGGAGTGATATAAGCATGTTAGTATAACAGGATATACAATAATATGCACCACATGCATAAACATGCTCCAAATGTAAGCACCTAGCCAACCATGCTAAGGCTACCCTTCACTCGTTCCCGGGTTCTCTAACCACTGCTCTGATACCACTAATGTAAGGACCCTAATCCTTAAGTGCGGAATAAAGGCATAATAGAGCTAAATAAATGATCAGAGTAGAGTAAACAAGTTGAGTCTATGAGCTTAAGCCTTTACATGCCAAAATAAGGACTACCAAAAAGGATTAATTACATTCCAATCAATGAATGTTCAACTATAGTTTTATACTACTCCTAGAGTAGATACTATCAAAAATAATCCTGTCCTTTCTGCCTCAAAAGAATGCTTCATAAGCTCACCACCTCAACCCGTTCAAGCCCATCTATCATGCCAAAAAGGTACCTACAAGGACAACCCCCAAACATGAGCAATAATAATCATTCATATTCAACACAATATGAAGATAAAGCGTAAATGCATAATCAATATAAAACACTTCCTGTTTTCCCATGCATTTCAAACGCTTCCCGTTTGGTTGTCCCTGTACCATAACTCATGAGTATAATCAACAGATTATTTTTAATGGCCAAAACATGTCATGATATCATATACCATCTCAACTGTACCACATATTGGTCACCATTCCCTAGTCTGTCCATCACAGTGTATTTTAATGCCCCTCGCTTATATTCATATGGGCGGCATAGGATAACCTCGCTACAATGGACATGCGGCGCTCCCACCCCTCGCTTCACAGAGAGCGGCAAATACCCTTTCCTCGCCCCATATGACAACCACGCTCAAATGTGACATGCGGCGCTCCCACCCCTCGCTTCACATTTAGCGGAACCAATACAAAAAGCGGCAAGCATTAAAATCATCAAAGGATGACCACGACTCATGGGATGTGCATCCAATAATCATAATATGCATCTAACATCAATGTGCATAAATTACCATGTATATGCATCCACTATGCAATACCTCATATGGCATAAATAAACATGTATATGCATCCACTATGCAATACCACATATATACTCGCATCCACAATGCATAAACAATGAGCATATAAAATACATGTTACCGTTGGGTGCCCGTACGTCCACTACGTACCTTTCCAAAATGTGGAATGTGATTGGACCTCAATTCCTTGGCTGCGTTGCCACCTGGGTTGGTTCTACATATTCACAAATACCAATATTAGAACCCAATAATAGTCCAATACCAAAAATCCCACAAAAACACCCAAAAACATTAATTTTGGTGTCTCGCGATCGATCGCCATCAAGCCCCGATCGATCGCGAGAACACACTGTCTCGGGCAACAAAATTGCACAATCCGCGATCGATCGCGGAGCTAGCGCCGATCGATCGCGGCCTCGCCGATCGATCGCGCCAAGCTCGCGATCGATCGCTGAGGCTCACTGCCTCAGCCCTGTTGCTCGCGATCGATCGCGAGAAAATCGCCGATCGATCGCCGAGCTGTGGTCAAGCGGGATTTGGGCACTATTCACCCATCTTCAACCCCAACTCATCTAAACCCACATACACCAACATCAACCAATACCAATAACTCAAAACCAACACTAAACATCAACATAAACTCAAATAAACAACATCCAACCAAAACACTACCAAAATCACAACACCCAACACAACCCATTTTAAACCCTTTAAAACCAAACTAAACTCAACCAAAACCTTACAAAATTAATACATGAGGTACCCATACCTCTTGGGGATCTCAAATCACCCAACAATCTTCCACAAATCAAAGTTTGCAAGGTCTCCTCTTCACCTCAAAGGTGGAACTCGAAAATATGGGAAGAGGGGAAGGGTTTGGGTGTTGGAGATAATTTGGTAAAGTAAAATATGAGTGGATGGGGTGGGGTTGGGTATAAGGGTGAGTTTATTAATTAAAATTCATACCAAATAATCTCATGGTGTATAAAACACCCCAACATGATATTTTCCAAAGCATTTACTCAAAATGCACTATAATATCAATTAACACATGATTTCACATAAATTGCTAACTAAGGCAAATAAATCATGCTTCCAATATTATTTACCCAACATGCACCACATGCACCCTAAAATGCAACCCCGGGTCATCCTAATCACATGACCATGCATTTCCACATAAGGTAAATAAATCCCAACACATAATCAATTACCACATAATTAATCATGTAAACATAATTTAAAGCCAAATAGCAATTAATCATTTCGGGGATGTCACAGCTAATGTTTGCCAGGGCCTCATACACCTGGGCTTAAGCAATCAGGGCGGACCTGTGCTAAATATTTGCCAAGGCCTCATACACTTGGGCTTAAGCAATCAGGGCGGACCTGTGCTAATGTTTGCCAGGGCCTCATACACCTGGGCTTAAGCAATCAGGGCGGACCTGTGCTAATGTTTGCCAGGGCCTCATACACCTGGGCTTAAGCAATCAGGGCGGACCTGTGCTAATGTTTGCCAGGGCCTCATACACCTGGGCTTAAGCAATCAGGGCGGACCTGTGCTAAATATTTGCCAAGGCCTCATACACTTGGGCTTAAGCAATCAGGGCGGACCTGTGCTAATGTTTGCCAGGGCCTCATACACCTGGGCTTAAGCAATCAGGGCGGACCTGTGCTAAATATTGGCCACGGCCTCATACACGTGGGCTTACTCCGAATATCCCATCCGAACTCCCCATCATCACATCATCCGAATAAGTTCATCCAAATTCCAGAAATAAAGATCCCGAGCTGATGAATAAGGCCTTACTGCGAGATCGCATGCCTGGGCTGATATAATAGGGGCTTACTGCTAGATTGCATGCCCAAGCTGTAGTGCACTGAATCGACCTGAAACAGTGAAATAGCGCAGCACAAAATATATATGAGGTTCAAATAGCAGCTAGAAAAAATAACCGTAACCCCGGGCATGTAGATTGAGCACTGAAGTCAGGGTTGATTGATGTGGTCTAGCTGATGGCGGAGTCCTAGACCGAAATAGCCGAGCTGAGGCCGAATTGAGGCCGGGTGGCCAAGGCCGAACTGATCTCTGACGAGGTCGAGCCAACATCTTGAATCAGATATGTGGCGTAAGTCTAGCGCAAAGAAGAGGCACGTCGTATAGTGTAGTGTATCTTGGATCATACGTAGAGATCCTGCCATAAAACACAATAGAGGAGGGAGAAGATATCCAAAATAATATTTTCAATGCATGGTACTCATATAAGATACCGAAGTTCATGTAATAATGAAATCTTCCTAGCGTGCAGCTTCTCAAGTGAATATGAGATATAGTAGAAGATAAATAAACTGAATGATAATATTTAGCATTAAATGGATGAGGAACCTGATCAAGTGGAATGGTGGATGAAGCAATAATGCTAGAATCAACGAAAGAAACTAATTACTCTTTTCCTTTCTAATATCTTAATGGATTAGAATGACATAGACAATTTCAATTTGCATCGCTTTTTCTGGATTGCATCAACTGGTTGGAAAACTTGACAGTTTATTTAAATTGCACTACAGTAGCATATAAAACTCAGAGGCCCACTAACGCTTTTCTAAGGGACAGTAGTCGGATGAGAAAAGATTAAAGAGATGGCTACAATCAAGCTAATAAATCGGTGATGTAAGTTGCACCACAAGTGATGTAAGCTACACCACAAGAATGATGATGTATCTCCTTGCTGTCCAGATTTTGTTTTCTACTTGTGCCTCGATTTTGTGCTGCTCCACATATTTCCCCAACAGATTTGAAATAGTAAAAATTGTTGGACAAGGAGCCAAAAGAAAGCACGACAAAGAATTAGCTTGCACACTTGCTCATTCCAATTGATGAAAGACACAAAGTCTTGAGTGCAAATAAGTTAGTGATTCAAGAAAGGAATGAAACAAAATAGCAAGTTTCCAATTAATTCAAACTAAACATGGAGTTATTTTTATAGGCAAGCTGTTAGGTGATGACCAAAGGGGCTGCATTTATAGGAATTATCAATCAAGAGTTGAAGTTCACCCCTATCTAATCGTACATATCACCAAATAATTTGTGAAATTAATCAAAAAGAAATGCATGCTTCGACCACCTTTTAAAAGCGCAAAATATAATTAGAACCATATCCCCATTCAACGAAAAATACATGAGGAAGATTAATCAATGGTGGTCTTTCTTAGTCAAGAGATGATTACTCAGGTGTTTATTCGAACAAATGGCATGCAGTGGAGAGTATAAGTATTGATATGTAAAGCCTCAGAAAATCAAGCCCAAGAAAACCACTCAAACCAATCCAAGAATAGAGAACAAAACCAGCAATATGATCAACAAAACCCAATGTAAAAAGCTCAATCTAATCAAGGTTTCATGCATCTCCAGTTCTCATTTCATGAGCGAAAGGACTGCCCCGAGTTTCACACAAAATAACAATGCTTATACCAGACCTGTTAGCGGATGTTGGTAGCGATACGCTCAAGTTAATGCCTCTCATTACAGCGCATTACCACCACAGCTGCTTGACGGTGAACAATCTGTCTTGCCTAGCTGCCTGCTACCTCAGCCCCATTCCAAGATATCAACGCCTCAGCAGGAATAAGCCCAGTCAAAAATATGAGAAATTGTGAAGCAGCATCCTCTTCCTCGCTAGGCCTGGCCTGAGACAAAGACCAGCAGCTCCTGTACCACAGCAAAAAATCGCACAGCCACTGCCTCCAGCTTCGTCACGGCTCAGCAATGGGTAACACAGCCCTGCCGCTAACCCACGAGCAGTCCCTAAACCACCGACCCGAACACATCCACAACCCGTCGCCTAGAGTTGTCCACACACCTGTCCACCAGTTTCTGATCGTCGAGAACTTGAATCTCCTTGGTTTAATTTTGAAACCTCTTCCACCTTCTCCATGAAAGTTCCTAGCGATGCACGTCCTCAACAGTATCGGTGTGCCCCTGAAAAATTCCACGTGGACCAACAGTAGAATTATCAGCAGCCTTCACAATTGAACTGGTAGATTCAGCAGATTGTGTTACATCTGTGGCCAGAGAGGAAACATGATCCTGAATACTCCACAACACCACAGTTTTATCCTTCCCTCCAGAAAGCACAAAGGGTTCAGCTGGGCACATTGCAAGAGCAAATTCCGCATTATCTTGATGTCCAGATAATACCAAATTCGGACGAGATTCAGCGGCTCCAAGGACAGCATGCCGATTAGGTTGGGATTCAACATCCCAAATAAGAACTTCAGGACAATCAGTGTGTGTTGCCACTATATTTTTATTCTGAGGCAGTTCCCTGATTCTGTTCACCTCTCCTGGATGTAAGATAGTTTTGTACTTCTTGACATATGGTGAACGTGCATCTTCATTGAAATTAGCTATGTGATTTTCTGAAGCAACTCGGGGCTTGACGACCTCGCAGTTTGCTATAATCAAAGTGTTTGGCTGTGTGTGGTCAGTCTGTTCAGACAGATAAAGACGCTGTTTGGTCTTGTAATGTCCTTGTTCAAGAACTGGGCCCCAACGGCAAGACAGAGACGGCCAGACCAGGTTATGATGCGCGAGCCAGTCGTATAGCACCGGAACCAGTAACTTCCAGTGAGCGTAACTCTCTTCGGCGGCAGCATTCTTCTTTTCTCCGCCTGAACCTCTCATTTTCGGCTGCGCCGCTCCTCCTCCACCGCCGGAATCTTTCTCCTTATCTCCTTTGGATTTCGTGGAACCCTTCGGCCTCCCACGCTTCTTCGGCTCACTAGTCGGCATAGCTTCCATTCTCCTCTTTCGTTTTCCGTTTTCCCTCATTTTCTCAAAACTGAGCAGATAGCTCGAAAAACCCATCGTAAAATGCCCTAAAAAATCGACGTCTTAGCTCGATTTCCCACAGACGGCGCCAATTTGTTACCTCATTTTTGGTTCGATTTGATAACAAATGAATAATATACAAAAAATAAATAGACATCAAGATTTTTTACGTGGAAACCCCGAAGGGAAAAACCACGGGACCTAGTCCAGTTTGAATCTTCACTATGAACAACATGATGAATTACAGTCTTTTTTACAAGGAAAAATGAAGGAGAAAATATCAGAAAACCAATGGGGGAAGGAGGAGAAGAGCCGCCTGCTTCCCCCCCCCAAAAAGGCCATCCGAAAATCTCTCCAAAACCTACTGTTTCATTCACTTCTTTTCGCTAATGGGCCCCATAATGGGCTCACTTAAGGGCCTAGATTAGGGTTAAGGGAAATGGGCTATAAATAACTTAATTAGATGGGCCAATTAATTGACAAATGGGTTAATAAAATATTGGAATGGGCCCAGGTAGGATGGCTTGGTATCTTGTCAGATTGGGTCGAGCCCGTAGAATTCGGGTCCAAACCGCCCCGGGACAATTATCGGGGTATCACTATCCATAAAGTGTGATTCAATAATAATATGATAATATCAAATTAGCTTTAGAACAAAAACCTGAGAAGTGTACCCCTTTTGGCGAGCAAGACATCATACTTGGAAGAATCCTTGTTCAAACGAAATAAAAATTTAAATTCTTCAAATGAAATAAAAAAAGGTGTAAACTTTTCAGGTTTGAGTCACATTTAGTGGATAGATACAAGTATAACTACTCATATAAGTTGATAATATCGGGTTGTCTAAAGAGTTGAAAGCCAGCTGATGCCGAAAGATTCATATGTTGTTGCATATGATATTTCACATGTTGGAATGCTTGGGTAGATATTTGAGTAATTTTGGTTTGAATCATATCAGTAAAGAAAATTATGTGCTATTTATAGAGAACAAAAGATTATGTATCATACAGTAGTCACTCGTAGCTTTTTTAACTATGAAAACAGAATATGTTGCATGGAACTCTATCAGATCAAAGGACATGGCTGATATGGCTGTGGAACTCTATCATTCGACTGTGCATTATCAATGACATTAAAAACCATTTAAAATTAATTGGGATATAAGGCTACTGAGTTGTATTGTAAGAACGAGAGAAATTCGCCTAAATGAAAGCACAACAACATTGAGTTCCTTATCGTTGAAGCAAGATTTGAGAATTGTCTGTGGAATATATCAGTAGAAATTTCATGATTATGGATCTGCTTATATTAGGAGTGAACCTCGTGAAGCATTTCATGAACATGCAACTCACATGGGTGTGGTTCATCCAAGGACGAATCTAACATTTTTATTGGGGGCAGCTGCCCCTTCATCATACCAAAATTACTTTCGACTCTTTTCTTGAAGGGCATCTGCCTCTTCATTATACATAAATTCGCCCATGGGTTCAACTTAATGATATGCTTGTATGGTGAGATTTTGTCTTTTGTTGCTTATTTACTATTGACATGTATTTCGAATCATACTCATGTCTTGTTACTAAAGATTTTGAAAGAAAATCATGCCTTTTCTTGGTTGTGGCAAAGTTTTGAAAAATTGAATATTGTTGGATACAATTTGAATCATATAGTAGGAACAGTTGGAATAAAATTTTCTTAAACTTCGTAAATTCCTTGAAACCAGAATCATACGATAAAACATGGATAAAGTGCCAAAAACTTCCATTTTTTGAAAGATTTCTCATGGAAACAGGAGCATCGACTAGTTACAAAGCACCCCTCTGGGGAAGAAAAAAAGTAACACAAAAAATAAAAGGCTACAGCTTTATTAGGATCTCCCCTCAAAATTTAGAGGATGAAATGCAGCATACCTGCATTACAACAAGGGAGAAGAGTTGGGATTTATGACTATATGCTTGAGTGGATTATCGACACAGGTTCCACCTGCATGCAACACGAACTCCGCCGGTGAGTGAAATGTTCCATGGCAAATGCACATGATCCTCACTTCTTCACCTCTATCGTATCTATACAGTATTCCGTCGACCCTTCTACCATTGGGGCCGTCTCCCCTTGTGTAAACACTAGGCATATCTGCTACTGCACTCGGTTGTCCTCGTGTCTTAACTCCAGTTCTCGATGTGTCAGCTGGCGGCTTAGCTGAATTTTGTATCTCGTATCTGATTTCAGTACTCGGATTCTCTTTTGCTTTTGCCTTAGAAGAGCCAATGTCGAGTTTGCTTCTTTCTTGAAAGGATAGAGTGCTAGCCGGGCTAAGTTCACAGCTTGATCCTGTAACAGAAAATCATGAAATGAACACCATTTACTAAGTAAATGTAGGGTCCTCCCTTATACGGTAAATATAGAAATGGAATGAGCAAATTATCCGGAACAACGCGAACTTAATACTATTTTAAACTGAGAACACAAAGTAGACAGGTACCACTGTACCAGTGTCACACTGCATACAAAATTACTTGTGAGAGAACTAAATTCCTTTCAATGCCTTAACTTCTACTCAGTTGCTTTCTTCCTCCATAAGATTCGGTCACATTAGCCCCTTCAGCATCCAGTTGTCACAAATTTTCTGGAACATAAACTCAGCTACCGTTTCTGCATTTACATAGTGGCATTCACTGTTTATCTAATGCTCAATTATCTGCACGTTCATGGCAGTTTAACTAATGTGACTCCATGATGCGTTTTTTCGAAAAATCCTTTCAAGAACTATAAATTTTTTGAGTGGAAGTTACATTTATCTCGCTGTTCCTCGAACTGACGAACAAATGAAAACATTAGCTAAATTCTGAAACTTTCCACTCCAAAACAATAATGACATGATAAAGTGACTAGTGGAACTTTAGATTCCACGCATAGGCATGCCTTCAATACAGAGTAAACTACTAATATGAAAAACAGAAAAAAGAATCTGATATATGGTAAGCAAATTGGAAATAATGAGGATTCATTCCTCAACACATGTTAAATGGGATATTTAACATCTATTTCAGCTAATCACATTAAGAAAGTAGATCATCCAATGCACAGAATTAGCTCAAAGAGGACGAGTAAAATACGCAAACCGGTTATCCTCAAAAGAATACAAAACCTTGCAGAGCTTTACTCTCCATATCCGACATACTCGAAGAACTCCCCCCTGTCGACTCCACTGATGATCCTTGTGACACCATTTGCCCATAACCTTGCATCCCACCACTACCACCAGCATAAACTCCCTTTCCTTTTGACATTGCCACATCAATACCTCCTCCTAGATTACTGGAGGCCTAAAAAAACGTCCCTCCTACAGATGATCCTAACTTCTTCATCACCGGAAGATGCTTCTCCCTCTCCAATTCCCCCACAAAATTCGAAGAACTCCCCCCTGTCGACTCCACTGATGATCCTTGGGACACCACATGCCCAAAACCTTGCATCCCACCACTACTCCAAGGAGAAACTCCCTTTCCTTTGGCCATTGCTACATCAATCCCCCCTCCAAGATTACTTGAGGCCTCAAAAATCGTCCCCCTTACCGATGATTCTAACTTCTTCATCACCGAAATATGCTTCTCCCTCTCCAAGTCCCCCATCCAATTCACCTCAATTTTTCTATCACCCTTTGAATCCCTTTTCTTATCCGATCTCCTCCGCTTAGCCTCCATTCTTCTCAAGCTTTGCAACTGTTCTCTCTTCCTCTTTTCATCCTCAGTCTCTACAGGCATTGAAGAGGTCCTGGCCAGGCTGCTCTGTGCCACCACTCCCCATGGCGGCGTATCACTTTCACCTCCCTCCACAGTTAAAAAGCTTGCTATAGAAGCGGATCTCACCAAATTCTTGGGACATTTCTCCACACCAAATTCCCCCCCTAATGATAGCCCGAGCTTCAGTTCTATCTCCTCCTCATTCACACTCTCATGCTCACTTGTACTGCTCAGAAAACTCTGTAATAAATCTCTCGAAAATATTTCCGCTGATTTATCCGAATATTTTTCCTCGGTTTCTGGTGAGCTAATCTTCTTCTCATCATCACCATTACCCATGATCCAACCAAATAGAACTGCTCCGGGAATAATACAGTATCCTCCAGTTCAACATATGATTATCAGATTATGCATGTGCAAGTTTAAGTACTCCATGATCGTATTTACCGCAGCCCACATGAAAAAATTTGATCTTTAACTGCATATTAACTTCCAGACTCACCAAGACTGGATTTTTATGCAATGGATCAAAAAATATTTGCAAGAAACAACGTTCACAGAAGTACAAACTGGTAAAGAACCAAGAATTTCTTAAATGGTTGTGCAAGAAGTAGCAAGATAGAAACTAAATGCAAACAGTGCGGTGCGTATATTGAAAACGAAAGAGCCTGGGAGAAGTGACAGAATGACGAAAATAACCCGCCTGGAGGAGAATGGGGGCGTTTGACGGGACAGAGAAAGAAAGGACAAGTGGCGGAATTGAGATGGTAAGAAAGGTAGGGACTTGGGTACTGGGGCATAATAAAATATAAGTTTGGGGTATGTCCATCTCGGGTAGTTCGGTCCTCGGACGATCTGGAATGAAATAAATTGTCAGTTCTATCTGTCAAAATACGAAATTATTTTGGATTTTGGTTTAAACATTGAAAATTTAGTAGTAGTCTGAATTCTTTTTTTTTTTTTTTTGTTACTCCTTTCTCGCCTAAGCACATCAATAATATGGTCATATCAATAATACTTGGTGTTATGTTAATAATGTTCAACCATATCAGTATCGCAACAAAAAATAAAAAAGATGACATAAATTTGACCATTTACACAATTTTACAACTTTTCCTAGTTTCATTTTAGTCTTTCAAATATTTAACTTACAAGAGAAAAGAGTTTGATGTTGTATTGATCGTATTTTTCTTTAACACAAAAATGTTATCCATTCAATTCATGTACGATTTAAACCGCAAGTATATGATGTCAAGTTTTAATATAGTGAAAAGACTATGGTTGTCGAACCAATGACTAACTAGCAAGTACGAATAAGATTATTTTACTATATTAACCCAACTCAATTGAAATAATAAATTAACTAAATAATGAAAATAAAATACTAATATTCCAATCGAAACAATTGAGGATCACGAGAAAAATCCACTTGAGAGAATTACTAATAGTTAGGTTCACCTATTGCAATGACTACATTTCTTTATTACTTTGATTGAATTTGCATATATCCATAAGGTGACGAGTGTTCCTAGCTTATTTAATATACTCTCTCGAGCTATGTTAAACACAATCAAATTACAAGAAGTAACTTTCCTTCACTTATTTAACAAAATAATATTGCATAAAACTCTATGAAAACTACTAGTATTCGATTGGGTAATCTGTAGCTAGCATAAGTGTATTTAATTTTATCTCTCGATCTCATTCTAAAATCCACAGCATGAATTATTATGTCATATTATAATATTATCTCTTGATTGCAATTATAAGACATAAAATCAATTGGAGGTAGCTAAGCTTCAAAAGCATTAAGAAAAATAAAGCATACTTAGAAGACTAACGTTGTTCCATCAACAATAATAATTAAATCATAGGTTTAAGCAAATGACTCTCTCATTTTGATAAAGCAAACTTAATTAATAATCGTAGAGAAAGAACGATGTTTAAAAGTTGTTTCTCAAAATCCAAACATGATTAATTCAAGTTAAAACAAGAACAAAGTTTAGTAATACGAATAAACTCTCGACGTCGACTCCGTTTTGTTGATTCTTATTTCTTCCCGTGCTTATTTCTTGATTGTGTTTTTCGATTCCCCTTGTTGGAATGGTTCCAAGTCTGTGAAATATATGGTGGTGAATGGTCTATGGAAGTATGTTGGCAAGAGTCCCTTTTAAACAAGTTAAAAGAGTATAAGAATACAAAACTGTTGGGTTTCCGTACCCCGGCGCCAGATCCAAACGCAGCGAAAATAATACAATAAACAGATCTGACCCGGGGACGGTCGATCGCGCCTGATTCATATATAAACATGCAAATATCGAATATTAATGCACGAAAAGAGATTACCGTTCACCGATGTGAATCTGATAGCGGTAGTCCCTCGAGTCCAATCAACCTGACCAGATCTACAAGCCAACGCCAGTGCTAGTTTGGTGTTAGCGTTTCTATGAGAGTGAATGGAATTCTTATAATTTAACCCTAGACAAGGTTATATTTATAGTGGTTAGCTAATTGGGCTAGGGTCCATAAAGCCCATCGGGCCAACATTGGCTTGCTGGGCATTTATGCTAACAATCTCCCACTTGCCCAAAAGCCAACACAAAACTACAAACTCATAATCCAAGTAACTCAATCTAATTGAACAACTTGATGTACTACCAATGTACATAATTATGAGACATAAATATATCAAATGATTTAATTTTAGAACTTTCTATAAATGAAACAATTTCAAATATAGAACTCCACTAAATTGAGGAGCTTTCAAAAATTAAATTCATCTATTCTAAATCACTCAGTTTGAGTACTTAACATTTAAGTCTCAATTCTCATCGATAGATCGGCGGCCGGTTGATTGTGACCCAGTGAGGCTCAAGTGTATCATAGCAGTAGGATCACAACCTTTGTGATTTTAGAAGTCAAACAACTTCTTTGGGCTTACCCTGAATGCCCCATTGTCAATTAAACTCCTTTAATAGACAATTACCGAAATATAATTCCAGTATGAACCTACCGATCATGGGTAGCGCCTAGCATCTGCGCTTCACAAAGACCTAGATACAAATGACTAGCAACGTACGAGAACCTGTCAGCCATAGTTAGCGTGCAGTACATTCCTTTCACTCAATATGTCCCGATTGAATCAAGGGCATTGGTTGGTCGAGGCCCCTTATGATTTCAATAACTATGTATTTGTTTCACGTTATATGATTCTTTGTGTGCGTATATGAAAAACTCTTTTTTCACAAGCACTACCCACTCTGGCCAGAGATTCCTTGAATCATATACAGAAAAACACATAGGACATCCTGGTTCATCAAGACCAGTGGTGAATTCCCAACGACAATCATTGGCCTCTGACAGCATCACTGAATACCCAAAATAATGACTTTATGACCCACATGTGATCAGTCATTAAATCAAAGTACACAACTATCTATCAAGACCTCAATGACTCCTCGGGTCATGAGGAGTAATGGTGCACAACTATGACTAGAAATTCTATACTCGACAAATGGTAACCACTTATAGAATTCCGAGTAGGGTCGTTCAGTGAACTCATTCCTAATGAGCACCTATTCATGTGTGCTGACTTCTCCAAGCCAACGCCGATGAAACGCGGCGCACTACAATAGACACATCATGAATACCAGTCTCTAACGAGCATATATCGATATCCCATTCTCGAAGGCTCATCGACCAGGAACATTTAGAAATCACAGTCGAGAATGTATTTCATGGTCACCATCATATGCGTAACCACATTCTATGGACTATAGCAATCTCAAGGACTTCATCAATGCATCAAGATGCATGGGTAAACAGATGAAGAAGTGCCATATATATTAATATTCAAACAAAGATCTGTCATAATAAGATTACAGGTACAATCAATCAACTATTGATTTACTTAATCATGTATGACAACAATATCTTTCACTTTCCCAAAGTCAACTACTCATGTGTCTTAAGACCATCTTCCCAAGATGTCTAACAGACACCAATCATTGTAAATGCTTTGTCAGTGGATTCACTATATTTTTCTGTTGAAGCGATTCTCTCGATAATAATGTCGCGTCTACCATCTCTCTCATTAGATAGTATTTTCTCAATATATGTTTGGATCATGATGAGATCTTGGCTATTCATAATAGCTCAAATGTTGTCACAGTACACAGAGACTGTGTCAACTGCACTAGAAATTACACCCAACTCTTGGATGAAATTTCTTATCCAAACTGCCTCTTTGTTGCATCTTATGCTGCAATGTATTCAGCTTCAGTGATTGAATCCAATGTGGTGTCTTGCTTGGAACGTTTCCAAGAGACATCACCATCATCGAGCTTAAATACAAATCCGAACATCGATATGGTATCATCTACATCCAATTTAAAAACCAGCATCAGCTTAGCCTTCGACTTTTATTTCTCCACTTACAGATCCAAAAACCATGAACATAACATAAGTTTTTCATAAGAACTTGATGATTATTTTCACAGTTTTCCAGTGACCTTCACCGGGATCTGTCTGATGTCTGTTCATTACTCTAAGAACATACATCAGACCAAGTACATACCATAGCATACAGTATGCTATTAAAAGTAGAAATATAAGGTACCAATGTCATCTTTTCTCTCTCCTCATCAATCTTAAGACACATTGACTCCAGAGATGAATACTATGACATATTATGAAGTAACTCATTTTTCGACTATTCTATGCTAAACCCTTTTAGCACAGTGTTTATGTACGTAGATTGAGAGATTTCAAGCATCCTTTAGATCTATCCCTATAGATCCTTATGCTAAGCACTTATGATGCTTCTCTCAATCTTACATGGAGAAATTAGTAGATAATCATGCTTTAATTGATTAATCCAATACCATTCACAATGAGCATGATATAATCGACTTAAAGCATCACAAATGTAACCATGCTCCTACTAACCCTTTTGCACACACATGCCACTTCCGGATTTTAACAAAACCAAACACTTTGATGATGTTATGAAAACGGAAGTTCAAACTTCGAGATTCCTTCTTAGGCCCATAAATGGACCTCTGGAGTTTGAAAACATTTTTCTCACTACAAGAAGTTGTAAACACATTTGGTTGCTACATTTCTACCTCAATGCCACCACTGAGAAATGTTGTGTTCACATCCATTACTCATATCTCATATTCATAATATAAAGATATAACTAATAAAATCTAAATAGACTATAGCATCATAACCGATGAAAATTTTCTCATAAACAACTCTTTGCCTATGAGAATAATCGTTTCTCACCAGTCAAGCTTTGAAGGTCACTACCTTCCCATCCACTCCAAGCTTTCACTTGTAAATCCATGCAGCCAATGAGAACAATTCCCAAAGAGAATCTACTAAGGCCCATACCTTATTGGAGTACATGGAGTCTATTTCAAATTTCACGGCATCTTGCCAATGTCCCGAATAAATATCTGACATCGCCTCCTTGAAAGTCCTAGGATCACATCCATGGTCAAAATCATTTTGACTACTTTCTAGGAGTAAATTCAATTTATCAGGAGTTCTTGAAACACTTTCAGATCTCCTTGGTATGTGCAGTTTAAAGGTTATGATTGACTCAATTAATTTCAGCGTTTTCACTTTTGTAGTGGTTTGTGGTTCTTGAACCCTTCAAGTTATATTATATTATCATTCATTTCTAATAGAAACATTTTCTCTAGAAAGACGGCAATTGCGAAACAAACACTTTGTCTCCATTGGATAATATAAATTTCCACAAAATAACATAAGATGGATCAACTATCCAACTCATCTCCCACTGGCTGCTTCACATAAGCAGAACAATCTCAAATAAAAAATTTGGATTATTTTTCAGTCCATATCGTATATGGAGTTTTAGTCACTGCATTGGTATGAATTATATTCAACAAATATGTAACTTTAGAGAGTTACTCAGAGAGAATCACATTCTCTTTAAGATAACTCAACATCATCTTGCACTAACATTTAGTGCTCCACATACGTCCATATGAATCAAATTCATTGGACATTCAGCACATGCTAAATATATGTTGGATTTAAGTTATCATTCTTTTTATATTCTTTGAATATAATCATACTAATCATTCATAAGTTCACCAGATTCAATAAAATATGCATTCTTAAAAATACTGCAAATCACATTCGCATATTTAAAAGAATATCATTCTCTATCAAAATAGGAACAATTTCATGATTAAATCTAAAACAAATAAATAATTGCTCAAACCAGTTCCTAACCAGTTCAAGATTTTATATTAAATAAATGTTTCAAACAACCTTTGCAGCAACTCTTGCTACAATGCTTAGCCTCAGGTAGGTTTCACCTTCCTAGGGCTCTCTACTTCTTCACATCACATGCAACTCTTTGCAAAAATGCGAGCACAACTGGCATCATATACCAAAGAAGTAGAACCAATAGAAACATTTAATTTTAATATATAACATACCCTTTCTAGAACGCTTCTAGTCAAGGTATTCCTTACAATTTTGCGCTAGTGACCAGCAGTGAAAACATAGATGCCTCTCCTTTCTTAGTTGCTACTATATCCTTTTTCGTCTTTCAAGGTTGGGAACCATTTCCCTTCATCTTCTTTATCCTTGAACTCTTCCTACCATTGGTAGAAGATTCGACAAGAAGAACACGTTTCTCCTTTTGAATCAAGGACTCATGAGTTTCCAACATTTTGACTATAAGATCAAATCTATAGCCAGTTAATGAGGATTTGTCACATTCAGATTTTCCAATTTCTCAACAAGAGATATTTTTCTTACACCATGCTCATAGACCGAAGCCCCATCTCGCATGTGAAATGAAAATAGCTCTTTTGAAATCGCGAGTTTCAGTAATCGCGTCCGTTCACCAAACAACATTTGTAGGTGTTGGAAAATATCAGCAATGTGAACGAATTTCTCATATCTGTGTTGAAACTCATTGGTGACATTGATGCTATCATATATCACATAGTCTAGAGATCATCGTCCCATCACTTCTCAAGTGTGGCAATCTCTTCATGAGACGAACCGGGAGACACTTCAACAGGAGGCTCCCATCAAGGGTATATAGCAATCTTTTAGAAGCAAGCATTATTTGAAAATTATTAGTCAATCAGAATAATTTGGTACGGTTACTTTGTTTGTATCGAGAATTGATGCAATCGGATTCACGGCAATCACAATACTGAGAATAAACAGAAAAATATATGCAAACTGTTTGATTATTAATTTATTCAAAAACAATGGACTTTAGTTATTGAATGCTCCCACTAAATTTTTCGAATTCGTCACCCTCATGACAAATGAACGGAAAATCGCATTTTCTTAGTGGGCTTGGAGTCCAACTAGCTCATGATAGCCCCGGGCGAGGGTCCAGCCGACCTCATGATACTAAAGGTAGCTCACAATTGCATCATATGCAACCCCCAAGATATTCGTCTCGTGATTGACATAACCCTACGGAGGCAGGCCAATTATGCCTTCTCACGTCAAACTAACCCATCCCACGAATGGTAATGTTCGCCAATAAGACCCCACGAGGGTGAGTAATCTTAAAGGTTAACAGAACCCTATCCATAATTAAGTGGCAGTTAAACACACAGCTTTCTCATGCCAGATGCCCCCCACGAGGGTGAGACAAGACACCTGACACAAGTAGCGTCTCATGGCTTAACTGTTGATGGAAGACAGGAAAGCAACAAACTCCTTTGAGCTCCCTTTACAGTTTGATATTAAAATATTTTGAATCATATTCAAAAGAGGGATTTAATAATTTTCAAATCTCATCAAGTACTTGTTTGTTTGATTGCCGGATTCATGCAACTATGTTTTATTCATGCAGTCATATGTACTAATAAAACATACAAACAAACATTTATCATACATCACATGCATAATAAAAATAAATATGGACGATTACGGCCTTTTCCTAATTGATCCACGTGAGCCATACGTGGATCACAAGTCTGTCTAAGGTGATGCAGGTATGCAATGCAATCCTATTACATTTTTGCTTCCATTATACATGTCTTGATTCTTGGTGCTCCATCTTCAATCTCGATCTCCCACTAATTCTAATGATTTTACATTTAAATCGTGCAAACAAGAGAATAGGGATACAAATCCGGGGTGGGATACATCAGAAAATAGAGAGAGCAGGCTCGCAGGCCCGATAACCAAAATCACAATAATAATGAAACAATAAAAACCTAAATATTCACCTAAACACATTGGTCAAGGCACATAATCATCCATCATGCAATTACAACATATGTAATTAAACATTAAACTAACCAATTACATCATATGTAATTGTACTAATTACATCACATGTAATTAGATCACAATAATTAATTTATTCTATCGTTTCCCACTAATCGCATCATTAATTGAAAATAAAATTAATAAATTAAATAAAACAATTTTATTTAATTTCTAATTAATCAATTTCAATTCATTGGTAAAATCTCTATTTTACCTTTAATCATCATATTAATCTAAAATAAAATTAACAAATTAAATGAAACATTTTCATTTAATTTCCAATTAATTAAATTTTCAAGCACTTGGTAAAATCACTATTTTACCTCAAATCATAATATTAGCCAAAAATAAAATTAACAAATTAAATGAAACTTTTTCATTCAATTTTCAATTAATTAAATTTTCAACTAATTGTAAAATCTTCATTTTACACTTAATAAATTAAAAATCACATTTTTAATAAATTAACTATTATGATTTATTATTTCAAAAATAATATCCGGATAAAACATCTAAAATGACCCAAAAATTTATGGACTCCAAACAATTTGGATCCAAAAATTAAAAGATGCAATTTCAACCCAAAAATTCTCTTTACTTTTTCGGATTTAACAAAAAAAATTTTTTTTTTTTTTTTTTTTAAATAAATCCGAAACACTGTTCATCTTCCCTACAAATTCGAAATTAGGGTTAGGGTTTAAAAGCTAGCGCCGCCGCCGCCTACTGGTAGACCCAACATGAAATTAGGGTTTCCAAACATATTCTGCGCCGCCGCCTCCTCAACGTCGGATGTTTCAGATGCTTCACGCGAACTTTTTCCGGAAACGATTTCCGAACCAGATCGCGAGTTTGAGGCCGCGATATTCAGTCACGAATCCGCACCACCGAGTTTGCTGCAACACCCTTGCAACAGGTCGTGATTTTCATGCCAGATTCGCAACGGCTCGCGAGAGGCAGTTTCAATCTCGGTCGCGATTTCACTGCTGTACGTGAACAGTCTCCGGCGAGATTGGGCGAGATTGGGTTTTGATTAAAAACTCATTTTTCAATCGATTTTCAATGTTTTCCGGAAATAATTTCTGAAATTCAAAAACGATTAATATCAATTGGAAACGATCTAATAAAAATAATTATCAAATATATGAATCAAAACGCAACCTGGCTCTGATACCACTGTTGGGTTTCCGTACCCCGGCGCCAGATCCAAACGCAGCGAAAATAATACAATAAACAGATCTGACCCGGGGACGGTCGATCGCGCCTGATTCATATATAAACATGCAAATATCGAATATTAATGCACGAAAAGAGATTACCGTTCACCGATGTGAATCTGATAGCGGTAGTCCCTCGAGTCCAATCAACCTGACCAGATCTACAAGCCAACGCCAGTGCTAGTTTGGTGTTAGCGTTTCTATGAGAGTGAATGGAATTCTTATAATTAACCCTAGACAAGGTTATATTTATAGTGGTTAGCTAATTGGGCTAGGGTCCATAAAGCCCATCGGGCCAACATTGGCTTGCTGGGCATTTATGCTAACAAAAACTTCCTTACATGCAAACCTTAGCCGCCGCACAAATATGGGCAAAATCCCATTTGACGATCGATTTCTGCCTTCACCTCACGATCGCTCGCCGTACTTTTTTTCTGCCTTAAGCGTTCGGTCGCTGGAAAATCTGGCAATCGCTCGCTACCCATATTGCCTTCAGAGATTGATCTCTGGAAAATCTGCCGATCAATCTCTGGTTCATTTTTTGGATTTTTTTCTTCTTTTTCCTGGAAGTTCTTTCTCGTTTGGGTTCTTTTCAACCTTTTCATCATTATTCTATATATTTTCATGGGGTCATATGCCTATTTTTCAAAATCTTCTCCATTAATATAGTCACTCACAAAACTTGGATCAAATGGTCTTTAAATCTTGTAATCTAGGTGATAAGTGCATATCTGCACTTATATTTTATTATATTTTCTTATACTTTTGTTTTGGTATTCGAGCAGAATTACGTCTTTTGTTGTCGTTTTCGATGTTTTGCAGGAATCCAAGGAATTAAGCATTTTATTACTAAAAGATGATGAGAAAGAGGGAATGCTATTGAAGGGCATAGATTTTGACGACGGAGAAGAAGACGGCGACTATCGGAGACGGAGGGCCATCTTCATATTCGTTTGAATATTTCTTCCCTTATGTTTATGATGATTAAAGACATGTCTATGTGTTTATTTAATGTATTCATGAACTAATTTATTATTCTAGAGTTAGACGGATCTTGACTTGAAGTTTATTTGGTTTTTCATATGGTTTATTTATGTTTTCCTGTTCTTAATGCTTTTAATCTACTGGCCATGGATTGAATGATTCCATATTCGTGATCTATCACTCGGGAGAGGGGGTTGTGAATAGGAAAGAAGGAATTCGTATCGTGGTAGTTATATTGTTCGGAAGGCCTATAACTCCATAGAAGTCGTCAAATGAATTACTGCGCTTTTACAATTGTTTGATAATTAATCTTAGATAGGGATATCAAGATTAATGTTAGATAATTACTTCTGCTTAACACCCGGGAGGGGGAGTAGAAACAAATAAGAATTCTCGGCTAGTAAACTAGGAAAACACGACATAGTGGATAGTTGAGTGAAGTCGAACCTCTAGAATCCGTTCTCATTGATTTTCTCCACTTAAATTACCATCTTGTTAATCTTTTATTCTATTTTCGTAGATTAGTTTAATAAATATTGCTCTCGATTATCTAAATAAAGTCGAGACTATTCTAATTACAGTACTTGGTGTAACTTAATTTTCAATCCCTGTGGGTTCGACATCCGTACTTTCAAATTCCTATACTAAAACTTGACACCGTACACTTGCGGTACGTTTCACACGCATCACTAGGCCATGATCTTGGCTTCAAAGAAAAAGATAAGATAAGCAAAGAAGAGAGTATGAAATAAAATATTTTGCACGTTTTGAGCTTTTCTCTTCTTCTTTTTTTAGCCTTTGTTTTTTTTCAAGGCTATTTCATCATTTTTTTATGCCTTAGCCGCTTTCTGTTTTATTGCTTTTAACTCATAAGGCATTTTTCTTTTCTTTCTTTCTTTTTTTAATCTCATTCGTCATTTTTTCCAATAAGCTCATCAAGATATATCACTCTACGTACCTCAAATGAGATTCATTATGCTCCTTTATGGTAAGGATAAATATTCAATTTATGCTCATAATGGTAGGTTTAATGAGTTTTTACAAGAATATCGAATGGGGTCCTGTATGTAATGAACACACCATTCTTTTTCAATTAAGTTCAAAATAGGATAATAGGGAATGCTATTGGACAAAGTAGGCTCGAAAGAATTAAACGTATCAAAAATCACCCAGATCATCTCCAAATTAAGTTTGTAACTAAAACTTTTGCCTCGAAGTGTCCCCAAATAGAACTCAAGTAACTCGTAGATGCTCAAGAAAAAAATATTAATCTAACAAAAATTTCACTACTCCACGTGCATTCTACAAGATCAAGACTCAACGTGCTTAACATATTTTTCATTCTTGACATGCTAACTCAGACCATGATATATGTTAAATTTAACAGTCATCAAAAGTCAAGTCAATATGTAAAGCGAGATCAAGATCCTCATTGACTATATCTACTACTGTAATTCATTCACTTTTCAGGTTTGAACTTTTTCACAAAAATAAATAAATAAGTTTAAGCTCAAGAACAATTCAAGTTTCATTTTCAGCACAAACATGCAAGTTAAACAATTAATCATGCAAGGCATCTTCCCCAAAATTAAATGAAACATTGTCTTCAATGTTTAAAAGTTTCAAAAGGGAAACAGAAAACTCCCATGATAATAAGCTTGCATGAGGGTTGAAGAAGATCTGGCCTTCATAGTTTTTGCTGCTGTAGGGAATTGTCCAGATTTGGAGTCATCCACATGAGTACTTCGCAAGAAGAAAGAAGACAAGTAGTAAAATAATCGACTCAAGAGATATCAAAAACTAAATGCAAAAGCTAAAAATTAATATATATATATATATATATATATAATTGTCACATATAATATATATATATATATATAATTTTACACCGATTTTTGTTTTATATTATATATATATATAAAATTTTACACCAATTTTTATAATTGTCACAAATACAATTTTCGCATAACATAAAAATATAATTAATTTTACCTCTCCACATTTTGTAATTGTCTCTCCCTAATAACAGGTCTATCCATCTCGTTTCTCAAACGACTCGTTCTATTTCTACCGACCCTTCTTCTTTCACGTCTTACAGGATTGTGGTTCAATTCAAATGTGGGTGGATCCCAGTATCGAATGTCTGCAAGAGGACTAAATTTTTTCATGTAGGTTGCTGAGTATTGAGACATGATATACCATGGTTGAATAAGTGTGGTAGGATCCAACGAATGATATTTGGCAGTACAAATAGCATGGGAACATGGAATTCCAAAAATCGTCCATTTACCACAGGAACACTCATTTGTTGATATTCTGACAACTTGAACATGTTGTCCCCGACCTGGTCTTCCACCGGTCGTAACCGAATCAGTTTGATCACGTACATCATATCGGGTAACACGATGCTCAATGGATTTTCTTAACCATTGTTCATATTTTTGATATGCATAATCGGGCCGGGGCTGATTGTTGTGAATTATACGTTGAGTTTTGGTGACACGTTGAATAAAGTATTGAACACACCTTTGAAGGGTCAATTGTACTATCGCGGAAATAGGTAGTCTTCGAGCACCCTTCAACACACCATTTAAGCATTCTGACATATTAGTAGTCATTGTCCCACGACGCCAACCCCCATCGTGGGCTAAAGTCCATTTTTTCCTTTGAATTCCTGTCAAATATCTAGATGCCAGAATATTTTTGTTTTTGATTGCCTCCATTGTGGCATCAAACTTACAATTCTGATGTTGCGTGCTTGCTTCCCAGCATATATCTTTCAAATGGATATTTTTAAACTTTGAATTAAAATTGGAGCACACATGTCTTAGACAGAAACGGTGCACACCATTAGGAGGTTGAAAAAGTGGTAGATCATTAACTGCACGCACAATTCCCTTATGCCTATCTTTAATAAGACATACACCGGTTACACCACGTATAACATGTCGACCGATATTCTCTAAGAACCATTTTCATGAGTCGTATGTTTCTTCATCAACAATCCCGAACGCTAAAGGTAATATCTGATTGTTGGCATCCAGAGTGACGGCGATTAACATTTTTTGCTTATACTTGGTGTACAAATGAGTACCATCAACACTAATGATTTTGCGATAGTGTTGAAACCCATCTATGCATGTCTTGAAAGCCCAAAATACATAATTCAATGTATTCACCGCTCGATTGTTAGATCTTAAATGCCTCCACTCCACAATTGTTCCAGTATTCTACTTTGACAACGCACCCATGTATTTTGGAAGTAGACGCACGAGCTCTCCCATGTACCGTAGACATTTTCCACCGCACGTTGCAAATTTCTCCATGCCTTCGTATACGAGATTTCATAGCCATATTTATCTTTAACATTCACTATCACTCATGTAAACATCTCGATGACTATCTCCGTGTACGTCATGTGTGGCTGGCCCATCAGCTGCTGCCAACATAATTGTATGCTCCGAACCACCAACATCAGGATCAAATACATCATGAATTGGTGTAATTTCTTCTCGTAATCCCCAAACTTCTGCTGTGTTTGGCCAATATGTAGGATTTTCTTCAGAAGAGGCGGTTATATATTGATCACAAGGTCCACTTTCATGCTCGAAATAAGGATAATTTTGTTGTTGCTCAACATCTCGACCGCTTGAAGTAGAAGGTTGATCATGGACCACCATATTGCTCAATCCTTCAGTGACATATGGAAGATTTGATTCTGGCCCTTCAAGACCAAAATCATGATTACTTGCCTCTATATCGACGTACAAATGCAGCATCTGCATATTGGGACATTCCATTATAAATTGTAGAACATCATCATCTACAATATTGATTGGTATTTCATTCAAGACGATTTCTCCATGAATGCATATTTGGTTGACAATTTGATATTAAACATCGTTGGGTCGATGTTTAACTTTCTATGTGCTAGTTGAATCAAATCAAATAAAATAATAGAACGTGAAATTCTAATCGGTCTAACTGGTAGAATGCTATATTCGACCGATCCGTTTCCAATAATAGTATTACCACCAAAATATAGCAGCATGAAAATCGAATCCATTTTGAACAAACTAAGAAATATTTTGATACACACTTTTGACGCACCGAAAAAATTGAAGAGAAAAAAATGAAGAGGAAATTTGTTTGAAGAATTGTGTGTCGAAAACATTTTATCTTCATGTTATTTATACACAGTTCGGATACTAAATTTCATAAAAGTTCACGGGTGTAAAACATTTCATATATAATATGATTAATTTTTATCGTTAAAAATATAATATTATAAATGAAAATTTATGCGTACACAAACAGACGAAAATTGTAAGAACAGATGCACGAGAGGAGGTGGAAAGGGACGTATATGTTGACTATATACGATGGGAAGAGACATAAAGGAGATAGGAAGAGACGTAAAGGAGTACACGATAACCAACTAAAACACGGGCCACGGTGGAACCAAAGAGCAGCCTGGAGGGCGGCCGCTTCACCAGTGGGCGGCTACTCAATAATGAGTAGCCATTTCACCAGTAAGCGGCTACTCATAGCCGCTCCACGGTGAAGCGGCTACTCCACGGTGAAGCGGCTACTCCACGTTTTAAGGCCGCACTTTCAAGTCGCGGTTTAAGGTATATTTCCAAAACCTCAAATTTTGATGTATTTTTGACAAAAAAAAAATCCAAATTATTTTTAAAAAAATCGAACTAATTTACATAAATATTATTTCTGTTGTTATTTCCATCATATATAGGCAAGTCGTGTCGAGCACAGGATCGAGCAGGACACGTGTTGTTTTTGAATAGAATGAGGGAATCTACGAACCGACACGTGCATTGCAGCGGCACAGCCTCGTAAAGCTGCGTAAGTTGCCACCCCAAATTAGAAACAATGCCATCCGGCGGATTGTCGGAAAGGATTATCTTCATTTCCTATAATACCTTTTTTTGTTGCAGGGTGGCCCACTATAAAAAAAACTATATTTTTTTGCAATTAATTAAAATTTTAACATAAGTTAATTGTTGTTATATTTATCCAACGTGTATCCTCATTAAATAATTATGCATATCTGGTATATGTGTTATATATACATCAACTAAATATTAAACACAACAAATTTTCAATAGAAAATATATAAACTAATATATCGCACATTTTAGATCAATCATATTGAGCTGATCAATAAATTAAATCCAAACCTAGTGTATATAAGTTTTTTCATGTATCATCCTATTCCTTTTGCTGATGTTTATGTAAAGGGATGACTTCTTGCTTATAGGGAAAACGAAATTGACGACATCCGATCTCTAATTTGAATAATAATTGATAGACCTCATCAAATAAAAAATAGCTGTATTATGAATTCACCCTTCTACTTTGCAACATATGGTAAAAAATTACAATTGTCTATCATGTTATTTGGTATAAAAATATATAGTAGGGGACATATATGTTATTTTTAAACTAGATGAGAAATTCATAATTTTTCAAATTATATGAGTTTTATTATATAATAAAATCCACTGAGACATTATTAGTTAGAGGAAATAAGTGCATAGATTTAGGATTGTCGATACAATTTAGGGACCATATATAGAATAGAGGAAATGTATAGACTAATGTGCGTTAGAAGCTTATTTTTTACATTCCCCTTATTATGGAATCAGCTTCTTCTGTTTTTTGTAAGCTAAAGAAAATTATATTTTTAAGAATTAGTCATAATGATCTATAATAAAGTACAGATACGAACAATATTACTTTTGACTGCTGCTCATTTTGGTTTGTGTGACATCCATGGATGTTCTTTGGTTAAAGGATATAGGTGAGGGATTTGGATTCGAGAGCATTCTCGTTTGATAGTCTGTTATCAGCTCTTTGCTCCCGTTTATTCTCATTTGTACCTTCATATTTAACGGAAGACAGTTCTCTTATTTTATCATATCCTTGGCTATATGGTTTGAAGAGACCATGTTTGGCTATAGTGATCATAGGCCATACACTCTCTAGGTCATGTTATTACACTTATGATGTAATTCACTATACCAGTGAACGTTTGGTTTGCATCTTCGTTATATGTCGTTCTTGCCCAAGAGGCAAATGTTTATGATGCTGTCTTTCGTTTGTTTTGTTGTGTCTTCTGACATTTATCTGGCTCTTTATTGTATCTCTTCTACTTAATATAATAGGGGTGTTCATTCAGTTCGGTTTGAACCGAACTGAAATTGAAAATTTAAACCGAAAAAGGTTCGGTTTTAACCTCTCTTTTTTAAATTGGATGATTAGTTGATGAAAATGCAACATAAATACAAACACTAATGCATCATACATTGAATTCAAAAGAATTTTAAACCTTTGACATTTTAGTTTTAAACTTCTAACATCATTTGAAGCTATTTATTACAAAAAATCGAATTTAAAGTAGACAACAAAATAAATTATAGGGTAAATTACACAAATAGTCCCATTGGATATAGTTAGTTGCAATAGTAGTCCCAAACGTTTAAACCAAGCAAATATAGTCCCGTATAAATTGCTTTTTGTTACAAAAGTGGTCCCAAATTAACTTTTCTGTTAAATAATCAAGGGAATCTGTTAAATAGAACAAATTTTACAAGTATGCCCTCTTATATATTACTTTTCTCCTTCACCATCTCATTCTCACTTTCATCATCACACTCTCACGTTTTAAAAAAAAAAAAACCAAAGATAAACCCTAAACTAAACTTCCCTCTTTTTCTTCGGTTTCTTCCTACAAATGGAATCAAAATATTTTGTTTCTTGAAACTAATTTATTACCGGATGTTAGAGTAATCACAAGATGATATCACATCCAGAATTGAAGAATTTTAACCCATCTCATGCGTATGGTAAGTAATTTTTTAGTCTGAAGCTTTGATTGTTATAAAGATTTAATAAAAAAAATATGATATTTGTGAAGGGATAGAGTATTTAAGTTGTAAATATTTAAAGGGATGAACGAGGAAAGGGGTGGTGGAGGGAAAACGATGGGGAGCTAACTATAGCAGACAAAGTGATTTGTTGTTATTTAATAATTTTAATTATTTGTTTGCTGAGTTTGACTTTAAATTTTTTTCAAATTAATTCAGGGTTTATCTTTTGGTTTTTTTTGGACATGAGAATGAGATGGTAAAAGAGAAAAGTAATGTATAGGAGGGCATACATGTAAATATCTTTTTATTTAACAGATTTCCTTGATTATTTAACAGAAAAGTTAATTTGGGACTACTTTTGTAACAAAAACAATTTATATGGGACCATATTTGCTTAGTTTAAACGTATGGGACTACTATTGCACTTAACAATATCCAGTGGGACTATTTTTGCAATTTTCCCTAAATTATATTATAACACCTAGTTAATTTACGAGTTCTTATTCATACGATAATAAGCAAAACCATTAAAAAATTTTAAACCATAATAAAAATTTAATTTTTTTTAAAATTTAGTTTTCGGTTAGGTTAACCGGACCATGTAACCAAAATCGATTTTTTTTTTAAAAAAAAAACGAAAACCAAACCAAATTTTTGGTCCGGTTCTCTTTGAACCGTCGGTTCGGTTGGTTAACGAACCGATGCACACGCCCATAATATAATGACATTTTATACTAAAAATATATTACTTTTTATTAAAAAAATATTTTTTATTTAATCAGATTTTTATCGAACCCAGCAACAATGCAAGCCGGATCGTCATCCAAGGGAATCTGTTCATTCCCCTATATCATCCCATTTGTGTACTTATATAGCCCACTATAAAAATCTAAATTTTTAATTATATTATATTTTTTAAAATATATTGAATTATTTTATTTCCAGTTTTAAATTATATTTTATTTTTCAAAATATATTGAATTAGTTTATTTTCCAATAGGACTTGTGTCCTATTCCTCCTTTTCCATTAGCTTGGAATAAAATATAATTATTAAATTCACAGGTAGGTTGCCTACCTAAATGTATGTGCCGAATGTTTCGAGTCCCGCGATATGCGGAAAAAATCTTTAGCGCCCTTATCAAAAAAAAAAATCAATAACTGAGTTAATACTGAAAGTTTGAACAATCTCTTTTTAATAAACATTAATAATCAAATATTATTCATAAGGTTCATCTCAATTGTGAGGTAAATGTTTAAAACATAAGCACCTTAAAATCTGAAATATGGGAATTCGAAAATAGCTTCATAAAGAGAAGTAGTAATTTGAAAATCAAGGAAATAGAGGTATGAGAATTGGGACAAATTGGTTTAGTATATGTATTTTATTTTTAATTAATTATTCCTATTTTTAAAAGTATTATTAAAATAAAAGAATTTTTATTGCCACCACCCCTGATCCGTCCCTGTTAAAATGATACGATAAAATTATATTGCGTTTAAATATGTAAACTTATTATTTTTAAAAAAATATATATTAAATATTGGTTTTTAAAAGAAGCAAATGTATTTTTGTAGTTAAAAATAGTAGAAAAAGTACTAATCAACCAAAAGTTTTGAGTGGCTTTTGTTAAACAAGTATATAGCTAATGCTATTTTACCAGTCTATTTGTCCACAATAATTAATTCTTGTTGACCACGTCCTACAGGGATCATCAAATCAATAACAATAAACCCGATTTGAAGAAGCTCATATATGGAAGCTAAAATTTCATCTCTTCCACCAATAGGTTTATCCAGACATCTATAACAGGACCCAAATAAGCCTAAGTTTCACTTATCTAAGTATATATTTTAGATAATTTTTTTGTTGACAATTATATTTTATTCTTTTAAACTTATTAAATTATTTTAAACTACTTTTATTTTTGTGAAATATAGTGCCTCTCACGTATGATAAATGTCATTATATTTGACACCTATTTGCACCGATGTTGCCTAAATTAATAATGCATGGATGGTTGTTGGAAATGAGATACGTGGCTGATTAAAAGATGGCCTATAGGTTATAGGGATACCTCCGAGCTAGCCTGATTGATTGTTATTATTGTCTCATTTGGTATAAACTCGAGTTCGAGTTTGAATCCTGTTAAAATATTTGCCACTCCCCAACCTAAAAAAGAAAAAAGCCATGTAGGGCATGATTTCAAACTCTTGTTTGGGTATATTTTGGAAATTTGATTCATGAAATTTTTTGCCCATCTCGCTTTATAAATAAAATAAAACAAAAACAAAAGATTTCTCACATTGGGCGATCCTACATAATATGGGTATGGGTATATATGGAATGGTCAACTATTTCTCAAGACAATATAACTAATCAATGCTACACTAACCGGTAACGAACAACAGGAATCGCATACAAAAGTTCACAATAAGTATGCCAATCCACCGGTGAAGATAAAGATATATAATATTTAAACTGTCGATATTGGTAAAGACTAGAACCTGCAACATTCAAACCAAATATGTATCACTTGTTGAAAAAATGAAATATAATTTGTTATGTGACTTCTGATTGTGGAATTTCAAAACAATTCGTGTTTAATAAGATTAGCAATGTTGTCCTCATCGACAATATTTATGCAGTTGACTGGGCAACTAATCATTAACCTATTTTGCCATACAAAATACTGATGTGTAATGGCTTTGGTACAAACAACTTAAATACTTTGGCCAAGAAAGGGTTACTCTCATGACTACATGGTGCTGGCCATCAGAAAGATAGAATCTGTGCTTCGTGTCAACTTGGCAAGTAAATACGATCTACCTATAAAAGTAAGAAAAAATCAATCAATTTGTAATTTATTGGTTGCTGCATTTAATCAGACCAGTACATATAACCAACTTAGGAGGAATGAAATATATTCTGATTGTAATTGAATTACTCTAGATTCACTTGAGTGATATTTTCTCAGTAGCAAGGATAAAACTGTTCTACAAAAGTAGAAATCGCTATCTAGATTTATGCAATGTTTAAAGAGACAAAGGAAGAAAAGATCAAACAAAATGGTGAATCTATGCCACATTCCATACATCCAAACAAATCTAGGTTATGCAAAATGAAGATAAAAGGAATGGCTACCTATTTTGCTGTCCAGAAGCAACCAGTAATATGCTCCACAATTACTCGATTTCGTATACAAATACCCTTTTTCGTTCTTCAGCTCTGTAAACACATCTACCTGGAAAAAACAGAACATCCAATTGGCAAAAAGCACAAGGTTGAACAAACAACAAACTCTTTAGTGACATGTCGGAAACCTGAACAATCACAAGATGCAATTTCATTACCTAACATAAACATATTATCAGCTCTGTACTCAAGCACGCTTATGTTTCTCCTGACAGTAATAATGTTTATTGCAGTTACAGGTTAACTGTGAATGGTTTTACTAGTATTAATAGTAGTTTTCTAATAACACTATGTATTTGAAGAGTTCATTCAGAATTGGGAAAACAAACATTTCAAATGCCAGTTCCGAGCCTCAGTTCCTTGCCACCAATCTACTTGCCCTGCTGCCAATACTTAACATTCTTGCCAAAATCAACTCGCCCCAGCCATCTCCCCGACAAAACAAATTGACCATTGGTATTAATCGAGAAGAAAAGGAAAACAGGGCAACCTCCACATTTCGATTAAGCATCCAGGTAAAGAACCATCCACTTTCTTGTTACCATTAGGTGCTAGTCCAGGCATTGTACTTGATGCTCTTATGGACATCATCCTCACTGCAAGACTTAATGACAAGAAACTTAACATCAACATGAGTTTTAGAGATAGTTGGACTCTTGTACTGTTCTCGACCGGGAGACACCTCAGCTTCTCTATCATAATCTATTGTTCCAGCCAATGGAATGCTTTGTCCATTGGAAACAAGAGGCACTGGCGTACAGCCATTCTGATTCTTTGAAATTTTGGCTCTTGGCCCCCTGTTCAGTGCATCCAGACTATTCACCCTATTCCCATAGCCACAGAATCCATTTTCTCTTAGTCTGAGCTTGCATATGCATCAACAGCCATCCAGCCACGTCCATTTATTCTTAAATCATAAAAAATATATTCATGTCGAAGACCTGATCAGTAAGTATTTCAATACTGACCATATAATTTGTAGGGATACAGTCTATACATGTATCAAGTATATGTATTTATGAGAGACATTGTCCTTGAGTGGGGCAAACCCATCAACTGAGGTTGCATATTCTGATTTGAGATTGAGGAACAACATTTCCACTAGCAACAGACAAAGTCAAGGAAGAATCAGTCCCAGGCCTTGGCTGCCCAGAAATATAGATTCTCTAGCAACGGAATCGTTGAATGAAAGCCATCTAATCCAAATCGTGGATCCTGATAACCAAAAGCAGGAATCCTAGAGGCAAAGCCACCCTTCCATATGAGCCATGCACGATCACAGGCCTTGGCTGCCCAGAAATGTAGATTCTCTAGCCACGAAATTGTCGAATGAAAGCCATCTAATCCAAATCGTGGATCCTAATAACCAAAAGCAGGAATCCTCCAGCAAAAATCACACTTCCATATGAGCATGCAAAGAAAAGATGAATTTGTGTGCATGCTATGAATTCTACAATTCAAGCCACTGCTTAATCCTGATAACAATAAGCTCGTTTATTCATTTGTTCTTACAGAGAAGATAATTAGGTTTATCACAAATAGGATGTCTAACATCAATACCAAGCACTTTATGTTGAGTTATTCAGTAAAGCACCACTCTTTATCAGGTAAATAGATGTTACTTAGGTAAATGAAGTCACGATAGCACAGTACAGGAGTATTTTATATGATTCAGGTAATTTTTTCTTAATGCTGAAGCTGGACCCTGGCGTAAGCCATAAGGAAGCAGCGGTTTAGCAAGAGGTTAAAACTTAATTAATCACTTTCATGTTGCCATGTATGACTGTGTAATTAAGAGTATATCATTCAAAACAGTATGATACAATTCAAAATGATGATAAGAGTCCCATGGTACAAGCTACACATTTTTTTTTTTGCAATATAGAATCTTTTACATTGCAACAAAAACTTTCAAAACTGACAATTATTATAGTGATAATTGGTACTACATTAATATGTGTTTTCTCCCTGGCGCAACCAAACATTTTTCAGCCACAAAAATGAGAAAAACACCAGATAGGCCTCAAGATCAAAACTGTAAAAATTGGCAGTATTACTCATAACAATATCTTCTGTTTTCTACCTATAGTTTTACCTAGATCATTTTCTTGTTTCAATCTCTGACTTTTATGGAATCATAATATAACTTGTTGATTATGATTGTGAGTTGTTGCATAGGGACAACCAAAAAGAGCATTTTGAAATGCATCGGGATACGGGAAGTACTTTGTACTCATAGTTTACGCATTTACTCATTATAATCATATTGTGGTGAATATGAATTATCATATGCTCATGGTTTGGGATTGTTCCTGTAGGGACGCTATGACACGAAGGGCTAAGGCCAGGGTTGAAAGACACGAAATGGTAACCTGCATTTTATATACATCATGGATTATGCATTGTGGTTGCATGTGTACAATGGAGTGATGATTTTAATGCTTTGCCGCTGTCACTTGAAGCGATGATAGAACACTTGCCGCTGTCATGACGAGCGAGGTGCATTAAAATACACTCATTGTGGTTGTATATATTGGAGTGATGATTTTAATGCTTTGCCGCCAAATGTTGAAGCGAGGGTGTTGCCGCATGTCGCATTTGAGCGAGGTGCATTAAAATACACTCATGATGATGTATGTTGGGATATGGAATATGCATTATATTGCAGGTATAGATGGAATGCTTGGTGAATATCCCATGAGTAGTTGTTATGGATGAGTGATGATTTTGAATGCTTTGCCACTGTCACTTGACGCGATGATAGAATATTTGCCGCTGTCATATCGTAGTGAGGAAATAATATTTGCCGCCAAATGTGGAGCGAGGGGTGGGAGTACCGCATGTCGCATTTGAGCGAGGGGTGGGAGTACCGCATGTCCCATTTGAGCGAGGTTATTCTATGCCGCTGATATGTCGAAGCGAGGGGTATTAATGCCGCGATCATGACACGCGAGGTGCATTAAAATACACTACCGTAACAAGACTAGGGATCCGCTATTCTATTGGCGATGGTTCATGCCGCCGGGTATTATATAGCGATGGTTCATTCCGCTATTCTATAGGCGATGGTTCATGCCGCAGGGTATTATATAGCGATGGTTCTTTCCGCTATTCTATTGGCGATGGTTCATGCCGCCGGATATTATATACCGATGGTTCATTCCGCTATTCTATTGGCGATGGTTCATGCCGCCGGGTATTATATAGCGATGGTTCTTCCGCTATTCTATTGGCGATGGTTCATGCCGCCGGGTATTATATAGCGATGGTTCTTTCCGCTATTCTATTGGCGATGGTTCATGCCGCCGGGTATTATATAACGATGGTTCATTCAGCTATTCTATTGGCGATGGTTCATGCCGCCGGATATTATATAGCGATGGTTCTTTCCGCTATTCTATTGGCGATGGTTCATGCCGCCGGACATTATATAGCGATGGTTCTTTCCGCTATTCTATTGTCGATGGTTCATGCCGCCGGGTATTATATAGCGATTGTTCATTCTGCTATTCTATTGGCGATGGTTCATGCCGCCGGGCATTATATAGCGACGGTTCGTTCCGCTACATCTATGGCGATGGTTCGTACCGCCGTATATTTATAGCGATGTTTTATGCCGCCGACTCTATGGCGAGGGATCATGCAGTTGATTCTATTGGCGATGGGTTATACCACTATGTACGTAGCACTGGATTATGCCGCCTACGAGCGATGGGTGCTGATTGCATACCACTGTTGGCTGACGGAGACAGGTATGCCTCTATCTTGTTAGCGATGAGGTATGTCACATTACTGTTTTATTAGCATTATTGTGGATGATATGCGTTGATATATGTATACCGTCATGTGTTTGACGATGAGGCTATGGATGTCATGTTTCGACACGTACTGTCACGAGTTGACGATGTTATATTGAATGTCATATGTTGACAGGTACCGTCACTAGATGACGAAGACATAGTGGATGTCTATATAGACGTGTAGCATCGTTTCGATGATTAATACATTTAAGTATATGTATTTAGTCGTGTGGTATGAGTGCCAATGGTGAGCACATGGTAGTGTCTGGGTCACTAGTTGACGAGACCATTATACCGAGCAGGTTGCTCGGTGAAATATTGGGTGCGCCGTACAGGAAGTATACCGCATCACATATTTGAGGTAAATACTTTACGAGTAGTTGTACCTTTGGGTATACTCGTTGAAATGGCTTTGGCCAAGTGACTGGTAACAGGAGTAGTTGTTGAGGACACTACTTGCTCATGCCGAGGTGACATGTGGTAGACATGATCACACCCACCCTGAGGGTGTGGAATAAATCTTACGGAATTAGGATTGCTTTGTGGTTGAGCAAGGACACCGGGATGTCTTTTGTGCATTAGTATTAGGGAAATATTGGGTGATGACCCACTACTCTAATGGATATTACGGTATGGTGTACCGGGATGGAACGAACGATACGTTGGTAGGCTTGGTATAAGCCTATGGAGGCAGCGTTTTCTAGCCAGGTATTGTAGCAGTGTTATAGTGTGCTTGTTATGGCATTATACTGCACATTGAGACCGAGTTCGGTGAAGCGTATGATGATACGATGAGGACTTATGGTAGACTTTTGTAGTCTCCTTGTGGCATGATGTTTGAGGCAGGGAATACCTCACGGGAACGTTTACACGTCTATTGTCTTGAGGGACTTGTACTGGGACATCTCAATTTTGTTGGTAGTACCAACACGAGAGTCAACAAGTCGTGGTTAGCTTTAGTTGAGCATCCTTGCATATGGAATGCAACGGGAGTCACAATTGGATTTGTGGAATATAGCTAGTGGGGTAACACTACAATATTGATTTTATCTCTTGGAGAGATTTGGTTTGTGCTGTCATGGAGACGGCTGGTATTGGTTGAGGGTTGATTGTGAATCAACCGGGGTAAGCCCTACTAGTGTTGGACTAGATGATGGCTTCGTGCTTCCGGTGAGACGTTCGAGGAGACGTCTCCGGAGAAATGCTCGAGATTGTGTAGTACTATGATTTTAGTACAGAGCATTACTAGGTTGAGTATACATGGCGTATACGGGTTTCGATTTGGCAATAGTGGATTCGATGCACTATTCTGAACCAGTTGCATGTTTTTGGTTCCGAGATATATTTTGGTATAAATATATCCTGTTTCCGAACGGTGGTTCGAGGTTGGAAGGTCATGAGTTCATGACATTTTCCTTGTGAGGAATGCGGTATGTTATACCTACCGATTGGGAATCTTTGGGAGATTCGATGAGTCGATTTGTGTGGTGTCGATGTTGGGGTCACACCATTGGTCGTTAGTCTGTCAATCATTGTTCTCCGCTCTTGTTGATTGGAAATCTTGTAATATATGAATTTGTAACTCGCATACACCCAACATGTCCAAATCCCAAGAGTAAGCAGTAAGTCCTAAGCAACCAACGGCCCCATCGCTGGGCTAATTGGCTGCCACCACGTTACCATCTCTATTCCAACAAAGTTGAACCAACAAACTTGAAAGAAATTTTTTCCCCACATTTGTCTTAAAACATTCAAGGAATACTGCATAGCGTTTATATAATAGAGCATGAAAAGAACAGTACATCACCTCAACAAGAAGTAAATGAAAAAAAACATAAACATAGCACAAACGTACTTCAATCGAGGTGGTCCTCATTAGCATGCCCTCTCCTTCCTCCTGCCGAGCCCGGATAGGATGCTCCATTGTTACTATTGTTGATGTTAGTGTCGGTGTTCCCTCGTGTATTATATCTGACCACCAATCCGTTATATTCTAATCTGGTTTTCAATTGGACTACATACCTAGTAGGGTAAAACCAAAACCGGTCCAATCTGGTATGGCAAATGGACTGGATCCATTAGTTTCGACCCCGAAACCGGTTAAATTAAAAATCCAGATCCGCTCCAATTCACTCCGGCAACATTCCTATAAACAGGAGATCTCTTCCAGAACAATATACACCATAGGATTAATGAATTCCATGTGAAATTTGTGAAGGGTCTACATATATTCAATACATCCAATGATATGCATAACTTTTGCCACCCTCTCCATGAAAAAAACCGAATTAATTGCAAGATATGCACAGAGAAAGAGCACTCTATTATATTAATGGCTTCCAAACCATTTCTGAATCATGACAATAAATTCAATATTAGTTTCAAGATAAGCTGTCATCAACTAAATTCATTGTTATTTTTCCATATTCACGTCGATGTTTGGTTGCCCTGCTCCAGAGGCAGTAATGCCTAAATCAGAAGTCATTCTACGAGCACGTTTTCTTGGTTGTCTAGGCAAAGGTTCTCCACAAACTGGAGATGTATGCGGCCGTGCATTCATCGCATGCTTCTGAAAAAAACTGGCTTCCGGTTTTATGTGTCTCTCAGATCTTTTGGAATATGAAGGAGCCTGTATTTCACCAAATGACCCAAAATATGATTTAGCCACAGTATTGCCAGGGTTTGAATGTGGCGAAACTGGAGGGTAGGAATTCAGATTTAAAGAAAAAACACTTGGTTTCACATTATCAGTCATACATGCATCAACTATGCAGTAACCTTGAGAATTGATCACATGGCCATCATTAATAGTTGAATTCGTTCCATCTGCCTGCATTTCCTGAAAGCAATTCACAGCAGTTGAAAGAAATTAATTATGAAACTAGAAAACCAATACTCTCTCTTGAAGGAACAACTTTCTGAATTGGCGAATTAGGCACATCATCAGATAAAAGATACTGTGCACATAAAACGAAACTATCAGAATTTAGGCAACCACCAACAGTGATAATTTACTAGGCCTCAAGTCAAAGCAACACAATCAGTATGAAGAAAAGCATTCCATCCCAATGAAATTGGATACCCAAAACTAAAAAACCAGCATCAGGCCTATGTTCCAATAACAAAAACAAGAAAATGAAGCAACACAGGATTTTTAACTAAGCGCCATGATTTTTAATGCAAATAGCAGACAAGCACGGGGTTTTGGGGGGGTTGCGAAAGAGAATAAAATGTGAAAAATTAATCTAGTATATAAGATTTGAGGGAACAAATCAATTATCACCAAAACAGAGTTAATCATTAAAAAACGTGTTAAACAGGAGGTGGACCAACAATAATCTTACCTCATTTGATGTATTGACAAACAGTGCAGCGTCAGATGTATTTTCACGTTCTGAGTCAGCCATCTCCTCACACTCAAACTCTACATTTTCCTCCAATTCTTCCTCAGAGTCACTCAGCTCTTCCTGTTCCATTATGATTTCAGGCAGGGATACATCATGCATGCTATCAGCTATCCTGGATGTAACCAGCAAATGGTCACTCGAATCAAGCTTATCACTGATTCCATCTGGAGTAGAACAGCTCACTTTGCTTAGATCTTTTGCAGCCTCAGATTCTATAGTTCTAGATACTGGAGCACGCACTGATCTGTCCAAACCATGTTGAGTCACATTTCTGCTTTCAACAGTTTCCTGATTTTTGGATGTGAAATTTAAGTGACTATCCAAGTCTAGTCCATTACCCATTCCGCTGGGGCTAGAGATTTTTCTACCCAAAGTTCTTACACTTTCATTTAGAGAGGGCTTACTCGAAGGATTTGGGATTAAAGCACATCCTCGACTTGATGCCACGTTATCTAGTCGATCACTTGCAGGAAGTGCAGCTATGGAGTCAGCATCAGTATTTTGCAAAAGTGGATGAAAGTCGACACTACTTGATGATGATTTTTTTTTGGGAGGCATGGATGACTTGCTAAGAAAATTCACAGCATCTCTTATATGGCGTGGATTATGAAAAAGATTGAGATCTAAGTGTGTTTGATTCCCTGAAAAGAAAGTGAAAGGATTGGGGGGGCTGGTACTACAGCTCAGGGGATAGCAAGGCAAACGACCATCTTGAGGTGGCTGGAATAATAGGGGATGCATTTGAAGATCTGAATCACATCTCTCTTCTGCTACACATTTGTCAGACTGTATTGATTGCTGATTAGAAGCAGTAACTTTCGAAAAAAAATTCATAATCTGTCCAGAATTCACTGAATAATCTACTCCTGATTTTGTGAGGATACCAACATCTGGAACTCCATCTGCCACCTTACCATCACGTCTAGAAAAATTTCCTGAGATCTTTGCGGAAATTGCTGCCTGGGAGCTTTGGAAAGCTGATTGCGACATTACCCGAACAGATGGCGGAAGATTTACGGGAGGTAAATCAGGAGCTAATTTCACCAAGCGTGCACTATTTGATCTGCGAGCTCGATAGGGCCGCAAAATTACTTGAGGCTTGGATGACCTTGAAAAAGCCGGAATTACAGTAATTTAGTTCAATGAGAAGCATATAATGTGGCGAGAAAATAAAAATAAGAATTGTTATGACTTGCGGTACCTTAAAGAAGTAGAACTAGAATTATGATTCTGCTCATTGGCTTGAGAAGCACCATCCTTAGAGAGCTCGTGACTTGAATAGTTCGAAGAAATATCATTAACTGGCCTCCAATCTTCCAGAAATGCCTCGTGAACATACGCTTCATCTTCAGTGTCCATGCGATTATCTCCACTATTGGTTTCTTCCACAGCATCAGTGCTATTGCCCTGAAACTTGAGAATTCAATTAACTATCAACCTATGATAATCAGCCACCAACACATTTCAAGGTGCCACAACAAAACTGCAGTTATTTGTGTGAGTTCAATTATTTGATATTTAATTTTTGATAGGGATATTGACACTGATATCAAATAATAAGTTTTACACGTCGCTTCATAAAGAGAGTAGAAATAAATAAGCATTATTGACTAATAAACTAGAAATGTTCCCAATATAGGAATTGACAAGAAAAAGATATAGTGGATAATAATGTGAAATCGAACCCCTAAAATTCGTCTCTTAATTTTTTTTTTGATCAGGCAAAATAATATATTATAAAAGGAGTACGAGAAGTACCCAAATAGTTACAAAAGAAAACAGATCATAAAACACCTAAAAGTGTAAAGTTAATAAGCAAACACTTGGCTCTCTAGACCAATCAAAAAATTGACACTTATTGATTTTCCTTTATCGAATTTTCATCGTCACATATTTTTATTTAATTTAGTTCTCAACTTGTCTTTTGATTTGCTAAATAAAGTCGAGATTATTTTAATTACAATACTTAGCGTGAACTCGATGTTCATTCCCCGTGGGAACAACCACCCTACATCTAACTTACTAAAACTTTGACACCGTGCAGTTTGGTAGGTTTTTACACCAACACCACACATATAAAAAAAGTCCCAACCTGCAGCCACTAAGCATGGGGAATTGGGAATTCCAACCATGACTGGATGTTGGCCCTCCGACCTCGATAACAAATACAAGATGGCCATTCCACTGAAGCACCGACTTATTATAGCAGAGCTAAAGTTCAAAGATGTGCATACCTCTTTTTCAGATGAAGAATGCTGCATTGGAGCCAAAGGTTTAGCTTCTTTTCTTGTTAGTTCATACAAACGCCGTTTAGCTTTCTTATTTGCATCCGATTTATATGATTTTTGTGTTCCAGAAGCAATACGCCACAGTCTTGGAAGTAAGGAAGGATCTCTATATGGAACGAAAAATCTCCATATTGATATCCAGTCGAATTTTAACTTTTTCAATCCCTGAATTATTTCAACCAATCATATACTCAGATCAATGTGGCTACCAAAATTTTAAACCATACATTTGATTGATAGAAGTTCATACCACTTCAATACGTGCTATCTCCTCAGAAGTCAAGGGGGAGTTTTTAATCCTCCGAACAGCCTAAAAGAAGGAACGAGCAACTCACCTTTTTCAAGATGCACTATTCAAAGGTAACTTTTCAGGTATCAGAATAAAAGGCCAACCTTGATTGGATTATCCGGAGCTTTTGACGATGCACGATTCTTCTGCCGAACAAATATCTGCTTTACACGGCATATTTATCATATTAATTAAGCATGATTTTCTGCGAAGAACTTCACAAATACCACAGGAGATAACAATATTGAGATTAATAATTCACATGAATTTAATATGCATGACAAGAGGGGCTGATACTCGTATAACATGTCCCATCCTGAGACATGAACAAAAAATGAGCCACCTGATGCTTAGATTTGCAAGGAAGAAATCGTTGCTGTATGGCCTTCCAGTTGGTATTATATTCCATCAATCCCAAGGCTAGTAATCTGCAAACAAGTCAAAATTAGAGAAAATAGTTTACTGTCAAAATAAAGCATGATTTAGAATTGGGGAGGGATTGTTGATGAACAACGTCAGCAACTGTCAAACTAGAATAAAGCATGATTTAGAATTGGGGAGGGATTGTTGATGAATAACATCAGAAACTGTCAAATTAGAATGTTAACCGAACACGTAACAGGTATCTAATCAAGCATATTCAAATGAATGAAGGAGAAGTTTAACGCCAACTGTATCTTAGTTTTCATGTTTTGATGATAAAATTTCTAAAATTTTCAAGGCACTCCCAAGTCCCAAGTATTGATAATTCTTTGCTACTTTGGGTACTTGAAAATTTTGCAAGTATTTTAGTCACAAGAAATTTGAACATGCTTGTATACTGGTATTATCAAATGCAATAGTTAATTTTATTTACTTATTGTAAGTCATGGGCATTATTAAGAACAATGTTAATCTTAAGAATTCCATGCTACTATATGACAGATCTTTATTACAAGCTAGGCTATTCATTAACTAGCAGGATCGATCCTACAGAGGAAACTGAAAGAAAAGTTATAGTTCTTGGAATGGCACTTGTCAATTATACTATGAGAGACCACTACGAAGTTAAACTATACTTAAGCTAGACAAAAATAAGCTTGTCCCATAAAATCTTTACATCTGACCGCAAATATTCATAATAGATCTTGAAATTGCATTACTCGAATCATATGCCTCAATTCAATTAAAAAGACGATGAAAAGGAAAAAAATGGCATGGAAACTCAGAGCTACAAGCATGATATACACAAAGCAGCCATCCAGAAGTCAATATAAGCACTCTACATGGTGATATATTGGGGAAAAGCAGATTGATGATGAAGACATCACTGGAAGTTGAAGATCTATCCAAATGTTGATATCAAGCATCAAATCATTATTTTCGCATAAACATATTAGCTTCATTTACTCCTACATTCAAGTGGAATAAGAACCTAGTATGACACATTTTGAAGCTGATCTTTCATCAGATAAAATTTAAGAAACGGCAACAATCACAATCCTTCATATAAAATCATCATTCTGAAGAACCAAGTTAATGTTATGAAAGGTCAGTAAAAGAAAGCATACAACTCACTCATCCTCTGCATCAGTAAAAAGCACCCGATTTGCAACGGAAGCAGGAGGTGGCTTGTGAGGATAAAGAGCTGGATTGAACAAGGACAAAAATCTCTGAGCTAATTTGGCAATCTCCTTGGGAACAAGAGCAACTGATTGCTTCTTTGCCTTTTCGACTAGAGTTGCAGCCATTGTCTTTTTAGGCATTTCCTTGCTGGATGATGAAGAATGTGTGCCACTAGAATGTAGGGGGTTGGATCTAATGTCTCCTTGACCATCAGTTTCAGCAGAAACGGGAGAATTAGAAAGAGGAAACAATGCTTCCTTTTCAAAGCGACTCTCGAAACCAAGATCGATTTGATATCGTTCATATGCACGTAAAGCTGTCAAACATTTTATAGTGCAATAAGCAATGCAATAAAGAACACGAAGCAAATAATAATTGTAAAACCAGGCCATAATACAAACCAGAATAAACATCATCAATGTAGTCTCCAACTAATCTCAAAGGAGCTACATCTATAACAGTCAGCACGGGACCACAAATATAAGGCACCCAGGATGCGCATTCCTCAGTTCTCAAAGAGTTTGTCCGATCATTGGATAGATGTTTATATCTCCCATTAGAGAGGGAAGTGATATCAGAATGATGTTCTTTGTTACCTCCACACTCCACATTCTCATTGCTGCACTGGGGTGGTAAAATCTCATGAAACTCATCTGGCACTGATGGATGAATATATGGAGGAAGGAAGTAAAATCTGGGATATGGATGCGACCTCCATGCCAATACTTGATCACATTTTCTACGCATATCTAAAATCAATTCCTTAAGTTCAAGAGCAACATGGCCTTTAGCAGGATCAAGAACGCAGAGGGAGAAAACCTGAATAAGAAGCTGTAAGTGCTCATGAATCAGGCAATGCAACTGCCCTATCTGATGTGGAGTGAATACACTGGTGAAGCAATTGTTCACTGGAGGCACATAGGGTTGCGGAGAAATGTTGCTTATAAGATGTTTCCCATCAAAGACTGGAAAAGATCCCATCGCAGCAAAAGGTAAGAGGGGTCGTAAGGGTCTCCTCAATTGCCCAGATAATTTATTGTTACGTTCAAGGGAACCTCTTTGGCGTCTATTTCGCCTACTTTTGCTCCTTTCTTCTATTTCATCAGGGTCACTTTCCAGTGCCTCTTCAAGCTCAAGCTCAAAGTCAGCATCATTATCTTCATCCTCATCATCCACATTAATATTCCCTTGTAAATTCAGGGAATCATCTCTTCCTTGTAGAACAGCTGCAAGAAATTTTCTATACTCTTCCTCATCATCAACATTTTGGAGATCATCCTCATCATCAGTTTCCTGAAGGAATGTCTCAAGGTCATCAAGAGTGAAACTAGCAAGCGAATACCGAGCCCTAGTTCGCATGCATATGGCATCCTCAGAGTCCACATCCACGGAAAGTTTATCAAAATCTACATCTTTGGTAACAATTTTCAGGCTGGCCAATCCATTTTCCTTCCAACATACAGATACATTCTCAGATTGGGTAATCAATTCACATTCTTTTCGAGGTATTATCTCAACAGCTATGTCAAACTTTTTCCCACTTGCTTCTTCGGAAGAAACAGCATTTTTCATCACAATCTCTTCATCGTGCTCTACAGCTTCAATAGGATGAATGTTATGCACAGGGTCTAGGTCAGAATTATTCAAAAAATCAGCAGACTTTTTCTTCCCACTGTCAGCAACATCAGTATCCACGCCTTCAACTTCAGAACTCAAGCTTGAAGAGCTTTCTACAGGATGAGTTTCTTTAAGGAAAGGATTAAAATCTGCATCCTCATCCTCATCCTCATCCTCGTATTCACCCACATTCCCTGCACGATTCCCATCTTGTCGTTTGTTATCTTTCATGTCCTCCTGATGTTACAAAGGGCAGTGTTCAGCCCTTTTGGATAGGTTGGCATAAGTAGGAAGAGGGCTGTGTTGACTCGGGTCTTGAACTTCAGTTGATGCAGAAGTTGAACATGCAGACATCTTATCAAAATGAATCGTAGTGAGTTGGATGGCTAAGAAACCTTAAGGAGATCAACTTTGACAAGCATTTCCTCAGATTACAGATGCTGAATCATCCTGGATAATTACGTAGGTCGTACAAATTAGAAACACATTACCGGTGTTTCATAGAACAAAAGGTGCATTACTTCTTCCATCCTATTTCTCGCATAATTATTACTGATTTTCTAACTTAACTACCTGATTAATTTCTAATTAAATAATTACTATAACTTCAACCTATCTAAAAATCACCTAAATAACCTACAAATTCCATATTCAATAATATGTGGAAATTAGTCAATCCCATATTATGAACACTAATTACACATCTAAAACTTCGAAAAGATTAATTTACAAAATACTATTTTTTTAGGAAACCTAAACCAATATTTTTGAAACTCAAAAACGTAATTTTAAAGGCTGGAAAAATTACAAAAAACAGGTAATTTTGCCCAGCTCAAGGTCAGCGGTTTCTGGGTTGAAAATCCGCAAGACTAATAATTTGCATTCGATTTTTGGCTAGCCCTCATTTGGACCATTCCGGCCCTTTCCCAGCTTGTAAAACGCGGCATAGTATGAACCTATAAGTTTTATATGCATTCCTATGGGACTAATTGGTTGGAGACGCATCCAAATTATTCGAAAACAAAACATCCCGAATTTGTCAAAACTGTAAAGCAATCTGGACAGTAAATAAGGGCAAAACAAACATACCGCTGATGATCGTTCAAAACTGAGCTATCAAGGTTCCTCGACGATTTTGCAGGGTAGTGGTTCTACGAAAAAAATCCAAAAACGAACCAAAATCTTCAATTTTCACGGTTGATGTATACACTATGTTTTCGATTTTGTAAGCTTTCCGGTGGCCTGGACGCTGTTGGCTGGGGCTTTTGAGGGAGGGCCGGCTCTTTTCTGGGTTGTTTTTCATTTAGTAGACCGAATTTGGTGATTCTTTTTTTTTTTAATTGTTACGATCAAATGTTTAGTATTAGACAAAAAGTAATAATGGTTAGCAAAAATACAACTTAATTTTCTTATACTATGGCAACAATCAACATAGAGCCTCAAACTAAGCACGGACGTAAATGAGGAGTTGCATCATGTGGGTGCCAATATGTAGACATGTTATGTCTTAGCCGGTATACCTTCATCCACGGAAATATATAAAAATTGTTGGGTACATCATTCAACACTAATCCTTAATAAAAACATATTGTATATGGATAATTATTTATATAGATTACGTACGTGTAAATTAATTGTTGTCTATACTTTTGTTTCAGTGTTAAGTAGTTTTTTTGTAAAAAATACATATAATATATATTAAACTTAAGAACTTTACATGTGATTTTCTTTAATATTTTTTGTATTGAATTAAAATAATTATAATTTAAATAGGAAATGTTTTTGTTATAGAATTGATATCAAAATGGATTGGGTTCATCGAATTGGACCAATATTTTTTAGACGAACCTAAACAAACCAACTCGGATTGACCCGTTGGTTGGGCCAATTAATTAATATATATATTAAGAAAATTAACATCCATGAAAAGGCAACTACAAAAACTCCAATCATTTTCCTAAAAAATAATATATCAAATGATAAATAATTTACATATATAAAATTGTAATACATATTTGTGTAATAGAACTAGGGTAAGCATTCGGTCGGTTTGGTTACAAACAAACCGAATTTTTTTACCAAACTAATCATACCGTTTTTTTTTTGTGAAAAGAATTAACCGAAATTATGTTCACCCATAAATAGAACTCTTTATTTAGTCAAATACATGGTTTTAATTTTGTGAGAGAAACAGCTGATACCCAAAAAAGTCTACAGTTAAACCACTATTTACTATTATGTTACTTTAATTTCTAGAGGACTGACTGAGCGCGGGAGAGGAAGAAAAGAGAATATGTACAGTAAAATGTATAAAAGATGAAGATTATATGGTCTTGGTTTGAGATAAATAAACGAGATTGAGGAATTAATTTAACAGCTTGTTCAATATTGGTTTTAGTCAATATTTTGGTGATATTGACATTCAACAACATGATATGAACAGTGAGTTTTACTCGCATAATTAGAAATTTGAGGTTAAAAAAGTCTTGAACAAAACGAAAGCACGAAAAAGTTAGTACCGATGGAATCCTTAGTGAAGTATAGAGATACTTAGTAATTATATATATAAAGTGGCCAACTGATATACTTGTCAAGATTTGGAAGAGTAACAAAATTTCAAATAAGTGGAGAAAGAGTTGTCTCTATCTATAAAAACAAGGGTGACATCCAGAGTTGCTCCAACTAACGTGACATAAAACACATGCAACACAATGAAGTTATGTGAAAGAGTATTTGACTGTTGCTTAAGGAAGGAGATTAAGATCTTGGAGAACCAATTCAGGTCATGCCATGATGGTCCACAATGAAAGCTATTAATCTGCTTCTCCAACTTATAGAGTGTCATCATGAAAGGAATAAAGATTTACATCTTGTTTTTATCGAGTTGAAGAGGACTTACGGTAAAGTGTCAATGAAGGTATTATGGTGGACTTTGATGAAGAAAAAAATTCACATCCAGTATGTTAATATAATTAAGGATGTGCACGACATAATAAAATCAAATGTGAGATCATGCAATGGAATGCCAAATTAGTTTTCGATCACTGCAATATTATACCAAGGGTTTGTTAGTCATTTCTTGTTCACCTATGTGATTTGTGAGATAACAGAAGACATAGAGTCTGAAATACATTGGACCATGATTTTCACTAAGGATATTGTGTTAATCGTTGAGACTGGGGCATGATGTAGACTCTAAATTGGAGTTATGAAGCGAAATCATGGAATCATAATTTAGATTAAGTAGGTCTAAAACAAAATACACAGAATGTAAGTTTAGTGATCGTACATCTCAGGACCCCGATATTATAACACTCGATGACCAAGATATATAGATGAGTAGAGTTTGCCACCTAGGTTTCAATCATCCAAAAGAATTGAAAGATTGATAGTGAGTTAACCACGTAATACGTATGAGTTGGTTGAAATAGAGAAATATCATTGGAGTTTTATGCGATCATAATATACCGTCGAGACTTAAGGAAATATTTTATAGAGCTGTCATCAGACCAACAATATTGTATGAGATAGAATGTTGGACACCCGAAAAGAATTGCCAAATGTCAGAGATGTGTATGCTTGTGGATGTATGGTAAGACCAAAAGAGATAAAATAATGAAGAATGACATTAGAGCTAAAGTATGTGTGACTTGTATAAAAGAGAAAATTATTTATGCTGGTTTGGTCACGTTCGACGTAGGCCAAATGATGTACATGAGCGTATAGTGGTGTTCATAGATTTTGGTCATTTCAAGAGAGCAAGATGACGACTGAATAAGATATGGTTCGAAGTTATACACAAATATATGGATGGAGTCTGTATGAACTAATGAGTATATTCTGACCGAAAGAAACTTTTGGAGAAGACTGATGCGTGTGCGCAATCCGACTTGATTCTTTCGATGGTTCATATTGTCTATCACAATTCACTGATAATAAAGACTATGTTGTTGTTGTTGAATAACATGTGATATTACATATATTTTATACTACATACACATTATAATTTAAAAAAATTATTGAAATATGATGTATATACACACACTCTCGAGTCTTGTGATAGATATTTAATTTATAACAAATTGTATAATTCCACATATAATAAAAAAAGTGATGTTATTTATATATCATTTATGTTGTATACACTCCATCTTATGAATACAAATTTTATACATAAAATGGAATATATATATAATAAAAAATGGATAACAGATACCATTGGCCTAATAATTTTTTTTATCCAAATACATGATGTGTCTTTTTGCATACTCATATACCTTTGATTTTAAAATTCAAATTTCTAGTTATAATATTTTTGTTAAATGGATCAGTTAGTTGAAACTTGATCCTTACAATAATACAATAAGATACACTACAAATAATACACTCGAATTAATTAAGGATTTCTTTTGGTATTCCTCTCACTAAGTACATGCCATTTACTAAATTTTTCCTCCAATATAAAATCCATGTCAAATCAACCATATGAAAGAATATATATGTGGGGTCCTCGTTACTTAATCCATTATGTATTCAATTAACCATACATATGTGAGTCCGAATTAAGTAATTCATACACTGTTTAAGAGTTTCTTACTAATAGGTTGTTACAGATGTACCAAAACCACTAGTACAAAAACCAAATAACTTTTCTACAATATACATTACATGTAGAATTAACAACCTAATCCAGTACAACTCCTATGCAGTGGTTCACCTCGCAGCGTAAAGACTCACAATTCCCACGTCTATGAAATCCTACAGAAACATTCACAAAACGTGAGTATAGATAACAACTATCTCAGTGCGATATCAAAACACAATATCAATATCAATGATAAAGCACAATAAATCATCTAACGTGAATGTTCTGTATCATGCATCCACAAATGCACCATGTCATGACACGTCTCAAACACCCTATTATCACGAGCCCAATATGATATGCCTATTCAGCTCAATATGTCAGTGGAAACACATCACATCTTCATATTAGCAGCACATATCATAGTACCGTACTCATCGGTGATAATAGCCCGAGCATATACCCAAAAATCGGCGTATATCTCTATAACCGAGCATATACCCAAACCAGGCGTATATCTCTATGTAACATAACCGAGTATATACCCAAACCAGGCGTATATCTCAATGTAACATATCCGAGCATATACCCAAACCAGGTATGTGAGTATTACCCTCGGTTCAACCCGAACCCGAGTCCACATCGTACCGTAATTATTCAAAATTACGTCATAACAAATCGAGGCATTACAATATATATATATATATATATATATATATATATATTACAAAAGTCGAGACTATGAGTGTAAATAAATTGAACTGACTCGAAATATTTAATTATTATTTGAGTCGAACTCGAACATGTTTTAATTTTTTTTCGCTGAGCTCGAGTCCAAATTATTTTGTTTAATAGTTCGTGAGCCGCCCATAAATTTTAATATTTTGTTAATATAATATAATTATATATTAAATAGATATATCTCAAGCCTTTTGAGCCTTTATTTTATGCATAATAGTTCGAATAGATCGCAAACATGTTAGAATTTAGTTGAGCTCTATTTCAAGCCTTGATTTTAACACAATTCGAGCCAAAAAAATAAAAAGAAAAATAGCTTTAGGTCAAACTTGATGTTGAATGCAGTTATTCGAGGTCGAATTCAAGTTCTAAATTTTTCGTGATATTCAACTTGATTATATTCGTTTACACATCTAAATGAGTTCATTAGTAATTATTTTGGATGGCTCATCAAACTAAATTTTTTTTTGCCAATTTTGTCTCTTAACATCATATTTGATATCTGTTTATTCATTGGATTTATTAGTAATTTCAACATCTCTTGCCTACTTACTATGTTTCTCATTTTATCAACTAATTTCAGCACATACAGTAAGTCACTTTTAATTTATTTATCCATCAGTTTAGATAAATTAAATAATTGAAATTTTCATTTTGTAACAAATTATAAATAAACCAACTATTCGAAAAATTACCCTATATTTTTAGGGTAAAATAGGAATTTCATCCCACAAAATGGCCGAGGATTCGGCATTTCATGGCCTGAGCTTTGGGCAAAGACAAAACAAAGGCATTACTCCAAGTTTACTTTGGACGATTCGTAGTATTTAATTTTGTGCATAAAAAAGAAAATTCACAACTATAAATCAAATGTACCCTTTGAGATTCTGACTCAGATAAGCACATAAGAACAATCCAACAGGCCCATCTCTTGATTTGTATTTGCTTCCATGCATGGAATACGCCTCACACTATAGCACACGAAAACGGAATATATAGATATACAGAGATTGTAATTATATGTTTGGAGAGATGTAGGAAAGAAAGAGTCTTGGGTATTTGTTTCATTTCTAGTTCAAGGCCATATTTATCTACCCATCTATTTTAAGCTTTATTTTGACATAAAGATTTTATTTTTTGGGGATTTGATTAATAGGCGTTATTTATGCGAATTATTTTCCGTGGTTTTAGTATTCAAGACTGTTTTTAATGGTGGGTATGATCTTTACTTCCCCTTAAACCGTCACATCTGAACAGTTTGATGTTCTTGTTTACATCGTTTGTGAAATATTAAGGAACGGACTTCGTGATCTGTGCCGCAGCCCCACATTCCAGTGTTTGTACTTACAGTTGTTTTTTCCTGATCTTTGAGTCTGTTCTTTTTGTGCTCCTCTGTTTCTTCAACAGTCAGTGAAGTGGTAGATCTCTCGAGTCCGTTCTTTTTGTGCTCCTCTGTTTCTTAAACAGTCGGTGAAGTGGTAGATCAAGAAATGCTGCTTTGTTGCACAATGCACAGTTTGAATTCATTTAGTTGCTTGCTGACCTTGATTTAGCATTGGGTATATCTGGTTTTGGTGGGTGGATCATATCATTTGATGGAGGAGGATAAAAGTTTGAGATTTGTTTGCAAGTTTTGCAACAAGAAGTACCCGTGCGGGAAGTCATTAGGGGGTCACATTAGGTCTCACGGGATTGCAAATTCTGCTGAATCTGAGAACAAAGTTGAGGCCAACGTGAAAAGAATTTCATCTCTAAACGATGATGTGCAGCAGAATTTTAGCGAGTTTGTGATTGGGCAATCTAGTTACGGCCTGAGGGAGAATCCCAAGAAAACTTGGAGAACCGTGGATTCAAGGTTCGAGTTTTCACAAGAGAAATTTTGCAAGCAATGTGGTAAAGGGTTTCAATCTATGAAAGCATTGTGTGGTCATATGGCAGTTCACTCGGAGAAAGATAAGGTTAATTTGAAGGATGATCAACCTTGGACTAGTGAAAACCAGAAGCTGGTGCTGGATAGTTGTTCGGATACAGAAGTCGAAGACAGGATTATACGAACAAGATCATCAAAGGGTAAGAGGTATAATAAAAGTGTACTCAATTCTCCTTTTTACTTAGCTAATAACGGTTCTTCATCTTTTTTGGGGATTGACGGAAATGAACAAGAAGATGTGGCTATGTGTTTAATGTTGTTGTCTATGGATTATGTGAGCAAGGGTGGTGTTTATTCGGTTGTAGAATCTTCTGATAATAATTCACTTGCATTGGAGACTAAATCCTCTTCTATTGACATGCGAAATGATAGTAAATATGGCCTAAATTGCCTTCACCACTGGACCAAGACATCCCAACTAAAGAAAATTGGGGATGAAAAGATGAAAGAAAATGCTTTGGATGGTGAGATAATTCAAACTGAGGATTCTGATTCTGGCTATTTCTTGGATGAATATGCTAAGGTTGATTCGGATGTATCTTTTGACGAGTTTTGCAGAAATGGTACTTTTGGTGAAGGCAGTAAATCCCTGGTGAAGGAAAATGGGAATGATGATACACGTACTATATCAAATTCAACTCGGATTGAATCCCAAAAGAGGAAGAAGTATAGTTTTGAAAATTCCGAATCTTGGAATGAGTCTTGTTTTAAGACGAAGAACGGTTCACCAGGTGCTGAGGTGCAGAACCATCCTCAGAAGAGAAGTAAATATGAATGCTTGAACTGTACAAAAATGTTTAGTTCGTATCAGGCTCTTGGAGGGCACAGACCTTGCCATAAACGAAACGATGCTAACGAATCGAGGTATGAAAGTGATGAGAACAACCTCCATGAGTATAATGGCTTCAGAAGTAATGGCAAACTCGCAAGCAGCAGAAAACCAACTGCTAAAAATTCATCTCAATATGCTGAGAAAAAAATTAAGCCTAAGAAGAGTAAATCTCACATTTGTCCATTTTGCCAAAGAGTTTTCAAGAACGGTCAGGCATTAGGTGGACACAAGAGGTCACATTTCATTGGTGGCCATGAGGAAAATACCAGTGAAAGTCCGGTTATGAAGCCTAAGCTGCCTGATTTACTCGATCTCAATCTTCCAGCTCCAGAAGAGGATCAGGATGTTGGAGATTCCACGTTTTTTCGGGTTTAAGTTTCAGGTAGCTCATAAAGATTCAAATAAGCGTAGAAAGCAAGTCCCATAAAATGTTCTTTTGTGCTTTGTTCTGCTCATGCCTACTATAAAAAGCCTCCTTAATCTCTCATTCCATTCATACTTGCCTGTTTCAAGATCATTCATCAATTTTTTCAGACTCTAAGTTCATATTTTTCTGGTTTTGAAGTAGTGAAATGATATCTGATAAATTTCTGTTATCCAGTAGTCCATTTATTCAAGACTAGATGCAAAGAATTATTTTATTCATATAATTCATTCTACACCCAAATCATTTTGCTGCCTTATTCTTCGTAAGAGATTAGGGAGGCTAAAGACGTTTTAGAATCTCAAGTGCTTGGTAAAAGGAAGTTTATTTCTTCTTTTTTTTTTTTTTTTTTTTTGATTTACAAGGTATCCAGGCTTTCGCCTGACTAATCCTTGGGTGACGGAACCGGCCCCTCAACGCCGCCACCAGGTAAACCGAGGGATGTGCCCAAGCTGACAGACCCTTTGATGTAGTTGTATTTTTACCCCGGTTCACCAACACAGTCTCGGAGGCTGCTGTTTCAGTTACATGAGATTTTACTGAACGGTCATGGTTATTCCCGCGAAATGTTTTAAAATTAAAGATAAAAAAATTTAGATAATTTGGGCAACTTAGTAATGAAAAAAATGAAAAATGTTCCGCATCGGCCGTTTCTTGCCCTGTAATCGCCGTTCCAGGCCACTATATCGTCGTTATAGTTACACATCCGTTTTAACATGAAACTTTACCTCGGCGGCTGCCGATCCCGTTCCTTGACCATTTTTTCGAACCATGATTTGTACCGGATCTTGAATTTTAAAGCTCGGCACAAACTCTCGCCAATCTTCATTCAAATCCATTTGCTGGGGTAAAGTTTGTCACTTTTGATTGTAGAGAAATGATTATATGCATAAACATACTTATTTGTCACCTTCTAATGTCTTTTTGCATCTTCTACATCATGAGAATATAAAAATGTTCTGATTAGGATAGGAATAAATTGCCTTGCTTACTCATTAATGCTAATACTATGTTATAATTCATGTCATGAGATGTTCTAATGTCTTTTTGCATCTTCTACATCATGAGATTATAAAACTGTTCTGATTAGAATAGGAATAAATTGCCTTGCTTACTCACTAATGCTAATACTATGTTATAATTCATGCAATGAGATGCGACTATTTTATCTGGCTGACTTGTCAGACTTACTATCACCCTCATTTACCCTACCGTCAGACATGTAGTGATATATATCACAAGTGATACATATTGCTGACGAAGTTACTAATGCTAATATTATGATTCTAGATAATATGATATCGATATATTTTCATTATTATGAAACGGTATTGAAAAAAAGTAAAACATTATCATTACTTAGATTTGAGATCAATATGTGGATATGATAGTTTGTATAAAATGGTAATCAAATCATTTATTAAGATTTAATAAATAGTTTTGCATGTAAATTCTTGATAACTTTTAATCAACATGCTAAAGTATTATTGATCTTTTCAAAAATAAAAAGAAAGATAGTTAGTTCATTTCATATCATACGTAGTGCTTACTTTTATTAAATTAAACATTAATTCTAGTTCATCTACTAGGAAAAATAAGTAGCGACTTGCAATAAAGACTATATATCCATTTCATCACTTTGTTAACCAAAATTTGGTGTAGTGATACAAATACCAATATGGAGAATAAATTATTGTTCATCGACACAAAAGGCCATAGATTTTTAAAATAAAATAAATTATCCTACTTCGATAACTATTCTATCCACGAAATTGTTACAAACTACCACAAATTCGTAAAACAAAAAAAAATAAAATTCAATAATTATATTAAAATTATTCCCTTCTATACAAAAAATAATTACGAACTATCGTAAATTCTTAAAATAAAAGGAATTGTTTAAATGTTTTATCTACTCGAGATGCAACGACTTGACTTTTTTTTTAAAAGAGAGTTAGAGAGCTAATAATGAGCCCATTGACCAGGTTAGCCGGCCCAAAACAGTGGGCCATTAGTATGCCTTGCTCCCCGATTAGGACGAAGAGTGGCATTAGCACTTTCCATTTGCCCACCGTCAGAATCAGAATCAGAAATAGAATGTGAAGTGAATAGAACAATTTTCAATCGTAAACGTGTACGGCTCTGTGTTGATTAGAGATTTTATCCACAAAATTTGTTAATATTTGGAATATATGTAAATATATTTGGCTAATATTACACCGGGAATGAGCCTTCGGTGTAGTTTTAGCCATCAGTGTAAGGTGTACGTTCCGCTTTCAATCCCGATTGATACCTGCAATCAAGAAACAAAGCACTCAAAGTATACAATTCAATATAAATCAATAAACTGAAATGCAAACAAGAGTTAAGGAATTAGGGCTCAGGTCGAGCTGGGTATCCAATCAACGTCGTCACCGGGGAACCAAGGTATCGTATCCAACAGATGGAGACACACACTGCCCGAGAGCACTGCCCGAAGTCCACTGCCCGAAGTCCACTGCCCGAGCACTGCCCAAAGATCTGCCCGAGAGCACAGCCACAAAAGCACCAAGCTTTTCACACGGCCAGCGACGGAAACCACCCAACGACCGGAGCACAAAGCCACGGCCAACCACCACTGGAACAAGAACATGAAGGGAAGGGGTAGGCGAAAATACACTGAGTAATTTTCGGGTTTCAGATCGGTATTCTCATCATGAACCATACCATACATAAAGGCACCGAGGGAGACGAAGAGGAGGGTGCAATTTCCAAAGAATTGAACCAGCTGAAGAGGCGATCGAAGCTTCTGGAGATCGGTGGGGGGAGATGAAGAGAAAAGGCTGAGATGGTAACAGGGGCACGGTTTAGGGTAATAGGGAGAAGGGCCAAAGCCCATCAGACAAATAAAGTGGTAATGGGCCAAAACCCAACAAATCTCCACCTTGGCACAATACCGGCTCCACCTCGACGTAAGGATAACCCAATAGATGACTCATCATCGCCCAAAGGGTCCCCACAACACACAAAGCATTGTGTGGACCAAGTTCTTGTCATAGCACTCAGCACAGACAAAGAACACAGACAATAACCAACACAAAGAGGTTAAAGTCAATAACCGGGGTAACAATCATATAACACGCACACAGCAGTTATACAAATCAAAAATAGTTAACACCTAGTAATCAATCACCTGTATCAAAATTTAAAATTTTAAGACATGATTGTAGTTTAGAAATAGGTAAACACTTAGTTCCCATATCAACAGGATTATATTCAGAAGGAATCTTTTCAAGATTAACTAATCCTTTAGCCACTACATCCCTAATGTAATGAAATCTAACATCAATATGCTTAGTGCGGTCATGAAAAACAGGATTCTTACACAATTGAATACCAGACTGAGAATCAGAAAATAACTCTACTTTACCTTCAAGCAAGCTAAGTTCAGAGATCAAACCTTTCAGCCAGACAGCTTCCTTCAAAGCTTCTGTTACAGCAACATATTCAGACTCCGTTGTTGACAAGGCAACGATATGCTGCAGCTGAGATTTCCAACTTATACATGCTCCACACAAAGTAAAAACATAAGAAGTTGTAGATTTTCTATTGTCTTTATCATTCGCATAATTAGAATCCACATAACCATTCAACTTAACACCACCAGCATATTTAGAAAAACATAAGCCATAATGCATAGAGTTTTTCAAATATCGCAACAACCACTTAACAGCATTCCAATGTACCACACCAGGGTTAGACATATATCTACTTAAGCAGCTAACAGCATAAGCAATGTCAGGTCTAGTGCTAACCATCAAATACATTATAGACCCAATAGCATTTGAATACGGTACATTTTTCATGACATCAAAGTCAGCATCAATTTTGGGACTTTGATCTTTACTTAGCACAAAATGAGCAGCTAAGGGCACGTTAACAAGTTTTGCATCAAACATGGAAAATTTCTTTAAAATTTTCTCTACATAAGAAGTTTGCTTTAACCAGAGAGTAGATTCCTTCATATATCTAACAATGTCCATGCCTAGGATTCTACTAGCATCTCCTAAGAACTTCATATCAAATTTATCACTTAGACAGTTCTTAATATGCTCAATGGATTTCAGACAAGGACTAGCAATCAACATGTCATCCACATAAATCAACAAGAAAACAGGCACTGGCATTTTATCCTTAAAATACAAGCAATGATCAAAAGAGCTTCTTTTAAATTTTAAGGTAAGCATGCATTCATCGAACTTCTTATTCCATTGCCTAGGTGACTGCTTTAGGCCATACAAAGATTTATTAAGCAAACAAACATGATTAGGGTTCTTTGAGTCAACAAAACCATCAGGTTGTTTCATGAAAATCTTTTCATCTAAGTCACCATGCAAAAAAACGGTTTTAACATCCATCTGTTTAAGTTCCCAATTAAAGTGAGCAACAAGTGATAATAGAATTCTCACAGTAGTAAACTTAACAACAGGAGCAAAGATTTCAGTATAGTCAATACCCTCTCTTTGAGTAAAACCTTTTGCAACTAGCCTAGCTTTATATCTAACAGAATCAACTTCATTCTTTACCTTAAATAACCATTTGCAATCTACCAAAGAGCAATTAACAGGTTTAGGTACAAGAGTCCATGTATGATTCACAACTAAAGAATGCATCTCATCTTTCATGGCACTAAGCCACAGCATTTTTAGATTTCAAAGCTTCATTATAGGTCTTAGGCTCACAATTATCAATAGACTCAAACATATTGAAAACATGCGATGTGAGGTGAAAATCATTAAACCTAGCAGGTTGTTTCACATTTCGCCTAACTCTATCCCTAGTCAACATATAATCATGCAGATCTTCATGTTCATCAGCAACCAATTCATTATGCACATGTTCGTCAACATTTTCATGCAAATCAGGTTCATTAACAGTCAAGTTCTCATGATTCATATTAGGGAGCACATCGTTTTCAATAACAGGGGTAACAATAGGCAAGGACTCCACCTTGCTCGGTGTAGACTCAGACACACAGTCAGATTCAGGCAAAGATGGAAGCAAGCCAGGCATTTCAGATTCATTAAAAATGGCATCCCTACTTATAATAGTTTTAAAACCAGGTTCACATCTTAACCACAACCTATATCCTTTTACACCCTCAGGATAACCAAGAAAGACGCACTTAACTGACCTAGGTTCAAGTTTGTCTCCTTTCCTATGCACAAATGCAGAACAACCAAACACTTTCAGATTTGAAAAATCTAATTGCTTACCAGAAAAAACACTTTCAGGACACTTACCATTCAAAGGCACGGAAGGGGATCTATTTATCAAATAAGAAGCTGTAACGACAGCTTCGCCCCAGAACTTCTTTGAGAGTCCAGAAGATGCAAGCATACTTCTAACTCTCTCGAGTAAAGTTCTATTCATTCTCTCAGCAACACCATTTTGCTGGGGAGTATAGGGCACAGTCTTGTGTCTCAGAATCCCAGATTCACAGCACAAGTCATCAAGCAAGATATTGCAGAATTCCATTCCATTATCTGTCCTAAGCTGTTTAATCTTTTTTCCAGTTTGGTTTTCAATTAAAATCTTTCAGTTTTTAAACTTATCAAAAACATCAGATTTATTCTTCATTAGAAAAATCCACACTTTTCTAGAGTAATCATCAATGATAGACAAAAAATACTTATTACCACCTTGAGTTGGGACAGGTGAAGGTCCCCAAACATCAGCATGCAGGTATTCAAGTATATCAGAACACTTAGTCACATTGGGGGAAGGGGAGATAGGGAATTTAACTATTTGCTGTTTGCCTAACACACAGGAATCACAAAAAGTCATGCAAGACAATTTATCCATACCAAAACAACCATCTTTGTGTAAAATCTCTAATCCTTTAGAACTCATATGACCTAACCTTTTATGCCATAAATCAGTTAAATCATCTAACACAGAATTAGCACAGATTTTATCACAGACGATTTTGCAAACATACAAATTCCTCCTATTCTCAGCTTTAAAAGCTACCAAAGACCCCCGCATAATTTTTATGCAACCATTTCCCCATTTACCCTCATAACCATCAGACTCTAATGCTGCACAGGACATCAAGTTATTGCACAAAGTAGGAACATGCCTAACATCTTTCAAAGTCACAGAATAACCATATTCAAATTTCAGACAAACATCACCAATACCAGAAACTTTACACAATTTCTCATTGGCCATAGAAACAGAAGCATGCTCAATTTCTCTGTAGCTAGAAAACAAATTTTTAAGTGGTGTCATGTGATAAGTGCAACCTGAATCAACAAGCCATTCATTTTCACACACAGGTAATGAAAGCACAGAGTTCACAGAATCACATAATTCAGTCACCATAAAAATATCCCCCATGTTTTCCCCAGAGGTAGAAGCATTGTGTACTTGTTCATTTGTCTGATTCCCAATTTTATTCTGGTTTTTCTTTTTAGGGCAATCTTTTATGAAATGATTTGGGTCACCACAATTGTAACATTTTCTCTTACTAGACCTAGATTTCGATCTAGCCTTACTCTTTCCTCTTTTATCACCTTTTTGATATTGGTTATTGTTATTATGCCTATGTTGTGATCTACCACGAACATGCATAACTTCACCAGAGGATTGCCTATTACCTTTGTTAACTTTTAAATCTAATTTCTTGCTTTTCAAGCCGTTCATTACAGTATCCAATGTAATAGAATCTCTACCGTACTTAATGGCGGATTTTACATCACTATAATTCTCAGGAATAGCATTTAGAAGAACAATAGGTGAATAGTCGTCAATGTTCTTATCTCCTGTCAATTTAATATCTTGAATTAACTTAGTAAACACATCTAAATTCTCATCTACGCCTTTGTTCAAGTCTAGCTTGAATCTGAAAAAATTTTCCAACAAGAAAAGTTTACTAGGCAAAGATTTTTCAGTAAACATTTCTTCTAATTTTTCCCAAAGTTCTCTAGCAGATGATAGTTTACCACACTTCCTGAGCACAGAGTCAGACAAGTTCATGATAATAGAAGAATAAGCATACTCGTCATCTTCAAGTTTCTTAGCAGTAGTAATGTTCTCAGCCCAATTACCATCAATAGCTTTAAATACCTTTTGTTGTATTAAAATTCCTTTCATCTTTTGTTGCCATATAGAAAAATCAGATTTTCCATTAAACGGTTCAAGGTTATATCCAGAAATTGAAGCCATCACAACTAAGCAGAGAGGCACACACAATTTCAACAACCAAACAGCAGAAGCAAGGACCACAAGGCACACAAAACACAATGAAAGAATTAACCAAGCTAAGGGAAGGAAAAATCGCAATCACCCACAAGATCACAATACACTCAACGGTGTACGAGCATGGGGCTTCAGATTGAGATTTTCCTACGGGTAAGGGACACAATTACACCTAGAAACAAGATAGTAAAAAAATGATTAAAGGGTTAGAATAATCACTTACTACCGAGAGACAAAGCTCTGGGGTGACGAAACCACACTGCCCGAAGCACCGAAGCGCCTGCCCGGAATCTGCCCGAGATTCCAGTAGCTGCCCGAGCTCACCAGCCGCTGCCCGAAGCCAACAGCTGCTGCCCGAAGCCCACAGCCGCTGCCCGAGGCCCACTGCTGCTGCCCGAGGTCTGCCCGAAGCCTACTGCCCCTGCCCGAAGTCCAGCCAAGCACTGCCCGAGACCACCGAGCACTCCAGTCGCTGCCCGAGGTCTGCCCGAGACCAAAAGAGCACTGCCCGAGGTCAAATGAGCACTCCACCAGGCACGGAACGCTCTGATACCACTGTAAGGTGTACGTTCCGCTTTCAATCCCGATTGATACCTGCAATCAAGAAACAAAGTACTCAAAGTATACAATTCAATATAAATCAATAAACTGAAATGCAAACAAGAGTTAAGGAATTAGGGCTCAGGTCGAGCTGGGTATCCAATCAACGTCGTCACCGGGGAACCAAGGTATCGTATCCAACAGATGGAGACACACACTGCCCGAGAGCACTGCCCGAAGTCCACTGCCCGAAGTCCACTGCCCGAGCACTGCCCAAAGATCTGCCCGAGAGCACAGCCACAAAAGCACCAAGCTTTTCACACGGCCAGCGACGGAAACCACCCAACGACCGGAGCACAAAGCCACGGCCAACCACCACTGGAACAGGAACACGAAGGGAAGGGGTAGGCGAAAATACACTGAGTAATTTTCGGGTTTCAGATCGGTATTCCTCATCATGAACCATACCATACATAAAGGCACCGAGGGAGACGAAGAGGAGGGTGCAATTTCCAAAGAATTGAACCAGCTGAAGAGGCGATCGAAGCTTCTGGAGATCGGTGGGGGGAGATGAAGAGAAAAGGCTGAGATGGTAACAGGGGCACGGTTTAGGGTAATAGGGAGAAGGGCCAAAGCCCATCAGACAAATAAAGTGGTAATAGGCCAAAACCCAACAATCAGATCTAGGCTTGGTAGGCTCATTTAGGTGGGGGTCCAATCGCTCTATCAACTATGACATAATACTTATATGAATCCGGTTTGACCTCATTTATCTACCAAATATTGTCGGCTTCAAACAGCATAGTGTTTATGCTATGGTGAAATGGATTCATCCTTTTTGCATTTAAAATTGAACTCTGGCGGTTGCTCGAGAGGGAATCCTGGCATTAGTGGCGCTGGTGGTGTGTTGAGAGATGTACATGGGTGCATGTTGTTTGCTATTGCAGCACCTTTGGCTACGCTACAAGCTTTCAGACAGAAGCCAAGACATTGCTATTGGCCATTCAAGCATGTTTAGAATGTGGTTTTGTTAACTTTCAGGTGGAAATTGATTCAAATATTAAAGCAGGAGGTGTCTTGCCCTTGGTCAGTTCGCCATGAAGTGGAAGAATTAAGGGATCTCACACATCATGTTTCTCACATTGCTCATTGTTTCCGTGAAGCCAATCAAGTTGCAGATTCAATTTCAAAGATGGTTGCATCCATTGAAGCGACTGTTATTTTCAATTATGAAGCTGAGTTACCTCGCTTGGCTCGCGGAGCCATTCGTATAGATCGACTGGGTTTCCTATCATTTAGGTGATGTTGAATCATTTCACATGTATTTTTCATAGTTCATTTATCTTGTACTCTTTCGAAGGTAAGGTTCATGTCACCCTCCTTTGTTCCAATATTATAATAAAAAAGTATTATTTAAAAAGAAAAAGAAAAAAAGAAGTGTGTTTAGTTCAAAAAATAAAAGCGAACATTCCAACACAGTACTTGGAAACATGACATATCAGAAAACTAAAAATACTGTAAGGATACAATAAGATTGAGTCATCTCAAATACATTATATGTGAAAGGATTTGATGGACTTGGATCTCAAATTCTTAATATAATTTTATTTAATTGTTTGGTTAATTTTGAAATCTATCGATTCAAGTTCATCATTTTAAATTTTAAGTCAATTTTAATAATACCAAAATATTTCAAATTGCTAATTATTGAAATTATTTCAAATCAAAATTTTCAAATACAGCGTTGAAATGAAATCTTTCCATCCAAATACAACCTTAGATGATTTTGAATTCATCTTCTTAAAGTTCAATAATAATAATATCAAAATATTTCAAATATACCTAATATTGGTGTTATTTGAAATCTTAAAATCAAATTTTTTTAAATCAAATTCTTTGATCCTATTATAACCTGAAGATTATGGCCTAACAAAATTGAAATTTCCATAGAATAATGTAAATAAATAGTACAAAGAGCATAGGCGAGTACTGTTAAACACATGCCATTCATTACTGTTTTAATTTTTGGACTGACAGTGCAAGTATTTGTTTTCAATCTCAAATACCCTGCATATTTTTTTATTTTTTTATAAAAAGTTATTCATATCATTTACTCATTAACAATATTCAACGGATATAATTTGCTGCTTTAGCACGAGTATGAGTATGAGCAACTTGATTGAAATTAAGCTTAATATGTGAGACCTTACACGAGTAAATTGACGAGTAATACAATAAATATAGAAATATGGGACTAAGAACTGACAATCTATCACCTTTCCTCTCCACCCCATCAACACGTAAAGGCAGTCACCTTCCACCACGATACTATCCCATCCACACACACAACGAACTCAATATCAAGAGGTAGATACAGAATTTCGACAGTTATATAATATTCACTTATTTTATATGGATCTAATGTCGGCAAGCATGTGCATTAATTGCACAATATGATTTGCTGGAGGAATGTTAGAAAACACGTGAAGCAGTTTACGTATTGGAAATTGAGCATTGAATATTACGCGTAAACAACGGGTGAAACTCCCTACAAATAGAGTTCATTTTCTTGATTCTAAATCATCCCATTTTCAGAGTGTTATTTCTATAATATTTGTATGGTGGTTTTCTCCTATATTGAGAGTGTTGTTCTCTTTGAAAGATAGCGAGATGTTGTAACCCACAAAATATTATAGTTGAATCTTTTCATCTTGCCCGTGGTTTTTACCATAATAGGTTTTATGGGTTTTCAACGTAAATCGTGGTGTTCATTTTATTCTTCATTTTTGGTATTTTCTATCTCATGTTGTCGCACCTGGGGCCAACAACTGGTATAAGAACCTTGTTGTACAAATCTTAAAAATTCTAAGTATGCTCTTTTGTTGCAGCCTTGACTGATCTGCCACATCATAAAAGAATTTTTGAGATTTTTTTTATTGAGGCAATTTTATTGTTGTCAGAATGACGGCACGGATCGAGATAGAAAAATTCAATGGAAGTAATTTCATGCTGTGAAAAATGAAGATGCAAGCAGTTTTACGAAAAGATCGTTGCTTTGCGGCTATTGAAGATAGGCCAACGGAGGGCAGAGATGATGAGAAGTGGAATGAGATGAACATTAATGCTATTGCCAATTTGCATCTGGCTTTAGCAGATGGGGTATTGTCAGCCAAAATAACAAATACAAAAGATATTTGTGATACTTTGACAAACTTGTACGATGCCAAGTCATTACACAACAAGATTTTCCTAAAGAGAAGGTTGTATACTCTTTGGATGTCGGAATCCTCATCGGTTACCGACCATATCAATACACTGAATACTCTATTTGCCTAGCTCACCACTTTGGGGCATAAAATAGAGGAAGTTGAACGTGCGGAGATTCTACTTCAAAGTCTACCAGATTCAAACGATCAACTTATCATCAATCTGACAAACAATATCACTACTGATATGTTAGTCTTCAACAATGTTGCAGCCACGGTTCTTGAAGAGGATAGTCGGTGCAAGAACAAGGAAGACATGTTGGCAAGTTCGAAGCATGCATATGTTTTGCCGATGATGAGGGGAAGATCGACGGATCGTGACTTCAGCAGGAACCACAAGTATGGTAGATCCAAATCGAGAAGTAAGAAGAAGAATTTTTACTGCTATAAATGTGGCGGTAAATGGCACTTCAAGAAAGATTGTACTAGTAAGAAGAGTGTCGAGAAAGATTATCAAGGAACTGTTGCAAGTACCTTAGACGGTGGTGAAATATTGTTCAGCGAAGCAGCAATTGTTGCAGAAGGCAGACAAATATTTAATGACACATGGATAATAGATTCAGGAGCGACGTGGCATATGACGTCTCGTAGAGAACGGTTCGATCAGTATGAACTAGTCTCAAGAGGATCTGTATTCATGATAAATGATAATATCTTGGAAATCGCTGGGGTTGGAACCATCAATATTAAAATGTTTGATGGTATTATTCGCACCGTACATGAGGTACGACACGTAAAGGGTCTGACAAAGAATCTTTTGTCTTTGAGACAATTGGACGATATCGGGTGCAAGACTCGTATCGAAAATGGGATCATGAAGATCTGAAAGGCGCGCTTGTGGTAATGAATCCGGAAAAGGTTGCTAAGAATATGAATGTACTTTTGGGAAAAACACACAATGAGGCAGAACTAGTTGTTGCATTGACTAGTTCGGGGGAAGAATTAACAGTGTTATGGCATATGAAGCTCGGGCATATGTCAGAACGAGGGTTGGAGGTTCTCTCAGAACGGAGCTGCTGCCGGGGGTTACAAAAGCGACTCTACCCATTTGTGAGCATTGTGTTACCAGTAAACAACATAGACTAAAGTTTGGCACATCTACTGTCAAGAGCAGCGGTATACTGGAGCTGATTTATTCTGATGTTTGGCAAACACCGCTTGTATCCCTAGGAGGTGCGAGATAATTTGTTTTGTTCATTGATGATCACTTTAGGAAATGTTGGGTGTATTTTATCAAGAATAATTCAGATGTTTTTCTAGTCTTCAAGGTGTTCAAAGCGCGGGTGGAACTTGACTATGAAAAGAAGATCAAGTGTTTGAGGACTGACAATGTAGGAGAATATACTAGTGATGAATTTGATGCATATTGTCAACAAGAGGGCATCAAAAGGCAATTCACGACCGCTTACACACCTTAGAAAAATGGAGTGGCAGAGCGAATGAACAGAACCTTGTTGGACAGAACAAGAGCCATGCTGAAGACTGCTGGTCTAGCCAAATCATTTTGGGCAGAAGCAATCAAAACTTATTATCAGCAGTGATTTTATCTTCGAGGAATATTTCGGTGTACGTTATATACAACGAACAAGAAAGATCGAAGTTGGATTTTAAATCCAGAAAGTGTATCTTCTTGGGCTAAGCTGATGGTGTCAATGGGTATCATTTGTGGGACCCCACTGCCCACAAACTTATTATCAGCAGGATTTTATCTTCGAGGAAGATGCAGTGAAGGGAGACAAATGCACACTGAACTCAGATACTACTATAATTCAGGTGAAAAATAAAGCATACGAAGATCAAGTTTCTTCTGAGGTATTACAAGAGCACGATGAGCAAGAATCAGTTGAGTCAGAGGTTTCCAAAGTTCGGCAGTCTACTCGCGAGAGGAGATCACCGGGTTGGCTTTCAGATTATGTTATTGAAAGCAATATTGCATACTGTTTATTAACGGAGGATGGTGAGCCATCGAGTTTCCAGTAAGCTACTCAAAGCTCGATGCATCCATGTGGATGACAACAATGCATGAAGAATTGGAAGCCTTGGACAAGAATAAAACTTGGGATCTTGTTACACTACCACGAGGACGGAAAGCCATCGGTAATAGATAGTTCTACAAGATCAAACGTGATAGTAATAACCAAGTGGAACGATACTGTGCAAGATTTTGGTGGTGAAAGGATATGCTCATAAATAAGGTATCGACTTCAATGAGATATTTTCTCATGTGGTTCAACTTACAACATTCAGAGTAGTATTGGCATTGTGTGCGGTGTTTGACCTACATCTAGAGCAGCTGGATGTGAAAATGACTTTTCTTCATGGGGATCTTGAAGAAGAAATTTATATGCTTCAACCAGAAGGTTTTGCTGAAATAGGCAAAGAGAACTTGGTTTTGCAGGTTGAACAAATCTATGTACGGTCTCAAACATGTGTCGATTGTACAAGAGGTTTGATGCATATATCACGAGCCTTGGGTACAACAGACTCAATGCAGATCATTGTGCTTATTTCAAGAGATCTGGGAATGAATCATTTTGTTGTTGTACGTGGATGACATGTTGGTGGCAGACCCCAACAATGATCGAGTCTAAGATTTGAAGGCACAATTGGCTAGGGAACTTGATATGAAGGACTTGAGACCAACAAACAATATTATGGGGATGCAAGTTTACCGAGACAAAAGCAGCAAGAAGATTTGACTTTCCAGAAAAATTATTTGAAGAAAATCTTGCGATGCTTCAACATGCAAGACTGTAAGCCCATTTCTACCACTCTTCCAGTTAACTTCAAGTTATCATCCGAGATGTGTCATAGCAGTGAAGCAGAGAGGATGGAAATGTCTTGAGTACCGTATGCATCTGCAGTGGGAAGTTTAATGTTCGTCATGATCAATACAAGACCAGACATTGCATAAGCAATGGGAGCAGTCAGTCGGTACATGATGAATTCTGGACAAGAGCATTGGAGTACGGTAAAGACGATCCTTAGATACATTAAGGGTACCTCGGATTCTGCATTATGTTATGGAGGATCAGATTTTATAGGGGCTATGTGGATTCAGATTATGCCGGTGATACAGATAAAAGAAAATCTACTACTGGTTATGTGTTTACACTTGCAGGAGGAGCAGTAAGCTGGGTTTCAAAACTGCAAATAGTTGTGGCATTATCTACAATGGAGGCAGAATATATGGAAGCTACTCAAGCTTGCAAGGAGACAATATGGATTCAAAGGTTATTGGAGGAGATTTGTCATAAACAAGAGAAAGTTCCTTTGTTTTGTGACAGTCAGAGTGTCTTGCACATTGTAGTACAATTTCACTTTGTTCGTGAAGTAGTAGAGGAAGAGAGTGTGGATATGCAGAAGATCCATACAAAGGAGAACCTAGCTGATATTCTTACAAAGCCGATTAATACTGATATGTTTGATTGGTGTAAATCATCAAGTGGCCTAGCAGATACGTAAGCAGCGGGGTTATGACAAGACTGAAAGGATGTGTGGAGATGCGTTTGATTCTCAATCAAATCTCCAAGTGGGAGAAATGTCGGCAATCATGTGCATTTATTGCACAATATGATTTGCTGGTGAAATGTTGGAAAACACGTGAAGCAGTTTACAGATTGGAAAATGAGCATTGAACATTAGCGAAAACAACGCTTGAAACTCCCTATGCTCATTTCCTTGATTCTATATCATCCCATTTTCAGAGTGTTCTATCAAATATACATTTGAATGTGTATTTCTATAATATTTGTGAAGTAGTTTGCTCATATATTGAGAGTGATGTTCTATTTGAAAGATAGCGAGATGTTGTAACCCACAAAATATTATAGTGGAATCTTTTCATCTTGCCCGTGGTTTTTACTCTAATAAGTTTTAGGGGTTTTTCACGTAAATTGTGGTGTCCATTTTATTCGTCATTTTGGTATTTTCTAACTCATGTTGCCGCACTTGGGGTCAACATCTAATAGTATTAAATTATAAATCAACTTGTTCTTTCGTATATACATGCGTATATGTGATTTAAAAACTACACATTTTTAATGCGGTATTCATAGAATAAGGAGCCCCAAAAAATGAAGTAGAAATTACTATTATACAGATGGGAATAGGTGGGTATCCAATTTTAGCTAGAGTATGCAAAGATAGCTGCTCAACACTTTTTGATCATACAAATGGATTTCATCTAACCTGGAGAATAATGCGTTTCAGGATTTGGTTAGAATATATACTCATAAATAATAATCCTGCCCATGTGATCCATTTCGTCGCTCCTCCTACCGTAGGTATGAACCAAAACCTGTATCAGATAAATGTGTGAAATGGGTGTGAAAGGTATTTGATGCAAATTCTGATACAGTTATGTCAAAAGAAATATATAAAAACAAAAGCGAAAACAATTGCTCAATATGATGTCTCAGGTCGATTCTCTTCTCCCCTTATTAATAAAAAAATTAAAAAAGAAATATGTAATAATGCAAATGAAAAGAATCTATGCATATCGAATACTCACTAATATTAACGGACTATTTAAAGAGTATTCGGACGTTTGGAATATAATAAACATGAGCGAAAGGGATGGCCTTACAGATAGCTTAAATCCCTTAAAAATTCCAAAATTTTAACTAAAAATATGTTATCATCATGTAAAGTAACAAAGTACATAGTATGAATGAATAGGAAGGTATATATGAGTGCTGTGTGCCCTTCAAATAAGTGGTAGTGTCATATAATTTGTAAAGTGGAACCCAAATGGACGATTGCATGCATGGCATGATATGGTCTAGGAAGAGGACAAAAGGAAGATATTGGAAAAGGGATCAAGAGGTATTATATTCTACACAAGTGGAGAACCTTTTTGGTCGGGCTTGTGGCCCGCGATCCAAGATGCATCATATTTGAATGGACACAAACTCTAGATACGTATTTGCGCGAAACTCTATCAGATAAGATGTGCATTTATAAATATATGGTCTTCGTCTTTTAAACATGGGAATCATATAAATCGAATACACTACAACAAATAATTATCGCTTTTATATAAGGATACGTCCCTCTTGGAACATCACCGATGATTTCAAGGGTTTAAAGTGTGCAGATAAGGTATATCGGTTTAGTAGTAATGCACCGAATACCAATGAGAATTCAAGATTTAGGAGGTTTGTAGACGATCTCAACGACCTAGGAAAATCAATGTTCTGCAGCAGACAAGTATAATCAGGTCTATCGAAAACCGACCCGATATTTTATTTATTGTTAGATTTCCAACGGGTACATTTGACGATAACAATGCAAATTATTAGATATGCTTCATGAACGTGTGAGTGTAATGCGCTCACACTTACCCTAAAGCATAGAAACATATGTTGCGAAAAGGTATATGAAAATAAATTTCACTTAGGAATTTGTAGGACTTCAAAAGATTATAGGAACATTTTATCAAATTTAAGAATATAAGAACACAATTATTTGTACTCTCTCATTCAATAGAAAGTGTGACATGCGTTTTATCTCCCCACAATCTCAATTTTACTCAAGGGTGTTTGCCTTCTTCATGTAAGGCAAGTATTAAAGGTAAAATGCATGCATTTCATATTAACAGAAGAGTTAAGGGTGTACCTCATAATTATCGTTTTCGCATCCCAGGAGGAACGATATCCCCGAGGAGCCCTTCGTTGACAGGAGGTTTTGAGCTTGTCATTTGGACTGCATAGGATTGGTGGACCTGGCCTTGAACACTGGGGGACTGTGTAAGTTGTACAGAATTTTCTTGAGGAAATTGGAGTCCGGGATGATAAAATTGAGAGGTAGAAGTAGCTAACTGTCTTGCAAATGTGGTCTCCTGAGGAATGATTCCACCTCTTGGAAATCCAACAGAGTGGTGACAGTGCTTCCCTTCATATGTAGTAATCACCACTGATGGATCCTTGCAGGATCGTTCAACTCTTTTTTTGACCGTGCATTTACTGTTTGTACATCGATAGTAGCTCCTGTAAAGTAGGGTACATGATCTTTGAGCTAAATCTGGCATTTTTTATTATGCTCGAATCCAGGGTCCAAGTTTTTAGAAGCTAACAGCCCTACCACAATTCTAACTGATTATCTTAAGTGCTCTAAATTTACCGCTCCATTGCATGTGTTCGTTATCCTTAAAATTAGAGTTATCTCAAGATTTTGTTTTTGTGTACTAAAGCTTTTTATTCTATGACAGCTTAGGACTGAACGATTCTATATAATACGACACTTGCACGTACTAGAAGTATTACAACTAAAATACTAGAATTTAAGTTAAATAGCCGAACAAGAAAGTTTGAATGTATCTCAATCAATACTCAAACCGCAAACACGAGGGCAGATCAACTAGCCAAGACGTCGAATTTCATATACAAGAAAGCGAAGGCCAGGAGCAAGGCTATTGCTTTTTTAGTTATCATTGATTCACTGCACTAGAAGGAAAAAAGTTAACTAACAATTAATAAATTACTCCACCTTGTTTGTCGATAATACTAATACTAGGTAACATAGGAAGTTGTAAGCGCAGAATCAACATCACAGCATCACTCTTCACAGTATTAGTGATCAATTTGGTCGAAACAATCAACAAGACACTACGTGTATCTTGAACTTTTAAAAATAACAATGGATGATATCCAAAATTATCTTGGTGATAAATTCATAAATCATTGGAGGCCAAATCGATGTCCATTTTCTTTTCCAGGGATCTTACGATATTTCTATTAAGAGAAGTATGTGAGTACAGGTTTGCATGTTAATTTTCTTTTTTCCTTTCTTTTTTATTATAGGGAACTAACAATTGATGGAGCTACTGTATAGAACATATACCTTGGAAATGGACTATTCTTAACAGCTTTCTGTCCATACTTTCGCCATCTATATCCATCTTCTAGATGATCAACGTCACTTTTAGTCATAAAGGCAAATCGTGGTTGTCGAATTCGCTTTTGGCCCTTCTTCTTAGTCTTGATCCTGCACAATATTCATCCTTTTTTATATATTCGAACCACCCAAACCATAATCACATATACAAAAACACAAGGCAGAACCGTTATGTTAAGTTCACGCAACTGTGGGTAAATGATGAGTATTAACTGTTGAATAATAGTTCAAACAAAGTGGCTCTTTCCTGTGCAATTGAAGACCATTCAGAAGCTTGGAATTCAAAGATGGTAGAATACAACTTTGAATTTGATAACCTCCGATAGGGTTTTCTGCAACTATAAATATCCCTCAACACATCCTCAAATAATAATCCCTTCTTCTGAATTCTCTCTAATATATTAAGCATTCAAGCTTGTATATCTGATTCTGTGAGTTGTGAGGTGATCCGGGAGAGTTTGTAATTCTCGATCTGAAATATTCAATATATTGTGTTTGCTTCCCGTGGACGTAGGCAATTGCCGAACCACGTAAATATTCGTGTTCTTGTGTGTGTATGATTTTTGCACTTTATTTTGGGTATTCTGGCACAACAATTGGTATCAGAGCCATGTGTTCGTGAAAATGCCCGAAAATTGAAAGTGTCCGAAATTGATTTTTGATCATACTACTAGATTCGTCTCGTCGACGGAAGTCCGGAACAATTTTCAGTTCGCAATTTCAACTTCCGAGTCAACGAGAAATTAAATTTAAAGTTTTAGAAATATTCTGAAATTTTTTTCAGAAACAAAGGTCTGTGTACGTGCATGTTGTTGAAGAAGAAATGATCCGATCCAACTTCAAAATCGGATCTGGGTGGTCGACCCAAAAACCAGCCCGACGAACTAGCCCGCCCGATTCAGGCCCGAAACTACCGACCCAGCCCGAACCGGGCCCGGCCCACCGGTCAGCTGAACCAAATTGAACCAGCTGGTTCGACCGAACCGGCTCTGAACCGGTCCAGACGGTCCAAAACTGAAATAGCCCGGTTTTGCTCGTTTTACGTCCGATTTTGTTGATCCAAGACTGATTTCCTACTATTTCGACCCATCCGGACGCAACGGTAGCATCGGTTTCTGCTAAAAAGCTACCCAAAATGTCGAAGTAATGGATGAAGAAGCATCCACTAGCGGTTCAGTGCGACGAACCATGTTATCCAATGCGAAGTTCGAGGTGGAGAAATTTGACGGCACCAACAACTTTGGCATGTGGCAATGTGAAGTATTAGATCTCTTATTCCGTGAGGGATCTAATATAGCTTTGGAGTCTAAGCCCAATGACATGTCACCTGAGGATTGGAACTATGTCAACCGGCAAGCTTGCGGGACAATCCGGCTCTGCTTATCCAAGGAGCAGAAGTATTTTGTCATGAAAGAAACGTCCGCAACGAGTCTCTGGAAGAAGCTGGAGGACAAATACATGACGAAAAGCATAGAGAACCGGCTCTATCTGAAAAAGAAGCTTTTTCGTTTTCAGTATAAGAAAGGTACGCCAATGATTGAGCATCTTGATAATTTCAACAAAATTATTGCCGATCTGCAAAATCTGGAGGTTGAAGTTCAAGATGAAGATATGGCGTTATTGTTGTTAAATTCCCTGCCCGAATCTTATGATCATCTGACCACGACTTTGTTATACGGCAAAGACGATGTCAAATTCATGGATGTTTCAAATGCGTTGGTAAACAATGAATATCGGAGGAAAGACCAGTATGATCATAGAGATACCACGTCTGAAGCACAGATGGTATCCAGAGGGAGAAATAACAACAAACAATATGTCAAGGGACGAGGCAGATCCAGATCGAAGTCCAGAGGAGAATCAACACGGAGACGTCCTGCAAAGGATGAATGTGCCTATTGTCATCAGAAAGGGCACTGGAAGAAGGATTGTCCTAACAAGGATAAGCCAAATGCGAATGTGGCACAACAATATTCTAACAATGAAGATGATTCGGCATTCTCGGTTTCATCATCTTCATTCAATTCATCTGATAGATGGATTCTGGATTCTGGTTGTTCTTATCATATGTGCCCACATCGCCAGTGGTTCTCAGACTTTGAAGAAATCAATGGTGGGGTTGTCCTTATGGGCAACGATAATGCCTGTCAAACAAAAGGCATCGGTATAGTCCGCTTAAAGATGCACGACGGTACTATCAAACAACTTACAGAAGTGAGATATGTTCCTGATCTGAAGAAGAATCTGATCTCACTTGGAGTCCTCGAGTCCAATGGATACAAGATAACCATGGAGGGCGGAATTCTAAAAGTTGTACGAGGTGCACTCTTAGCGATGAAAGGTACTCGAGAAAGAAATCTATATTTTCTGGATGGTCACACATTTTCTGGGAGAGCTGCAGTCTCCACTAGCACTGTTGAAGATTCACCTGATACCTCACGGCTCTGGCATATGCGCTTGGGACATGCCGGTGAGAAGGCTTTGCAAAATTTAGTGAATCGAGGTGTTCTGAAAGGTGCCAAAAGTGGGAAACTTGACTTCTGTGAACATTGTGTCTTGGGCAAGCAGACACGCGTCAAGTTTGGTACCGCTATCCATCGTACCAAAGGAATACTGGACTATGTGCACACCGACGTTTGGGGACCTGCTCAGAACGCTTCATTGGGAGGTAAACGTTGGTTCGTTACTTTTATAGACGATTTCTCGAGATATGTCTGGGTGTATACTATGAATCATAAGGATGAAGTTCTGGACATCTTCCTCAACTGGAAGAAGATGATCGAAACCCAGACCGGAAGAAAGATAAAGAGGCTCAGATCTGATAATGGTGGAGAATACAAGTCAGACCCATTTCAGAAAACCTGCCAGAAAGAAGGGATAGTCAGACATTTCACCGTATCAGGCACGCCACAGCAAAATGGTGTAGCAGAACGTATGAATCATACTCTGATTGATAAAGTTCGCTGCATGTTATCCCAATCTGGACTGAGCAAGACATTCTGGGCTGAAGCCTTGTCAATGCCTCTTATATCATCAACAGGCTACCAACTTCTGCACTAGAAGGAAAAACTCCGAAGGAGGTATGGTCTGGACGACCCGTTTCTGATTATGATTCTCTGCATATATTTGGGTGTCCCGCATACTTTCACGTCAGAAAATCAAAGTTGGAACCTAGAGCCGAGAAAGCTATTTTCATGGGCTTTAGTGAAGGAGTTAAAGCATTCCGTCTATGGAACCCCGAGTCAAAGAAGATTGTCTTGAGCCGAGACGTTACCTTTGACGAATCCGTAATGCTGAAACAGAAAGAGTCAGAGATAGAGAACCAAGATCCGAGTTCTCGGTTGCAGGTGGAGTTCGAGATTCCCACAACTCCAGACCAACATGTTCAGATTGATGATCATCCTGAAGAAGACTCTGACGATCAGATTGATGACTCTGTTCAAACGGAGGTACCGGATTCAGCATCAGTACAGAATTCTATTGCTACCAGTAAACCAAAGAGAATTATCCGGAAACCTGCTCGGTTTACTGATATGGTAGCGTTCGCTCTTCCAATTGATCAAGTTGGTATTCCGTATAACTACAAAGAAGCTATGTGTAGTACAGAAAAGGCCATGTGGAAGACGGCGATGGATGAAGAAATGAAATCGCTTTATCAAAATAAAACATGGAAGCTTATTCCACTTCCTAAAGGAAAGAAAACGATTGGATGTAAGTGGGTCTTTGCAAAGAAGGAAGATGCATCAGGCAAAGACAGTATCAGATACAAAGCTAGACTAGTAGCAAAACGCTACGCCCAGAAAGAAGGAATAGACTATGATGAGATTTTCTCACCTGTTGTAAAGCATTCGTCTATTCGACTCTTACTAGCTTTGGTTGCACAGTTTGACCTCGAGCTAGCCCAGCTTGACGTCAAAACGACATTCCTTCATGGAACTTTGGACGAGGAGATCTATATGGCTCAACCTGATGGATTCAAAGTTTCCGGTCATGAAAATTGGGCTTGTAAGCTCGACAAGTCACTCTATGGTCTCAAGCGGTCACCGAGACAGTGGTACAAACGGTTTGACGGCTTTATGAAGAAACAGAGGTACACACGCAGTCAGTTTGATCATTGTGTCTACCTGAAAAAACTCCAAGATGGTACATTTATCTATCTGTTCTTATATGTTGATGATATGCTGATCGCATCTAAAAGCAAGATAGAGATTGATAAACTAAAGGCTCAGCTCAGCTCAGAATTTGAGATGAAAGATCTTGGAGAGGCCAAGAAGATTCTTGGAATGGAGATCAAGAGAGAAAGAACAAAGGGCACAGTCTGTCTGACACAGACTCAGTATCTGAAGAATGTACTCCAAAGATTTGGTATAGATGGAAATACCAAACCTGTAAGTACTCCGTTAGCTCCGCATTTCAAATTGAGTGCATCAATGTCTCCTACTATAGATGCCGAGATGAGACAAATGGATAGCATTCCTTATGCAAATGCTGTCGGAGCTCTGATGTATGCAATGGTGTGCACAAGACCTGATATTTCTCATGCAGTTAGCATGGTGAGCCGATACATGCACAACCCTGGTAAAGAACATTGGAATGCAATAAAGTGGATTCTACGGTATATTCAGGGTACCGTGGATGTTGGTCTAAAATTTCAGAAAGACGAGATCAGTCGTCTAGTTGGATATGTCGATTCTGATTATGCTGGTGATCTTGATAAGCGTCGATCAACTACTGGTTATGTATTTACAATGGCAGGAGGACCAGTGAGTTGAAGATCCACGCTACAGTCTACAGTTGCTTTGTTTACTACAGAGGCAGAGTATATGGCGATCACAGAAGCATTCAAGGAAGGCATCTGGTTGCATAATTTGGTGAAAGACTTGGGCATCAGGCAGAAAAATACAGAGATTTTCTGTGACAGTCAAAGTGCCATATGTCTGGCAAAGAATCAAGTCCATCACAGTCGCACCAAACACATTGATGTTCGCTACCACTTTGTTCGGGAAATAGTAGAAGAGGGAGATATTCTACTCAAAAAAATCGGGACTGCAGACAATCCTGCAGACATGTTAACAAAGGTGGTAACAGGGATCAAGTTTCAACACTGCTTGAACCTGATCAACATCTCTCGAGTATCAAACGCCTAGGGCGTACTGAAGGAGGCAACACATATTGACTGGAAAATCGCCAAGGTGGAGATTGTTGAATAATAGTTCAAACAAAGTGGCTCTTTCCTGTGCAATTGAAGACCATCCAGAAGCTTGAAATTCAAAGATGGTAGAATACAACTTTGAATTTGATTACCTCCGAGAGGGTTTTCTGCAACTATAAATATCCCTCAACACATCCTCAAATAATAATCCTTTCTTCTGAATTCTCTCTAATATATTAAGCATTCAAGCTTGTATATCTGATTCTGTGAGTTGTGAGGTGATCCGGGAGAGTTTGTAATTCTCGATCTGAAAATATATTGTGTTTGCTTCCCGTGGACGTAGGCAATTGCCGAACCACGTAAATATTCGTGTTCTTGTGTGTGTATGATTTTTGCACTTTATTTTGGGTATTCTGGCACAACAATTGGTATCAGAGCCATGTGTTCGTGAAAATGCCCGAAAATTGAAAGGGTCCGAAATTGATTTCTGATCATACTACTAGATTCGTCTCGTCGACGGAAGTCCGGAACAATTTTCGGTTCGCAATTTCGACTTCCGAGTCAACGGGAAATTAAATTTAAAGTTTTAGAAATATTATGAAATTTTTTTCAGAAACAAAGGTCTGTGTACGTGCATGTTGTTGGAGAAGAAAGGATCCGATCCAACTTCAAAATCGGATCTGGGTCGACCCAAAAACCGCCCCGACGAACCAGCCCGACCGATTCAGGCCCGAAACTACCGGCCCAGCCCGAACCGGGCCCGGCCCACCGGTCAGCTGAACCAAATTGAACCAGCTGGTTCGACCGAACCGGCTCTGAACCGGTCCAGACGATCCAAAACTGAAGAAATGGCAAAACACATTAAGAAGATGCATCTCCAGGTGCATGACCGAATTGAGAAACAAAATGAGAAGTACAAAAAGAAGGCTGATAAACACTGAAGACCAGCTGCCTTCAACGAAGGAGATTTGGTTTGGATACATCTTCGGAAGGAAAGATTTCCAAGGGGTACCCATGGAAAGCTTAAGGAGCGTATTGCTGGTCCATTCAAGGTTCTCAAACGCATTGGTGAGAATGTGTATAAGATTGAACTCCCAGGAAAGTTTGGTGTCTCTGCAACATTTATTGTTGCTGATTTATCCCCTTATCACCATGATGAAGAAGACAACTCAGGGACGAGTTTGTCAGCAGCGGAAGCGAATGATCCAGAATCTGAACTTTTCGAAGGACGGAAGTAAAGAGCCAAAAGTCACTTTCTAGAAGTGACTTTCAAAATAATTCAAGCATATTAAGTAATTAGGTTCAAGTGTATTTGTCTTAATTAGAGTCACGCATGTTAAGTCATTAGGTTCAAGTGTATTTGTCTTAATTAGAGTCATGCATGTTAAGTAATTAGGTTCAAGTGTATTTGTGTTAATTAGATTCATGCATGTTAAGTGTTAGAAATCTTTAAATAGGTGCATGTATTATCAATACAAGGGGGGAGACATGAAAGATATTAATCTTTTTGATTATTAGTGAAGATGAATTTCTTCTGATTAATTCAATTGTCATTTGGTGGATTCCTAGACATTGAATCATACACAAATTATATTAATCTTAGGTGGATTCCTTTGAAAAGTACAAGTCACTAAAAATTCTATGGATCCAAGTTCCCATCATCTGTTCCACAATCGACCAATACTTCTACACAATTCTCCACGCACCGCGAGCTACCCCTCTCAAAGCATCATTTAACGGTATCAATCATCAATTTTTTCTTCGTAAATGATCTGCCAATATTTAGTAGGTGCATTATTTCAATGAAGAAATATAAAAGGTTTGCATCCAATGAAAGCAACAAGGCTATAACTTTAAAAGATGCAATGTATCATGTTTATAGTTTGGGAAACGAAAATTTATTTACAACTATGAAACAAATTATAAAAGCCGGGGAAGGGAAAACACTTTTACTACACGGGATAGAAAATGCAGATTGTTGCACCATCTTAAAATTGGTTCAATCCACAATCTTTCATTGCAACTGTAGGCTTTGATTTCCCGACAGGTGCTAGAACACTCTCACATCAACTTCATGCATTTACAATACTTCCAAAGCGGCACGTCACTTTTTTCAATCATGACATATATATATATATATATATATATATATATATATATATATATATATATATATATATATATATATATATATATGGTGCACCTTTACTGCTTAAGATACGTTTTTGTTGATTTTATGCCATACAAAACCATAGAAATTAAACGAAAGGTTAATCCTAACTACTTACTGCGCTTAAAAAAAAAACTAAAAAAAGCTGTCAAAGAAAATAATTTGATAAGTTATGAAAATAAAATGATACGTAAGACATAAAAGAAATGAATTGGAAGGTTATCCGTACCAGTTGTTGCCCTTCAAAAAAAAAAAAACTGTCAAATAAATTAATTTGATACGTTGTGAAAATAAAATGATACATATAATATAAGACATATAAAAGGCTACGTTGTATGACTTGACCGCACATCTGCAACGAAAGTTTAGCTTCTAACCCACACAAGAAAAACAAAATAAAGGCATGGTCGTAAAATTTATATAATCTAACGTGAAATCGTAATGAAGTATTGGACCATCATCACAAGGATAATGATCAGTTTACAGAAACAGCAAGCATAATGCTTGGAAAACATCCCATCTTTCTCGACAAATTCTTAAATATAAATTGTGGTTAATGCAATATATATAAAAGAACTTCCGGAAAGTGGCGATGAAATGAAAGTGAAAAGCGGTTCTCCAGATGAAATGTTTGGATTTTACTAGAGGACAAACTATTATTGATTTTTGGCTAGTAGCGTAAGAAGAAAGAAATATTCGAAAATAAATTATTTAAAAAAATTTTGAACAAAAGAATCCATAGCACTTGATTGCCGCCGCAATAGCGGCTGCGCATATTTGGTAAATACCCATAAAGCCCCTAAGATATCCTCAAACTCCACATATACCTAGCCCACAATTTGCGTCCACAGTTGATGCTTCTAGAGACTCTGAAAATATTGTACGGACACTCATGAGGAAAACGGATGAGCGTGTCCTGCATTTCCCAGTTCTCACAGTGCGGTTTCAAACTCATGAACTAAGTTATATATTTTGCCCACACATGCATGCAGTTACGCTAATACACTCACGCTGTGTCGGACGGCGGATGGGAGCTGGTTCCACCGGAGGCGGTCGACTTCTCCGGCCGATCATCACACGAGCTGGAAGATACCGATGGATTCGAAGCAGAAGCAGACACCATTTTCTCCTCCTCCGCCAGTACCATTGACTCAGTACTCCGAGGAGTTGATGAGGTAGCGTAAACATAATCATCCGGTCGGGTTCGCGCAAAACCGGATTCAATCCGATCCAAACCGTCAAAACATCCGTCTCCTCCGCCACCGACAGCAGATTCAGCCGGAAAATTCCAAGCGAACTCCTGTAATGCGCCGCTAACTTTATAATCACCTCCGAAGAAACAGCCGTCATTCAAACCCTCGGAATCCGCCAGGGGCCAGCTCGACTCTGCCGCAATTTCAGGATCAACCTGCTTCCCAGACATAACTCGCCGCCGAGTCGCATAAACCTCGAAATCACCGACAACTGAACCTATGTATATCCGTAAATTCGCGCGATAATCAACTGGAGAAGAGCGCGAATTCCCGAGGAGAAAACGACATGGAGACGGAAAACTAGGGTTTCCGAAGTGGGAAAGATAATTTTACGCGTAGTGGTCTTTTGGGAAGAACCTGTTATTGTTAGATTTGATCCGATTTGATTTCTTTATTTATTTTAGGGAAATAAAAAGATAATTTAAAAAAATTCGGCGTCAACCCTTAAATAGTACAGGCGGGGAGAGGCTGAAAAGGAAGCCGCATATGGAAAAAGTTGCTTTTGTTTAAACTCCATAATCGCATAATCGACGGCCACATAATATTTAATATAGGGAGATAAGATGATATAAATATTAAGAAAAATGAAATATGTAGAACAATATGCTATAAAATTGGTCATTAAATCTAACACTTACTGTTTACCAAAAATAGATTTTAATAAAATTATAATTCATATTTTTTAAATCGTACTATCATCTAAATATCATATTTTGATTGTCATCTTAACAATGTAGAACGTAACCATAGCAATGATAATTTATTATATGATATGCTCATTAATATAAAAAATCTAGACTGTATACTCGATTATCGTAAAATGCGCCAGTTAATGTCACTGTCTAGTGTCAATCATATATGCAATTAATTTTGTAGATAACAATAATCAATCTCGACTTGCCCAATTTATTGTACTATTTTATTTACATAAGACGTTAAATACGATTATCGAAATCTAAGATATTCCGTAGATATAGAATAGTAGTATCTTGGATTGGGTCGAGAAATTTGAAACGATGGATTTTAGATTCATAATATCAAATTGTTTCAACTTATGTGGTTGAATTTAATTTTGTTGAACTTTAAAAATTCTACATAATAATATAAATTGGTAATTATAATAGATTTCAAATACATGTGTAAGTTATTTGACTTAAAGTTTAGAATTTTTTCTCAAATTAAATATCTTCACCGAAGAAATCGTTCTATTCAAATACGACCTTAATTAATTGGCTTGTTTAGAATTCCTATATTATGACCCCAAATAAATATGTAGTGTTATAATTGTTAAATATATTAGATTCATTATTTATTTATCTTTAATAATAGTATTCAAAGTAAGCCGTATCCTAAAGTTGCTCTTGATTAATGCGGTTTTTTTAAGTCTAAAGGTCATTGGAAAACTCAATGTCCTCAGTTATTGAATAGAGACAAACTCCAACAACGGCGACCACATCAGTCCCAACAACCACATCCACAACAACAGCATCAGGTTCATCCACCATGGAAGTCTAGAAATCAATCGTCTCAGTGGACTTACAAACCACCTCCACCTAATACATCTATGGTTGCACCATTTGTAGACCCTTTTACATTTGAGCAGTTTTAGAAGTTCCTCGCACAACACCTTCATGCCATGTCTGCCACCTCTCATATAGGTTTGTCATCATCTAGTTCATCAGGTATGTCATCTTCTTTGTGGGTCTTAGATTCTGGCGCTTCTCATCATATTTCTCCAAATTTGTCAGCTTTTGTTTCTTTATCACCGAAGCCTTCAGTGTCAGTTATGACTGCTGATGGCACCCCTATGCAATTAATTTGTGTTGGTTCAGTTGTCACACATAGTTTGTCTCTTCATAGTGTATACCATATTCATAGTCTTGCATTGAATCTTGTTTCCGTTAGTCAATTATGTGAATCTGGATACTTTAGTCTTCTTTTCCTCTTCCGCTTGTTATGCGCAGGACTCGCAATCACAGAAGCTGATTGGGACAGGCCATAGACAAGGGGGGCTTTATGTTTTGGACGAGCTCAAAGTACCAGAGGTCGCAACCTTTGCTGTTGGCTTGTCATCATTTCGTTTGAGTTCTTCTTCTTCTATTTTTTATTTATGGCATACTAGCCTTGGTCAAGTTTCAGTGTCTAGTTTAAAGTTTTTAGCGTCTACAGAAGTATTGAAAAATTTACAAACTCGTGATATTTCTGATTGTAGTCGTTGCAAATTAGCAAAATTTCCGCTTTATCTTTTTAGTTGCTCCATTTGATCTAGGTCATTCTGATGTCTGGGACCCACTCCAATAACTACAAAGGGGGTTCACGAAATTATGTTTCATTTATTGATGATTATACTCGTTATCCTTGGGTTTATCTTATGAAACGTCGCTCTGACTTCCTCAGCATTTTCAATGATTTTGAGCCTTTGTCAAAACTCAGCATTCTGTTATAATCAAGTGCTTTCAATGTGATTTGGGTGGGGAATATACTTCTAATGCTTTTTCTGACTTGATTGTTTTTTATGTAACTCTTCATCAAAACTGCTTGCACAGACACTCCTGAGCAGAATGGTGTTGCTGAAAGGAAACATAGACACATTGTTGAAACTGCACGTTCTTTATTGTTGTCTGCCAATGTTCCTAGTGAGTCTTGGGGAGAGTCAATTCTTACTGCTCCTAATTTGATTAATAGGATTCCAATTTCACACAATTTGGGTTTGTCACATTTCTAGAAATTATATGACTACACTCCTGATTACTCTTCCCTGCATGCTTTTGGCTCTGCTTGTTTTGTACTTCGTGTTTTATGTTTTTTTTTTTTTATCTCAAAGTGTATCTTAGGAATGTAGTAGTAATAAAATAACAATGGCTTTAAAGTTTTACGTCGATGCGAGATATGAAATCTTCGTCCTTAAGACAATATTGTCCTGCCTTGGTACTAACGGTTTGCTATGACAATTTTTATCCCAAGATACAACGACTATGACTTGTGATAGTATCACTCCAAATCACAAGTCCTCAAACCACAAAGGTTCAAAACACTCAAAAAGAAGAAACTTGATGAACAAACAAAATGCTCTCAATTTAATCTTTTGGTTTGATGTAGATTTCGAAATCTAATAATGAAACAAGTGACGGATTGGTTGTATTTATAGTAAACCAATAAATAATTTCAAATGGACACCATTTGGAGGCACCACATCGCGAAAATACACACCCGAACATGAATGTACACACTATTTCACGCAATAGAAACATGGCTCGATCGATCGAGCTCCTACACCAAACGAAAAGAAAATTTCTGATGACCTCGATCAATCAAGCTCTGAAACAATTTTTTTTCTTTTTCATTTATTTATTTCATTTTCCAACACTTCGTCCTCATGTCGAGCATAGTAAATTGTCTTCACGGTCTGTTTTTTGTGTCTTTCTGGGTTATGGTGTGGGACAGAAATGATATCGTTGTTGTAATCCAGTTAGTCAGAAAATATATACCTCTCGTCATGTTGTGTTTCTTGAACATATACCTTTCTTTTCTATCCCTGTTAGTTCTCATAATATGACCAGGTCTGATCTCGTGTGCATTGATCAGTTTACCATTGATACCAGTGTTGTCACCCCCTGTTCCACACTCATTTACTCCCACTTCAGATTATGATTCATGTAGTGTCCCGGTTGACAGTTCTGCTAATGCTGGTACTTTGGTTCCCCATACATCAATTGCTCCATCTCATCATACTGTTGTTCAATCACCTTCTAAGACTGCGGATACGCATCCTCCTCCTCGTCGCTATCCTACGCATACTTGTAAATCTACTCAACTACCTGATTTTGCGTACTCTTGTTATTATAGCTCTTTTATTTCATTTCTAGCCTCTATTCACCGTCTTTCTGAGCCTTCATCCTATAGAGAGGCAGTTTGTGACCCACTTTGGCATGATGCGATGGCTGAGGAGCTTACTGCTCTACATCAAACTCACACTTGCGACTTGGTATTTTCACCGCCAGGAAAACGAGCAATTAGTTCTCGTTGGGTCTATAAAATCAAAACCCAGTCAGATGGATCTATTGAGAGATACAAAGCCCGATTGGTCGCTAAGGGGTACTCTCAGGAGTATGGCATGGATTATGACGAGACTTTTGCACTTGTTACAAAAATGACTACTGTTCTCACTCTCATTGCAGTTGCCTCTGTTCGTCAATGGCAAATATCTCAAATGGATGTGAAAAACACTTCTTGAATGGCAACCTTCAAGAAGAAGTCTACATGGTTCCTCCTCCTGGTATTTCTCATCAACCTGGTGAAGTTTGCAGACTCAGAAAGGCTCTTTATGGTCTCAAACAAGCACCTCAAGCCTGGTTTAATAAGTTCTCTATTGTGATTACTTCACTTGGTTTCTGTCCTAGCCATCGCGACTCACCATTATTTATCAGATGCACTGTTGCAGGTCATATCTTGCTTTTTTTGCATGTTGATGACATGATTATAACTGGTGATGATGTTGATGGGATTGTTGTATCGAACTCAGAGTTAGCTCGTTATTTTGCAATGAAGGTGTGATGCCCCGAAATTGATTATATGCAATCTTGGCTTTAATGATGGTTATATGATGAATTATGTTGGTAATTGATTTATGTGATGGGTAATGAAGTGTTAACATGATTAAATTATATTGATTGTCAATTATGAGGAAAGCATGATTTAGAGGAAGCTTAAAGCATTTTTGTAAATGCTTTTAAATACCATGTTTGAGTGTTTTATACATCATGTTAACTTTGGGGTATAATTTTAATATTAACCTTATAACCCCCTTTTTCCACTATACCCACTTACTTTACCAATCACTTTTAAAATCCCCAATTCATTCCTCAACCCTAACCCAGCTCCCATTTTCGAAATTCACCAAGGAAGGAGAAGGAAAGCTTCACAAAACCTTTGTTTGTGTGATCTTTGTTAAGATTTGGAGCCTACAAGAGGTATGGAACCCTTCCTAAAGTTTTTATGATGTTTGGTTTTTGAAATGGGATGATTTTGAAGTGTTTTCGGTGGATTTGTTTTGGGTATATGTTATGCATGTTTGGGGTATGATTTATGAAGTGTTTTATGTGGGTTTTAGTGGGTTATGATGTTGTTGTTGTTGTAGGAAAGTTTGGGTTTGAATGGTTTAAGATGGAGCTTGAAAAATGCTCAAAAATGGCGAAAAATCGCGCACCAGCAGGTGGCGATCGATCCCCTGAAATGAGGCGATCGATCGCCGAAGGCCAGTAGCCATTTCGCGTATCAGGCAATCGATCGCCTCAAATAAAGCGATCGATCGCCGCAAGGCAAAAAGTGAGGCGATCGATCGCCTCGCGTAGCGATCGATCGCCGCTGCTTAAAAAGTGGAAAATGATGAATTTTGATGAATTTTTGGTATTTGGCTATTATTTAGCATCTAATATCGATTTGTATGGTTGTGTAGAACCATCCCAGGTACCCACAACGTCAAGAAGATAAAGTTCTCCAACTTCTCAACTTTTGGGAATTAAGGTACGTAAGACGCGTACGGGCATCTGACGGTAACATATTCTTACACTATGACTATGCAATAATTGTATAAGTCTTTAAGATGTTTATGATGATGATGTTTATGATGAGTGAAGAGGATATGATGTTTATGATGATGATTATGATAAGTAAGTTTATGATGATGATGTTTATGATGAGTGAAGAGGATATGATGTATATGAGGATGATTATGAAAAGTAACGATGATGTTTATATGATGTCTATATAATGATACGATGTTATGATATGGTAAGAGACCATACGATTGGGTAAGATGCCCACGTGGTAAGATGCCACACGATGTTATGATATGGTAAGATGCCATACGATTGGGTAAGACGCTCACGTGGTAAGATGCCACACGATGTTATGATATGGTAAGATGACATACGATTGGGTAAGACGCCCACGTGGTAAGATGCCACACAATATTATGATATGGTAAGATGCCATACGATAGGGTAAGATGCCCACGTGGTAAGATGCCATACGATATTATGATATGGTAAGATGCCATACGATAGGGTAAGATGCCCACGTGGTAAGATGCCACACGATATTATGATATGGTAAGATGTCATACGATGGGGTAAGATGCCCATATGCACGAATGTGAATCAGGGTCAACAAGAAGAAGCTGACGAATAACCAGCATGTTTACTTAACTAAGATTTCGTACATTTACTGTTATATTTTGTTATGATGCTTATATGATGATGATGTTATAAGATGATGATGTTATAAGATGATGATACTATAAGATGATGATACTATAAAATGATGATGCTTATATGATGATGATGTTATAGGATGATGATATTTATAAGATGATGATGCTATAAGATGATGATGCTATAAGATGATGATGCTTATATGATGATGGTGTTATAAGATGATGATATTTATAAGATGATAATGCTTATGTGATGATGATGTTATAAGATGATGATATTTATAAGATGATGATTTTAATCATTCACGTCAAGAATAAATGATTATATGCATGGCTATGAAACAGGGACAACCAAATAGGGCTAATGCGATTAACCAGGAAGTATATGTTACCAATTATTTTCATGCATTTATTTATATGCCATTACCTTATGATGTTAAGTAACGATGTACATGCTCATGATAGGTTGTTCCTGTAGGTACACTTTTGGACCGAAGGGCCTAGGGTCGGGTTGAGACAGTGAGCTAAAAAGAACAAGATGAATATAGGAATACAGGATTTTGATAGTATCTACTCTAGGAGTAGTGTAAATCTATAGCTTTAACATTCATTATTGAGAATGTAATTAAATAGCTTTTGAAATTTATGTTGGCCTGTAATCTTATTAGCTCAAAGCTACAACCGGAACCCTTAAAAGGTTATGGATGCATGATTAGTCCATAATATGTGTATAATATATGATGTTAAGGTAGGAAGACCCTACATTAGTGGTATCAGAGCAGTGGTTAGAGAACCCGGGAATGAGTGAAGGGTAGCCTTAGCAATAAGTTGGCTAGGTGCTTACTTTTAAACATGTTTTATGCATATGTTGCATATGAAGTATATGATGTTGTACTAACATGTTTTGTTTCTCTAACGATGTATTATATGAACTGCTTTTGGGTATTGTTGTTAACCCTTGTACACAGACGCATCATTGCAGGGTTTGGGCGGTGTATTGATGCAGGAGAAGCACGTGGTGGCTTATGCTTCGAGACAGTTGAAGCCTCATGAGACCAGATACCCAGTCCATGATCTGGAACTGGCGGCCATCATTTTCTCCTTGAAGATTTGGCGTCATTATCTTTATGGTACGACGTTTACCATCTATACGGACCATAAGAGCCTGGAGTTTCTATTCACTCAGGCTGAACTGAATATGCGTCAAAGAAGATGAATGGATTTGCTCAAGGATTATGACTGTGAGATTGAGTATCATCCTGGTAAAGCAAATTTGATAGCAGACGCCTTAAGTCGGAAGGTGAAGAGTACTGCTAAAGACGCTAGGTGTTTATCAGCGATGATGACTTCTTATTGCCATCTGGGCTATGATTTCGATGTGGACACGTCACCGGTGTGAGTGTCGACCTCGTTGACCGAGCCAGACATATTTGAGGCTATCAGGAAAGCCCAGAGGTCGGATGATGAGGTTCAGAGATGGTCATCGATAGTACTTCAGGGACAACCATCAAAGTTCAGAGTGGCAGAAGATGATTCCTTGAGACTGGGCAACCGATGGGTAGTCCCAGATACACCAGAGTTGCGTAGAGGAATATTGGAGCGAGCTCACAGTAGTCGGTTCAGTATCCATCCAGGAGGAAGGAAGATGTACAAGGACCTATGCGGTCAATTCTGGTGGAGACGCATGAAGCGTGATGTGATCACTTTTGTTAAAAGATGTTTGATCTGCCAGCAGGTAAAGGCAGAAAGGCAGAGGCCTGGTGGCGAGCTGAAGAGCTTGAAAGTTCCTAAGTGGAAGTGAGAGCATATATCTATGGACTTCGTGACCCACTTGCCAAGAACGGCCTCTGGATTTGATGCGATCTGGGTGATCGTGGATAGGCTGACGAAGGTAGCTCATTTCATCCCTTACAGTATGACTTTCACGTATCTAAAGATGGCCCAATTATATGTACGTGATGTAGTGAGGTTGCATGGGGTTCCAGTCTCGATTGTGTCTGACAGAGACCCAAGGTTTACTTCTCATTTCTGGGAGGGTCTCCAGACAGCTTTGGGCACCGAGGTGAGACTGAGTACAACTTATCACCCTCAGACAGACGGCAAAACAGAGCGTACCATACAGATGCTCGAAGATATGCTGAGGGCATGTGTTTTGAAGTTTGATACTCCGTGGCAAGATTCTATACCACTGGTAGAGTTCTCCTATAACAACAGCTATCAGGCGAGCATTCAAATGGCCCCTTTTGAAGCTCTTTATGGACGACGATGTAGGTCACCGCTGTATTGGGAGGACTTGACTAGTAAAGCGGTCGGAGGACCGGATATGATTAAGGGCATGGAAGAAAAGATTAAGTTGACACGCCAAAAGATGAAAGCGGCCCAGGATAGGCAAGCAGCCTATGCCAATAAGCGACGACGACCGCTAGAATTCCAAGTAGGAGACAAGGTCTTCTTGAAAATCTCACCCTTCAGGGGTGTAGTTCGTTTTGGTATGCGGGGGAAGTTATCCCCGAGGTATGTTGGGCCATATGAAGTATTGCAGCGTATCGGTACTTTGGCTTACCGTTTGGCTCTACCGCCGTCTTTATCTGGGATTCATGATATTTTCCATGTCTCTATGTTACGGAAGTATGAGCCAGACCCGTCTCATGTATTACAGCCTACCGAAGTACAGTTAGATTCAGATGTATCATACGTAGAACGACCGGTCAGAATTCTGGGTTGTGAAGATTTCAGATTACGAAGTAAAGTTATACCAATGGTCAAAGTTCAGTGGGATCGTCGGGGTGTCGAGGAGGCTACGTGGGAGACGGAACGGCATATTGTGCAGCGTTACCCGGAACTATTTTCTGGTCTGATTTATGTTTAGTTTCTTTGTGGGTAAGTGCGTGCGATTTCGAGAATGAAATCTTATAAGTAGGGGAGTAATGTGATGCCCCGAAATTGATTATATGCAATTTTGGCTTTAATGATGGTTATATGATGAATTATGTTGGTAATTGATTTATGTGATGGGTAATGAAGTGTTAACATGATTTAATTATATTGATTGTCAATTATGAGGAAAGCATGATTTAGAGGAAGCTTAATGCATTTTTGTAAATGCTTTTAAATACCATGTTGGGGTGTTTTATACATCATGTTAACTTTGGGGTATAATTTTAATATTAACCTTATAACCCCCTTTTTCCACTATACCCACTTACTTTACCAATCACTTTTAAAATCCCCAATTCATTTCTCAACCCTAACCCATCTCTCATTTTCGAAATTCACCAAGGAAGGAGAAGGAAAGCTTCACAAAACCTTTGTTTGTGTGATCTTTGTTAAGATTTGGAGCCTACAAGAGGTATGGAACCCTTCCTAAAGTTTTTATGATGTTTGGTTTTGAAATGGGATGATTTTGAAGTGTTTTCGGTGGATTTGTTTTGGGTATATGTTATGCATGTTTGGGGTATGATTTATGAAGTGTTTTATGTGGGTTTTAGTGGGTTATGTTGTTGTTGTTGTTGTAGGAAAGTTTGGGTTTGAATGGTTTAATATGGAGCTTGAAAAATGCTCAAAAATGGCGAAAAATCGCGCACCAGTAGGTGGCGATCGATCGCTTGAAATGAGGCGATCGATCGCCGAAGGCCAGTAGCCATTTCGCGTATCAGGCGATCGATCGCCTCAAATAAAGCGATCGTTCGCCGCAAGGCAAAAAGTGAGGCGATCGATCGCCTCGTGTAGCGATCGATCGCCGCTGCTTAAAAAGTGGAAAATGATGAATTTTGATGAATTTTTGGTATTTGGCTATTATTTAGCATCTAATATCGATTTGTATGGTTGTGTAGAACCATCCCAGGTACCCACAACGTCAAGAAGATAAAGTTCTCCAACTTCTCCACTTTTGGGAATTAAGGTACGTAAGACGCGTACGGGCATCTGACGGTAACATATTCCTACACTATGACTATGCAATAATCGTATAAGTCTTTAAGATGTTTATGATGATGATGTTTATGATGAGTGAAGAGGATATGATGTTTATGATGATGATTATGATAAATAAGTTCATGATGATGATGTTTATGATGAGTGAAGAGGATATGATGTGTAAGGACCCCTAGCCCTTAACCCTTGATTAGTGTATTAACCACTATGTGTGGCACATGCTTCTATACAAATCAATCGGGAAACTCAGATGATGCTTACAAAATTCCTTTAATATTCAACGTTATAAGATCATCTCTACTAACATATAGACTCATAGAGTTGCCCATTACCAACCCCATTTTGCCACTTTTTACATTGTGGACTTTTATAAAAAATTGGGCAGAGTCTCCCCGTAAATTGAGCTATCCCGAAATAAAAGCACAACACATAACATAATTCCCGGCCAGGGAAAACATAATACTCATCAGAATGCAGCAATACCAAGTAAATTCCCAGCCAGGGAAGACACCACACACAAGACGACAAAAGTGGGTTTCAACCCCCACATAATACACCATCGACTCTCATATCATTAGCAATTCTACCCTTAATTGCATGCAACATAGAATGAAAGAGAGAAAGGCTCATGCCTTTATATACAACCCATATACAAGTATAATCGTGCTCACATGCGAGCATCATGAATATGTATATAATCCTCAAGTGTATATTGTACTCTATACGATACTGTGCTCCATCAAGCCCTGGTACCACGATCCTGGGAGTACATCCAATCAACAGCTCGAGCTCAACTCCAAAGCCATCGATGTATCTGTTCACCTGCCCCAACAGAGACAGTCCCCACACGGGGTGAGCATACCAATATCCCAATCCAGTAACCATAACAATATAATTCATAATTTACAACAATGTAAATGCTATGAAATACAAAATATACTCCCTGGATGGCATCATCCTCATCCGGGGTTTCCTGTACTGTCCCTGTTCTCAAAACACTGAAACCATCAGATTCCCAAATGCCAGTTAATCATTACATTGATTAACAATTTTATGAGCAATATACCAATGTCATAAATAATAACATCAAATCATTAAAACAATGATTATAAACAATCCGTGTTCCTCACTTATGGTTTCATATCTCCATTTCATTGCTCACTCTACAATAGTGGCATTCCAATTCCACGCATGCTCGATGGCAGCGGCGTCATAATCGATGTTCGCTCACAGGCGACAACATCCAAATCACTGCTCGCTCAAAAGCGGCACCATGCAATTCTCAATGCATATATAAGCATTTGAAGAAAGTACAATAAACCATGCATTTCAATCGCCGTTTATTACTAATATCATGTGTCATGCATTTCCACAATAAACCATGCAATTCACACACATTCATTGCAATACAGTGTACCAAGCACTCAACAATTGCAATTATATTAAAGGGCTATGCTCGTACGTCAATACGTACCTTAAATCTCCGAAGTCCGAGCCAAACCTTGCTCGAGTTCCATGCCCCGAGGAACGATGTGCTAACACGATAAATAATTCACAATTATTTACGAACATGCAACCCATGCTCAAGCACACCCATAACCCTCAAAATATTGTCAACCCACGACAATTTACCATTTAAAAGACCCGGGGCAGGGCATATACAGGGAGGGAAATCGAATGAGACAATATCGAAAATTGCTCAAGAACCACCCCTAAATTTCGAACCCTAACAACACAAATCAAACCCAAACTAAACACCACAAATCATCTAAAACATGAATTAATCGATTACTAACAAGAATCATCACCCTTGCCAAAAATCCCCAAAATTCGAACATAAACCCCTAAAATCGAGCCCTAGCCTCACGCAAGCAATGAAGAAATTCGAACCATAAAGCAACAATTTTTCGAACCATAAAAGTCTGAAATTATCGACTCAATATCAGCTCAAAAACGCCCCAAAAACACCAGAATAATCGTACCAAAATCATACCAAAATCGAGCCCCAAAAATCGGATGAATTCCAGATCCGAACCCTACACTTTTCTGGCAAATCCGAACGCGATTCTCGACGAAACTTCGAATTGATGGTATGAATAGCTGCGCCTCGGAGAGACGAATCCAACGGCGGGTCGCACGCGCCGAACGGCGGCGGGCGAACGGCCTGAAGTCGCGTGGGTCAAAGGGGATCGGGAAAGGGTGTTGGCGCGGGAGAGAGAAAGCGACGGGAATGGTGGGGAAAATGGTTCCAATAATTAAAATCTCGGGTTCAACTGGTATTTATAGCAAAAATACCCCGAAATACTAATAGCCCCACAAATACATCATGATTCATTAAAAATCGTCTGTTTTCAAAAATTCTCTCTCTAACTCAAAAACCCCTTACCGGTGCCCACACCAAGCACCCGAGATTCCGAGTCACACAAAAAAAAACCAACTCACAGGTTTTCACCGAAATGAGAATACGATCTCAACCTCGGGATCCAACGATCCCAACTACTCAAATAGACGAGCCCAGAAGGCCCAACACCTCGATTAAACTCCAATTGCCACGTAAAACAACTTTACGGGTTCTTAACACTACGGGATTAACATCCATAATCTCTGGTCATCACAATATCCCCCACTAAAAGAATTTTGTCCTCGAAATTAGCACCGGTGTATTACATAACACCCATGCTACACAACAACATGAGGCCATAACCTCGATCCCTGACCATATCAGAATCGTCTTAATAAACGCGAGGATACTTATCTCACATCAAACTCTGAAACAGAGCGACTTTACCAAAACCAACATACCAAGAGGCAAACGTACCTCGATGCGGGTCATCCCAAAAGTCAGTCCCTCATGACTGCAAAACAACCAATACTTACGACTGTAGATCAGACAGTCATCCTTAGTTCAAATACAAGAACGTATCATGAATGACACATCAACCGTGAAAACGTTGACCTCGTGTCAAACTCTGGAGTGGAATAGACTTCCAAATCCATCATAACGTCGAAGAGCGTCAGCACCACTCAACGCTAACAACCCAAAAGCAGTTAGTCAACTGAAACTGCAAGGATTCGAATCGCTCCCGATTCTATCGTAGATATCATTCAAAGACATCTCTATCATGACTCACGATGTCTAACATACATCGTTACGGGGGAAACATTAGTATACCACGATGTACACATACCAAACCTGGTCTCCACTTCCAAACCTTTTCAATCGAAGGAGCAGTCGCATCATTGCAACTCAATTTGGGCAACTCACGGCCACAGATTCACACAAAAGACATCTCACAAGATGTCCACCTCCGGATATTCCAAGAATCACATCCTGATCATAAATAAACCATCGAGACTCCACAGAGTTCAAATTCTGAAAGGACATGCAATAAACCCATTGCATCCTCAACGCTTGTGTCGACAGCGACACCCAATAAATCCAAATTCCTGCCATCCCTTGATAATCCTAGGATTTAACAATCCAACTTGGGAAGGCTATCGCATAACTCGAAGGAAAACACCAACAAGGAAACACCTCAACCCACACAAGATAATCCCTCCTCAAGGGAAGTCAACTAACTTCACGATTATCCCTCATAATCATCGTGCCATTGAGATTCCCAATCTCAAGGTGTTACATATCTCTCATCAGAGATTTAGCCATCCAAAATAGCATAACTCTATGCTTGTCAAAAGGAAATCGATAACTGGTATCCGTACACTCACCGGTATACCTGCCTAAGCACTGACATCACATGCATACTCAATGCACTTGGCTCGGGTATCTACAACATACCCCTAAGCCCCAAACACAACTGTCAATTCTGAGTTATTCCCATCCAGAGGAGGATGATAATCGACGATCAACAACACGGCGTGATTCCCAAAATCAACACCACACGTACCAACTTACCGAATCCTTCAAAGATTCCCAAATAGGTATAATACTACCTCCTTCCCCACAAGGGAAATGCTATCGAACTCGAGATCCACTAGTCTCGAACCACCGTTCGGAACAACTGGATACAATAACACCCATTGCATCCCAAGTACACGGATTTCCCAAATCGAGTCAACGACGACTTGATGACTCTCTTGTTGGCACTCCAACATTATGAGCTGTCCCAGACAAGTCCCTCAAACAATATACGTATAAACGTTCTCATGGGGTGTCACATGCCTCAAACATCATGCTACAAAGGGACAATCAAAAGCCTGCCAAAAGTCTTCATCGTATCATCATACGATTCACCAAACTTGGTCCCAACGTGTAGTATCATGGCCCCAACAAGCACACTATATCATCACTACGATATCTGGCTAGCAAAGTGCTGTCTCCATAGGTTCATATCAAGTCCACCAACAAACCATATGTTCCATCTCGGTATGCCATACCGTACAAACCGTTAGAGTAATGGGTCATCGCCCAGCATATCTCTAAAATACCAAGCACAATGGACAACCCAGTGTCCTTGCTCACTTATGATGCAATCATAATCCAATAAGATTTATCCCACACCCTCAGGGTGGGTGCAACCATGTCTACCCTACATCACAACACAAGCGAGTAGTTTCCTCAATGACTACTCTTACCACCAATCACTTGGCCCTAGCCAAACCAACGAGCATACCCAATGGTATCATTGCTCGACAAATAATTACCTCTATAACATTATGTGGTACATTTACCGGTACAATACATCCAATATTCCACCGAGCAAACCTGCTTGGCAAAAAGGTCTCGTCAACTAGTGACCCAGACTCTACCATGTGCTCACCATCGGCACTCAAACCATACAACTAAATACATAACATAAATGTATTAGCCATCAAAACGACGCTACACGTCTACATAGGACATCAACTATGTCATCGTCATCCCGTGACGGCATATGTCAACACATGACATTCAATTAACATTGTCAAACATACGACGGTACATGTCAATACACGACACCCATAATCTTATCGTTAAACACATGACAATATAAGTAAATCAACACATGATATCCACAATAGTGCTAAATAAACAGTAATATGCCATACCTCATTGCTAACAATATAGCGGCATACCTGTCTCCGTCATCCAACAGTGGTACGCAATCAGCACCCATCGCTCGTAGGTGGCGTAATCCAGCGTCATGTGCATAGCGTCATAACCCGTCGCTATAGAATCAGGGGCATAATCCCTAGTCATAGAGTCAGCGGCATAAAACTTCGCTATGGACATCTGGCGGCATGAACCATCGCCCTAGATGTAGCGGAATGTACCATCGCTATGAATACCCGGCGGCATAAGTCATCGCCAATAGAATAGCGGAATGAGACATCGCTATCAATATATCCGGCGGCAAGAGCCATCGCCAATCAATATAGCGGAATGAACCATCGCTATCAATACATCTGGCGGGATGAACCATCGCCAATCAATATAGCGGAATGAACCATCGCTATCAATACATCTGGCGGAATGAACCATCGCCAATCAATATAGCGGAATGAACCATCGCTATCAATACATCTGGCGGAATGAACCATCGCCAATCAATATAGCGGAATGAACCATCGCTATCAATACATCTGGCGGAATGAACCATCGCCAATCAATATAGCGGAATGAACCATCGCTATCAATATATCTGGCGGAATGAACCATCGCCAATCAATATAGCGGAATGAACCATCGCTATCAATATATCTGGCGGAATGAACCATCGCCAATCAATATAGCGGAATGAACCATCGTTATCAATACATCTGGCGGAATGAACCATCGCCAATCAATATAGCGGAATGAACCGTCGCTATCAATATACATGGCGTCAAGAACCATCGCCAATCAATATAGCGGAATGAACCGTCGCTATCAATATACATGGCGGCATGAACCATCGCCAATCAATATAGCCGATCCCTAGTCATTGTCACGGTAGTGTATTTTAATGCCCCTCGCTCAAGTAAAAACATGCGGTACTCCCACCCCTCGCTTCACATATAGGCGGCATAGAATAACCTCGCTTAAATGGACATGCGGTACTCCCACCCCTCGCCTCACATTTTAGCGGCAAATATTCTTTCCTCGCCTCATATGCTAACCACGCTTCAATGTGACATGCGGCGCTCCCACCCCTCGCTTCAACATTTGGCGGCAAAGCATTAAAATCATCACTACATGTATACATGCAACCACAATGCATAATTTCAGGATGTATATAAAACGCAGGTTACCGTTTCGTGCCTTTCAACCATGGCCTTAGTCTTTCCACGTCATAGTGTCCCTACAGGAACAATCCCAAACCATGAGCATACGATAATCCATATTCCCCACAATATGATTATAATGAGTAATGCATAAATTATGAGTACAAAGTACTTCCTGTATCCCAATGCATTTCAATATGCTCCACTTGGTTGTCCCTGTATCACAACTCACAATCATAATCAACAGGTTATATTATGATTCTATAGATGTCATGACATATAATCGTTTCATTATGATCACATGTTACAAAAGCACATAAGCAAAATAGTTGTGTCACACAACACTAGCTACTATCATGCATAAATATGTGCTACTCATCCCTATCAGCATGTTCCAGGCCCTCAACAACCCCAAAGAGCTAACCACTGCTCTGATACCACTAATGTAAGGACCCCTAGCCCTTAACCCTTGATTAGTGTATTAACCACTATGTGTGGCACATGATTCTATACAAATCAATCGGGAAACTCAGATGATGCTTACAAAATTCCTTTAATATTCAACGTTATAAGATCATCTCTACTAACATATAGACTCATAGAGTTGCCCATTACCAACCCCATTTTGCCACTTTTTACATTGTGGACTTTTATAAAAATTTGGGCAGAGTCTCCCCGTAAATTGAACTATCCCGAAATAAAAGCACAACACATAACATAATTCCCGGCCATGGAAAACATAATACTCATCAGAATGCAGCAATACCAAGTAAATTCCCAGCCAGGGAAGACACCACACACAAGACGACAAAAGTGGGTTTCAACCCCCACATAATACACCATCGACTCTCATATCATTATCAATTCTACCCTTAATTGCATGCAACATAGAATGAAAGAGAGAAAGGCTCATGCCTTTATATACAACCCATATACAAGTATAATCGTGCTCACATGCGAGCATCATGAATATGTATATAATCCTCAGGTGTATATATGTACTCTATACAATACCGTGCTCCATCAACCCCTGGTACCACGATCCTGGGAGTACATCCAATCAACAGCTCGAGCTCAACTCCAAAGCCATCGATGTACCTGTTCACCTGCCCCAACAGAGACAGTCCCCACACGGGGTGAGCATACCAATATCCCAATCCAGTAACCATAACAATATAATTCATAATTTACAACAATGTAAATGCTATGAAATACAAAATATACTCCCTGGATGGCATCATCCTCATCCGGGGTTTCCTGTACTGTCCCTGTTCTCAAAACACTGAAACCATCAGATTCCCAAATGCCAGTTAATCATTACATTGATTAACAATTTTATGAGCCATATACCAATGTCATAAATAATAACATCAAATCATTAAAACAATGATTATAAACAATCCGTGTTCCTCACTTATGGTTTCATATCTCCATTTCATTGCTCACTCTACAATAGTGGCATTCCAATTCCACGCATGCTCGATGGCAGCGGCGTCATAATCGATGTTCGCTCACAGGCGACAACATCCAAATCACTGCTCGCTCAAAAGCGGCACCATGCAATTCTCAATGCATATATAAGCATTTGAAGAAAGTACAATAAACCATGCATTTCAATCTCCGTTTATTACTAATATCATGTGTCATGAATTTCCACAATAAACCATGCAATTCACACACATTCATTGCAATACAGTGTACCAAGCACTCAACAATTGCAATTATATTAAAGGGCTATGCTCGTACGTCAATACGTACCTTAAATCTCCGAAGTCCGAGCCAAACCTTGCTCGAGTTCCATGCCCCGAGGAACGATGTGCTAACACGATAAATAATTCACAATTATTTACGAACATGCAACCCATGCTCAAGCACACCCATAACCCTCAAAATATTGTCAACCCACGACAATTTACCATTTAAAAGACCCGGGGCAGGGCATATACAGGGAGGGAAATCGAATGAGACAATATCGAAAATTGCTCAAGAACCACCCCTAAATTTCGAACCCTAACAACACAAATCAAACCCAAACTAAACACCACAAATCATCTAAAACATGAATTAATCGATTACTAACAAGAATCATCACCCTTGCCAAAAATCCCCAAAATTCGAACATAAACCCCTAAAATCGAGCCCTAGCCTCACGCAAGCAATGAAGAAATTCGAACCATAAAGCAACAATTTTTCGAACCATAAAAGTCTGAAATTATCGACTCAATATCAGCTCAAAAACGCCCCAAAAACACCAGAATAATCGTACCAAAATCATACCAAAATCGAGCCCCAAAAATCGGATGAACTCCAGATCCGAACCCTACGCTTGTCTGGCAAATCCGAACGCGATTCTCGACGAAACTTCGAATTGATGGTATGAATAGCTGCGCCTCGGAGAGACGAATCCAACGGCGGGTTGCACGCGCCGAACGGCGGCGGGCGAACGGCCTGAAGTCGCGTGGGTCAAAGGGGATCGGGAAAGGGTGTTGGCGCGGGAGAGAGAAAGCGACGGGAATGGTGGGGAAAATGGTTCCAATAATTAAAATCTCGGGTTCAACTGGTATTTATAGCAAAATACCCCGAAATACTAATAGCCCCACAAATACATCATGATTCATTAAAAATCATCTGTTTTCAAAAATTCTCTCTCTAACTCAAAAACCCCTTACCGGTGCCCACACCAAGCACCCGAGATTCCGAGTCACACAAAAAAAAACCAACTCACAGGTTTTCACCGAAATGAGAATACGATCTCAACCTCGGGATCCAACGATCCCAACTACTCAAATAGACGAGCCCAGAAGGCCCAACACCTCGATTAAACTCCAATTGCCACGTAAAACAACTTTACGGGTTCTTAACACTACGGGATTAACATCCATAATCTCTGGTCATCACATGATGTCTATGAGGATGATTATGAAAAGTAACGATGATGTTTATATGATGTCTATATAATGATACGATGTTATGATATGGTAAGAGACCATACGATTGGGTAAGACGCCCACGTGGTAAGATGCCACACGATGTTATGATATGGTAAGATGACATACGATTGGGTAAGACGCCCACGTGGTAAGATGCCACACGTTATTATGATATGGTAAGATGCCATACGATAGGGTAAGATGCCCACGTGGTAAGATGCCACACGATATTATGATATGGTAAGATGTCATACGATAGGGTAAGATGCCCACGTGGTAAGATGCCACACGATATTATGATATGGTAAGATGCCATACGATGGGGTAAGATGCCCATATGCACGAATGTGAATCAGGGTCAACAAGAAGAAGCTGACGAATAACCAGCATGTTTACTTAACTAAGATTTCGTACATTTACTGTTATATTTTGTTATGATGCTTATATGATGATGATGTTATAAGATGATGATGTTATAAGATGATGATACTATAAGATGATGATCCTATAAGATGATGATGCTTATATGATGATGATGTTATAGGATGATGATATTTATAAGATGATGATGCTTATATGATGATGATGTTATAAGATGATGATATTTATAAGATGATAATGCTTATGTGATGATGATGTTATAAGATGATGATATTTATAAGATGATGATTTTAATCATTCACGTCAAGAATAAATGATTATATGCATGGCTATGAAACAGAGACAACCAAAGAGGGTTAATGCGATTAACCAGGAAGTATATGTTACCAATTATTTTCATGCATTTATTTATATGTCATTACCTTATTATGTTAAGTAACGATGTACATGCTCATGATGGGTTGTTCCTGTAGGTACACTTTTGGACCGAAGGGCCTAGGGTCGGGTTGATGCAGTGAGCTAAAAGGAACAAGATGAATATAGGAATACAGGATTTTGATAGTATCTACTCTAGAAGTAGTGTAAATCTATAGCTTTAACATTCATTATTGAGAATGTAATTAAATAGCTTTTGAAATTTATGTTGGCCTGTAATCTTATTAGCTCAAAGCTACAACCGGAATCCTTAAAAGGTTATGAATGCATGATTAGTCCATAATATGTGTATAATATATGATGTTAAGGTAGGAAGACCCTACATAAGGATTTGGGCTCCCTTCGTTACTTTTTGGGCATTGAAGTTGCCTCATCTCCAAAAGGTTATCTTCTCTCACAGTCTAAGTATATAGCTGACATATTTGAGAGAGCTCGTCTTACTGATAATAAGACTGCTGATACACCTCTTGAGATCAATGCTCGGTATTCTCCATCTGATGGTCCTCCTTTACCAGATCCTAGTCTATATCGCACTGTTGTTGGCAGCTTGGTTTATCTCATGATTACACGTCTAGATATTGCATATGCAGTTCATATTGTCAGTCAGCAGTTTCAGAGCCTCTTGCTCTCGTCAACTTCATCCTTAGAGTGCGTGTGTACTCTGATGCTGATTGGGCCAGCGATCCTATAGATCACAAGTCTATACTGGATTTTGTATTTTTAGGTGATTTTCTTGTTTCTTGGAAGAGCAAGAAACAAGATGTTGTTTCTCGATCTTCCACAAAGGCAGAGTATCGTGCAATAGATTCTACTACTTGTGAGATAGTTTGGTTACGTTGGTTGCTTGCAGACATGGGTGTTGTTCATCATCAGCCTACCTCATTATATTGTGACAATAAGAGTGTTATTCAAATTGTGATCAATTCAGTATTCCATGAGCGGAGCAAACATATTGAGATTGCTTGTCATGTCACTCGACATCATTATCAACATGTCCTTATCACATTACCTTTCATCCATTCTTCTATGCAAATTGTTGATTTGTTTACAAAGTCGCATTCCGTTTCGCGCTTCCGTTTTTTGTTTGGCAAACTCTCGATGGTTGTTACAGCAGCATCGTGAGTTTGAGGGGAGATGTTAAATATATTAGATTCATTATTTATTTATCTTTAAGGATAGATTAGTCTTTTAGCCTTTTATTATTTTTCTATATAAATTTATTTATGATGTATTATTCCATTAAGCTATTCAATGAGAAATCCTAGCATCATTTTAATTCATTAGAGTTATCAATAATTTAATATATTACATTATTTAAAAGATTTATATTTTTTTCTCAAAATAATCAAAATAATATTTTAAATGAAGGCAAACGTGACTATTACTTATTCTTGAGATGACATGCTAATTATTTAGGTTTTTTTAATATTAGTTTTCCATAAAAAAAAAAAAAGAAAAACCAAAAATTGGCCCACCATCTAATAAATATTGACGTTGATACCCTAACAAAAGGTTGAGTTCATTATATTGAACTCATTCATGTATCAGGACCATTGTTTTTTATTTTTTATTATTATTGTATTTGGTGGTGGGGGTGTTGTTTTGCTTAGATGTGAAAGGCAAAATTAGTAGGAAAAAAATTAGTTCAAACCCAATATCATTTTACATAAAATTATATATATATATATATATATATATATATATATATATATATATATATATATAAATGATGTGTATATATAGAGGCTACCTTGTATATTATTTCTTACCCAACCGTTATTTTCTGAAATAAATAGAGTTATTATGTATGTGAGAGAAGTAAAAGTTTAGAAAAAGAATGTTAGCCTTTTTCATTGTTAGGAATTTTAATTTATGCTATTATTCTTTTATTATAATAATGAAAATTAATTAATTAACTTCTTAAAAATCATACGCTTAGTACTTCCATAGCATTGTAGAATGTACATGTTTCATTAATAAAATGGCAAATTATGTGGGTTATGATGTGCTTCCCAAATTATTAAATCGAAACCTGAATTTTATATTTTTATGGGAAAATAAATTAAAGTTTTCTAATGTTGAAATTTTTATAAATCGAGTTATTGTTGTAAAAAAATATAAACATATTTATATCGAGGATAAACTGGTCGGGATGGCTATGGAGAAGTTCATCTCATTTTGTGCTAGTGAGCAGATCGGAATATCGACGGCTATTGGAATGGAAGCTACTGATCTTGTGCTGGGAGAAGGTTTTGGGCAAGTGGATTAAGCTTGGAGCTTCAGTTTTTTACTATGCTACTGGAGTCATGATCTTTATTCTCATCTCATAAGTGGATAACAAGACTAATGCAGATTTATTTGGGATGAAGAACAGAACTATCTTTTTAATTATGATTTTATTTTGTTGTATTTTGGTCAATGTTTTTTGTAATCTAATCGTGGATTGGGAACTAAGCGTTTCAGTGACTTATTAATTCTTGTATTGGGTTGGTGTATCCTTGTACTCCTATTATTTTAATAATATATTTGTCTTATAATATATATATATATATATTTATATATGCCAGATTTTGAATCTAAAAAAATACATTTTCAAGAAACTTATACATAAAATAATATTTTTATGTTATAAATATATGAAAATTTCCAGGTCATCCCCGATCTCACGCCCTGATTCATCACGTTTTCAATATCTTAAAAGCTAGAAAGTAAGGATCATATCTATTTATAGTTTTTGTTGTTCGGAAAAGCTAAGGTTTTATGAATTGAAATTAAGTAAATTAGAGATTACACGAAAAAATCTCGAAAACATGGAAAATATGAAAAATGATTTTTTTTGGACAATAGGAGGAGCTGAGGCACCCAAAATATATGTCTGGTATGAACTGAAGCAGAAGGGGCATCACCCCATTGCTGCCCAATGGACGCATGGGTTGCCCCCAGTTTTGCCTGGGATCCCAAGCCATAACGGGCGCTAGGGTGCTCTCGAGCTCCCTCTGCTCTGTCTGAAAATTGTCCCAAGCAGAAGGGTAGCTGGGCGTCCGAAAAGTGGCGCCCCATCACCACGAAGGGCCATAAGATATATTTTCATGTATTGGTGCATGTTTTCATGAAATGATGTGATGAAAATGTAACTTTTGGCCGTTTTATCTGGTTTTTATAAATACAACTCCCTCGTTGAATGAAATATACTTGATTTTCATACTAGTAACAACATAAAAGATAAGAAGAATCAAGATCATTGCACTTGCATTCATATTCATTTCGTGTTCTTGAGAAAATATAGTTTGCAATATTTTATGGTTGTGGGGGTTGTAGTTTGTAATGCTACTATTACAATCAAGTAGTCTTTGTATCTTGGGAAAAGATTGTCATATTCCATGAGCACTGTGTGAGTGGCAAAATCTTCTTAAGGAGATAATGTTGAGCCTTAGCCTCGAGTTAGACGTATTTATGTCATCTTTAGGTCTCACTACAAACAACAACGACAACTGTAAGGAACCCTGTGCCCTTAATCTGTTAAGTGCATTAACCCATGTATCTAGTGCATACAATCATGAAATCAGGGAAAAGAAACCATGCTACCATAGCATAACATACCTTTAATAAAATCTCGCATTAAACCGCTTAATGTTCAAATTCCCCATACCGCTCGACTCATAAGTATGCATGCACCTTATAATGCACTAACATGTTCTCGGTCCATTTAGCAATTCATTAAATAATTGCATGCGACCCATAAATGAAGAGAAAAAGACCCTTGCCTTTTTATACAAACCATATACACATGTAACCGTGCTCACATGCAAGCATCAACAAATGTATGTGTATCAAATGTATAAAACACTGTGCTCAATATTCCATAGCTCGAGCTCAACTCCAAAGCCATCGATGTACCTATTCACCTGCCCCAACAGAGACAGTCCCCACACGGGGTGAACATACCAATATTCCAAATCCAATAAGCACAACATTTCAATTCATAATTTACACAATGTAAAGGCTATGAATATTAAAAGACACTCCCTGGATGGCATCATCCTCATCCGGATCCCCTATGCTGTTCATGTTCTCAAAATAATCGAAATCATCAAATCCCAAATGCCAGTTAATCATTACATTGATTAACTAATCCGTTACCCACATACCAATACCGAAATCAATAATATCAAATCATTAAACGATGATTACATGTATTCCCTATATTTCACTTTCTATTCCGTCACTCGCTCTACAATAGCGGCGTCATAACCGATGTACGCTCAATAGCGACAACATCCCAATCATTGCTCGCTCAAAAGCGGCACCATATAATTCTCAATGCATATCAAGTGATTGCAATAACCATATATTATTCATGCACAACAATTGCAATAATATCACGCATGCTCATTAGCAGTGGCGTCATAACTGATGTTCGCTCAAATGCGACAACATCCAATCATTGCACGCTCAAAAGCGGCACCATAAAATTCTCAATGTCTATCAATTTATTGCCATATAATGTACCATGCATTCAACAATTGCAACTATATAAAAGGGTTATGCTCGTACGTTATACGTACCTTATGATTCCGTAGTCCGAACCAAACCTTGACTCAGTCCCGCAACCCGATGAATTATGTGCTAACACATAAATAACTCCCAATTAAACACAAGCATGCAACCGCGTGCCCAAGCACGTTCATAATCCCCAATTATATCGTCATTCATGACGATTAACCATTTTAAAAGGCCCCGGGCGAAGCATGCATCGAAAACTCAACACGAAATAATTTCCCAAAAACAGGCACTGGTGATCGATCGCTTCATCCCAGGCGATCGATCGCCTCTCAAAAATAGGCATGGGCGATCGATCGCTTCATTCCAGGTGATCGGTCGCCTCTCAGTGTTTTTGGCTACTGCCTCATGGCGATCGATCGCTTCCTTTGAGGCGGTCGAACGCCTCACTGTTCATCTTCCTCAAAATTTTAACAACGTCGCGGCGATCGATCGCCCCGCCCTAGGGATCGATCGTCTCGACCTGTATCAGCCAAAAATAGCATTTTCCTTGCAAAATTTTCCCCAACAACAATCCTCACACCCCATACACCATAAATCATTAACAAGGGCTATAAATCATCCCCAAAACACAACAACCCAAAAATCTTTAAAAACCCAAATCCTTAAACCCAACTCAAATCCTTACCAAAATCAACAATTCTACAATCAAAATGAAGGAAAGACTAGGGGAAAAACAATACCTCATTATCTTTGAGAAATCTCGCTCCGAGATCGAGCCTTGCTCGATTCTTCCATGGGAGGAGAAGAGAGGGGAAATGTGTGGGGGCCCTCGACTCTCACCGGTAATTATCATGCAATAATTAATTAAATTACCATTTTAACTTTGCAGCGGAAAATGTGACTTAAATTTTGTTATGACGTGAGCCCAAAAATTTTCATTTAAAAAAATAATCGATATTATTTAATATATAATATCAAAATTTATAATAGTCGAGGCACCATAACATATTACTTAATAAACAGTTACCTATATCAAGAATTATAGCAAAGAACTAAAATCTTTCGAAGGAAATGAATATTTCACAACAGTTGAAATTTCTAAGTTTTTCCATAATTTGTTCTGAAAGATAGTCTCCATAATAGATGTATACATATAGAAAGTAGACTGGAATGACTTCATACTTCAAAATGATGATGACACGTGCATACACAACCATAACTCCGAATCAGTGCAGCCTTCCATAAATGTCGTCACTTCCTAACCTGATTACCAACCCACACACACAAGAAGGTAACCGCCCCCGAGGGGGTGAGCAATAGCCCAGAATGATAAGACCAAAATAAATACAACATGTACTGTAATGAAATGTGGATGCAATGCATGGTCAGGGTAGAATCCACATGCATGGGTAATCGGAATAACGGTAGCTGCACAATCAGTAAATGCAGCGGAACAGCTCGAGCAACAGGTAAGGCTCGGCTACACTGCCATAGCGACCACTCCTCCGCCAGTCTACTACCGTGTGCCGGTCACCTCGCCAGGGATTACGGACATACTGCGCCTATCGGCCTGCAACATCTCTCGGGCTAGTCGCAGTTCCATACCATCCCAAACAAACACCTCGAATCCACACACAATATCAAAAGGTCGTCAATGGTATCGAGGCTCAATATGCAATGTAATGTTGTGTCAAGCATCGATGCTACATATATACAGAAAATACATGTGTGTAAAATAGATTTTATTTTTTCTTCGCATCGATGTTTATGCAATACCACAAATAATCCACGTAGACAAATAAATGTCATATAAACCACGTTCAATGCATATCAAACACCACGGGCACCTGTTGTATGTTATCCGGTCGTAACATACCTTTTTGAAGATTCGAACAGTAACCATGAATATTCATTGATGTCTTGAAATCACAAGCATACTACAAGAATGTTGAATCATTTATTAATTCCATATAATAACTCAGAAACTTATCTTACATGTCTCAGCTCAATAAAGATTAAACATACTTGAACAACTTGAATCTAACATGGTTGAAATTTAACAATTCATGACTCTATATTTCCAAAATGATCTAATATATTGATTTGCCTATTTTACACCATGACTTAAATTAAGTTTTTTTTTTTGAATCATGTTAGGAGATCCAAATCTATTTTATCGGTTCACGATAGCAAATTACGCTCATCATTTTGTACAAGAGCTGGTTTTTATTTCAAATGTAACAAAAAATTATCAAAATCAATATATCACCCACTTAAGTATTTTGTACGAAAATTCGTCATTAAACCATGGTGGTTAAGTCATTTCATCAAATTGAAGAGCAAAGTTTTTTGAGTACATGTCATATATATACACTCAAGTTTCGGTACACAACACTACATAATTTAAATTATACACATATCCTTACAAGGTGGTTTAAAAATATTTATTTAAGCAATGTCATACTTCATCTTCAATTATGTTTCAACCCTTCAAGATCTTTATTAAAACAGCATGATATTCTAAAATTTCTCATCGAGATTAAAATTTTCTTCCAAACTTCATGTTTTCAAAATGATTTAATCTATTTCAAGTTGTGCTTAACTCAAAAAAAAATACAAAAGTTTGGATTTCAAAATAATACTGAAATTTTTGAAACCTACACTTTCATACCTTGATGACATATGTTTTACATAATTAGTTTAAAATCTTATTATAGGCAAATAAACCAAATTAAATTAAAATAACATGTTAAGATGCTAATACCTAATTAAACCCCATCATGTACCTTTATATGTATACTAGATCATAATATTTTAAGGCTTGATCTAGCTATAATTTGAAATACACCTAATAGTCTCATGTAACTTGTAAAGTAGCTTTGTACGTCAAGTGAACAAGGTTAGGCTAATTTATCCCTTGATTAGATTTGTAAACACTGCTCCAAAACTTCATAGAATTGCGTGAAGTCTTCGGTCCATAGAATATCGTTTTATCAAAAAAAATCATAACAGACATGTGATCACATATCACCATGTATCATCAATGATAAACTAAACCTTGAAAATGATCGAGATTGAAACTCATATTTTACCATAACTTGTGTTAGTTTGGAGAGAAATTTTAAAAAAAAAAACGTACAAGTGTGTAACTTAAATCAAAGTTTACCTTAACACCCAAAGTTGGAGATTGAGGAGAAAGACTTGGAATTTGAAGAAAGCTTGAGGGGTGTGTGTTTAATGGCTTCTCCTTTCTTCTTATACCACAAGCCATAGGTGTAGGGGAACTTGTAATTGAAAGGAAAGCTTGAAGGTACAAGTGAGTGGGTGTTGATGGTTCTCAAGTCCTCATTCTCTTCCTTGTATTTATTTTTGTCGATGGATTAATGGTGTAGGGTGTAGAAGGACAAAATCATTAGGTGGAATGATGGCAAAGACAAGTGGGAGACAAACACGTATCTTCTTGTCTCTCTTGATAAGATTATAATATATTTCATTTGTTGATTTAGGTTCTCACATTCGTATGAACATATATATTATATAATTTTTTGTTCAATAAAGATGATCATAGTCATCACTTATGTATGCATATTCTTCTTGATATGATTTGAGATAATATTATTATTTTTATTTTATTTTACTCTTACTATTATTATTAATCCAAGATCACTATCATTCGGTTGTGTAATAATTATTGCTATATATATTATTAAACAAATTGGATTAGCCAATTGATGTTTAATTTGCTTCATTATTTTCGGGGCCTTACAAAATGGGTTGGGGAAAGGGGGAGCGCTGGTGAGAGTGAGAGAAATGAGATCCAAAATGATCGAACACCGAGTCAACTTGGTATATATAGTACCAAAACTCCAAAATCTCGAGCCATTCACAAATACATCATGACTCAACAAAAATCATCTGTGTCAACCCCAACTCAAAGCACCACAGACCCCAGATTCCACCAAAAACCCAATTCCAAGGTTTTTCACTACGATGAGAATACAATCTCAACATTTGGATCCAACGATCCCAAATACCCGATTTAACACCATCGGTTTCCCAACACCGCAATTAACTCATAATTGCCACAATTAAAATTCATTAAGGATCATTATCACTCTGGGATTAATACCATTAATTCTCGGGCATCACAATAACGAGATCCTTGTGGAATTGAAGACAAACAATATACCAGCTGAAGTGTTACCAACAGACTCTCATATCAATAGACTTACCAGCAAGGTCATAAAACAGTTGAGTTGTAGATAAGCAACAAAGTCAATATGGCCATTGGAAAATCAGAAAAATACAAGAAGAATTAGAGATTGTACAGATACTTTCTAACACACATATTTATGTATCTGACGGACACAAATTTCAAAAGCTATATATTGAAACACTCTTGAAGTTTGAATATAGATCCATTTGGATATTCAAACAGACACAGAAGATTATCAAACACTCGAAGTGATTCACACCAAATGGAAGCCTAATAGAATATCAGCTTAGTAGAGAGCACTTCCTAAATACACGCACCATCGTTGAATAGAATTCTGATCAATTATATGATCATTTGTGTTATACAAACACACAAATTCTTGTACACGGTGAGCTTATCTGTCATGAGTATTTTGTTTAATTGTCAGATATATTGCCTTGACAGATTGAGCTTAACTATTGCACCTCAACTTGGCTGGGTTCAGTTGGGTGTGGACTGACTACCCATACTAGATTCGATCCTATCAACTTTAAAAAAATTATAAATGTTTTTTTCGAGATACATAACTATTAGACATATATTTTATGTGCTTTGTGCACTATGATAAGAGGCTCAAAATCATATATTCGGTAATCGTATCAAACATGAGTTTCATATATAGTTTCTTACTTGTCTAGTCATTGCTAGCTCATTAAGATTTTATTCATGTACTTAAAAACCAAATAACGATTTATATATTCATTAAAAAATATAATAAAATTACAAAAGTAACGACTGCATACTATATACGAGCAGTTAGCAAAATTTATCAAAAGAACTAGAGATTCTAAAGATTCCATTCTTAAGAACTTAATTAAATATAAATTTAATAAGATATTGACTCAGTAGATTTTAGAGATTAAAACTTACATTTAAAAAAAATTCATAAATAATAATTATTTATTTTTAATTCGAGGTTCCCACCTAAAAATGAATTAGCTAAGCGTATAATTACCGACAAATAGATGGAGTTGATTGTTGAACAAAACTTAGACAAGTAATTACCATTATTTGAGATTAATTACAATGATAACCATGGTAATTATGGATAATGATCGATCGGTGGAGAATCTCTGGCCGACACCGAATCAATGGTTGATATGTATCAATTATGTTTTGTGGGTATCACAATATTGTGTAGTTAGAGGGATATTGATCATTAATATATTATCATCAATAATACGAAGCATATCATGATCTCTTTCATTATAATAACTAGCGGACGACGCACACGCGTTGCGTGTGTAACGTAATAATGAGGAATATGAATTGATTTGTGTAACGAAATACATGAAGTATACACACTGGATAGCTTATTTAAATTCAATGTTGTTCAGCAATTAGTAGATAAACAAAAGAAAGAAACAAAAGGATGCAACAAAGATTCAAAGAAAGCAAATTGACTAAAAAACCGAAATGAAAATTTGAAATTGTTCCAACTTCAACAATTAATCTTCAAAGATAAATGATAACATGCATATCTTTAACCCAGATAAAAACAAACATAAACTGAATTTGAATAATGATAGAACATATCAATAGATGGGTCCAAGAGAATAGATTATATGCAAGAACTAAATCGTGTAAAAGCGTGAATACTTTACCAAGAAATGAAATCATAGGAAAAAATAAATCAATCATCAAAGCTAAATAAAGATTACACCCATAAATCGTTCAAGAACGGAAATCGATAATTACTAAAACTGCAACAAAAAAGATAGATTTTATTAAAGAACTTACTTTCTCCTAAAGAGTGTAGATGGGTCCAAGAGAAGTGATATCTCTTGACCAGCATTGTCCCAAATATGAGCTTCGATAAGTTTATCATCAATATTGAGGCTTTTGGTTGCAAAATCAACGCCAATAGTAGATTTTGACTCAAGATTGAACTCATTATTAATGAACCTCAATAAAAGATTGGAATATCCAAAAATTAATAATAAGATTCATAAAAAGCAAAAACAAAGATCTGCAACAAATTCCCACCACGAAAGGAATTATTTCCCTGGATGCATGAAAAATCAAATATTGGATTGAGAAATTTCGTTCATTGAAATAATTTTTACGGGTACAATAAATTATCAAAATCAATATTCTGAACAAATTCCTCAACAACAGAAAAAAGAACTCCACCAATTGAAACTATATCAGAATATTGTCCATTCTCACTCATATTCTATGTTAACAAAAGAAAAAAAAATAAAAATAAAAATTGGAAGAAAAACTGAGGCATATTTGCCTCATGCATTGCCTTGATAATTTATTTAGAAACAATCCTATGAAAGTTAACTGGATTATTGCGACTAAAGCATTTGATAAAAAAATAAACCGGGTAGTATACCGATATTGGCACCACAAATGAAGTTGGTCGATGTCAGGCTTGTTAATTTCCAAGGATTTAAAGCATTCATATGTAGGATAAGCATAACCAAAATTCAACCTGCAAAAAGATTATAAAAGTAGAAAATTGTTCATGGAAATGATGGGGGCTATAATTTTTATGTGCTACTTAATGGAAACATACAAAAGTCCTCTGTTATAAAAGATCATATAATCTTGATTTTGCCACAAATATATAACACGTAAAGGTAAATTTCAGCACTTCACATATTCATGAAACGTAAAAATAATGAGATTGCAATAGTAGTTTTGGATTAAAAACCAAAACCCATATTTTTTATAACTGGAAATTTATTTAGAAAATATTAGATCTACTGTATACGAAAAGTAGAAAATGAGATTGTATATTATACTGCTCAATTGCATTAATATTCTCAGGGTCTTCATTATATGAAGGTGTTGGCCATGAATCAATTAAAAAAAAATCATCAGCATGGAAGCTAGATGTATAGAAACCTCCATTTATGGGCCTTGAATAAACAAAATGTAGTAACAATTATATATCATAAAATCATTATCTATAACATGAGCCACTTTGATACCATACAACCAAAGTAAAAAAACAGTATAAATCTATTAAGCACAGATAGAACATCCAAACCCATGATTAATTACAACCGGACTATAAGACACAATCAACATGCCAAAACAATGTTGTTAAGAAGACAATAGTAGAACAGTGTAATAAAAGACACTTGGAGGTAAGAAAATTAAGTATAGTATATAGGATTTGAACAGTATAGTAAAAAAGATGCATAACATATACCTATTTACAAAGAATTAGTACTTCACGGTTTTCCACTTTGTATTAGCGAGGATATGGACATTAATAAGTAGTGTTGCATGTTCAATTAGCAAAGACAAAGATTTTTTGAAAAATAGAAAAAAATAATTGAATACCAAAGCATCATAACATCTTCCGTGGTATTGAATTTTATTAAATATTATGCGAATCTTTGAAGCTAATAGCCCCTACCAGGCAAAAGGATAGTAAACTAATAAAAGCACGTATATATAGTAAAAGATTTAAATCCAACTAAGAAAATGTATATTAAACAAATTTTGTTGAATGTAATTGTTCTATTTATAAAATATTAAAATGTTACCTGGTGTAGTCGAAATTTACGTGTTTGTTGTGCTATCTGTTGCCTTATGTTGGTTGTAGAATTGAAAGAAAAGCATTGTATTAAATTAGAAAATCATATTTATTACGTTACACAGAAATGGTATTATGAAAAATATGTTATTTAATACCATTTTTATATCAACATCGTTGGCAGGTCTTATATTTTTTTTCTGTAAACATAATACAGCGCATCAGTTAATCAATGTGAATTACATAATGTAATATGATTTAACATTTTTCATCATAATGTTTTGTCATATGCATACCTAAATAATGAACTTTCTTCCACGTGTCTTCTTGCTGAAACGCCCTTCTACACAATTCACAAAAAATAATGGTTATCAAAATTACAATAGATGTTTACATGATTCATATAAAAGATGATAATAAGTATTAGTCATAATACATGTGTTAGATTCCATCCTTCGATAAAAGCAATTATTTTTGCACCATAAAATACATCAATTGGGTTATCAATTTCACTGAAATTAGAAAATAAGTAGCATGTAATGAACTTGCTTACATATGCTTCTTTTGTTTCCGTACATATCTTAGAATCCATCGCCCAAAGTCATAAATCTTTATCCTAAGAGTAGTTTTCCATCCCATGCAAATTATTTGCATTCTTGTAGGCTTGAAAATCATAATAACGGTGTTATTTAAAATTGTATTTAAAATTGTTAGTATATTGAATGTAATATAATGTAAAAAAAACGTACTCTTTTGTTCATGGCACTCAAGTGCAATCCAATTTGTCGATCTTTTGAAGTATTATTGTTAACCTGCATATGAAGAAAATTTTCATGAGCATTATAAATAGTGATAAAAAGATTTTTGTTGCATTATAATGATGAAAATGACAATGTCTCACATTTTTTATTGTACACTATGTGGTAGAAGAACATCCTTGTAAACAACATTTTTAGTATATACACCGGACCGTCGCTCTAACTTGCCATCCTTTACCATGATTTTTGTGGATTTTTGTGAAACTCCTCTTGAAAGTGCCACATATAGTTGGCCATGGCTGAAGACATGATTACGTAGAAAGATGCCGACACATGGAATTGTTTGCCCCTGGGCTTTGTTGATTGTGAGAGCAAAACTCAATCTAATTGGGAACTGTTTACGTGTCAATTCAAATGGCAATCCATAATTATCTTCACTTTTCAAAGGTATTCGATGCAGAAAATATCTTATGCCCTTGTTAGGTCCGGTTATGATCTCTGCGTCAATGAAGTTCCTTCCTAGATTGCGACAAATTAACCTCGTACCGTTACATAGTCCAAGTTCGGGTGCAACATTTCTCAATAGCATAATAGGGCAACCGAGTTTCAATATAATTTTATGTGGTGGCAAACCGCTTGGAGTAAGAGAGTTTAAAAACTCTTCTTGAAAAAGATTACTGTTGTCTTCTTCTACGGAATCCCAAGATGTGTAATATATTTCTTCACCAGGAAAAATTGAAATGAGGATCTCATTAATTTTATCCACGTCCACATTTTTGGGGGTAATAATGGCTCTGTCAACCATATAGTTTGCATCATTCACATGTTCTATCATATTTGGAAAAATGGAATCAATCAAATTGTAAATTGATTGTTCACCTTCCCAATGTATGACCATCGATTCAGGTAATTTTATGAAATCAACATTTAATGTAGGTTGCAGTCCATCACCTATACGCAGAAGTAATTTAGAAAACTCAATATCTTGTGCAGACCTCATATTTTGCTGTAGGTGAATAATATTGACACAATTCCAAAATGTCGATCTGGAAATGCTTGCAGCAATTTGCTCCCGTATTGATCCTCGTTTAACAACCGGAAGAACTTGGCGGAAATCTCCACCAAAAATCATAGTTTTTCCTCCAAATGGCAATGTATTTTCCATGATATCTTGAAAAGTCTTGTTGACAGATTCGAAAGCATAACGATTAGCCATGGGAGCCTCATCCCACACTATAGCCGATGCGCGTCTTATTAAATCAGCAAGATCTTTTTGTTTTTCAATTTTGCAAAGCGTTTCTGAAGTTGGCCTAAGTGGGATTTTGAGACGTGAATGTGCTGTTCTTCCACCTGGCATCAATGTTGCGGCTATTCCAGAAGTTGCCACCGCAATTACAATTTTACCATCCTTTCTCAAATGAGCCAATATTGAGCGGTATAAGAAAGTTTTTCCAGTTCCTCCAGGACCATCGATGAAATAAAGTTTGGAATGATTGCACATAATATCGTTAATGATAGAATCAAATGCCAGCCTTTGTTGAGAATTCAAAATTTTAAAAAAAAAATTTACAAGAGCTTTGATTTCGTTTTTTTTAAAAAAAAAGTTCGAAATTTACACAATAATATTCATAAAATGTTGTTCACCTTTCTATGTTCAAATTCTAATCCTGACATATGCACGAATTTAAGAATTTTGTTTAACAAATCTAGATTATCCAAAGGGTCCGAGAAATTTTCACCATGTGCAGCCCGTATAGGCCAGCCTATTTGGCGAGTCAGATTGGATCAATCTAGTGGGTCTGACTCATTTTGACATCTCTAAATGAAATCCTAATATAATTTTAAATCTCGAAACAAAGAAGTTAATAACCAATTCATTTAATTAAATAGCTGATAAAGTTGTTGATTTATGAGATGAATGGTGATGCAGTAATGAATAATATTACCCGAAAGAAGATCGGCCAATACAAGAACGGTCCAAAGAGTAAATTTGGTGGGTTGTTACATGATGTGTGACGAAGCACGATTAGAAGCATTGGGGTGGCCAGTCCCGATACACAAGTCAACATTTGTCCAATGAAAATCCCCAAGAAACTAGGATAAGTTTAATAATAAAAAACATAGTATACCTTGAGAATGAAGAAATTTCTGGGCTTGGCTTGAACTATAATGTCGGTGTAGATGAAAATAAAATATATACCATAACAACAATTTATTCCTTTTAAACCCATTTACTTGCTACTGATTTTTAGAATATTAATGTATTTCAAGTGTTTACTATGTTTATTGTTACTGAACTTATGAATTGTAATTCTAACACTCTCAAAATTGCTATTAAGATGGTGAGTTCGTATATTTGATATTGTGCTTTTCTCTTTCTTTTCTTTTTTCTTTTTTTTTACATGGGGGACGAGAATTTTTTAAAGATTTTTGGTCACTGCACGCAATCAAACACGAGTCATCCCAAATAGGGACATGAGCTTTTACCACCCGGTTAAGGTTTTTTTTTTTTGCATTTTCAAATATATGAGTTGGTGAAATAGAGGACATTGAAGGAAGGCTTTTTAATGATATAAAAATGATTATTATGATTTTGTAAGAACGATACAATTATTGAAAGATAAATTACAGTAGTATTTTTCTGTAATGTTCAAATTCCAAGCATAAGTTGTAGATGCATTATTTCATCTATCCAGTTGTGTAAATTGGATTGAATTAACTAAAAAGATGTGTTAATACATTTTTTGGTACATTGAATATGATTTTACGGTTTTTTTTAGGGGAGGGAAGGGGAAGAGTTGGTTTCGAACATGAGACCAACTCCGGGGGAAGGGGGATGGATTACCATTGGGGCACCGCCTTGGTAGTCTTATAGTTGAAATATCTAATAATTTTAATAAAAATAAACAAAATCGTTTTTTACTATTGCTCTTCTAGTTTTATTTTCCCATTTTTAGAATTTTTAATTTAGTATCGAAATTTTTAATGCTGATGACAAATGACTACTGATAAGTGTAAAATAGACCCGACCACGGTTCAGAACTGTCGGTTAGACGGTTCAGAACCGCCGGTTCAACGGTTCAAAAAATATCGACCCTTAACATTAACCTTCCTTGACGGTTTCAGTTACGGTTCATGGACCGACGGTTACAGTTCCGATTACGGTTACGGTTAACAAATGGTTACGGTTACGGTTTGACCCTTACTTTTAAACAAAATTTAAATATTATTAAAATTTGAAATAAAGTGTAAAATGTGTTTGAATGTGTTTTCATCCATGTATTAAATATAAAATAACGTGAAATAAATTCAAGCTCAGATAATTAGCATGTGTAAGATATATTTGTTTGGTTAATATATATAAATTATAACACTATATTTAAATCAATAAGGCTCTTATAGCTTAGTGGTTGAAGCTAATTATTCAATTTAGAGGTCATGAGTTCAAATCTACACCATAACATATATTTTAAATTTAAAAATTTTAAACAAATTAAAATAACCCTTGAACCGCCGCTTAACCGACGGTTCACGGGTTAGCAAAATTATGACCCTTAACCGGCCCTTTTATATCGGGCTGGTTACGGGTCCGACCCTTCGAACCGTTGACCCGATTAATCGGCCCGTTGACCACGGCCGGTTCCGGGCAGATTCAGGGTCGATGATGACCCTTGGTCGGGTCTAGTGTAAAATTGCACATAGTGGACAGTTAAAGTGAAATTAATTAATTAATTCATTCATTCACTGAATATTGGTTGTCATGGATAAAATCGAGGTTATTCTAATGACAATACTTGGTATAAACTTAATTTTCAATAATGTGAGTTCGACATTCGTACTTTAAACTCTATACTAAAACGTAACATTGTATGCTTGCGGTATGTTTTACACGCATTAACTACCCATTTCAGGAAATTGCTAACGGGTTGTAACTTGTAAACTTTGAAAAAAAAAAACAACTTTTTTGACTATTATTTATTAGGTTTTTAGATTCAAATTTATAATCCAAGAATTAGTTTCGGAACACATATTCTATAATTCGAGGTGTCCACTTTTTAATGTTCGATTCAAGCCAAAAATCTCAATCTCAGCTTCGGCCTTATAAGTTCTACATATGTTTACCATTAAGAAAAGCACAATCTTGATTCTTGTGTGCTCGTTGTTGCTAACTACATACACAACATCCCATATGAAGCATAAAATCAGATGAAAATGGACGGCTAACTACATATACAACATCCCATATGAAGCATAAAATCAGATTTTCGAAATTACATAACAATTTGAGAGAGAAAAGCAAGATCAAAGTCATCTCATCATCATATTCATTTTGTTCTTGAAGGAGAGAGTTTGCAACCTTTGTGGTTGATGTTCTTGTGATTTGTTGTGCTACAATTACAAGAGAAATCGTTGTATCTTGTGAGAGGATTATCACAAATCGAAAGGACATTCTGCGGGGCAAATTCCTCTTAAGGACAAAGTGTTATACACTTGCCTCGACTTAAGACATTCATCATTTTCTTTTCTAGAAATAGTGCAGACGGAACCCCATACAACACAACCAACAATCTTAAGAGGAATTTGAGGCGTTATTTCTGGAAGAGAAATGGCATCCACATCAACCAATGTTCCTGTAACGCAAGGAGAAAAATCGCAAAAGTTCACCGGCGTAGACTTCAAGAGATGGCAGCAGAAAATGCTTTTATATCTCACTACTTTGCATTTTGTAAGGTTTTTGCAAGATGATCCGCTTACCGTGAGCGATGACGAGACAGATACTAGCAAGAGGGCCGCTGTAGATGCATGGAAGCAAAACGACTTCCTATGCAAGAACTACATCTTGAATGACCTTGATTATGGACTGTATAATGTGTATTGTCAAGTCCGAACCGCAAAGAAATTGTGGAATATGCTTGAAACAAAATATAAGGCGGAAGATGTCGGCCTTAAGAAGTTCATTGTTGTACCCTTCTTGGATTTCAAAATGTTAGACTCGAAATCTGTAGTGAGCCAAGTGCAAGAGATACAAGTACTCTTACATGAGATTCATGCAGAAGGGATGAGTCTAAGTGAGTCCTTCCAAGTTGCGGCCATGATTGAGAAACTTCATCCGTTGTGGAAAGATTTCAAAAACTACCTTAAACACAAGAGGAAGGAAATAGGACTCGAGGACTTGATTGTTCGACTAAGGATTGAAGAGGATAATCGCAAGTCGGAAATCAACATAAACAAAACGAATGCAAGAGTCAATGTTGTGGAATCGAGCAATCATGGAAAGAAGAGAAAGAACCGTGATGGCCAACAACAAAGGAACCTTAAAAGGTTCAAAGGAAATTGCTTCATATGTGGAAAATCGAACCACAAAGCAAAGGATTGTCGATACAAGATAGACAATAAGAAGAAAGCTAGGGATCAAATCAACATAACTAAATATGACAAGATGTCAAATGATTTCTCTGATCTAATGCTTACTGCTTGAAATCTTGTATTCGACAAAACAATACTCTCCATAAATGGAGTTATTCTAAATAAATGTAATGATCGTTACTCGTCGATTGAAAGCAATAAAGTTTATCATTATACTTATTTGGTTGAGTCTATGATTGATGATATGAGTATTTGAGTCATATAATTATAATTTGCAACACAAATATGTAATGTTAAACTTATTATTTTATGTGAATGTTAACTTAAAAACATAAGTATGAGACTTAAATGTAGACTAAGTTAACTAAACTGTCATTCATTTGTTGGAAAACACATCTCTAGAATTAATTCACATTGATGTTTGTGAATCAATGTTTGTGCAAACTAGAGGTGATGAAAACGTAATTCGTTACTTCATCGATGAGTGCACAATATATTGTTATGACTATTTGCTACAAAACAAAGACGAGACCATTGAAGTGTTTAAACACTAGAAGAATGAGGTTGAAGACCAATTATGCAATTGAATTTGCAATGGAAAAATTGTGAATTGATTCTATTTGATTTTTCTAAGCATTTACGCTTAAGTTGAATTTGCAAGAGGATTAAATCTTGAATTCATTTTTCTACGTTTATATGTTTAAAATGAAAATAATTAATCAATTGCCACAATTGTTTTGACTAGGAGGTATTTTCAATTGATTCTATTTGAGTTGTCTAAATATTTTACACTTAAGCTTTGAATTTGCAAGAGAATTAAATCTTGAATTCAAGTCTTCTAAGTTCGTACGCTTAAAATGCAAATTGTGAATCAATTACGAGAATTTAGTTCAAGTTTCAAATTTTGCAAGCAAGTGCGCTTAAATCTAAATTTTGTAAGACATAAACTCTTGAATTTTGATTTCTAAGTTAATAACGCTTTGAATTTGAATCATGAAAGTTAGAACACCACTATAATCTTGATAAGTTCTAGATTGCCCTATAATTGTGGAGGGAAGTAATTCTATTGGTCAACGACATTCTAAGTGGCGAAATTTCTTGTTGATTGTGGAAAGGACGAAAGTCTTTCTAAAAATACTTAAAAGTGTGGGGGTACTAAAGTAAGTCATAACAACCGGCAAAATAATGACATGGTAAATTTTGACAAATTGTGTTGTCAAAAAGATTTAAAGTTATCGAGTGTGACTAATATGACACGTTGAAGCATATGTAATGGTATGCTTATACATTGATGATACGCTCATTATGAGAAGCAATATAGAGATCATCAAAATGACGAAGAAAATGTTAATGAAACATTTTGACATGATGAATATTTGTGCAGCAAATGTCATATTTGAAATTAAAGTTTCCAAGATATCTGAAAGACTAATTCTCATAATTAATTCTAGTTGTAAATTTTTAAGCTTTGCGCTTAAAATTCAAGTTTGCAAGTCATCGCGCTTAAATTTGAATGGTGAATTTAATTTGAGAATTTATACTAGTTTCGAATGTTGTAAGAAATAATACTTAAATCCAAGTTTACAAGAAGCTAAATCTTGAATTTGGATTTGTAAGTTTTCAACGCTTAGAATTCGAAACTTACGGTATCCTATTGTATTATAAGGATAAAAAAATGCAAATTGAATATATGATACGAAAGATTCGAAATCCAAAAATCTTTTACCATTGGTATGGCTGTTGTATCATTCAACAATCGACCCATGATGTGATTGTGGTTTATATTTGTTGACAAAGCTGTGGAAAAAGCACAATGGCTTCGTGATTACTTTGAAGATATTCCATATTGGACAAATTAGTGTAAGCAGTTATGATTCATTTAGATGATCAATTGGAAATTGCTAGAGCACAAAATAATATGAATAATGATAAGTTTCGACATATTCATCGTAGACATAATATTGTACTACAATTGATCTCTAATGGAGTTATCACAATTGATTATATGTAATCAAAGGAAAACTTGGCGGATCCGCTAACAAAAGCATTGAATAGAGATCAAGTGTGTGGATTATCAAGAGAAATGGGATTAAAATCTACAAAATAAATTTTCATAGTGGTAACCCAACATTGTTGACTGGAGATTCCAAGATCTTGGTTCAATGGGACAACTAAATTATGAAAATTTGAGTTTACACTCGGGAAATGTTCCCAACTCATTCCTAGGATGAAGAGTGCTTGAAGACCTACCGAAGTAGTGATGTTAAGTTTTATACTTTTAATGATTCCTATACTTGAAAAAGTGGAGTATGGTAGGATACTCTTAATAATCGTCACCTATGTAAGTGTAAGGATGGGCCGCCTCAATGAAACACTTATCAATTCAAGAGGTGTTCCATGGCCAAACGGACACAACCGAGAAAACCAAAGCAAATGTTGAGAAGTTATTATGTAGGTGATATTGTTTGGGTTTACACGAACCGCCAAGAAGTTCAAGACATCATGTTCACTTCGTGGCCTAGTAAATCCGATAGTATACTATTAAGGAAGGTTCAAAGCCACAAGCTACCTATCCCAATGCAATAATTTTTTGTGCGAACTCTCTTTTGACATCACGTGCATACATGCATAATTTCATTCATATGGGGGATTGTTGGAAAAATGAGCTTAATGAAATAAAATTAAGCAAGTTGGACATGAGAAAATAGTCGAATACTTGATAAATGACAAAACGAGCAAAAACGGATGGAAAAATACTGACCGGGGAAAATCCTGCAGCCTGGGCGGCAACCGAGCGCGCAGCGGCTGAGTGCTGGCAGCAAGCTGGGCGCTCGAGCGCGGCATCCGGGTGCTCAAGCGACCGAGATTCTGCCAAGAAAAGTTTGTGGAGGTTTTTTCGTGAACGGGTGTATCCATTTGCGTTCGGGTGCGTTTTTTCATGATTTGTTGCATCCAATTGGTGTCCTTTGATGGAAATGGATGGCTAACTACATATACAACATCCCATATGAAGCATAAAATCAGATTTTCGAAATTAACATCACAATTTGAGAGAGAAAAGTAAGATCAAAGTCATCTCATCATTATATTCATTTTGTTCTTGAAGGAGAGAGTTTGCAACATTTGTGGTTGATATTCTTGAGACTTGTTGTGCTACAATCACAAAGACATCGTTGTATCTTGGGAGAGGATTGCCACAAACCGAAAGCACCTTGTGCGGGGCAAATTCCTCTTAAGGACAAAGTGTTATACATTTGTCTCGACTTAAGACATTCATCATTTTCTTTTCTAGCAATAGCGCAGACGGAACCCCATACAACACAACCAACAGTGATGAGCCAGACCTAGAGCTCATATTTTACACTCCTGGTTGAGCGAAGAATATAGGCAATAGTTAAATTATTGGGTCTTGTTAAAACATAGATATTTGGATTTCTCATTTTCATTTTATTGTTATAATTTATTTGTAATCATCTTTTATTTTCCATATGTTACTAGACGAGAGTATAGTCTAACTCTTCAGTTTCATACTTCATATACATTAATATGTAGGTGTATTTTATTATCTAACATATTTTATAGGACGATTTAGTTTGATATCTCGAGTGAGAAGCCGACCAAACAATCCACTTCTCGTGCTGCTGAAGAACGTGCCGCGGCTGTGAAGGCATCTGGAGAGAAGAAAGAGCGTGGGTTGTTTGTTATGTCTGTGCAAGTTATTTTTCTTTTTCTTCTATGAATTGCGAATCATTATATCCTTTGTTTAAATAAATGAGTTGTATTTTGGTGAAATTGTGTGTCCTAATTATTGCAGGGGACATTATTTCATTTTATATGGTGTTTCCATTTATTGTTTAACTTTCTGCTTATCCAACCATGTTAGTTTAACATTTGAAAGTTGTCAATGTCCATTCTGTTTCAATTGGGGAAGTCATCCGTCCTGCTGGATGTAAAACCATGGGAGGATGAAACGGACATGAGAAAGCTCGAGGAAGCTGTTTGAAGCGTGCAGATGGAAGGTCAACTCCGGGGGAGTATGTAAGTTATTCTCTAGCAATTCATGGATATTTGCAGGTGTTTTAAGGCTTCGCTGATATTTTACACGAAGATATTTTTCCTTTTTTCTTTTTCTTGTTTTGGTTTATGTTGCAAAAACTTGCACCCTATGTACAGACGGGTCGCGAGAAAACTGTTGGGTGATATTTCTCTGTATAGATGTTTCTTGTGATGGAACATCGATCCTGACTATATACATATTTATAATTATGTGGAAAGAATAACGGGATGGATAGTGTTGTTTGTACCTAAACTTATCCATCAATGTAGGATATGGTATCAAGAAGCTGCGGATTATGGTGACCAATGTGGATGACTTCGCGTCTGTTGATGCACTCATTGAGGAACACCAGAGTTGGACCGATAAATGAATATGTCCAAAGTTGCGACATTGTGGCCTTCAATAAAATATGTAAGCTGTCACCTACCTTCTATACATTGTCTAAAGCATTGGCGAATTATTCTTAATCTCGTTAAGTATTTCGTTCTTCATCAAACATAACGAGTTAACCATCTTATGGAGAAAGCAATTTTAGAAGCTACGTCACCTGTTCACTAATACAGTGCAATTTGAACTTGTAGAAATACAGCTAATAGCAATATATAAAACAAAGTTCTATTATTACAACTTAACACATGTGAAGTAAAGTGAAAGTAATATATTTAACTATTCTGAAATCACACACAAAAACACAAATGTGAATGGAACTCCAATACATCATATCCAGATCACACGACAATAACTATTATGCTTAAGCCAAACTCACCCTTACCACCTTCCACGCATCTAAACTTGAAAATATATAATTTCACACTTTGATTTTTTATTTTTCTGAAAATTCATTTTATATGACATATAAATTGTTAAACATAATATTAAAAACCAGCGATCTTGAAGATGACTATTTATTGAAAAATCCTCCAGCCATTTTTTTGAAGTTCCCAAATCCACCCTCTGCCTGGCTAACCTTATCGCCGGCATCATCTTTGGTAGAGCCGTAGCTGCCGGCAGACGGTTTCGGGAAACCCTCCTCTGTGTCCTCCGCGTATCCAGAATTTCCAGACTCGGATCCTGTGACTGCGCCGCCGGTTGACGGCTTGTTTGATTTACCCTCTTCTGTATCCTTTGCATAGTCTTCACTTGCATCAGTGACAGCAGCTGCCGGCTTCTTCGCAAAATCTTCCTCTGTACTAGCCTCATATTTATCCACTTTAGGCTCCTGATAATCGTCACCTATATCAGGTTTCGTGGTGGTGTCACCACCTGAAAGGTTCTTTGGAAAACCCTCTTCGGTATCTGCCCCACTTTTCCCTCCAGACCGAGTATAATCGCCACCGGCATCAGTTTCAGTGGCATCGCCGCCTTCTGACGTCTTTTTTAATATACCGTCAGCCTTATCCTCTCCATATACGTCACTTTTATCAGTTTTCACGGCAGATTCTTCGGGGGAAGGCCTGATTTCCGTCGAATCCTCCCCGCATGATCTAGGCTTGTTAGACTTTTTAGTGCTTGCATCCATGGTTCGCCGTCGCGGGAACGGTGCTCGGAACGGAGGTCTCCGTTCCAGTTCCAATAACATTTCACGGAACGGTAACGGAACGGATTTTTTTAAAAAATAATCAAAAAAATTGAATATTTTAGGAAAAAAATATGTATTAGATGCACCCAAAATATCCGTTCCGCCGTTCCAGAGCAAGAAAACGTTCCGTTCCACCGTTTTTTAGCCAAAAAAACCGTTCCGATACCGATTTTGGGGTGAAAAACGCCTTTACAAGGCATAAACCTTTACGCCCTGGAACGCCGGACAGGTAGTCTCCGTTCCGGCCGTTCCGATACCGATTTTGTAAACCATGCTTGCATCAGATCCTTCGGTGGCAGCTGTATCAGTCTCTGCGGCTTCAGTGGTGGGGACAGATTTTGCACCGGCATCAGCCACGGTGTCCGTGGAGGAGGCGGGAGCGTGGGTGTTGGAGGTTTGATACTCTTTGAGATAATTCTCAGCCTGGTCGACATATTTACCAGCTCCCTGAGTTTTATCCAGCTTCCCGTACTCGGAAGCGGCATCGAGGATGTCAGCATGGTTCACCGTTTCGGTATCGGAACGGCCGTTCCGGCCGTTCCGACACCGGAACGCGCCTCACCTTTCTCGAGTCGCATGTCGTAAAGGTTTTCGTCACTCTTAGGCGTTTTTCACCCCCAAAATCGGTTACATCACGTTAAATCGGAGTCGGAACGTCCATCGCGGAACGTTCCGAAGACCATGCTTGCAGTAACGCTTCGCGATCGATCGCGAACACTTCGCGATCGATCGCGAACACTTCGCGATCGATCGCGAAGATAACGCGATCGATCGCGAATTGTTTCTGCCCCAACGCACGTGAAGCCGCGATCGATCGCGAAAAAACCCGCGATCGATCGCGGCATGCAGACTGTCGGTGGAATGCCTTTTTTGTACATTAATCAATTGTAACATGCACTATTGAATGTTGATGAAACTTTCCCTTTTGTTGAACGAAGAATTGAAGAAAATTCTCTCTTCCAACTTCCAGGTAAGTAGCCTTTCTTCTTCCAGATTATGAAGTGCATTAAGTTATCCTATGATTACTTGGATTCTTGTTCACAACTCTTCAATTGAAAAGCTAGATAAAATTCCTCAATGTATTTATGAAATATGTTTGTAATGAAAAACAAATGGATCTTTGCTAGTAGATTGTACTAAAGATTTACATTTTTGCAATTTTTAAGCAAAAAATCGTGAACCAGTAAGTGTTTAGAAGAATGGCTCCAAAAGTTGATATTGGTTGGGAGTTTGGTAAACCTATCGGAGACAATCGTAAGACAATACGATGCAAATTTTGTGGGAAAGTTGTAAGCGGAGGTATTACAAGATTTAAACAACATATTGCAAATGTTGCTGGAAATGTCGAGCCATGTAGTAAAGCTCCAAAAGAGATATCATTAATGGTACGGAAACATCTTCAAGATTCAAAGTCTGAGAGAGCTGTAATAAAAAGGAAAAAAGAAATTGCAGTTAATGCAATTCAACAAAGCATTCATACACTTGACAGTGACAGCGAAGGTGATTATGGATATGGAAGAAATGTTACAAGTGAAGAAGCTTTAGACAAATTGGAAAATAGGGCATTGCGAACAGCCATGAAAGAAAGTAGTCAATCAAGAGCATTAGAGGACGAGATGTGTAACCGGTTTGGGTCCGGTGCCGGTTCATCACTTGGTGGAAATCCCAATTTCAGAAAACAGATACCTCGGAGCTTTAGCGTAAAAGAGGGAGCTCAAAAACCATCGAAAGGGATTGATACGTATATGTTTCCATCAAAACAGAAGAGTATTAAAAATTGGTTTGCTCCTGAAAAAGTCAAAGAAGTTGGTAAAGCTATTTCAAAATGGTTTATATACAATGCCATTCCTTTTCATGCAGCGGATAGTGGTCCATACTACCAATCTATGATCAATACCATTGCAGAGGCTGGACCTGGAATACAAGGTCCTTCGGGACGTCAAATAGGTGGTGTTTTTTTGCAGGAGGAGGTGGAAGATATGACTGGATATTTACATACTTTAAAATCAAAATGGCCCAAATATGGATGTACAATAATGTGCGATGGTTGGAGCACACGTAACAAGCATCCTATTATTAACTTTATGATATATTGCGATCGTAACATGATATTTCATAATTCAGTGGATTGCACCAACAAGAAAAAGAATGCTGATTTTCTTTATCTCTTTTGAACAAAGTAATTGACGAGGTTGGGGAGAAAAATATTGTGCATGTGGTTACAGACAGTGAAAGTGCAAATAAGGCTGCTGGTCAGAAAATGATGATTGAAAGGCCTCACTTGTTTTGGTCACCTTGTGCTGCACACTGCATTGATCTAATGCTTGAAGACATCGGTAAGATGACAAAAGTGAAAAAGTGCATTGACAAAGCAAAGCAAATAACAAGTTTTATATACAACAGTGATAAAGTGGTCAATTTAATGAAAATCTACACAAATGATCGTGAATTACTTAGACCTGGAATCACCCGCTTTGCAACAGAATTTATATCTTTAGAAAGTCTTGTTCGATATTCTCAAGATTTGAAGAGATTGTGTACTTCAATTGAGTGGCAAGAGTACAATAATACAAGCAGGAGAAGAAAAGATGCCGATAAAATTGCACAAATCATTATGGACACAAGATTTTGGAAGAGGGCTCATGACATTTGCGCAGCATTTGAACCACTTGTGAAAGTTTTAAAATTGGTTGACCAAGACAACAAGCCAACTCTATCAATTATATATGAAGCAATGGATAGAGCGAAGTTATCCATACGAGAGAGTGTGAAAGACTGGCAATTATACTGGGATGTGATTGATGCGCGTTGGTATAATCAATTACACCAACATTTACATGCTGCAGGTAAAATTGAATGATATTTACATGTTTTTAAATAAGTACGAATTTACTCATATATAGTTATCATCATATTTCTTTTGTATATTTTTGTGTTTTAGCATATTTTCTCAATCCAATACTGCAATATTCTGGAACCTGTGTTTATGACGATGAAGTCAAAAGAGGATTAAAGACTGTAATCAAGAGACTTGAACCTGATTTAAATGCACAAGCGTCAGCAATCAGTGAGGTACAATATTTATAAAATTTTGAAAACATCTTTCATATTCAATATACAATAGTTTTTTTATTTAATATGTTTTACAGATTAAATTATTCACGGAACAAATTGGAGAGTTTGGATCTCCACTCGCAAAAACAGCCGTTAAAAAAAGTCTTCCAGGTTTGAACTTCTTCATGTTCTTTATACACGTCAAAGTTATATATTATGTATCATAAAACTTTTTTCCAGCTGAATGGTGGAATGATTATGGTGAAGAAGCTCCACACTTGAGAAAAATTGCAATTAAAGTCCTAAGCCAAACATGTTCATCTTCTGGTTGTGAGAGAAATTGGAGTACATGGTCTCTAATACATACTAAGCTTCGCAACCGTTTGGCTATCGAAAAGTTGCATAAATTGGTATATGTCCATTATAATATGCGCCTGAGAGTAAGAAATTTGATGCATAAAAAAGAAGATGATGACTATTATAGCCCTATAGATCTCGATCATATATTCAAAGATGATGATATTCTAAATGAATGGACAAGAGATAATGACCCTCCTATATTGCAAGATGATGACTTGGCATGGTTAGATGAAGACCAAAACATTACAGCTAGTGGTCAAAGTCATGTTAAGAAGACAAATAGTGAGAGCCACTCGAGATTATCAAAAGGCAAAGAAATCATATCAAGTGATAATGATGAAAGTGACGATGGCGATGATAGTCCTGATAGCACTGGTGGGAACAATCAAGAAAGTGGTGAAAAGCACCAAGACGATTATCAACCCCATGAACATGATACTGGCATGACATGGGCACAAGGGAAAGAAAACTATTATGCCACACAAGACACTGATCATGGGTATCGTCCTGGGATAGAGGAACAACGTCGTTATTTAGCAAGTTTGTCAGAATTCTCGAGTGCTGAGGATAATGAATATTTCAGTGGACCTTCGCATTATATGGGTGTTGAAGAACAAATGAAAAGTATTGGCTTTGGGGAGGAACAAAATTTTCAACTTGGAAATGATTATACATCTGGAGATTACTATCGTCGTGATGAAATATTATTAAATCTATATTCATTACCCCGTAACTATTCCGCTTCAAATGCCCGATTCAACCAATTTTCTCAACGGGATGCTGAGGAAGAGTACACTGATGATTTTGTTCCTTCACGTCACTCATCATGGTATTAGTCGTAGTGGTATGACATTTACATTTATTTTTCTAAGTTAATGTTGTAAAATATTTATTTTGATGTAAATATTTTTCCTAAAATATTAACATTGTTTTGAATTTTTTAAATAATTTTATTAAAATTCCGTTCCGTTCCCGTTCCGTGAAATGCCATTAGAACCGGAACGGTGGCCACCGTTCCGGGCGCCGTTCCCGCTACGGCGAACCATGGATGTCAGCGGTGGCGCCGGCAACCTTAGAATTATCATAGGTCGCCGGTTGATGGCTGAAATAAGATTGTGCGGCCCCGCCGACCACCTTGGCGCTGTTGAAAAGGTCAGTGTTCGAGGGTTCGGTGGTGTTTGGCTCCTGACCATCGGAAGCGGGCTTGGGTTGATCAGGTTTGGTGAATTTGGATAAGAAATCCATTGGTGCCGAAATTGAGAGTAAATGGAAGTGTAAATCGAAGGAAAATGAAGAGCTATGAAAGAACTGACGTAGATTTGTGGGAAAAATGGGAGGAAAACAGCAGTATATATCTATAGAGGGGACTTTAAGGGAAGAGATAACTTACTTTTCAGCTGGGGTGGAGTGTGGCCACGTCAGCGTAGACGAACGCGTGGCAGATATATGATAGGTTTGCCTTCGAATTAGTTTAGATTTTTCCTACTATATAAAATCTCGACACGACAAGACACAACACGACATGAAAGCAATGATACGGATTTTTAAAATTTTTAGGATACGATACGACGGTGATATCTGTATATTTTTATATTTATATATATTATACATGTACTATATTACAAATACTAAAATTCAAATTTTTTAAATTCTAAAACAATGTAAAATCAACAAAAATATTCTTATCAAATTCAAGAAAGCATATAAATAAATGCATGTCACTGGAATCATTATATTTTCACTCATACTAACATCATATACATATTACTTTAATTAATATATTATTTAACAAACACGTCAAAATAAAAGTTAACACCAAAAATATTTGTTGGAACCGAAGAGGGGGGTGAATGAGGTTACTTGGCTACTTTAGCGTTTTAAAATGAATTTGCAAAAAGTCGAGTTTGCGCTGCGGAAGACTTGATGTCAATCGACAAATAAATAAAATGAAGGAATAAATAAATGCGTAAATTAAATAAAACAAAAAAAACACGAGAATTTGTTATAGAAGTTCGGCGATGAATCGCCTACGTCTCCCCTTCCCGGTTAGAAAACGTTTAACCGAGGTTCCACTAGAACGATAATGATCTTGGCCTTGAGGGCTCCAAGTTAGCTACAACACAACTCTTCCCGAGTAAAACAGCTCTTCACGAGCAACACACTCTTCACGAGTCTTCTTGGCCTTAAGGGCTCCAAGGATAGCCACACACAACTCTTCCTGAGTTACCCACACTCTTCAAGAGTCTTCTTGGCCTTAAGGGCACCAAGGATAGCCACACACTTGCACTAACTTTACTTGTTGATGACTTTTACAATTTTCAACTTACGTCGGTGTTGGAGGACCTTACAATAACTCAAATAAACACCTTCACGGTGTACCAACACGAAGAATCAAAACTCACACACAAGAAATGAATTACAAACTCCAATACAACACAAATGTATGAAGTTTGCAATGCTATAATAATTTTAATAGAGCAAAGCTTTCTTGTAGTTTATACTCTTGTTTCTTGTCTTCAAAATGCTCCAAAACATCCATATTTATAGTGTATAATGCCCACAAGGCTCCTACTAGCTGTTGCTACACTTAAGGCTTGAATCACTCCAAGATCGCCTCGGACATCGCCTCGGGCGATCACCATCACCGCGCCCCAACGGTCATCAAAAACCACAGATCGTCTCAGGCGATGTATGGATCACCTCAGGCGATCACCACCAAAAATCAATGACGTAGCTTCGGTTGCTCAGAAACTTTCATCGCCTCAGGCGTTCAAGACATCGCCTCGGGCGTTCGTGCCATGCGCGCAGGCCTCGGCGTCGCTTCAGTCGATGTGCGTGGCGATGCTCCTCCTGGCTGCCATCGCCTGGGGCGATGATCACCATCGCCTGGGGCGATCCTGCCCAGACTTTGCACAATTGATTTTCTTCAATCATTCAACTTTTCAACCATTAAACCTGTACACTAAGTATACACATTATAATAAAAAAACATAAGTTTTGTTGATCATCAAAACTCATAAATAATTCGGAGATAAATTAAGCATTAAACTCAACAATGCGTTTAAGGCTCAACAATCTGCCCCGTTTTGATGATCACAAAACTTGATAAACTTGAATATGTAATATGCATGAAATGTGAGTAAACATGACTCCCCCATAACAATTGCATAGCACATACAAGATTACCAAGTAAAGCATAAAAAGCTCTCCCCCTCAAATCATGCATAACTCTTCCCTTCAAACTATGCATGTATTAAACTTCAATTTATCACAAAATTCTCCCCCTTTTTTTGATAATCAAAAAGCACAAAATTCAAATAATCATATCACAAGTATATGTTGACACATAGCCATATTTTAACAGTTTACACATGTTCGTCATCAAGCATGTAATAGCCATAACAAGCATAAGATTAAATCATTGAAAGGAAAAACAAACATGCGTTTAAGGCAATCAACAATGAATTCGAAATATTGCAAGGTGTGCATATGTTCATGCACTCATGCCCAATAGACATTAAGTTTCTCAATGTATCATTATAAGCATTTGATAAGATATAATCATTGAGGCCATATAAACCATACATGAAATTCTTATGCCATATTTCTATGATCCAAGATAGAGCATTTAAACAGATATAGCATGCTTAATCACATTTATTTGCACATTTTCACATTGCATATTCAAATTTGAACTCAAGGCATATCAAGATACTCACTATAAAGATATAAGCATACATCATGCATCAAAACAATTTATATGTGCACATGATAAGGGGAAATGCATTTTACTATCAATGGATATTGAGCTTCATTATTTATTGGTCACAATTAATTTGGTGCATAAGATGGATTCCTCCCTTGAGGTGCTAGTCCCTTCATCATCCATCCCTTTGTTGTCCCTACAAAACAAATTTTTGATTTGGGATTCTTTGGTACCCATTTGATTTTTGGGTCCTTGTGGGTTAGCTTTCATCGATGCCTTTGGAATCCATTTCCACCTCTTGTTAGGTTAGTATCGAAATTTTTAATGCTGATGACAAATGACTACTGATATGTGTAAAATTGCACCTAGTGGATAGTTAAAGTGAAATTAATTAATTATTTATTAGGTTTTTAGATTCAAATTTATAATCCAAAGATTTAGTTTCGGAAAATAAAAATTTAAGCATATTCTATAATTCGAGGTGTCCACTTTTGAAAGTTAGACTGAAGCCAAAAAATCTCAATCTCAGCTTCGGCATTGTAAATTCTACATATGTTTACCATTAAAAATCTCAATCTCAGCTTCGTTCTTCATCAAACATGATGAGCTAACCCTCCTATGCATAGGTTTTCACTAGTGCAGTGCAATTTGAACTAAGTAGAAATATAGCTAATAGCAATATTATATAAGATATAATACAAAGTTCTATTATTTCAACTTAACACATGTGAAGTAAAGTGGAAGTACACATAAATAGAAAATAGCAAGTTACAACATTCTGAAATCACATACAAAAACACAAATGCGGATGGAACTCCAATATTTCATATCCAGATCACATGACAATAACTATTATTCTTACATCCAGCTCACACATATCACCTTCCATGCATCTAAACTTGTTAAATATATAATTTCACACTTTGATTTTTTATTTTTCGTGAAAATTCATTTTATATAACATATAAATTGGAAAACATAATATTAAAAACCAGCGATCTTGAGAAGACTATTTATTCAAAAATCCTCCAGCCATTTTTTTAAAGTTCCCAAATCCACCCTCTGCCTGGCTAACCTTATCGCTGGCATCATCTATGGTAGCGCCGTAGCTGCCGGCAGACGGTTTCGGGAAACCCTCCTCTGTGTCCTCCGCGTATCCCGAATCTCCAGACTCGGCTCCTGTGGCTGTGCCGCCGGTTGACGGCTTGATTGATTTACCCTCTTCTGTATCCTTTGCATGGTCTTCACTTGCATCGGTGACAGCAGCTGCCGGCTTCTTCGCAAAATCTTCCTCTGTACAGGCCTCATATTTATCCACTTTAGGCTCCTGATAATCGTCACCTATATCAGGTTTCGTGGTGGTGTCACCGCCTGAAAGGTTCTTTGGAACCTGTTCAGTATCTGCCCCACTTTTCCCTCCAGAACGAGTATAGTCGCCACCGGCATCAGTTTCAGTGGCATCGCCGCCTTCTGACGTCTTTTTTGACATACCGTCAGCCTTATCCTCTCCATATACGTCACTTTTATCAGTTTTCACGGCAGATTCTTCGGTGGAAGACTTGCTTTCCGTCGTATCCTCCCCGCATGATCCAGGTTTGTTAGACGTTTTAGTGCTTGCATCAGCTCCTTCGGTGGCAGCTGTATCAGTCTCTGCGGCTTCAGTGGTGAGGACAGATTTTGCACCGGCATCAGCCACGGTGTCCGTGGAGGAGGCGGGACCGTGGGTGTTGGAGGTTTGATACTCTTTGAGATAATTCTCAGCCTGGTCGACATATTTACCAGCTCCCTGAGTTTTATCCAGCTTCCCGTACTCGGAAGCGGCATCGAGGATGTCAGCGGTGGCGCCAGCAACCTTAGAATTATCATAGGTCGCCGGTTGATGGCTGAAATAAGATTGTGCGGCCCCGGAGACCACCTTGGCGCTGTTGAAAAGGTCAGTGTTCGAGGGTTCGGTGGTGTTTGGCTCCTGACCATCGGAAGCGGGCTTGGGTTGATCAGGTTTGGTGAATTTGGAGAAGAAATCCATTGGTGCAGAAATTGAGAGTAAATGGAAGTGTAAATCGAAGGACAATGAAGAGCTATGAAAGAATCGACTTAGATTTGTGGGCAAAATGGGAGGAAACCAGCAGTATAGATATAGAGGGGACTTTAAGGGAAGACATAACTTAAGGTTTCATTGTTGCTGCCCTTAAGGGTACTGCCCTCAGGGACATCATTCACAATCCATATGGAATCTTTTTTTTCTTTTTTTAAAAAATTTCAAATGAATGGTGATTATGCCCCTAAGGACACTACCCTTAAGGACATCATCAAACAAACCCTTTTCAGCTGTGGTGCCTGTGGCCACGTCAGTGTAGACGAAACGCGTGGCAGACATTATCATAGGTTTGCCTTTGTATTAGTATAAATTTTATGTGTGGATACGGTACGACGACAGATACGACACGATATGGACATGATGATATATATTTTCAAAACTTTAGGATAGAACGCGGCTGAGACACGTCTATCAATTTTTATATTTATATATATGATACATGTACTATATTATACATATTAAAATTCAAATTTTTTAAATTCTAAAACAACCTAAATTATTATCAAATTCAAGAAATCATATAAATAAATGCATGTCACTGGAATCATTATAGTATCACTTATACTAACATCAAATATATATTAATTTAATTAATATAAAGTTTAACAAACACGTCAAAATAAAAGATAACACCAAAAATATTCTTATCAAATTCAAAAATAATATATATAAATGTATGTCACTGAAATCATCATAATATCACACATAAAACAACAAATGCATATTACTTCAATTAACATAAAGTTTAACTAACATGTCTAAATTTTATTTTAGCCAGAAACTTTTAAAATTGTACAAATAACACCCAAAAATGTCATTTATGTGTCGGACACGCCCATGGCTGTGTCTGACATGGGTGTACGATTTTGAGGGGAGTGTTCGACAAGTGTGTCCAATTTTAGGTTTTTTAATAAAAATAAGGACACGACACGTGGCGTGTCCGACACTTGTCCGAAGAGGTTCCAAGAAGTGTCGGTATTCGAGAATTATCACACTGCATCAAAAAAAATTTAGGAGTGTCCGTGTATCATATGATTTTTCCTTCCATTATTTGATTTGATAGTTTGTATTTGGGGAAATTACAAAATTTTATATTTTTATTTTTTTCTTATATCAAGAAAATTTGGTTTAATTCAAGGGTAAACTCACTTAAAATCTGTACTTCCAAACATAATTTTAACATTCATCCCTATATCAAAGATTCTTTATTCAAACTCCCTACCATACTTCTTTTATTTATTACAACTCCTTACCAACCACAAAAGACATAAAAGCCTTACTTTAATTGCATAAAACTCCTTAAAGCTTTTATGATTATTACATAAACACCCAAAATCTCATTTTTACTAACAAACAACTCCTAATAAGGGTACGTAAATGCAGGGGCCTTAATGAACATGAGATCCTTCAGTTTCTGTCATCTTGAGATAACACAAGAGCATACTTTTGCAAAGAAATCACAGTTCATGACGAAATTTTAGCCCTAAAATTCCCTTATTTTAATAACATGTGAAAATAAATAACAGGCCCATCATGCTTTTCTATTATAATAAAATTTTAACAAATTGAAATATACCATTTTGACCATAACGACACCGGGTGAGGTGGGTTGCACCATCCAACCTCAGCTCTCAGGCGAGGTTAGTCTGTCAGCTATCCAACTCCTTCAGAAACTGCACATTACAGCCATAATTCGTTTCCTACCTTAGGGAGTAAGATATACTCAAGATATAAGAAAGATCTTTGTTTTATTCTGGAAATACTTATAATATCTATTACATTAAAACGCCCTCTTTTGGGAGAAAACGAACTTGTTTAGCCTCTCATGTAGACTAGGCTTGACTCAAGAACATACAAACTAAAATACAGAACAATATTATAGACGTTTACGAAAAGAAAGAAAAGAAAAAAAATATTATCAAGCTATGAAAATCGTAAGATTACAAAGCTTGGAGACTATAATTTTTATTCTCAGAAAACTATGTAGAATTTTCGATATTCTTAACTTTCTAAATGTTGGCCTTTAGATAGGCATGAATCCGGAGTGTGCCAACTTTCCTCGTGAGTGGTCCATTATTTTGTCTGAGTGCGTTGAACAGTATCCGCACAATCTTTTAATGGTCCGCACATTTTCCTTTGTCGGTGAATCTTTACATTATTGGTTTTTTCTGGTCCCCGATCGGAATCCTTTCCCGATCTCTGGTTCTTTCTGCTATGGGCATGCTTGGCGAATATGGTCTATCCATCGGTCAATGTGTGCCACGTTGCAGAATTTCTAGTTAGTTTCTTTCCGCCTGAATCTTGTTTTCCTGAAGAATTCATCTTTTTGTTTCAAAGAGATCTTCGGCAAATCTTGTTGATGTTCCTGTCATGGAATTCAGCATAAAAGTGTTGTTTGCTGAATTCTTAAAGAATTTTAATGAATATTTGACTTTGTCCATTTCTGTTAGACAAACCCGAAGACCTCATGCACGCCTGGTTGAAACTTCATCTTCAGTGATAGTCCCAGCCAAAATTGGTATACCTTCTGGTAGCACAATTTTATATTTTTTAAGGCTTCCGTCTGATCTTGATAAAATGAAAAGCTTCAATGAAGCCCTTCTTCACTGGTTCTGGAGCAGCATTGAAAAAATACAACCCCAAGATATCTCCTCTGACCAGATGTTGATTATTGGCACGTGTCTCGTGAACAGTTTCGCTGATCCACTTTGCTAATTTCGAAATTTCAGAGAATGTTGGTGCAATAGTATAAACCGAAGCAAGAACTCCGAAATTATACCATTTTTGAACTTCGTTAGGATGGCTGCCCGGTTTCATCCAAACTCTCGCATATTTTCCGAAGATATCAACTATAGATTTGTCTGGATTGATACGTCGTCTTGTAATTAGTTCCTCCAAAGTTCGTTGTAATACTGCATATGTGAAGAAACTAAATCATCATTAGTTTGAACCCTAGAATTGTCAGTCATTGGCCTAAGGTTCAACTCTCCCTCTTTTACCTCAGAGGTGCTGGGTTGACTTGAAGGTTCAGATTGTGATAACATCTGACCCTCAACATTCGCTACAGCTTGTACATCCTCAAGGAATGCATCATCTGCAACACTCATGACAGGCAGTGTTTTCAAAACCGGACAGGACATAAAACCGGTGTCCTTACTGGTTACAGGTTCGATCGGTTCAATCGGTTAAACCATTGATTCAACCGGTGATGACGTCAGCATTATGTAATATCTATTTTAAGTTTTGTAAAATATATATACCATATATTTTACTATAGTTTCAAGTTGTTCACAATAAAATAAAATATCGTTACACCAACATAACATGTCAAACTTCAAAAATCAGATAAAATGAAATGTCTAACATAAAATAATAATAATAATAATAAAACATCTAAAAAACAACAAATAATGCCAAAAAAGATCAATATCCCATAATTATAATAAAATATTATGAAATTATTCATATATATTATAATTTACGAGAAACTACGCATGTTTATATATAATTTACAAGACACATTTATTGAATTATATGAAATTTTTGATAAAAACACGCATAAAATATTATTTTGTAATTATTTCAATAATAATAAATTATATATAATATATTTTGTTCTACAAATTTGATTTATAATTTTAAAAAAATAAAAAAAGAATTAATTTTAAAAAGGAAAGAAAAATGAAGGAACATAACTGGTTGAACCGGTTTTTTACTGGTTCCCACTGGTTTTTTATCAGGGTGGTTTTGAAGGGTCAACCAGACCGGATCAAGCACTGGTTACAGGTTGAATCGATTAAACTGGCCGGTTCGGATCGATTTTCAAAACACTGGTGACAGGGGTACTTGAATCCCTTGCCTCCGGGTTAGATGAGCCTCGTTCTCTAAACACTCTTTTCTGCACCGTTGAAGGTGTGGCGTGGAGGAGGGCCATTTCAGTATTAGAAACTCTAGGTGGTATCATGCAATTAATCCCTTTATTTAAATAAGGGTAAATTGGTAAAGTGTTGTTGGGTAGTGAGAGGATGAAGATGAAAGTATGGTTGGGGAGTTAGAATATAAAATAATGGATAATGGGAGTTAAGTTAAAGAAAGTTTAGGTTTAGAGATTTTAGATGAGTTTACCCTTAATTCAATTAACCGTATTTTTTGTGTATATATAATATATATTCTGAATTGCTAATGTAACATTAAACACATCAGCAATATTCGATATCACGTCAATAATATCTAGCATCACATCAATGCACATGCAAAAATGGACTAAAAGTTAGAAAATATCAACTTATTGAATTAAGATAAATTTTGACGATTTACAGAACCAAAGGCCGAAATATACATACTTATAGGATAAATTTTGTAATATTCTCTTATATCCAAAATAACTAGTTATTTTAAGTGGAATGATATACTTAAATTTGGATTGAATGGAATACATAATTTTGGATTGGTGTGATGGTGATAATCATCGTCATAACAATTACAAAGACAACAACAACAATAAGGTTTTATTAGTAAAAATAATTTTTTTTATCTATCATAGTGAATTTCAAATGATCATATCAATCCTAACACAACATTGAAATTTATTATAAAAATCACAAATTTAATAATGATTTTAATTAATTACATAAAATCTTATAAAAATCATATCTAGAGTTCTAAATCTTATAAAAATCATATCTAGAGTTCTACATATATATATATATATATATATATATATATATATATAATGAACATAAAAAATTTGTATACCTAAATTCAAGCGAATAGGAGTTTTTGGAGTAAATACGATCACACATGATGACTCATACTACATTAATTTTGGAGTGACTGAAAGGTAGGGGTCTACTGTTTCACGTCGACTACATTGACTTTTCTTTATTTCTCCTCCCCTTTTCTTTTTGGGCAAACTTGAAAAAAGACAGGTAATAACTGTCCACAACTGCCAAGCTGTCGAAAAGTCCAATTTGGAAGCAATCAAATAAAACTTTAATCTTTAATAATACTGTCGGCAGCGATTATTATTTCGGAGATACTTTCTCCCCGGATAACACCAATATACGAGTAAGTTTAATTTTTAGATTATCTACACCAGATGATAATATATTTACCAGTTAATGGACTTCCAAAAAGATTTGATTGGAAAATATATACATAGATAATTAGATATGAATTACAAAGTGAGTAACGAGGATATTCTGACTTAAAGAAATTATTGAAAAAAATTGACACATGTGCGATCAAACGTATTTCTTTCTTTGGTCCATATAACTTACCATAATCGAATTAAAAAACTTAATTATCATAGTTTGTTTTTCATATTATTACTAAAATAAGATATATATCCACTTCAAGAGAGAAATCTTAAGGATAATATAATGCCACGTCAATTTTTATTAGATTATCATAGAAATTATTGAAGTGGGTGGAATGACACGTTCTACATATATGATTGATAGTGGTTTCATTCTTCTAATTTTGAAATTGTTGTTAACTTTTTATTTATTGTTTATTACAACTATTTTTTGAAAACGAAGGCTCGAACACAAGAATTTTGAGTCGTAATTGCAATTGGTGCTAGAGAAGCTATAAGTCGTTGGTTGAATTTGATGTTACTGAGAGCATATAATTTACAAATATCCATGTTGGGATATGATTTATATGTTATTTCGTATATATCAGCACAAAGTCTTTACTCGGCCAGGTAGTAATGTCTTAATTTGACGTCGGCACGTCGATGTAACCATTAGCCAAGAACCTAACTTGCCGAACTAATAGTGTAGCATACGCAAAATTAACTCCATCTCAACTTGCCAAGCTAATATTAGATAACTCCAAATAAATAAATAAATAAAGCAATCCCAATAAACCATTTTCTAGATAACATAAATCTGAAACTTAAAAATAAAATAGATAGACATGTGGAGGATAAAAGATTGGTTTGATCATATCTTCTTAAACCACGAGTAAATCTTTGATATATCTTATTCCCAATCTGTGCATGATTTTTCGTTGGTTCCATTTGATCAACATAATCTGCGTGTATGACATCGCACCACAAACTACCATACAATCCACAGGATGAAGATGATGAAAAAGTTTCCTGATTCGGTTGATCCCTTGTTCCCTTTCGCGGAAATCGTCAATTTGATCCAAATTTTTTTTGTTCGGACCGGTTAGGGGTGTGTTCTTGAAAATTGCCCCAGTAGTTTCTAATTCTTCGTCAATTGGTTAATTAAAACTTTTTTAATAACATTAAATTTTATACCACAAAAGTCTAAGTTTTTTAAAAATTCCATATATTAAATTAGTCATAATTTAAAAAGTATATTTTTGGGGAATATTATTAACAATCCATAAGGTATTTAATAACACTTCACTTTATTTTTTAAATATCTAAATTGATCAGATTACCGTTGCATAATTTTGTTAGAATTATAGAGTTTTGGTGAAATTAAATGCAATACCTTTTTTGTTAACTATTGTAATTATTACATTTTTAAAATTAATCTTTGTTTTTCTCTCTCCCACACATATGGGTATTAAATAACTGAAAATTTAGGCTATTATTTTTATTATTTAATATATTCGACATTTTATCTTCTATTTTAACAGACATATAGAAAATGGATGGATTCGAACAAAAACATACTTCAATTATTTTGATACATTTTTATATTAAAGCTTTGGAAACAGAGTTCTTATCACATTTTTTAAATTTTTATACAATATTATTAAAGCCGTCAAAACGAATTGGGTAAGCCGGGTTGGCTAAACCCGATCCGCCAAATAGATAGGCTGGCTTAAGCTTTTTCGGCCCCGCAAGCCTGCTCGGTTGCGTTGGGTTGGTCCGCATTTCAATCAATTAATTATTTTGCAATAAAATTTGGATTAATTAATTAAAATATGATATATTAGTATTTTTTAAGAATTGTAATTAATTGAAAACATAATAAAATTATATTTTTATTTTTTGACGACTTGTCCCGCCAAACCCACATCCCACATCGGATTGAGTTGGGTTGAGATATTTCCAACCAATCTGGATATAGCTCAAATGGGCCTAGCTCGTTTGATTGATGGTTGGGTGGGCCGGTTCGTTCGGGTTATTAGAGTTGAAAGAACACTTGAAAATCTCCCAAATTAAAAACAGAAATAATAAAGCATAACAACAAATACGAGAAAACAGTTTACGTAGTTTAAATTCATCCCATCTTTAAAAATATTTGGAAATTCTATGATTAAACATACAAAAACAAATTTAAATTGTCTCTCTTGATAAGAGAAATCTTCATATGGGGGTTGAAACTGTTGCACTCAAGATCTACTTACAATCAGATAGTTTTGATAGGGGGTTGATACTGTAGCTTCCACAATTGAAATGAATCCAGAAGTCGCAGCTTGCGCAGTGTAAAGCCATCCCATCTTTAAAGCCCTCAATAATTTCATGGCAATACTTACAGGTTTGGCTACCAAAACTCAGCATCCTAACAAGTCTCAACGGATGATCACCGTGACAAGGAATTTTTACACTGCCACCGAACTTTATTTTTGAAAATTTCCCTACGGAAGGAATGCAGGCAACATGAAATGAATGATCACACTCAGCCCAATGATAGAACGAATACTTGGGATCAATGTCTTCTTCGCAAAATTCGCAAAACTGTTTAGTATTATCGGAGTTGTGTTGGTGGGAAGAAAATGCGAGTGTTAGATTGAGAGGATGTTTATCAAATTTGTGGGTGATTCTTTTAGGTAGAAGAGCACGATCAATGTGTATGGTGAAATTTCACATACTACAGTGGTAAATGTAGCTATATGCTTTATTACCACAGCATGATAACTCTATTGATAACCAATCAGAATTAGAAATTAAAATAAGAGGGTGTTGCTTGTGTGAATCATGCTTGATGACTATCGGAGGCAAGGCACATTCAAGATCTGCAGAAATGAAGTCACTAATGGTTGAATATTGGAATCCGTTGCTATACTTGTTGCAAAGATGGCACTGGAAGAGAGAAAACAATTCATCCACTTTTGGGGAAGCTAGGCTTATGACCTTCTTTTGGTCCAACGAGTCATTGCTAAAAATGGGCAGATCTGCACAAAATTTATGGAGGAGAAAATTACACGCACTGCATCTGTAATATGGAGGTGAAATGCATGCGTTGCAAATTGAATCTTGTGCAGTTCAAGAGCAAAGAACGGGCGTGGTATTTTTCTAGCATATTCTTATAATCGCTCTCATGTATAGCTTTCTCCTTTACACCTGTACGTATTATCAAACTCGGAACTGTATCATCTAACATAGTCGGTAGATGAAGTATTGTACCTGCAAATTGTATGTATTTATATGGTGTTTTGTATGATAAATGAGTAGGAAACAACATACAAGAAAATTTGGTTACCTGAATCAATCATCTCTGTTTCTGCACAATTGAGATGAACCATATCATAACATGTGATGCAAAAATAAAGCCCGACTCTTTTTATTACTTTTTCCCCACATATTAGGCATTCTAGATAAGTAAGATACCTGTTTAACAATGAATCACCAGTAGAAGAGGGAGAGATGATGATCATGCGTTCTGATTTTTACAAAGTAGGGTAACATGGCACAATCCTGATGAATTCAAAAATTACATTGGTGACATGAGAAGAAATAGCCCTTATGTTCTCTCCCACAAATGTCACATAGCAACAAAGCATCCTTACATATAGCTGCCATCGGGTGTTGCGGGTGGCTAGCATGTTTGATTTGGATATCCAAAAGAAAACCACACTGAGGGTAGAGAACAAATTACATTTGGAGCACTGGTAGGTGAAATTCTTACACACTTTCCCACATTCAGCACACAAACAGTTCTTATCACGTGGTTTTGCAAGATTGAAGAAGTTTTTATTGATATTTCTGAATGCCTCATTTACAAGTATGCACGTGCTTTTATACCCATCAAACTCACTACAACTCACTACCAGTTATAACTACTTTTCCCGCCCTTATTTGATCATCACCTCAGCGTGTAGACTTATTCCTATTTGTTCACTTTTGTTACAATATAATCTGTTAAGTATCTTGGAGCTCATATGATTCTTTTGCCTCTGACCTCATTCATTTCCTCCTCCACTACCACTGCTTCCTCAGCTTGAGTTCCGTCTTTTTCCTCTGCATTGACCTCGATTATATCTTCATTCTTTTCATCTATTCTTGTATCTATAGATAATTTAATAATTTGGGCTCTTCAATATTTACATTGATATTAACAATGTTATATAGAGTTTTACAAGGTGTTGATATAAGGAAATAATATCTCCTATAATTATCTAAGATGCTATACAATCAATTGGAGTATTGTCCAAGGTAATGAGATCTTAGAAGATCAAGTAGGATCTTCTTTTATACGCCCCGCAAAATCGACGTGCCATCAACAACAGAGATTTTGGAGCGGAGAAGATAAAAACGGGTCCGGTGTAGTGGCTTGGTGAAGACATCGGCTAATTGATCTTCAGTACGAACAAAAGAGACTTTTAGGAGACCCTTGGAGGAAAGATCTCGCACAAAGTGGACGTCAATTGCGATATGCTTCATTCTAGAGTGCATGACAGGATTAAGAGCTAAGCGAGTAGCCCCGATGTTATCACAAAGGAGGCGCGGTGTCGAAGGCAGCTGAATGCCGAGATCGGTCAGAAGATTGCGAATCCAGCAAATTTCAGTTGCCGCAGAAGCGAGTGAACGATACTCGGACTCCGTGGATGAACGAGAGACAGATCTTTGTTTTTGAGAGCGCCACGAGATTGGGTTGGGACCCAAAAATATGATAGAAGCAGAGGTGGATTTACGTGACAGAGGATCACCGGCCCAATCAGCATCAGAGTAAGCAGTGAGAGAGATATCAGTGGATCGTCGTAAAAATAGACCATGATTGAGAGTCCCTTTGAGATAGCGGAAGAGGCGCTTAACAGCAGCCCATTGGTCGGCAGTGGGTTTGGCCATGTACTGAGCCAGACGGTTGACAGTAAACGAAATATCGGACCGCGTGAGGGTCAGATATTGAAGGCTACCAATGGCACGACGATAGTCGGTAGCATCAACGGAGCATGGGATCACGGTGGAAGTACTGGTTGCCATGGGAGTAGTAACTGGTTTGGCTCCCTCCATTTTATGGCTTCGTAAGAGATCAACCGTGTATTTGTGTTGGGAGAGAAATAAACCCTCTGTACATGGAGCAACTTCAACGCCCAAGAAATAAGATAGGGGCCCAAGGTCTTTAACAACAAACAACTGACCAAGATGAGTGAAGAGAGACTGAAGCTTGGCAGGATCAGAGCCGGTGATAATAAGATCATCAACATAAACCAAGCAGTATAACCGAGTATGAGCACTGTGAAGAGTGAACAAAGACGTGTCAGACCTTGATTGAGTAAACCCAAATGAGATTAATGCCGCACTAAGAGCAGAGTACCATGCCCGTGGGGCTTGACGTAGACCATAGAGAGACTTATGCAATCGACATACATGATGTGGAGAATTTTGATCAACGAAACCAGGAGGTTGACACATATAAACGGCATCAGTTAAGGTGCCATGAAGGAAAGCATTGCTAACGTCAAGTTGACGAATGGTCCAATTGTACTGTAAGGCAATAGTTAGTACCGTATGGTAACTGGTTTGACAACTGGACTGAAGGTGTCTGTATAGTCAATCCCTGGACGTTGATGAAACCCCTTGGCCACAAGGCGAGCCTTGAATCTATCGATAGAATCGTCAGGTTTACGCTTGATACGAAACACCTATTTACAGCCAATGATATTGGAATTTGGCAGAGGAGGGACCAGTGACCAAGTATTATGATGAAGAAGAGCGGTGAATTCCTCAGTCATGGCTGTGCGCCAACGAGGATCTTTGAGTGCCTCAGAAACACAAGTCGGTTCAACATCCGTCAGTAGAGGATGTTTAGTTGCAGAGTGAACTTGTTTGGGGCGAAATATGTTATTCATACTGCGGGTGCTCATGGTGTGTGTCCGAGACACAGGAGGGGCGGCGGAAGTGGTTTGTAGGGCATCCTCGGACGAGGTAGTAGGGTCTGAGGCTGGTGTGGTCGGGGGCAATGGAGTAGGAGTGAGAGATGTCGAGCGTGGCATAATTCCAAGAGAAATAGGAGCAACTGAAGTATCAGAAGTAATAGTGGGGTCATTACCAAAATAACTTTTACGCTTAAACGGAAAAATAAATTCCGAGAAACGAACATGCCGTGATAGAAAAATACGTTTGGTTTCCAGTTCAATGCATTTATAGGCGTTATGGGAGCTGTAGTAGCCAACAAATAAACATGGACGAGAAGGTGAGTCCAACTTGCTGCGTGTGTAGGGCCGAAGCCAAGGATAACATAAGCAGCCAAAAGTACGTAACTTGAGATAGTCAGGAGGACGAGAAAATAATGCCTCAAATGGACTTTTGTTACGAAGCACAGGAGTCGGCATCCGATTAATCAAGTAGACAGCGGTGGCAACGGCATAATTCCATAGATTGGACGGGAGAGAGGCATGATGATGAAGAGCACGCCCAGTAGTGACAATATGTCGGTGGCGACGTTCAGAAGTGCCATTCTGCTGACTAATGCCTTGAGAAGAGAGATAGAGTCGAAGAGCCAGAAATTCCCCACCATTATCACTGTATAAATTCTTAAGCGAATGGCCAAACTGTTTTTCAACAAGCCGCTGAAATTGCGGAAATAAAGACGAGACATCCGATTTCCGTGTCATGGGATAATACCAACAATATTTAGTATAGTGATCCACAAGTAAGAAATAGTAACGAAACCCATCAACAGATGTAGTTGGAGTAGGACCCCAAACATCAACATACACATAGTGAAGTGGATGTAAACTAATAAGAGATGATGCAACAAAAGGCAACTGTTGTGATTTATTAAGAAAACACGAGTCACATGTCAACGTTTTGACCGTATTTGAATGTTTAACAATAGGTAAATGAAAATGCGAAATAATAAAAGTGCCGGTTCTTGATGAGGGATGCCCGAACCGAGCATGCCAAAGTGCAGGAGAAGCCTGTGCGCCAACGATTGCAAAAGAGGAGGATGGTGAAGAGGAGCATAATGGAGACTGAATGTGGTAGACGCCGTTGTTACACATGCCTTTGGACAGAATCGCCCCCGTGACCTGATCCTTGATATGAAAGTGAGTAGCAAAAAATTCAAGGGAAACACCATTAGATTTTGTGAACTGGTGTACTGATAATAAATTTTGGCGAGCGTCTGGAACACACAATATATCAGATAAATAGAAAGTACGATCAGGGAAGCGCATAATTGAAGTACCAATGTGTGTAATGGGCAAACCAGTGCCATCGGCAATATGAACCTCCTCGGTACCATCATATTCAGAGTGAATAGAGAGGTTATTGAGGTCGGCCGTGAGACTGTGAGAGGCGCCAGAGTCGACTAACCACGACGAGTTATGATTGATAGTCGAGGACTTTGTGCATGATTTGCAGAAGCTTGTAATTTACGGCAGTAGGGAGCAATATGTCCGGGTATGCCACATAACTGACAAATGACAAGAGGACGAGAACCATTAGAATAATTAGGAGTATAGGAGTTAGGAGAGCCATTACCCTTTCCAGAACCGCGGCCACGAGAGGTATTCGTATGTCCTCGGCGCTGTGACTGATGTGTACTACGTCCAGAACCACCACGGTTTGGGTAGCCACGTGAAGGTGGTTTTGAACCAGGTACAGCCGTGTTGGCTGTAGCGACAAGGGATGTCGCGGCAGAATCAAGGCGTTTCAAATAATCTTCATGAGCGACGAGAAGATCATGTAGTTCCTCAAAGCGGAGGGATGATTCACGCGTGCGATGGGACCAGCAATGTCACGACAAGTTGGACCCAAACCATTTAAAACATAGAGAGTGAGATCATCATCAGACAGTGGTTTGTCGATGATCGCGAGTTCATCAGATTTGGATTTCACCAATTGTAGAAAAGTGGCAAAAGATTGAGAGCCAAGAGTGGCGCGGGAAAGATCATCCTTCAATTGCATGACCCGCGTGCGTGACCTATTGGCAAAGAGACGAGTGAGGATAGTCCATGCATTAGCCGAAGACGTGGCTGAGGTGACCAACGGGACAATCTCAGGCGATAAGGAACCGAAGATAGCAGATAGGATTAATTGTTCTTGTTGAAACCAATTGGTAAACTCAGGCGTTGGTGCAGCAGTGGAATCGAAAGGTGGTCGAGAGATACGACCGTCGACAAAGCCAATGAGAGCATAACCATTCAGGAGAGCAACAATCTGTGCTCGCCAAGAAGGAAAATTGGAGGCAGTTAGTTTGATGGGAAGATGTTGATGTGCGGTGATAAGAACGATGGGAGTGAGGTGGCTGTTGGTGTCGGAAGATAGGTTATCAGTGGTGCTGGAAGAAGCCATGTGAAAGTGAGATTTAACGGGTGGCAAGAGATGGACGAGCAGGCTGTGCATTGAGAGAGAGGAGGGGCGAGGAACACTGCTGAACAGGAGGGCGAAGAGCGGCGCAGACTAGGGTAGAAGGGATCGAAGGTAGGCTGATACCATATAGAGAATTTAATAATTTGGGCTCTTCAATATTTACATTGATATTAACAATGTTATATAGAGTTTTACAAGGTGTTGATATAAGGAAATAATATCTCCTATAATTATCTAAGATGCTATACAATCAATTGGAGTATTGTCCAAGGTAATGAGATCTCAGAAGATCAAGTAGGATCTTCTTTTATAGTATCATCCTGCACCTACAAAGGAGGAGTTTTGTGAAAGGTGTAATGCGACTTCTAATCCTTCGAGACATAACCGTGTCATTCCTCGCTGTGGGCTTGCCGAATTCCCATATGCAATACTGGACGCAAAAGGTCTTGATCATATTTAGCCAATATTGTTTGTATATTGATACCCTGGTAAAAGTATGAACTCTGCAAAACTTGACTTAGACCCTAGGTCGGCTTAGAGGATGACCTCCACATCGGTCACCCTAGGTCGATCTCGATGATGACCTCCACCTTGGCCACCTAGGTCCCCCTCTAGGAAGACCTCTATCTCAACCACCCCAGCTCGAATTCGAGGATGACCTCCACCTCGGCCATCCCAAGTCGGCCTCCAGGTAGACCTCCAACTCCAGCTTGTCTTCTTTAGCCCAACCTTCTCAATGTCGGTCTGATCATTAAGTCCAAGTTAATACTACTTGGCACCTTAAAAGCATGTGAATAAGGCACGAGCTAGGCTCCGAGGGGTGTCTCACCCATCGCTCCCAATGTAAGAGGACGAGGAATGGACAACCTTTTGTATTTGAACCCAAGCTGGGCTTTGAGGGGAATCTTACCCTTGACTCCAGAAGATGAAGAGATTAACTTGAGCAGAAGATGAAGAGATGAACTTGAGCACAAACTCCCAGGCAACCCCATTACCCAGTGTGGTCCCCCTGCTAGTGTTATAAGACCCATTTACCATGACCGATTTTATTAGGGCCCGTTTCCTTTAAATGAAAGGAGGAGCCGTCATGTTTTAGGGCATAAGTTTTCTCCCTCTTCAATGGAGCCGCCTCACTCTCTACTCGTGCTCTCATTTTTTCCTTCCATGTATTTTTGTTTGCTTAATGCTTGTACAACAACTCTATAAGCATTTGTTCATAGTGGAAAATTCATACTATATTAGGTCCCGTGATTTTTTTCGTCGGGTTTTCCACGTAAAAAATATGGTCTCATTTATTTTTGTATATTGTTATTATGTTTGTGTTTGGAAGAAATGTATGTGTATCATACCAAAATTCCAGGTAACATATATCATAAATATCACATATAATGAGCTTTAAGGAACGGAAACACAAGGTATATTTCTGAAGCCGTTGCCAGAAACTTGGAAAAACAATTTTTTTGTATCAATTTTGTTACTGTTCCTTTTTGTGAAGTAGGGTGCTGGAAACACGCAGTGCTGTTTATTATGTCACAGGTTTGCCCAAAAGTTCTTATGTTAGACAAAGATGCTATTCACCGCAAATAAAAAACCGATCGCTAATTCTTGATTTTCTTGAACGTTCTTCAGTAGCGCATCTGAGGACTGGCGTAGGCGAATCTAGGAATTTTATTTAGGGGGTAAAAGTTAATTACATAAAAATTAAACTAAAAGTTCATAATAAACATCCGAGTTTAAAGACTATAGGAACATTTAGATAAATTATTACAATGCAATTATTTCAAGAATGAAACATGTTTGATTTCAAGATATAACACATATCGAGCTTAATTGTAATAATATAATTATTACAATAATTGGTTCATTGATATTCAAGAAATGAAAGAGCAGTTTTTTACATGTTTAAGAGACCAATTTCTTTCTGGGAAAGAGTTTTAAGGGTGCATAAGTGGCAAGGGAGTGCTTTGTGTGAGATACTTTTTTTATAATTGTTACACTGTTAGGTGTTATTCCCGATCGGAAGTAAATGAACATTAAATCTGCCTTGTTTCCTGTTAACATAATTTGTTTTATACAATAAAAATATGTAAAGTAACAAAATAAAAGAAGAATGGTTCCGGCAAGAATTCGAACATAGGTTATTGGAATCAATGTCTAATGTCTTCGTCACTAGACCATAGGACAGTGTTTGGCAATGTTGCTATATATGATAATAAGTATTTTTTGAGGGGGGACATTATATGTAGATTTGCCCATGGGGACTGGTTTAATGAAATAAAACCGGATCCTTTGAAACTGAGATTGTTGAGCCATTTTGACAGTACAATGTTGTATGACTATTTTTCAACTTTTGCTTTCCAAAACTCTTCTCAACCATATAATTTGGCATCCCATTGAAGAAGACGCGATGTATTCAGTTTCAGTGTTAAACAGTGCCACAATTGACTGTTTCTTTGAACTCCAAAAAATTTTCAAGCTTGAAAATAAACCCTGAGGTGCTTCGAGAATCATCAACGCTTCCTCTCATATCACTATATGTATAACCAACATGTTTGATATGAACATGTACCTCACAGAAAATGCCACTTCATCAAGAATCATTCTTTTCCTCGGGAAACAACTTTGATTTGATTGAGTTTCTTAGGTGGCATTCAAAGACTCCATTGCATCCATAAATATTTGATAGAATTTGTTAATTCATGCGCCGACGACTTGTAGCTCATCTGTCATTGATAGCAATTATGATCCGAAAATCTCATGTTTAAGCCTTTATTCCACAGGAGTAGTTGCAATAATTGCTCACAAAAACAAATGTTAATGCATACATGCTTTTGCAAATGGAGTGTGTCCCCTACAAATCATCATGCCTCCAAATTGCTTTTGTATCATGCCTGACTCATTGCCTACTATCAAACAAAAATAATATATATATATATATATATATATATATATATATATATAAGAAAAGCAAGGAGAGAGGTTAGCCCTATATATACAGCCATACAAGGGGGTGCCCTATTGTTCTTGGCATAATTTGTGGTACATTTTTCTTAATAGAGAGTAAGAATGTTCCTATATTGTATAATCTACTATAATTATTTAATTATAATAATTCCCCAGATAAAAACGGCTTAATCAAAATTAAAATTTATTAAATACAAGGTGGAATACCAACTACTCTATAATTCCCCAGATAAAAACGGTTTAATCAAAATTAAAAATTTATTAAATACAAGGTGGAATACCAACTAATAATCATTTTAATAGGATATAACATCATTATCATCTAAACATGTTAAATTTTTTTTAAAAAAATAAAGCACGTGTGATGTTTCACATGACATACGTTGCCCACATGTCTATGTGTCTACTGTGATTCTATGAAAAATTTAAGATATTCATTGTTTATAATGTTATTTTGAAGTTTTTAACAAATAATTAAAATATAGACATTGAATTTCTGTGAGATTTGTAGGAGGGGAGGGTGGGTCCGATATTAACATATTTGGCTGATGTTGGGGCCCACCTCGAGTACCGAGTTACACAAAACGTATTGTGGGGCCCACATTGTGGGACACCCGGTGTAGGGGTGGGCCCCACACTGGATGTATGGAAGTATTTCTCGGAGTGGTAAAAGTGTTGAGACGACCGATAATTGAAACAACTTTGGTACTTTCGGTATTACTCTTGTATAAATTCTTAGTTTATGGTGAATCATCATCAAAAGGAGGAATAAGATCTCACACTGGGAAATTATGCATAGTTCTAGCAACACCCAATTCAAAACTTGAACTCTCTTTTTATAAATATATATATATATATATATATATATATATATATATATATATTTTTGTCTTGCACTTAAGATTTTAACCCGATCATGAATTAAGGAGTATTTTGGATTTTATATTTCTAATTATTTTTTGATTTAGGTAACAAGGTATTTGTACATTAAATATTTTAAATCTCTCGTATCTGATAAAAATATTTTATATGTTATGATAATAAAAACTAGAATTATATCTCTCATAATTTGATATAAAAATATAGATATAATTATTAAAGCTAAAGGAGGTTTGTTAATTATAAAAATTAGAAGGATATATAAAATATATGGGTTGAAACAAAAGAACACGTGTGTGATATGTCGTTTTCATTCCCAACAAGATACCAGCAACATGTGAGGCTTTCCATTTATTATTCGCATTAAATAATTATTAAATATTATTTATTTGAAATCTTCACCCTCTCCCATACAATTATGTGCAAATTAATTCATAGTGTGCTGTGTACAACTAACTTCTTTTAATATAATTTAATCGATGGCTTGCGATCACCGTTCCAGAAACTCCAACATACTCACTAATTTATACAGAAGATCAAATTCCAAGTAAGTAGATTACTTCATCACAAATAAACTTATCCTTCTCTTCCAGCTCAATCCTTTACTCATGCGGCCACTGCTTCCTCACTCACTTTCTGGGCATTCAAACTTTTTAAACATTGCTCAAAGCTTCTACATTTCAACTTCAAATTCACTCCTTCAATGGCGATGTGTCCAATTACAAACCTCAATTATCTGTTTTTCATGATAATAACCCTTGCCAATGTCTTGCCTTCCCAAAATCAGCAAACTGAACCAAGAAAAACTTTTATAATTTGTGTGCAGAACGACGTGAAACCCTCCGTTTTCCCCACACACAAGCACTGGTATGAGTCATCCATGATATCCCTCTCAACTGCCGCCGTAAATTCAGACTCAACGGACCATAGTGCCGCAAGCCGCGTAATTCACACCTACGATACCGTTTTCCAAGGTTTCTCTGCCAAACTATCCGATTCCGAAGCTCAGAAAGTAGAAAGCTTTCCTGGGATACTGGCGGTGATTCCTGAACAAGTGAGGCAATTGCACACCACACGCTCGCCGGAGTTCCTTGGCTTGAGAACTAGTGACAGTGCTGGGTTGTTAAAAGAGTCTAGCTTTGGGTCGGATCTTGTGGTTGGAGTTATTGATACCGGGATCTGGCCTGAGAGAGAGAGTTTTAACGATAGGGATTTGGGTCCTGTACCCGCGAAGATGGAAAGGAGAATGCGTTGCCGGAGTTAATTTCCCGGCAAGTGTGTGCAACCGTAAGTTAATCGGAGCAAGGTATTTTTGCAATGGTTACGAAGCGACTAACGGGAAAATGAATGAAACCAGGGAATTCCGTTCTCCAAGAGATTCCGACGGCCATGGAACGCACACTGCTTCAATAGCCGTGGGGAGGTACGTATTTCCAGCTTCCGTTCTTGGCTATGCTCGCGGGATGGCCGCTGGAATGGCACCAAAGGCTCGGCTCGCGGCGTACAAAGTGTGCTGGAATTCTGGTTGCTACGATTCCGATATCCTCGCTGCGTTTGACGCTGCTCTGGCCGATGGTGTTGACGTCATCTCATTGAGTGTCGGCGGAGTGGTGGTTCCGTACTATCTCGATGCTATTGCGATTGGAGCGTATGGTGCCTCTGATGCCGGAGTGTTCGTTTCTGCTTCAGCTGGGAACGGTGGCCCCGGCGGATTAACGGTTACCAACATTGCTCCGTGGGTGACCACCGTCGGTGCGGGGTCAATGGATAGGAATTTTCCGGCTGATGTTCGCCTTGGGAATGGGAGAGTATTTGCTGGCGTCAGCTTGTACGGCGGACCGGCGCTTGCGCATGGTAAGCTCTACCCTCTGATTTACGCCGGCAGCGAGGGAGGTGATGGCTACTCCTCGTCACTTTGTTTGGAAGGTTCCCTGGATCCCAACATTGTGAAAGGAAAAATGGTGTTGTGTGATAGGGGGATTAATTCCAGACCCGCGAAAGGTGAAGTAGTGAAGAAAGCTGGTGGAATTGGAATGATTATAGCAAACGGAGTTTTCGACGGTGAAGGTTTGGTGGCGGACTGCCACATTCTGCCGGCGACAGCGGTTGGATCCACAGTGGGTGATGAAATAAGAAAGTACATAGAATCAGCCAAAAAATCAAAACACAAGGCAGAAGCCACAATAATTTTCCGGGGCACCCGGCTCAATGTTACCCCAGCACCAGTCGTGGCATCGTTCTCAGCTCGTGGACCGAATCCCGAAACCCCAGAGATTTTAAAGCCCGATTTGATCGCTCCGGGCTTGAATATACTCGCAGCGTGGCCGGATAATGTTGGGCCTAGTGGCATTCCATCTGATAAGCGTCGCACCGAGTTCAATATCCTGTCAGGAACATCGATGGCTTGCCCTCATGTCTCCGGCTTGGCAGCTTTGCTTAAGGCGGCGCACCCAGAATGGAGCCCTGCAGCCATCCGGTCAGCTCTGATGACAACCGCTTATACAGTTGACAACCGAGGCGAGACAATGCTAGATGAGTCGACTCGTAATTCATCCAGCGTGATGGATTATGGTGCCGGACATGTGCATCCTCAGCAGGCCATGGATCCTGGCCTTGTGTACGACTTGAATACATATGACTACATGGATTTCCTCTGTAATTCGAATTATACAACCAAGAACATTCAAGTAGTAACAAGACAGGGAGCTGATTGCAGCGGGGCAAAGAGGGCAGGTCACCTAGGCAACTTAAATTATCCGTCTTTAACAGCCATATTTCCACAATACGGGAAGCATAAAATGTCAACCCATTTTATTAGGACAGTGACTAAATGTGGGCAATCCGAATTCTACGTATACGGTCAGGATTCGGGCACCTGGAGAGATGGTGGTGACGGTTGTGCCGGAGAAGCTGGGGTTTAGGAGAGTGGGACAAAAGCTAAATTTCTTGGTTAGGGTTGAGGTAACAGCATTGAAGCTGTCACCTGGTAGCTCAGTTGTGAAGAGCGGTTCCGTAGTATGGTGTGATGGGAAGCATTTTGTTACGAGTCCTTTAGTTGTAACACTGCAGCAGCCGCTTTGATCACATAATTAACATGGCTTGACATGGGCAAATTTACGTGTATAATGAGTGGATAGTGGTGCAGCTACTTCTCTTGGTTAATTTGGGAAACCAGCAATGATTTGGCACTATTTGATTTTATCCATAAATCACAATTATAAGATTATAAGTACAGACATTATGCCATACGTGTTTGGAAACTCAAAGCTTTGATTAAGCCTAAGAGTTGTGTCTATTTGCAAAAAGGACTCCTCCAACTCTTCAAGAACAATAAAAGACCCCCTAAAATCCGTAGAATTGATTCCAAGCACTTGCAATTTGTACATTCATACATTCTCATCCTTCCTTCAATATCAATCTACAAATAGAGTTTTAAACTTCTTTTGTTCAATTTCTTGTAGTTTGAGGTGTTTCTACTACAAGAACAAAAGGCGTCGTATATTGGAAAACATTCGTCGTAGTTTGGTAGCACTGAATGCTGAACAAATTCGTCTTACAAAGAAAGAGTTGAACTATTAGCTCAAGTTCATTTCAATTTTCATCACACCATCTTACCAACATATACTCGATAGCTAAACTAAAACGACAAAGTTTCATATGTTTTTGTATGGTGAGATTAATAATTCTAACAGAATATGTAATAAATGTAAAAGAATTGAATAATCCGCTCTAGCTATATATTAGCAAATCTATGGGCTGCACAATTTAGGTTGAAGAGAAATGGCAATTGAAAACAAAGTAGCAGATGTGGACAAATTTCATATCTCAATTATTTAAAAATACCGAAGCAATAATGTCATTAGTCTTAGTTTAATGATTAGTGGTAATTAAAAATTCAAACACGTAATTAAGGTGATTTAGGTAGATTCTAGTGCATGAATCCAATGCGTCTGCTGGAAAATATATTTGACTTTGACAATTTAGTTTATTTAATTACTTCAATCAATCGTCAATCTAATTTAATTTTTTTAAAAAAAAATTAAATTTGTTTAACAAAACCATTAAGCCACCTCATTCAATAGAAATAATTAATTTGTCCGTGTACGCATGATAATAATAATAATAAAAGTAAATAAGTTCAGTGTATGATTAAAACTTTGGAGCTTGAACAAAAGTTGTTTAAAGTAATTACGAGTGATTACGATAAGCTTGTCTGTGATTCTATTCTCTTCCTTCAAATAAATTTAAATTGACAAAACTTCTTCATGATATACTCGTTGCGTTGTGTATATATAATGGTATCCTAAATAATTTTTTTTGTAAAGTTTAAAAACAAAATAGTTAATAATATAAGTAGATTAAAATAAATGCATTATACAATGTCTATTAAATTTTAATAACTTGAGGTTAAAATTGAAGTAAGAAAAAAAATATATGAAAGCTACGCAAAAAAAAAGAAAAATATGCTTAAAAAAATGAAAAATAAAATATTTATGGGAACGAGCAATTTCCCTACTTGTCACATAATCATAGTAAGTCATAATTAGAGATGACAAATAGACCAAGTCGTGCATATGACAAATTGAACCGTGAGACTATGGTATCAGGTTAGTCCTAACACGTTGGAAAACGTTTATGCACCAAGGCACACACGTATATATACGTCCCATAATTTTAAAAACAATAAAAAAAATCAATATGAGTCGTTTCCAGACTCAGCATAAAAAACAAATGTATTGTGTCGGCACAACCTAGTACAGTGATGGGCAGCCTATTTCAATGGGTTGACCTGACATGACCCACACATTTGCCATCTCTAACCATAGTCATGAGAAGAATGTCAAGCCATGGTGAGTGAGTGCATAATTTATAATTTTAATTACTACGTAAGGGGTGTGTAAGGGGTGAATGTGAAATATTATTATACGGCGGTGCCTCTAACCTCCTAAATCATCATGTATCATAGCATGCATTACTATGGTTCAGAACCACCTGTTCAAGAGTTCAAAAAATCTCGACCTTAATTTTTCTTGACAGTTCCGATTACGATTAATAAATTATCGGCTACGATTACGGTTCTACCCTTTATTTTTTTAAAAAAAAATTAAAACTATTGTTAAAAAATGAAAAAGGTGCAAAAACTGCTTGAATGTGGTTTTCTCCATGGACTAATCATAAAATAACGTAAAGTGAATTCAATCTCGAACATTCAAAATATATATGATATCTTTATTTGATAAGTATATATAAATTGATCATGATTTAAATTTTCTCCTTAAAATTTGAAAAAGATAGAAGGTGCATAGGTGAGAAGAACGGGTCGAGGACATATATAGTACACTATTGACAACAAGAATGACGTATGTGTACAATGAAGGTATTAAACTTTAATTCAAAAAATTGCATGTGTTTTGGTAGATTGTAGCAAACTCGATCTTCAAGCCAAAAACTCCAATAAAACTCTAATAGTGTTCATCTTCATTCAGCCTCAACACTTGTTTATCCTCAAGCAAGTTCAAGTTGCAAGCCCTACTCCACTAACCATTGGTGATCTACCAAGAATCCAATATGCAATGAAGAGTGTGAATCGATGATTGAACACTAAAGTGGTAGTTCTGCAAAGCTCGATACGACACTACTAACTACATAATAAGCTCGAGTATGCGTTTGATTAAAAAAATCTAAATATGCAGGTAAATAATGCTACACAAACTGAACACTAAAGTGGTAGTTCTGCAAAGCTAATACAACACTGCTACGAACTACATAATAAGCTCGAGTATGCGTTTGATTAAATCTAAAAATACAGGTAATTGATGGTACACGAATTGGGCTATGTTTAAGATAATTTCAAAATTTTCGTGCATGAATAAATGATGTAAACAAAGTTCCATGCTTAAAATTTTGCTTAAAAATTTTGTACACAATTTTTTTGAAATAGTGCAATGATTTCAGGCTCATGATAAAAGTGGTTTTTTTACAGGATCGCTCAAGGGCGGTTGTCAGCCGAGTTCAACCAACCAAGCGGAAGATACTCGAATCAACCCGCTCTGAAACTGATTAAACAAAGTAAAAAAATTAAATGAAACATTAAGAAAATAAATGCACAAGGATTTGTTTATGAAAGTTCAAAGGTGGTGTAACTTTCTACATCTCCCATTCATCCATCAAAATGTATTGATTCACAAGAAGACTTTGATATATACAACTTTCTTGTATAGACCCACTTCAGCTTGGAAATCCCCAACGAACTCATAGACTCAACTACACTGCTGGAAGTGCTGGTACCACATGTCATACAATTGGCTGCTATAATATTCTCTATGTTCAAACAACATAACATGTCGCACAATTACAATCAATTCACTCACGTTTAAGCTCATAAATACAAAGAAATACAAGTGAATGATTTGTCACAATTGATTCTTAAATGATATTATTTAGAAGCCTAATAACAAGGGCATGCTCTAATTTCAGCACATATGTATTTGAAGCTCTCCATGGATTAATCTTTCTAAAAATATGACTCTGAAGTGTTTATTGATCGATTCTCCTGTTGATCTTCGATCTAAAATGAAAATTTATAGCATTTGGCATAGATATGTCAGTTAGACTAATAAATATGCCCGTTGAAAAATGTTTTGTATGGGCTTTGACTTCTTTGTAATGTCTCCAATTTTTCCCAATAGCCATATTGACTTTTCAACTTTCTTCTGCAACTCAGTTGTTCTTTTAACTTACTGGAAAGTCTGTTGGTCTGTTATGTCTAACATGGTTAACTCAACTGGTCTCGTATGTTCAGCTATCATGCTATCCAGATGGTATGTCTGTTCATCTCTATTCATAACCCATGTGGTATCATATTTCATCTTTGCTAGCTGATTGCATACTTAGCTGATTTGGTTACCCTAATGCTCTAATTTAATCAGCTAGATTGGGTTGGTCCAACTTTGTTCGCCAGTCAACTGGGCTGAATCATCATTTCAACTCCGCTATTCTACTTTGATGATCAGCAACACAATAACAAGTTTTGTTATTAGTAAAATTAAGATTAATCGGATTTATATAATCCAAGGGTTTTACGTGTTTACTTTGTTTGATGATGTTTAATAAAGAACCCCATTTTCATTTTTTTATTGCCAATTTGCTGATTAATTAATCGCAAATAAATTAAGGGCATCTAATCTCAGTCCTCCAACCAAGCTGCATTTACGTTTACACCCTTCTCAAACAGAGTCATAAAGGTCAAATCATCACATGCACCTCGTTGTTCTCACCGGTCACCTTCCCTGTGTTTGGCTCCGTGCGTATAAAGTTAAGCGAAATTTCAACTCGTTGAAGAAAAAATTTCTCCAAAATATTTAAGGAAAGATCAGTTGAAAATGTGTGGGGGAGCTATAATCTCCGAATTCCAGCATCCTCCAAGCCGATCTTCGCGCCGGCTTACTGCCGATTTGCTATGGGGGAGAGCCGCCGCCGATCTGTTCAAGGAGAAGAAATCTGGTAATTATCAGTCGAAGCCTCCGAGATCTGAGCCTATCTTTGATTCTGAAGATGAATTTGAAGCTGATTTTCAGGATTTTAAAGAGTACTCTGATAATGAGGGGATCGTTGTGAAGAAGACGTCGTCTTTCGCTGCTTCGAAGCAATCTGGTTTTAAGGGTAACGTCGAGCTCTGATTTGTTGATAGGATTTAAAATTTTATGTCTGTAATGTCTTGTTGTTTTATCCAAGTGTATGAGTTATGATGCTCTGTTGTTTAGTTCTCCTGCGTTGTTTTATGACTTGGGATGAAGATGGGATTTTTTCATTTCTATGCATTGATTTTAGTCGATATGCTAAATTTACATGTTGATGTGTCAATCAAGTAGCTCATTTGTTTGTTGAGGTTCTATAATTTATGATTGTTCTCCACTTATTTTTGGGGCTTTTAAAGATTTTCAATTAGTGGGTTTGTGGATAAATTATAGCGTTCAGAAGATTTGGTGGTTCGAATTTTTTTCATGCGGCTAAATAGTTTTAGCAGCTGGTTCACTGACTTATGATTTGGAACGGGATTTAAGTGATTTCGGCTGGATTTGAGATTAACTTGAAAAGGAAAGTAGAAATCATTTCCTCCTTACCATCTCTTTGTTTGGTCTCCCGTGCTTCCTCAGAAGCCGTAGAATATAATTCTGTCTTGTAGACCCAGTCATTTATAAATTTTAGTGTTAGCCAGGGGAGGACTTGCCGGGGAAAGGGGCAGTTGTGGCCTAATATAAAAAATAGAACTTGTTTTTCTATAGAATTTGGTTGCTGGGAGCATCTTTGTTTGGTCCCCAGTTCATCCTCAAAAGTGTGAATATCATAGCTTGCAGATCTGGTCTTTTTTTATTTATTTATAGCTCGGCACAACTGCCATGCCGAGTGGTAATCATCATCTTGATGGATTTTGCTAGCTTGCCTCCTAATATCTTGGAATTGCTTCTTTGTCGTTATCAGAAAGCTATGGACATAGTATCTAGTATCTATTATCCTTAAATTACAAAAGCTGTCATAGACCTACCTTTTTATGTAAATCGGGGCCTGCATCTATTGCTACAAGTTTTCTTTTTATAGATTTTGATTTTTGATAATGTTAATGATATGGAAAACTGTCAGGTTTTAAAACGGGAGTATCTTGTATATTGGATTTGTTTTAGATTAAGCATTTCTTGCAGATAAACTTTACTGCCCACTTCTTTCTTTAACTATCATTGTTCATATTGTTTGAATCTTTTTTGCTAATATTTATTCTCATCTCTTATTTTGAACTGTTCTGTCTGTAATTTGTTTTTGTGGTTTTCTTGTTCTGAAGTTCTGAAATCTATAGACTCTACTGAATCTGATGATGATACTGAAAAGTCTTCGAAAAGAAAGAGGAAGAATCAGTACAGAGGGATCCGACAGCGCCCATGGGGTAAATGGGCTGCTGAAATCCGTGATCCGAGGAAAGGTGTTCGAGTTTGGCTTGGTACTTTTAATACTGCTGAAGAAGCTGCAAGAGCATATGATATCGAAGCTCGGAGAATCAGAGGCAAGAAAGCGAAGGTGAATTTTCCTGAAGATGCTCCAGGCTCTTGTTCAAGACGAACAGTTGAGGTGAATTCCAATAGAGTAGTACTTCCCAAGGAAAACCAGGACTCTGTTCAGCCGAATGTGAACCAAAATACAAGCTTTACAAACATTTTGAACGATGACTGCTATGATTCTTTGGGTTTCCTGGAAGAAAAACCACAAATGAAGCCTTATGGTAGCTATGCTGATGCTTACACTATTACTGGTGAAGTTGGGCTAAAACCATTTACCCCCGATGATAGTGCCAATATTTACTTCAGCTCTGACCAAGGGAGTAATTCTTTTGACTGCTCTGATTTTGGATGGGGTGAACACTGTGCAAAGACTCCAGAAATATCATCCATCCTTGCAACTGTTATTGAGGATGGCCAATCTGAATTTGTCGAGGACAATGGTCCAGCAAATAAAGCAATGTCAAGCCCTGAGGATTTAATGGATAACACTATAAACAAGCTTTCTGAAGAACTATCGGTTTCAGAGATGCCATATCTTGATACCAGCAATTGGGTTGCGTCAATTGAAGCCTTTCTTAATGCAGATGCAACTCTAGATGATGGAAGTGCGATGGATCTTTGGTCTTTGGATGATGTTCCTCCAATGATGGGTGGAATCTATTGAACCTCCTTTCCCTTTTGTGTAAATAAGGCTACATGTAAGTATTTTTCACTCTGCTTGTTTGCAGGTTTAGGCTAATAACTTTCTTAAATACAGTTCACAATTTAGTGGATTAACGGTTTATCTCCTTGGTTGTTTAGGTGTGTCTGTTGCTGCTGGTCATGAAGAGCAAACAGTCGAGCATATGCTTAAGCCATGAATGATTTCTGTTTAACTGACAGTACATATGTATCTAGGTTTCAATCGGTTTTTTAGGACAATTTGATTTTTATGCTATGTTTTGTATGGATTATGTGGACCTTTTGATAAAACCAACGTTCTATTGCACCCGTGTGTTGTATTGTATGTGATTCGTTTTTCTGTTTTTCATCATAAATGTGTTATATTGCGTGTCTCGACTCTTTAAGACCTACCACTAACAAGGCATTTATTATTTCCCCTAAAAAGCAAGTCATCCTTGGAGAAATCTTGAATCACAACAGAGAGGGTATAGAAAAAGAGTATTAGGAAAGAAAGGAATGGAGCCGTAGGAAGGATTCGGGGGCCATTATATCTAAGACATCATATTATCCTCCAACATGAAGAGTTTCCATAAGAACGATTACGGGGACATCATATATTAATTTTTCCATGTCTCATTTTCCTTCAAGAAAACCTGTTAATTTCTTATCATCTCCATGTCCTTGATCATTATGTTTTCTGGGATCCTCATGTAATTCGTTATCTTCATTGTCTTAATTTTCTCTAAGCTACGAGTCTTCCAGCTTCCATGATCTCTGCCAAGGGTTAGTGGTGGGATTCATTAGGATTCCTCAGTTTCACTAGCCTCTCACTCGAGCAAAAACGCATCCATTCAGACACGAATGTTCTTTAGATGTGTGAATGTAAGTCAGATGGTGACTAGAAATCCTTTGAAAGATTAACATAATCAGGTTAATTCTTAGAAATCCTTTGCACTACGAAATGAGTTAGAGCAATCGTAGAAAAATCAGATTTTATGCACTATTGTTTATGTTGAATCACTTATTTGACAAAGTTGGAAGTTCACTGAAAAATATAAAGATATTGATGCTCTTTTTATTTGGCAAGTTATAAGTTATTTGCCAATTCACGAGAAAAAAAATTCGACAACAAGAAGAGGCGAGCTCCAAAAGCTTCACCTGACCAACAATGCTTCAAGACCGCATAGATCAGCATCCCAAGGAAGTGGAAGAGGTAAATGTCCTAAAGATCGCAAAAATTTGAGTCCAATACTTGAAAAGAGAAACAAATTCATGAGTTTAAAGGGAGAGGTAGAGGTTGAGGAAGCCATCGTTCTAGTAATTACAGACCAAAGTCAGTAGACAAATCCAATTTTGGCAGGTTTTTTGCACTGATTGTAGTGGAGAGCATCTCGCATAAATTTGCGACTTTCTATGGAACTAATGGAATAAAAAAGGCAACTTATATATAGCAGCTTACATGCTTCAACAAGATGGAGTATGCAAAAAGGAAAAACCCACAATTCTGAATATGGTAAGAAGCCTTTTCACAAAGATTGTTCTTACAAAAAGTTTTTGGCCTGAAATAGTCAACTATAGCATTCATACTTTAAACAGAAGCCTCACACTTGTTCTTGAAAATATGACACCTGAAAAATAGTCAACTATAGCATTCATACTTTAGCTGTAGATCACTTCAAAAAAATTCTGTGTGATGTTTTCTCCCATATCCTAGATGAGAGAGAAAAATGTTGGACAACAAAGGAGAAAAATGCATTTTACTTTTAATTTTATGAATAGTTTTTACAAAGGAGAAAAACTATGAATTTTATGAATATTTTATTTGTTAATTATTACTTTAACTCTTTTTTTAGAATAACTATACGATATATGAATTTTTAGGAGTAAATATATCTTGAAATTAATAGCATCCTGTGCTAATAACTATGTAACGAATTATCAATTACATAATTGAAACGAAATCTTAATATTCATATTGTCATTTATAAATACTTGAAATATAACTGTGGGGGTCTTTTGCCACTTATAATAGATTGGATGGTCTAGATTAACCATGATCAATCAATGGTTCAGATTGATATAATGTGTTATAAATAAATTGGAGGGAAGAACGATTATTCATTCTTCTGAGACATAGATTTCCTGAAACAGAGAGTCTTATTAAGCTTCTGCATGTCTTCTCTTTAAGAAAAGAAATCGTCTTATTGATTCAAGAAGAGTGAAATGATTGATTGTTGTGCATATTATCGAATAATTCCTGCTTTAAGTTGATGGAATTGTATTAATTTCTGTGGAATTCTGGATTGTGTAATTTGTAACTCTCGATCAGTTTGATAGTGGATTCAATCAGGGAGAATATCCCGAACCTTGGATGTAGGATCACATTGATCCGAACCAAGTAATTTCTGCATCATCGCTTTATGTTTTTTGTTCTTAGTTTTCATAATTATGTGTTGCATTCAGTTTTAAATTCTTGTTCTCGTTTGATCGATATTCTCAAGAAGTCTCAACAAATGGTACCAAGAGCCAGGTCGTGATCGTTGTGTCTGAAGAATCTTGAATCATAAATCCTTTTCATCGTAGTCAGACTCCCGGAAAAGAACTCCCGGAACTCCGATTGTCTTGAATTCAAATTCTTGCATCAAATTCTAACATCTTGAGAATTCTTGACTGAATTTCTTGAAGATCATCCACTGGCCACAGATCATCATTAAGCATGTCAACATCAAGATTCGAGCTGGAGAAGTTCGATGGCAAAATGATTTCAATCTATGGAGGGAGAAGATGATTGCTCATCTGGGCAACCTAGGTCTAGATGAAGCACTCAAGAGAGAGTCCAAGATTCCAGAAACGATTGAGAACAAAGGTGATATTCTTAAAAGAGCACAAAATACGATTATAATGAGTTTGAGTGATCAAATACTAAGAAAGGTTCTAAAAGAAAAGTCCGTTTGTGAGATGTGGAATAGGCTTGAACTACTGTTTATGATCAAGGCTCTACCAAATCGGATCTACCTGAAGCAATGGTTCTATGTTGGTTCTGTTTCTTAGAAAAAACAAATAGACAAAGCATAAGAAGATCACAAATACTCTGTTATAATAAAATACTCGAAACAGTAAAAGCTTACAACAAACAGTTTAAATAAACTGGGCAGAAACTTTGTTGTTGGACGATGCCACAGTAAACCGTGTGCCCGTAAACTCTAAATTGCCCGCCTACAACTTCTGGCCTCCTGGACAAGAGAGTTCCAAGGTACAACGTCCCAAACACCTCTGTATGGGTTGAAGCAGAAACCCAGACAGACTCACTCGAACACTAAGAAGTGTGTAGTACTCTCAAGAAGATGATATGATATGCAAATGCAAATTCGGGATGAGATAAAGAATGAGGCTGGAGCAGCTTATATAGCTGCAACAGCAGGCCTACCAAAGGCCACAACTTAAATGACAATGCATAGTGGGTTAGATGAAAAGTCTCAACACTTAACATCATACTCACACTTAAATCTGACATCAATTCAGGCATATGAAAAGTCATTTCAGAAATCCGTGTAGTAAAAAGATAGGACTGCCTTCGCGGCAGCGACACGCGCGACGCGACGCGACGCGGCGAGGCGAGTCGAGTCGAGTCGAGTCGAGTCGAGACGTGACGTGACGAGCGGAGCGGACGGACGGACGGCGCGCGAGGGGCACCCATCTTTACTACTTAACTACACTCTATTGATTTATATCTCATTATAAACAAACCATAAGTGTATCATAATCTCAATGTGGGATTTCTTTAGCCTAATTGCCTTTCATAATAACTTACCATAATTTTGTTCTCATTAACAAAATATAACATAATTATTGGGCTCTTATTATTAACCCAATAATCCAATTATTATTAATCCAACAATCCCCCACATGAATGCAATATGGCGAAAAAATTACACAATGCACCTAGATGAAGATTTGAGAGTACTTTGAGAATCCACTGCATCAGGATAGGTGGCGATTAACCTTGAACCTTCCTTAGTAAAATATCATCGGATATACTTGTCAACCAGTGGACGCGATGCCTTGAACTGTTCGACGTTTTATGTATAACAAGACAACAATACTCACACAGCTTCATCTCCACACTATTATTGGTTCTTTCGTTGTTGTCCATTTTGGCCCTAGACTGCCTTGGATGTTTCATCGAATGCTCTAGAGATTTAGCCCTCAGGTCATCTCATAGAAGCGGCCCCTTCACATTCGACATAGGTGATTTCTCCTAAATAGTATCCTGTAATACCCCACTTTATCATCTCGAGATAGAAGAATCATTAAGAGCATGAGCTCAGCCTTCCCAAAGTACAGGTCTATCACTCTTTCATCACAGGAATAGGTAAGGAACTCAATTTTCCGAGTGCTTTGTTCGATCCCCCCCCACAATTTGGTTTTCCCATTGAACCTGCAAATTGGATTTTACAATTCAGGTTGGGTTGCCATCATGGTTGGAAATCAATTTCATGGGCTTCAACCCCATTCCCCTCGATGAAACCTCTACTCGGTCTCTTGTCAGACCTTTCGTAAATGGGTCAGCAATGTTTTCTTTAGACTTCACATAATCTAAAGAAATGACACCGGTTTTTAGTAAATTTCTCACGGATTTATGTCTCCGACGAATGTGTCGTGATTTCCCATTATACATATTGTTATGTGCTCTTCCCATAGCTGACTGACTATCACAGTGCAAACTAATGGGTGGCATTGGTTTTGACCACATTGGAATATCCTCCAAGAAACTCCTGAAGCCAATCAGCTTCTTCTGCCGCAAGATCTAAAGCTATGAACTCAGATTCCATAGTTGATCTAGCAATGCATGTCTGTTTGCATGATTTCCATGAAATAGCAGCACCGCCAATTATAAATATATATCCACTCGTAGATTTTATTTTTGGAGTCCGATATCCAATTCGCATCTGAATACCCATCAATTACTGTTGGGTATCTCGTATAATGTAGTCCGTAGTTAGAAGTATATCTTAGATATCTAAGAACTCGAACTACTGCATTCCAGTGCTCATAACTGGGATTACTCGTATATCTGCTCAATGTATTGACAGAATTAGCTATATCAGGTCTAGTGCAATCCATGAGGTACATTAGACTGCCTATGACTCTAGAGTACTCAAGTTGTTGCACACCTTCTCCGCGATTCTTGCAAAGATTTGACACCACTTCCATAGGTGTTCTAGCGATGGTATTATTTCCCTTGTCAAACTTGTCAAGTATCTTCTCGACATAATGACCCTGGGAGAGAAAATATCCATCTGCATGTTTGGTGATCTTCATTCCAAGAATCATATCTGCAAGACCTAGGTCTTTCATCTCAAAATTTCGTGACAACATTTTCTTGGTAATTTTGATGTTATCGTTATTACCAACAATTATCATGTCATCCACGTATAGACATACTATTACATAGTTTGTATTGTCTCCTTTCACGTAGACACACTTATCGCATTGGTTTGTTCTAAACCCATTTGAAAGCATGACGCTATCAAATTTTTCGTGCCATTGTTTAGGTGCTTGTTTTAATCCATACAAGGATTTCACAAGTTTACACACCTTCGTTTCTTTACCTGGAACTACAAACCCTTCAGGTTGTTCCATGTAAACCTCCTCTTCTAACTCTCCATTTAGAAAAGCCGTTTTAACATCCATTTGATGGATCTCTAGGTTATATAATGCAGCAAATGCAATTATCAACCTTATAGATGTTTTCCTGGATACAGGAGCGTATGTGTCGAAATAATCAACACCTTCAGTTTGTCTGTAGCCTTTGACTACAAGTCTAGTCTTGTACTTATCTACAGTACCATCAGCTTTCATCTTCCTCTTGAAGATCCACTTGTGGCCTAGTGGTTTACAACCTGCAGGAAGATCCACTAGTTCCCAAGTATGATTATGTAAGATAGATTCTATCTCACTGTTCACCGCTTCTTTCCAAAGATCAGAGTCTTGTGAAGACATTGCTTCCTTGAAAGTAGTCGGATCTTTTTCCAACAGATATGTTAGAAAATCCGAGCCAAAAGATTTCTCTTTTCTCGCTCTTTTGCTTCGTCTAAGCGATTCTACATTCTCTTGAGATTCTCTATCCCCCACATTTCTCTCAACATTGGTTTCAGGCATTGTCGGAGTTTTGTGGGGAAAGATTTCCTCAAAGAACGAAGCATCCCTAGCCTCAATGATAGTATTTACATGCATTTCTGCATTATCTGATTTATGCACCAGAAAACGATAGGCACTACTATCTTGCGCATATCCGATAAATACACAATCTACTGTCTTAGGTCCTATCCTAGTTCGTTTAGGAGGAGGAATTGGTACCTTTGCTAGACAACCCCAAACCCTTAAAAACTTGTAGCTAGGTGAGCGACATTTCCACAATTCATAAGGCGTTTTATCCAACTTCTTATGTGGTACTCTGTTTAGCACATAGTTGGCAGAAAGCAGAGCTTCTCCCCACAAATTTCGAGGTAAGTCAGAACTTATAAGCATTGCATTCATCATTTCCTTAAGCGTTCTATTCTTCCTTTCAGCAATACCATTTTGCTCGGGAGAATAAGGCGCAGTTGTTTGATGAATAATGCCACTCTCAGCACATATTTGTGCAAATGGTGACTCATATTCACCGCCCCGGTCACTTCGAAGAATTTTAATCTTTTTATCAAGTTGATTCTCAAATTCATTCTTGTAGTGAATAAACATATCAATTGCTTCGTCTTTACTTCTCATTAAGTAGACATAACAATATCTTGTACAATCATCGATAAATGTTATGAAATAATTTTTACCGCCTCTAGATTGTACATACTTTAGATCGCATACATCCGTATGAATCAAGTTTAATGGTTCGATGCTTCGCTCAATGGAGTGGAATGATGACTTGGTTAATTTGGCCTCTACACAAGTCTCACACTTGTGTTTATGATTGATGTTAAATTTAGGCATTAGATTAAGAGACATTAGCCTTTGTAAGGACTTATAATTCACATGTCCTAATCTACCATGCCACAAATGTAAAGACTCGCAAGAATAATCAAACTTTAAAGTTTTATTAGCCACATTGGCAACAGTGATTACATTATTTTTGCTTGTGCTAGCCTCATTTGCTGCATTAACATCAACCTCAACATCTACACTAGACTTAGCCTTAGGAGCTAAAGTCATTACACTCATCTTGAAGAGGTTATTGGCCAAGTAGCCTTTGCCCACAAACATACCACCCTTGGACAGAATGACTTTGTCGGACTCAAACACAAGCCGGAAGCCTTTCTTGTTCAGCACTGCTCCGGAGATGAGATTCTTTCGGATCTCTGGCACGTGGAGCACCTCGGTAAGAGTCAACTCTTTTCCGGAAGTCATTTTTAGCACAACCGTCCATTTGCCTTCAACTTTTGAGACTGCTGAATTTCCCATGTAGCAGTGCTCATCATTCACCGGTTGATAGGTCTTAAACATCCATTTGTTGGCGCAAATGTGGCGAGTAGCCCTAGTGTCCACCCACCACTCCTTGGAGTTCCCTCCAACAAGATTCACCTCTGATACCACAACACTCAGATGCATGTCATCCATGTCAGAGCTCAGATTGTCCTCAGTAATGTGGGCATGTGCAGGCCTCTTGCCTTTGCCTTTGTAAGGGACTATCTTCCTCTTACCGTCATTGTTTTGACGTTGAGTGCAGTTGTTTTGACGTTGAGGGCAGTCCTTGGCCTTATGGTTAGGCTTACCACACACATAACAGTCACCGGTGAACCTTCTTGTCTGAGTATCTCCATTGGGTTCAAAAGTACGTTTGCGCTTATTCCCATGGGAGTTGTCCCCAACTTCAACCACGTTGGCCTTGGAAATCATTCCAAATGATTTCTTGTCAACTTTTCGGTTGTCTTGCTCGATGCGCAGCCTCCTGATAAGATCCTCTAGACTCATCATCTTTCGCTTGTGCTTTAGGTAGCTCTTGAAGTCCTTCCAAGATGGCGGTAATTTTTCAATCATCATTGCCACTTGGAGAGCATCATTTAGCCCCATACCTTCGGCAGCAAGTTCATGATATATCAGCTGCAGCTCTTCGCATTGCTCAACAACGCTCTTGCCATCTACCATTCGATAGTCATGGAATCGCCCGGCTACAAATTTCTTTGCGCCCGCGTCGTCAACTTTGTACTTTATCTCTAACGATTCCCAAAGATTCTTAGCAGTCTCCTTGGGGGAATACACATTAAAAAGTGCATCGTCAAGAGAATTCAGTATGTAGTTACGACAAAGGTAGTCGGCACTCATCCAGGACTCAACTATCACAGCAGATTGAGGATCCTCTTTGTCCTCCACCGGTTTCTCCTCCTTCAGAAACCTGGTCAAGTTCAAGGTGGTAAGGAAGAACATCATCTTCTGTTGCCAACGTTTAAAGTTGGAACCCTTGAACTTTTCCGGTTTCTCAAATTGAGAAAACGGCATTGGACTTCTCAGAATTGGCATTGCGGCCTCAGTACCGCTAGCTTTGATCACCGGAATCTCATTATTCACAGCAGGTGGTTGGGTAAACTGGTCAGCCATTAGCTAAAACAGAACACAAATAGGAGAGCACAAATAATATCAAAGCAGTTTTTTAAACAGTAAGTTTAAACCTTTGAAAAATTCATGAACAATATCTTAAGTAAATGTGAAAGCTGAGTTTTGATAAAACAGAACAAAACAAAGAAAGATTTTAGAGTTTACGATTGTTGGTTCTGTTTCTTAGAAAAAACAAATAGACAAAGCATAAGAAGATCACAAATACTCTGTTATAATAAAATACTCGAAACAGTAAAAACTTACAACAAACAGTTTAAATAAACTGGGCAGAAACTTTGTTGTTGGACGAGGCCACAGTAAACCGTGTGCCCGTAAACTCTAAATTGCCCGCCTACAACTTCTGGCCTCCTGGACAAGAGAGTTCCAAGGTACAACGTCCCAAACACCTCTGTATGGGTTGAAGCAGAAACCCATACAGACTCACTCGAACACTAAGAAGTGTGTAGTACTCTCAAGAAGATGATATGATATGCAAATGCAAATTCGGGATGAGATAAAGAATGAGGCTGGAGCAGCTTATATAGCTGCAACAGCAGGCCTACCAAAGGCCACAACTTAAATGACAATGCATAGTGGGTTAGATGAAAAGTCTCAACACTTAACATCATATTCATTTCGGATTTAAGTCTCACACTTAAATCTGACATCAATTCTGCAGGTAGGTAAAAAGTCTCAAACTTAATACTCAGCAGAATATGAAAAGTCAGGCATATGAAAAGTCATTTCAGAAATCCGTGTAGTAAAAAGATAGGACTGCCTTCGCGGCAGCGACACGGGCGACGCGACGCGACGCGGCGAGGCGAGTGGAGTCGAGTCGAGTCGAGTCGAGTCGAGTCGAGTCGAGACGAGACATGCCGTGCCGTGCCGTGCCGTGCCGAGCCGAGCGGAGCGGACGGACGGACGGCGCGCGAGGGGCACCCATCTTTACTACTTAACTACACTCTATTGATTTATATCTCATTATAAACAAACCATAAGTGTATCATAATCTCAATGTGGGATTTCTTTAGCCTAATTGCCTTTCATAATAACTTACCATAATTTTGTTCTCATTAACAAAATATAACATAATTATTGGGCTCTTATTATTAACCCAATAATCCAATTATTATTAATCCAACATTCTATGGATTTAAAATGGATGAAAATAAGAGCATAGGTGAAAATATAGCTGAGTTCACAAAAGTACTGTCATACTTGAAAATATATAGGTTACAATTGATGAAGAAGATCAAACAATCCTCTTGTTAAACTCATTGCCAAAAGCGTATGATCAGTTGAGAGATACTCTCAAGTATGGGAGAGATACTCTTACAATTGATGAGGTAATGATTGTTGCGTACTCAAAAGAATTGGACTTAAGAGCAGCAGGGAAACACCATAAAAACTCTGGGAAAGGGTTGAATGTAAGAGGTAGAACGATGGACAGAAAAGAACATGGAAACAAAAGCAGACAGAGATTCAGATCTAGGTCTAAAACTAAAAAAGGCACTTTAGAAGGAACTGCCCTCAAAGGAAGAACAATCAAAGCAATCAGAAACTTAAATCAAATCCAGTAAATGACACTGTCAACTTCCTTGATGGATATGAAGATGCATAGGTCTTTACTATATCAAGTAATGACCCAAAGGAAGAATGGATTTTGGACTCAGGCTGTACTTATCACATGTGTCCTCAGAGGGATTGGTTCTATGACTTCAAGGAAATGGAAACAAGACAAGTGATGATGGGGAATAATGAGTCATGTAGGATACATGGCATGGGATCAGTAAGGTTGAGAATGTGGTATGGCTCGATTAAAATAATCACTGAAGTCAGATACATACCAGACCTCAAAAGAAACTTAATTTCTTTGGGAACAATGGATCAAAAGGGGTTCAGTTACAGAGCATCTGAGGGGTCATGAAAATTCTAAATGGCTCCCTAGTGGTTATGAAAGGGCTCCTGAAGCAAGGACTATACGTACTGCAAGGATCAACCATAACTGGGGAAGCAGGTGTATCAGTAACCACCAAAGACCAAAATGTCCTATGGCACAGAAGATTGGGTCACATGAGCGTGAAAGGAATGCAAGAATTAACAAAACAAGGACTACTGGATGTGAACCAAATAACAAGTCATGACTTCTGTGAAAGTTGCATACTTGGGAAGGCACATAGACTAAAATTCAGCACAGCAAACCATACAACAAAATCAACACTAGGTTACATTCACTCCGACTTGTGGGGCTCATCGAAGGTACCCCACTCACTCTCCAAATCTCAATATTTCATTTCCTTAATTGATGATTATTCCAGAAAAGTATGGGTTTCTTTTTGAAAACTAAGGATGAAGCATTAAATAAATTCATTGAATGGAAAACATTAATTAAAAATCAAATATGAAAGAAGATTAAGAGATTAAGAATCGATAATGGATTAGAATTATGTAACCATGATTTTGATGAATTTTCTGCAAAGAATGGAATCCTTAGACATCGAACATGCACTTGAACACCACATCAAAATGGCTTAGCCGAACGCATGAATAGAACAATCATGAACAAAGTGAGATGCATGTTAAGTGAAAGTGGATTACCTAATAAGTTCTGGGCAGAAACTGCCTCAACAGCTTGCTTCTTGATAATTAGATCACCATCATCAACAATTAATTTCATGGTTCCAGAACATAAATGGTTAAATATAAACCCGACTACAATCAACTAAGAATATTTGGGTGTATAGTCTACATTCATGTCAACCAAGGAAAGTTGAATCCTAGGGCTAAGAAAGGTGTATTCCTAGGATACCCAACTAGAGTAAAGGTTATAAGGTTTGGCTACTAGATGAACACAAACGTGTGATCAGTAGAGATGTGATTTTTAATGAGAATGGGGTTTATAAAACTAAACTGAATGCCTCAGATATAGCCAGCTCTAAACAAGCTGAGCAGAATGTTGAACAGCAGGAAGAGAATCAAACAGGTGGAGATTTTTTTGAAGTAGAACTAATTGGAAATAATGATCGAGGTGGAGCTTATATCCCACAGGAGACTCATGATCAAGAGATACCACTCCATGATGACCAAAATGAACCTAATGATCAAGAGAATGAGCAGAATTTAAACCAGCACCTAAATGACTATCTTATGACTAGAGATAGGGATAGAAGGGAAATAAGACCACCTTCAAGATTTGAAAATGCAGACCCCATTGCCTTTGCACGTAATGTTGTCGATCTGATGAAACTTGATGAACCAAGAAGTTACAGAGAAGCCAAGATCATCAAATAATGGCCTAAGTGTGAGATAGCCATGGAGGAAGAATTAAATTCTCTTGAGAAAAATCAGACCTAGACATTGGTTAAAAGACCTAAAGGTAAAACGATCATTGGCAGTAAGTGGATTTTCAAAAGAAAACCTGGCATACCGGGGGTCGATACACCCAGATTTAAAGCAAGATTGGTGGCCAAAGGCTTCTCCCAAGTTGAGGGCATTGACTACCATGAAGTATTCTCTCCAGTGGTCAAAAACACATCTATAAGGATCTTATTGACAATCACTGCCATTCAAAACCTAGAACTGGACCAGTTAGACGTAAAAACATCATTCTTACATGGCTACCTAGATGAGGAAATTCGCATGACTCAACCTGAGGGATATATAAGAGATGAGAATGCTGAAAAAGTGTCTACTGAAGAAATCACTGCACGGAACCAAACAATCTCCTAGAGAATAGTATAGGAGGTTAGATGGCTTCATGCTAAACCAGAATTTTCAAAGTAAGTTTGATAGTTGTGTTTGCTATCAAAGACTACCTGATGGATCAATGATATATCTACTAATATATGTGGATGATATGCTAATAGCATGCATGGAAAGACAAGGAATTGAAGGACTAAAAGTCTTATTAAAGTCAGAATTTGACATGAAGGATCTTGGGCCAGCAAAACAAATTCTAGGAATGGAAATTGTCAGGAACAGAGGCCTAGGAACCTTGACACTTTCACAAACTGGATATATCAAGAATGTAGTAAAATGTTTGGAATGAAAGATGCAAAGGTAGTTGGTATACCTATAGAAGCTCACTTCCAATTAGAGTCTCTGAAAGATCATGAGATTGAACTGGAACATGGGCATATGAAGTCAACTCCTTATTCCAATGATGTGGGAAGCATCATGTACTCTATGGTCTCTATAAAACCTGATATAACGTATGGTATTGGTTTGGTCAATAGATTTATGAGTAAACCAAGCAGAGTTATGAGTAAACCAAGCAGAGAACACTGGCAATCTGTGAAATGGCTTTTGAGGTATTTAAAGGGTTCAACTGATCTGGAGATATTATAATCTGGAGATGCTCAATCAACATATGATGTATTAGGGTACTGTGACTCAGATTTTGCAGCTGGTTTGGACAAAATGAGGTCTATTTCTGGTTATATCTTTACTTTAGGTGCCAATGTAATAAGCTAGAAGTCAAGTCTTCAACATGTTGTTGCTTTGTCAATAACGGAAGCTGAGTACATTGCACTCACTGAAGCCATAAAGGAAGCTCTATGGATTAAAGAATTTGTGAGTGAATTGGGATTTGAACAAGGATGCGTAAATGTCCATTGTGACTCACAAAGTGCAATACATCTGTCAAAGAATACAATGTTTCATGAAAGAACAAAACATATTGATGCTAGACTACATTTTTTGAGGGAAGCCATATGGAAGAAACTGGTGAACGTGAAGAAAATTCACATGAATGAGAATCCTGCAGATGTGTTCACCGAAGTAATCTCAGTTAACAAGCTCAAAGATGCTCTGAGCTTGCTAAAATTTAAAGGATGAAATTCTTGGACTAGTTTGGGGTCCCTGGTCTAATCTACTGAATCTATGCATAAGAGGAAAAGGTGGAGAAGGGTGTCTTTTGCGACTAATAATAGATTGGATGGTCTAGATGAACCATAATCAATCAATGGTCCAGATTGATCATAATGTGTTATAAATAAATTGGAGGGAAGAAGGTTATTCATTCTTCTGAGATATAGATTTCCTGAACATAGAGTCTTATTAAGCTTATGTGTGTCTTCTCTTCAAGAAAAGAAATCGTCTGATTGATTCAAGAAGAGTGAAAGGATTGATTGTTGCGGATATTATCAATTAGTTCCTGCTTTAAGTTGGTGGAATTGTATTGATCTCTGTGGAATTCTGGATTGTGTAATATGTAAGTCTCGATCAATTTTAGAGATGTCAAACGGAGCGGACGGCACGAGGCAAGGCACGAGCACGGCACGTCACGGAGCGGCACGGCACGGCACGTTTTGCATGCCGGCACGGCACGGCACTGTAGCATGGGCCGTGCCGGGCCATAGGGTGCCGGCCCGTGGGCCGGCACGGCACGGCACGAAGAGTAAAAAATATTTTTTTTTTTTAAAACTGGTAGCGATCGATCGCCACCTAACTGGCGATCGATCGCCCAGTTAGGCGATCGATCGTCAGTTAGGTGGCGATCGATCGCTACACCAAAAAATAAAAAAAATAAAAAAAAACTTGAAATGGGCCGTGCCGGCACGGCACGGCACGTAGGGGCCGTGCCGGGCCCGGCCCCTTGTGGAAATGGGCCAGCACGGCACGGCCCGTTTTCGAAACGTGCCGGCACAGCACGGCCCGTTTGACACCTCTAATCAATTTGATAGTGGATTCAATCAGGAAGAATATCCCGAACCTTGGCTGTAGGATCACAGATCACATTGATCCGAATTTCCGTGTCATCGCTTTATGTTTTATGTTCTTAGTTTTCATAATTGTGCGTTGCATTCAATTTTAAATTCTTGTTCTCGTTTGATCGATATTATCAAGAAGTCTCAACAATAACAAATCAAATAAATTATCATATTAAATGGTGGTATCAAATGTTTTTAAGCAATTGTAAGTTCCTTTTTGTCTCAAGCATTTAATTGGGTGACATAATTGCCATATTTTTAAATTAATTCATATATTTATGAGGAGGTTAAGTCAATTGAAAATAAGCTAATAGAATATTAAGTCAATTAAGAATTTGAAAAGACACAAAACTCAAACGTCATACCATTATAATTAATTCTTTTTTTATATTATTAGAACTATTAAAAATACACAACTATAGTAAATCAAGATATAAATATTGTTGGAGATATTAATATTATGATATTAGTAATAAGAAATGATAATATATAATTAAGTCATTAATTTTGCCTCTCTTTTTATTACTTTTCACATTTTGAGATTGAAACAAACATGTGTTTTTCCCTTTGTTTTTGCTTTGAATTTTAAATTATGATGTACTCAAGACTAGATGTTAAAATTCCACAAATTGAATTGGTTTACAAAGACATATACTCGAATTTTCACACAAAAAAGAAATTTATGTAAAAAATAAAAAAACGCCCGTGAATATTGGCACAAAATCTCCTTACAATTAAGAAAATGATGTACTCAAGACTTATACTCGAATATTCGCATAAAACCTTCATCCAACAAAGAAAATGATGTACTCAAGATCTATACTCGAGTATTCGCACGAAATCGAAATTTATTAAAAAATCAAAAAACGTGCTTAATTGTTAAAATTGCTCAAAAGTTGCTTCCAACCAAGAAAATGATGTACTCAAGACATATACGTGAATATTCACACAAAATAGAAATTTATCAAAAAATAAAAAAACATACGTAATTTTTGGATATATCTTACTAACTTCTTCCATCTAAGAAAATGATATACTCAAAAATAGATACTTTAATATTTGGACAAATCGAAATTTATCAAAACATAAAAAGTAAAAAAACTTCCGAAATTCTGAAAATTTCGCAAAACCTTATTTCCAAATAAGAAAATGATGTGTACTAAAAATACTAGATGTAAAAATTCTTATATTTGAATTGCTTTACGAAGACATATACTTAAATATTCACACGAAAATGAAACTAATGAAAAAAATAAAAAAAACGTCTGTAACTGTGAAAATTGCTCAAACACTTTTTATAACAAAGAAAATGTTGTATTCAAAACACATACTCGAATATTCTTATGAAATCAAAATTTCTAAGAAACTCAAAAAATATACATAATTTGTAAAAATTTCGCAAAATCATCATCCAACCAAGAAAATGTACTCAAGATTTGATGTTAAAAATTCCACAAATAGAATTTGTTTAGGAAGACATATACTCGAATATTCGCAAAAAATCTTCATCCAACAAAGAAAATGATGTACTATACTCGAATATTTGCACAAAATAGAAATTTATCAAAAAATCAAAAAACATTTGTAATTTGTGAAATTATCTTAATAATTTCTTCCAACTAAGGAAGTAATGTACTCAAAATAAATACTTAAAAATTTGAATAAATCAAAATTTATCAAAAAATAAAAAAAACCTACGAAATTCTGAAAATTTCTCAAAACCTTCCTCCCAATAAGAAAATGATGTACTCAAGACTAGATGTTAAAATTCCATAAATTGAATTGGTTTACAAAGACATATACTCGAATATTCACACAAAAAAGAAATTTATGAAAAAAATAAAATTAGCTGGGACTGACCGGGTTATGTAGGGTAAATAGTTATCACGATTTAGAGAGTTGGACTGAAAAACTAAATTTTTGAAAATTAACATTAAAGTTTTTAAAAAAAAAAATTTGCATAGGGTTGAAATAAGCCAAGTGTTAGCTAATTGAGGGTGGAAAAAAAAAGGATACAAACGCATGCAATTGCAATCAAAATGGATCTCTTAAACGTCTTTGTTTCCAACATTTCCTTGGCTTTGCCAATGTGCCGGCGTTAATTTCCAACACTCTACTTATCCATACTCAAAGCCGGCCACCCAAAACTTGAGACAATATCCAGTCGTTTCTTTCATTTTAATACTACATTAAGTACACATCGTCAATTTCAATGTCAAATTATATGAAAAAAACACGACAACTAATGTTGGCTATTTCATCAATCAATATAATGTTCAAATTTCAACTTTGTAGCAGTAGATGTACAAGGCACCATATTTGTGCAACTATTGGCAAATCTTGAACAACTAATGTTGTTTTCCAATTCAAGAGCATCTGATTTTGTCGAGATTGGCGATTACTCCAAGTGCCTCGATTGGAATATTATATCAATTCCATAGTTGGTCTTTTTCTCCCACTTGCATCAAGAGCATAGAACAACACACCGTGAAATTCATGGCTGATCATGCTTCCGAGTTTGAAAATTCTTTGGTAACAGGTTTTCGAGGTAGGAGACGATACACTACTCCGGAGACCTCTCAGCATCTGTCCACCTCATTTTCCAGCTCCAGCTCCAATATTTTCTCTCATTACCAGGCCCCACATAGGCGGAGGAGCCAAACCCGCACCGCCACTTTTGCCACAGATGATGACAGGTCGTGGCAAGGCGAGCTTTCGTGGCAGTTTGAACCAACTGGTTGGCAGGAAAGTCGCAATCTTGGAGCGGTATTTAGTCCTTGGAACACCAATGGCAATGGCCGTAGAAATTTTTTCAGGAGATCGGCCAATGATTATTACCTGTCGCATACTTACGGTGGTCTCCCAAACTTCACAGATCCGTATCATGAGAATTCTTATTCAGGATATGATCCACTGCCATCTGGAAGGCTTGAGCTCCAAAAATATGCTGCCAGGGATAATAATGAAAGTTCAATTTTCGAACAGAGTCGAACTTCTGGTGAGCACACCAAGCGTGGTAAAAGTCCAATCTTGTCAACTATCAAAGAAGGGGGTGCTGGAAACAGTGGCCCTTTGGCTGAAGAAGATGACATGAGCACCACTGATTATGGCGCCCCACAAGACATGGATCGTCGAATTCGCATGATAGAGGCTTATCGTGACCTCAAGCAGAACCAGGATCCGCGATGGCTTTCCGTATCACATGCTTATATGGATGAAAATGACAAGAATGATCCCCATGGGCTGATGTCGTATCACGTTGGCCATAATGCTGAAGAAAATTTGAAAGTTGCTGATCATGGTACTTATGATAATAGCTACTATGCTTGTTCTGCGAGTCAGTCACCAGGCAATCATAATCACAGGTTTGACGATGGATATAGTGACCTTGATCGGGAGGCAGCATTTGAAAAAGAGGATGATGGGGAAGAAGTTGTCACACAAAAGTCAGTTGGGCTATTAAGCTTGTTTAGGTATGCAACAAAGCTTGATATAGTTCTCATATTCTTCGGATGTTTGGGAGCTTTAATCAATGGAGGGTCTCTTCCTTGGTATTCTTTACTTTTTGGTAATTTCGTGAACAATCTTGCAACGGGACAAGACAATATTTCCAAACATCAGATGATGAAAGAAGTGGACAAGGTAAGCTTGCTTTGTTTGCACAAGACAGATTATAATACATCAGCACACCTGCCAAACAGCGTTTTACTTGTATCACTTGAACTCAGTCTCTTATACATACACTAGTTTTTGTTGGCACCGGACAAGGCACGGTGTCAAGCCGCGCCAGGTACCAGCATATTGATCAATTTTTTCTTAATTTGACTGAAAATAACATTTCAAATGACTGATTTTAACAAATCTTTTTAAAAAAACGACCATGCTACTGTAATTGAATGGCAAAAAATATAACCAAAGGATTGATTGTAACTTTTTTTATAAAAGCGTACATCTTAGTATAAACTGAAAAAAATAACATTTGAAGTTGCTCGCATCAACAATCACTTAAAATGTATTTTTTTCTAGGCGGTTCAGGTCAAATCCGTGCATCGACAAAAAAAAAATTATTTAACAAAAAAAAATTTCTAACAAAAACACTTTAGTTAACAAATTAATTAGAAAAAAAAAATATTATTTAACAAATCAATTTAACCAATCAAGAATTTACTAATCATTAGAATAGTAATGCATAGTAAATGCTTGGACACTTATTATATAGGTAAACATATTGATGATATACTGCGATATTTTAATCACTTTCAGGTATGTCTGCTCATGATTGGATTGGCAGCAATAGTTTCGGTGGGAGCTTATTTAGGTAACAAGATGCATCACTTTCTTCTCTGTTCTTCCTCGCCTTGAAATCGCCATATTCCATTACACAAAGTTTCATGGTGAAACAACTCCTTATTTTATTACAGAGATCACTTGCTGGAGAATGGTGGGAGAAAGATCAACTCATAGGATTAGGACAGAGTATTTAAGAGCAGTCTTACGACAGGACATAGGATATTTTGACACGGAGATCTGTACGGGTGATATCATGCATGGAATCTCAAGTGATGTCGCACAAATCCAAGAAGTGATGGCGGAGAAGGTTGTGGCATATACTTTTTTCAATTACAGTATCATGAATTGACAAATTATATAAATATTACTGATTTGAAAATCTCATTTTGTAATGCAGATGGCACATTTTGTTCACCACATATTTACCTTTATCTGTGGTTATATAGTTGGTTTCTTGAGATCATGGAAGGTTTCCCTGGTAGTTTTTGCTGTAACACCATTGACTATGTTCTGTGGGATCGCCTATAAGGCTATATACAGTGGCCTCACAATAAAAGAAGAGGTAAAAAGAACTAATAAAAGCACAAACTAATTTATACGAAGTTCATTAGCTAATTCTTTCCCTTCAATCCTGAACTTGTTGCTTTGAATTTGTAAAGGCCTCTTACAGAAATGCTGGTAGCATTGCTGAACAAGCTATAAGTTCTATCAGAACTGTTATTTCTTTTGTAGCAGAGGATACCTTAGCCGAAAAATATGCTGATTCTCTTCAGAGGTCAATGCCATTAGGGGCAAAGCTTGGTTTTGCCAAGGGTTTGGGAATAGGTGTTATATATCTGGTTACTTATGCGACGTGGGCATTGGCTTTCTGGTATGGATCAATTTTAGTTTCCAAAGACCAGCTCTCTGGTGGTGATGCCATTGCATGCTTCTTCGGTGTCAATGTTGGTGGCAGGTAAAACTTTTTCACCTTTTTGGTCTTTGCATTGCTAAAGATAGAAAAAACATTCGATAAAAGACGTTTTCTTGAAGCTTCACTTTTCTGTTTCTTCTATAGGGGTTTCGCACTGGCACTGTCATATTTTGCTCAATTCTCGCAAGGGACCGTAGCAGCTGGCAGGGTGTTTCAAGTGATTGACAATATTCCAGCAATTGATTCTTATAGTCCTGAGGGAAGGAAACCAACAAATGTGCATGGGAAAATTGAATTTAGAGGCGTTTCTTTTGCTTACCCGTCTCGTCCAACCGTCCCAATTCTTCAATCTCTTAATCTGGTGATCCCATCTGCAAGGACTCTAGCATTGGTTGGTGTCAGTGGAGGTGGAAAGTCTACAATTTTTGCTCTTATTGAAAGATTCTACGATCCAAACCAAGGTAAAATCATCTCTTCTTCTTCTATGTGCAATATCCATACAAGTTTTGATGTATAATATCAACTAGTCAGGCTTCATCACCGTGGATGGTTATGATTTAAGGACATTGCAAGTGAAATGGCTTAGAAATCAGATAGGTATGGTTGGCCAAGAGCCAGTTCTGTTTGCAACCACCATATTTGAAAACGTGATGATGGGGAAGGAGAATGCCACCAAGAAAGAGGTTATTACAGCCTGCATGGCAGCCAACGCCCACAATTTCATTAGTGGTCTTCCCCAAGGCTATGAGACAGAGGTCAGAATGAACTATATACAGTATTATTCTCACTCTAGTTGATATATGTGCTTGAAAAGTCATTAGAACTTCTGTTGGCAGGTTGGGGATAGAGGAACACAACTTTCAGGGGGTCAAAAACAGCGTATAGCCCTTGCTCGAGCTATGATCAAAGATCCTAAAATCCTTCTTCTGGATGAGGCTACAAGTGCCCTAGATCCCGAGTCCGAAGTTGTTGTTCAAAAGGCTATTGATAATATATCTATGGGCAGAACCACTGTTATCATTGCTCATCGGCTGGCTACAGTAAAAAATGCTCACACTATAGTTGTACTAGACCATGGTTACGTGATTGAGATTGGTAATCATAATCAGCTCATGGAAAAATCTGGTGCCTATTTTGATCTTGTAAATCTGGCTTCAGGGATCTCACATCCAGGAATGAATCAAAATTATCAGCAGAATAATTTAGATTTCTCGGTGCATGAGAAATCTGCGGGTGATGCGTCCAGAATCAAGGAAGTGAATGAAATATCAAAACCCAAGTACATGGCATCTACGCAAGAGGGTAAAGAAGCAAAGGAGAAAGGAGAAGACCAACAAAAGTTGAGAAATTACCGGCTTTTGGATGTCTGGAATTTGCAGAAGCCGGAGGGTGTTATGCTGATTCTTGGTCTTCTTTTAGGTATGCTCGCAGGTGCGATTCTCTCCATCTTTCCACTGCTTCTCGGGCAAGCTCTGAAAGTCTACTTTCTCAAAAATATTAATGAATTGAAAAAAGAAGTTGGATACCTATGCTTGGTGCTAGTTGGACTAGGATTAGGATGTATACTAACCATGGTAGGCCAGCAAGGCCTTTGTGGTTGGGCTGGAACAAAGCTCACAAAACGAGTTAGAAATTCTCTATTCAAGGCTATACTAACACAAGAGCCTGGTTGGTTTGATTTCACTGAGAATTCAACTGGGATTCTCTTGTCAAGACTTTCGGTTGACTGTATTAGTTTTCGAGCTGTTCTTGGTGATCGCATATCTGTCCTGCTAATGGGATTGAGTGCAGCAGGTGTTGGACTTGGCATATCATTTTATCTTCAATGGAGGTTAACTCTTTTGGCCGCTGCTCTCACACCATTGACCCTCGGGGCTAGCTATTTGACCTTAATCATCAATATTGGGCCAAAACTAGATAACAGCTCCTATGCCAGGGCCAGCACTATTGCTTCAGGAGCAGTGTCAAATATAAGAACGGTGGCCACTTTTGGAACACAGGAACGGATAGTTCAATCCTTCGATGATGCTTTATCCAAGCCTAAGAAGATGTCAGTTGAAAGGTCACAAATGCTAGGTTTAGTTCTTGGACTTACTCAAGGGGCTATGTATGGAGCTTACACCCTAACTCTGTATTATGGCGCTTATCTCGTGAAGCAAGATATTACAAACTTTGGGGTGGTATACAAAGTTTTCTTGATACTTGTCCTCAGTTCGTTTTCTGTTGGACAACTGGCTGGCCTCGCCCCAGATACTTCAGCTGCTGTAACTGCAATACCTGCTGTGTGTGATATTCTCAACCGAAAGCCTGAAATAGTTGATGATAAGAAGAGAGGAAAGAAGATCGAAAGATCAAAACCATTTCACATTGAGTTCAAGAAAGTAACATTTTCCTATCCATCTAGGCCAGACGTTGTCGTTCTAAAGGATTTTAGCCTTAAGATAAGAAGTGGCACAATGGTGGCTTTGGTGGGAGGAAGTGGATCAGGAAAATCGACAGTTGTATGGATGATACAACGGTTTTATGATCCTGTAAGAGGAAGAGTAGTGATGGGGGAAGTTGATTTGAGGGAGCTCGACTTGAAGTGGTTGAGAAAACAGATAGCATTAGTGAGTCAAGAACCATCACTCTTTTCAGGTAGCATTAGAGAGAACATTGCATTTGGCAATCCCAATGCTACATGGGATGAGATCGAAACAGCTGCGAGAGAAGCTTACATTCACAAATTTATTTGCAGCCTCCCTCAAGGCTACGAAACAGAGGTAACATAGTTCAAATTTCTTGCATGAATGTCTTGAAAGGAGAAGTTCAACCTCTCATCAGCGCACCCAAATTTTTTTTTTTTTTTTTGTGCTCTCTTTTGTGTCTTATATTTTAACTATCTTTCGTTGTCCCACATCAAATTTCCTCATTTTTTAAACAGGTTGGTCAGAGTGGCGTGCAGTTATCAGGTGGGCAAAAGCAAAGGATAGCTATAGCAAGAGCAATACTCAAGAAATCCAAGATTATACTACTAGATGAAGCAAGCAGTGCACTGGACTTGGAATCTGAAAAACACGTGCAAAATGCACTTAAGAAGGCATCCAGAAGAGCCACCACAATCGTGGTGGCTCACCGTTTGTCAACTATAAGAGAAGCTGAATTTATCGCCGTTCTGAGGGACGGTGCGGTGGCGGAATATGGAAGCCATGACACTCTAATGTCTGCACACTTTGAGGGGATCTACGCTAGTTTAGTTAGAGCAGAAACAGAAGCAATGGCCTTTGCTTGAGCTCTAGCATATAGTTTACAAATTGCATCTCCCATTCCTTTTGGCCTAAAAGATTGTATAGGCCAACATTTTAAACTATTCAGCAGATTGATACTTTTTTTTAACACGTAGTAAGGGTCAAATAATGGTTTTTTGGCAACGAACTCACATTTGGTTTTCCAAATATGCAGTTTACGTCCCGGTTTGAAAATAGACAGTTTATCACGGTGGGGTAAAATACATATTTCAAAAACAACATGGAGTAAACTGTCAATTTTAAAGCCACGATATTGTAAACTGTCTATTTATGAACCACAGGGGTAAATCAGCCAATCACTTAATGACAATATAAATTATTTACTCAAAGGAAATTACATTTCAGGAATCAATGTCTTGCCTGCTTGCTTTTATATTATTGTTCAAGTGGAGGGAAATTTCATTGGAGTTACTCATCTGAACGAACTATTTATGGAGACAAAGTAGATATGCAGATGAAAGCTACTAAGAGACTTACATGTATGACTTTGTTTCATCTGGCAATAGTGTTTCGACTTTTGTTGATATTCATCAGGAGAGGGACAAAGATGGAGAGCCAGAGCACATGCCAAATTAAGATTCGAGCAATCAGGCATGGCATGTGCCCTGCTTCTCCAGCTTCAGTCACCCTCATCCAACATTGTCTTCAGAGTTCAACATTCTATATATCATTTTAATTAATGGAACAAATATTAAGCATTTTATAAAATGAGGAATCCTCCCTTAACCAGTTCCTTGACTGATATCTCTAAAAAATCCAAGTGTCTAAGATAAGAAACTTAGATTATATTTGGTGAATTCTTAAGTAAAGTACATCTACTATTTATAAGTCTTACACTTCATTGCTACTGATTCTTGTGGAACCCCATCAAAAAGTTGGGAGCTTTGGTTGGTTGGTTGGTTGGGTAGAAAATTTGGGAGGTTGCTTAAAAACATGAGATTGATAGTAGTTTGCATTTCTTTAGTGGCTGTTGGGGGTTTGGCAGCTCAAGAGAATTGAATCCGTACATAAAGCTCATAGATGAAGACAGACAGGTCACCTACCTATTTCGCAATAAATCCAAAATAAAATAAAATAACTCTTTTAATGAGCTTTTGTAACACATTAGGTCCACGAAACTCTATTTTGAAGAAATTAGCTGGTCAATCTAACACCTTTGTGACTACCCGAAATTCATGGGATTTTTTAACGGCTTGGAAATATAGATGAAAATTGTGTAAGCTGCACACATCATGGTCTTGAGAAAAAAATGATATCCCAAATAATTTATTTATTTATTACTGACGAACTTTGATTTTACATTTCATAGCGATACAATTAAAATTCATCTTCAGTATGTATAAAAAATCATAATTTGATAGTAGCATCTCAAACTTTTTAATAGAAGATTATTACAGTGCTATTTGAAAACAGTATTTGTTGGAGTGGACTATCTGGAACAGTTTTCATTGAGGTTTCGAAAAATTTTAACCCACAGAAGTGGAGCTTTTGAGAATTGGGGACAAACATTTGATTTATTAAGTCAAACTAACTTTGCTTTTACATGAAACATTGAATTTGGTTTATAAAATAAAATGAGAAAGAAGTTAATAAAATAATACAACACCTAATCGACCTCAGGATTATGCATACAACAGTGATGTATTGTTATAGTAAACTGTTAAATTCAAAAATAAAACAAAAGGGTGAAAATCGAACCATTTTGTAATTCTCTAACTCGCTCTCTTCCACCCTCACAACATTAGGAGCAACACATAGATTCAAGTACGTTCACTCGGTCTCTCTTCAAGATCACCAGGGGATAAACCATTGCCAGTCTCTATTGATTTTAGTTCGGGACTCCTGACATCCTTCGTGGCTAGAGAAGATGGCTTTATTAGCGTCAAAGTGTAGTCTTTGTCAAACTCCTCATCCGCATCCTCAGAAGAGTATGCATATCTACCAAGAAAATAAACACACCACATGACTATACTAATGTTTCGGAGCTGATGCCCCTTGCCTTTTGCAAGAAAGATTGTTGAAGCTTTGTGATTGTATGTATTGGGGAGGTTGGCCTAGTCCCCTCTCTTGTATGTTTTTACCACAAAGAGCGTCTATGGGCTGTACAAAGTTGGATTGATGTTTTATAAGCTGCCCTCTTAAGGAATGAAGGTCAGAGAAGGATGCCCTTTCTGATTTTGAATTTAGATACTAAATATTGAAAAATTTTAAGGCATACGTGTTCCAATTCAATTCAATCTGCAATAAAGGAACCAGCATTTTTCGTTCGAGTTTTTAGCAGTATAGATTCCTAAACTGTTTAAAATGACGGTGGCAAGCATGTACATTTCACAAAATGAAGGCTACAGGAATGCACGACCTATAAATGCTTCATTATAGAGTCAATCACAATTGGATACGTCAGGACTAAAAAGAGCATACCTCATTGAGTTCTGAGATGGTGTCCATAGAACAAAGATGAAGCACAATAGAGAGAGACAAGATTTGCTAAAAGGCAGGAATGATCAATGCATTCTGCCACAGCTATACTGTACAAATCATTGGACTCGAGATAAAGCTGCAAAATTCAAGGCTTAAAGCATGCCATAACATGGAAAAGCAATTCAATTTTACATGCGAGATACAGTTTTAAAAGCTCAATAACTTTTTTCCCCTGAATCTTGTTATTAACATTTTTAGAGCCGATGTATCTCCAAACAACATAGGTGAAGAGAGAATTTGGATTCTGAGAAACTGTCGTGCCAAATTCCCAGCCTTGTGCTGTGACGGAACCAGCCTCTTAAAAATACAGTACCAACAATACCTCATAACATATCCAACCAACTGACACGATAACCCCAACTGCTAATGCATTTGTAAACATTCTGTAAATATCTAATTTGACAGTCATCCTCCTAGGCTGTAACATTAAGCAACAAACAGAACGAAAAGGTCAACATTAATAGACAATACAGCTTTTCCAAAATATGATTTTTTAAACGTTGAATTTGCTTGAACACGTGAACATGAAGAGATGAACTGCCATTACAGACAAAGAGTGAGGAAGGGCCAGACAACAAGATGTATTGATTATGCAAGAAAAAAGTCACCAACATCCCAGTACCTGAAGCTTATGCAAAGTTGACGAGAGTGAGGTAAATATCCAAAGAACGAATAAAAGCATCCAAAATTGCTACGGGTAGGATAAAAAAACAGAATAGCCTTTCCTGAATGATCACTCACAGCCCCAACATTTTCAATCAATTCGAGTACTTCCGATGCCACGAAGAAAGTTCCTCCGAGAAAAAGAACTTTTGAAGTCAGACCACCTAAGGTCAGTCTGACAACACCATAGCCCATAGACACAATGAGGATGATCAATCGTGACATAGTATGGACTTATCCTGAAAAGGCCTCCGGAATACAATATTTTCAAAGCTGATTTAGAATAAAATTGACGTGATCAGATATGGACCGAGAGTAAAATAACAAGAGTCTGGGAGAAAACAGATTTTGTGAAAGTAGATAACTTCAAGTAAATAATAATGCTAGTTCACAATATCAGTCGTAACTACAAATAAAGGAGAGGAAATATTTTTTCTATATTATTGACTGAATACAATCCTCTATGAATAGGTTACAAAGCTAAGCACATTCCCAGTAATTAGGGAATAAAAAACAGTACTACAAAAACATGCTAAGTTACAAGTTGCGGTAAGTTAATTAATGAGATTACAAGCGATCGATCACCTTAACAGAGTTTAATTGGTAATGCTTCGCCTACATTTTTAAAGCTGATTACTAATACTGACAACTAAGACTAACTAAAAATGGTCCAACATTTTCATATTCATGGACCAAAAAGGAAACTAAGTAAAGCGTGCACTCTTAAGAATAGAATAACGAGGAGATTGGTTATTTGAAAGTCGATTTTCCACAGAGATATCAAAAAACAACACTTATTTTCCAAATGCAAGATAAATTACGAGACACCTCCCCGTTGACTCTTCGATGCGTGCAACATCGCAACAAGAAAAAGTGAAACTAGCAATTCAGCAAAAGACAATTTTTTTTGTTGACAGAGTGGTTAAGTATAGCAATATTCACCGAATGAAAGAGAACAGGCAAAGATTCATTAAATTCAGGAGCAGAAGAGTAAATCTCATCGCTTCCACCGTGATAAACGAACGCATTGCCTTTGGCAAAGAATATTTCCCCGGCGTACCCATGCACGCTTCAATGCGCGGGGTACAGAACACTAGGAACAACAACGCCGCCGCCAACGGCGGAATGGCGATGAAAGAGTTGAACCGGTGCATCGCCTGTGGATCTGCTGAAAGCGATCCCCGGGGAAGAAGGGAGAAGACTAGCAGACACATAGCAATCGATGAGTGTTGTTAAATACCGACTCAAGTAAATGCTATAATGCTTGCCCAGGAATTTTTTTGATAGAGGCTTGGTTGGGTTATATATTTATTCAGCTTTGAGCTGACTTTACCGAGATGGATAAGAATTAAGAACTCATACACATTGGACACACTCAAGTTAAAATCACGCTTGGCACAAAATTGATTTAGCCCATTCCCATTAAAAAAAAAAAAAATTCAGCTTTTAAAAGAAAAAAAAACCATACTTCTTGTATAAATTATATATTTTTATTTTTTATTGATCTTTTGTCAAGGTTAATAACTGAAATTGAAAAATGGACAAGTACTGTATACTAGTTCACTTCTTATACATAATAATTGTTGCAAAAACATACACATATAAGTGTATTTTATATCACATAACTAGCCATATGAAAGAACAGTAGATAAGCTTCAAAAGAAGGTTCAGTTCAGCTAAGATAGAGGGCAAGCTCCATTGCTAGTAACAAACAAAAACCATAAGTCCTTCCAAAAACAAAATACCATGGAAGAACTCCCGCCCTCACCCAGCCCTCTACGCATCATAATAATCAAAGTAAATGTCTTTTCTTAGTCAGATGAATTTTACATAATTTTGAATTCAAGAGAGAAAAATAAAACACAAGCAAAATGATCCTCCAGGCTGCGGGGAGCCATCCGCGATAATATTTGCAGAAGTCATGACATGGCGTCAAAGAAGCATAGTAATCGACATGTCTGTCAATCCATATCGAGAAAGTCCATCCGTTGTTTCATAGTCCCCTTAAGTTCTGAAGACTCCCTTTCTGCTTTCTGAGCCTGATCCAGCAGAGGAGGACTCAAGCCATTAGGATACTACCTCAAAAGTGCTCAATTAAAGATGAGAGGAAGATAGATGAAGTCAAAGTAGAAACATTTCTCTTTTAACCTTACGCTCTGTCAGAATGCCAAGGAATGTAACATAACAAGTCAAAACTAAACGAAACATCTAATCCTGTTCACTGATGATACATGAGAAACAGGCAACACTAACATTTTGTATTTGTCGCCTTAGTTGACTGATTCTAGTAAGGGGGGAAGCACGAGTATAAACGGAAGTACATGATTTTGTTCGATCAAAAAACAATAGAATTAAGAACCTATACGTATTTCCCACCTTATAGAAGGCTACAAGGAAGATGCAAGCAGAAAACCACTTCCATGTCTCACAAAACACCACATAAACAAACTATTGACAGCATAGTGAACAATAAAACGAAGGCGTCATTCAGATGTTACTGAACGTCATGAGGGAATGCTTACCCTTCTTATCTCTGCTGGTGAAACACAAGTCATGTTTGAAGGAAGTTCCTCTTTGTCCAGGTCCTGCAAAGTCATATCCCAGCTTATGTAAATTTAAAAAAAAACAAAAACAAAAACAAAATGGGGTCTGAAACTAAATTTCAGTATATTATAACACCACATACCAGCTCCCCGATTAAGACAACATTTTCTCCACGGATTACATACAGACCTAATGGAATGTCACAATAAAGCTCGCCAACAATAACACGCTCACATGCGCCTTCCAGAACCGCATTAGCTACATATCCGATATTAAAATTAGTTAGTTAGACAATAATTGAGTATGGTGGAAGACCAAAAAGTGAGGAGAAAAATCAATACCAAATTGATCAAAGGAACGAAGAATCCCTAATAGTTTCCTCCCATCTCGAAGCAATACAAGAAGTTTCTCTGGAAAAAGGCAAGCATTTCAACTCAGAAGGTTAGAAACAGTTTGCACGAGTGTTTAAACAGACAATATCTCATAAAGAACTACAAACGGAATAGCATTGAAACTACTAGGTTTCAAGATTAATAAGCACATCATATCAATATATCACAAGAGGCTATGCATAAATAAGCATGCTGCTACCAATTCAAATAATATGTCTCAACTTAAACAGTAAAAAAATATACCAAACTCTACTGCCAGCCTTGAGACACGTATCTTCTAATTCTATGATGTCTAGCAATAATTAAATTTAAATGCAGTGTCACATCATTTCCCAGAAATATACATTATTTATTATATGATAGCATTAAGAACCTATCACTATTCACTCAATTTCGTAGCATATCTTTTTCTCCTATGAATAACTCGCTTAATTTACTTTGACATCCACCAAAGAAACAACCTTATCATCATATCATAGATAAATAGCAGCTCGGCACTACAAGCAACAGCAACACAGCTAACAAATCAGGACTCTAAAACAAGAAACTATGATTCCGGAGACAAATTTTAAAAGCCTTTTAAGTTATTTTCTCCTGCAAAATCAAGCTGATTACAGATTAAAACTATCAAAAACCAAAACAAAAAGCAATATAAAAAAATCCACGGCACCAAATATCCACAAATCATGCATAAAGCAGATAACTCGAAAACACGCAAGAATCAACACAACATTCAGTACTTAGCTCACATAACACAAAAGCCAAGTCTTAGGCACAACTATATCTCAAATCTCAATCAAGAACACCAGCTCATCGAAAAAAAGCAAAAACAAAATTTCAATTACCACTCGTAAAATACAAAACTACAACAGGGACCCACAGCACTAAAATCAAAAGAAAACTTCAAGAAGGCAAGAACCAAAGACCCATAGCAGAAGAAAACTAACTTATACATATAATACGCCACACTTTGGACTTCAAGAGTTTATTTTTTAAAACCCAAACGGGACAAATTTACCACATCAAATTCACATCAGCAAAAATTGAAAGCTGACATGCACAAGAAATACTTACTGTCAAGATAGCTGGCAAGAGAAGTAGAGAGGTAAATATCTTCCGGACCAGCCCAAGACATCGATGTGTTCAAAAAAAAGATTTCAACTTTTTCGGTGTTCTCCAAAAATTAACCGAAAAATCGAACAACTTCAATGAAACAAATTGCATTGGCAGCTCAGATTTCTCTTCTTGAATTGTCCTCCACCCAGAATAGAAAAAATTACTGAAAAAAGTGTGTAACTTTATAAATCTGCAAAACCCTACTTCAAGAATATGGGGGGAAACAGGAGAGGTTTGAAAGGGAAGGGAGTCTGTCGAGTTTTGGTTGAAGAAGATCAGATCTGAGAAACCCTAAAATCTGTACGGGTATGGGCTTATCCCCAAAAGGTGGAGAGCCATAATGGAAATTTATTTTGAAATTAGTGCTTAGTGAATCCCTACCCGTGGTACTAATACCGCTTATAATACAGATATTTTACAAGTTTAAATCATTAAACAATCGAATTAAAGTATTTTCTCAACTTTCACAAAACTAAATTATTGTCTTTATCTCTGTTTTAAAATTATATTGTGTTTTAAGGAAAAATATAGTTGAGGAACCAGAATAGGGGTGTTTATTGGCCCAATCCAGTTCGATCCGAACCGGAACCAGCCGGTTCAGGTTCCCCTAATTCCGAAATCGGTCCGATCCGGTAAGGAACTGGTTCAACCAGAAATCGGATCCGTTTAGTCCGAAATCGGTAAGATACCGATTCCGGAATGGTAGAACCTCCTCGGACCGGTATCTTACCGGTTGCGGGGCGAACTGGAACCGGTTAGTTCGGTTCTGATTTCGGACCGATCTAACCGGTCTGGTTACGGGCCGAGTCCAGATTAACCCGACCTGATAAGCACCCCTGAATCAGACCCTTGATATTTTATTTTATTCTAAACATTTGGTTTTAAGGTTTTTCTAAAAGAAAAGATTGTAAATTCTTGATTGCATCTCGGATTCAAAGACAAATAGGATTCTATGTAATAGGCTTTTTGATGTTCAGCAACCCCGGTTAAAAAATTATTACATAGCTACTCCACCGATACGAATTATATTTGTTTAATGTCATAAAAAAATTCTCACTTCTATGTATGTTAATACATGTTTAGATAAAGTATCTAAAATAATAAAATCCAATAACACCGCATCAGCATGGACCTGTTATGCCAAGAAGTGAGTGTATAAATATATATAGTATATAATATTGTTACTGATCGATGTTACAATTTTTAAAACTTATTTAACATATATATTGATGTAATCCGTTATTTTACGTGTTCGGTAGAATTAAGTGTTTACGAAAAATAAAGGGAAGACACCAAGATTTTTACGTGGAAAACCCCAAAACAAGGGAAAAACCACGGGACCTAGTCCAGTATAAAATTCCACGCTAAATATCGATCATTTACAATGTATTCTTGTACAAGATATAGACATGAAAAATGAAAAGAATCATCCTTTGTCAGTAGCCGATAGCCCCCCTTTTATAAGGCCAACAAGTCCATCTTTCCTTGAGGGAGTGCATCATGGGTGTCAAATCCCCCCATGTCAGCCTCCTCTTTGGCCACTAACTGCCCCCACCTAAGCCTTAATCTTGCACTAATTATCGGTCATTATTCCCCTTAATTTGCTCCCATTAATGGCTCCCATGATTTGCCCCACTAATTGTCATTAACTGCTCCATCGTGTCCGGGAAATTCGGGTTGATTAACCGCTATAATCGGGTCTTATGCCGTTGTTTGACCACGTGGAACCGAGCGGAGTATCATCCTCTTCGGGCATTTTCTTGTTCGGCAATGATTTTAACCGATGTGGTATAATTTCCCCACCACATCACACCACCCCCTGAAGTAAAGTAAGATGAGCGAAGTCGAGATCTTGGTTTATAGACATCGGGTGAAATCACAGCCATTTCAACGTATTTTTTGGAACTTGTGAATTTTGAGGGTTGAATCTATCCAATAAAACACACCCCGAGCAAATAGAGCTCAACTAATTTTTGAGATTTAATAGTTATCACGAGCAAATAAAGCTCGGGTTGAAACAAGAAATATCTTGAGCCAAAGACTGAGCACATAAAACTCGTACGATACAAGCGAGCTCCAGAGATAATAGATAAGCATCCCAAGCAGATAAAATACTTCCGAACTACAGTTTAAGAAATATTCAGAGCAAATAAAGCACCTTATGGATACAACAAACAATACATTCGAGCTCATCGAATATCCCATTGAATAACCATTCGGAACTTCTGAAACACAAATAAAGAATCCCTCCCGAGAACCGAACATAAAAAATATCCCGAGCAAATAAAGCTCGTCTGAAATAATAAATATCTTGAGCGAGTAGAGCTCGTCCGAATTTCAAAAATAATAAGCATCCGAGCAAGTAATACTCATCCAAAGCATCAATTTCCCAAAATAATAAAGTGTCAATAATATGCATCGGTCCGAGTAAATAAAGCTCAACCAATTTCCAGAGCTAATAATTATCGCAAGCAAATAAAGCTCCGCTGGAATAAGAAATATCCCGAAATAATGAATATAACCGAGCTCGGGGACAAGACATCCCGAGCAGATAAAATATGCCCGAGCTCGAGGGAAAATATACCGAGCAGATAAATATAACTGAGCTCCAAGAAAATATCCCGAGCAGATAAAATAAATCGGGCTCCAGGGAAAACATCCCTAGCATAATAACATTGATAATTTTAAGTTTAAACGTTGACCAAACATCCCGATCCCACGAGTAAACCGAACAAGCTCGCTACCCCGAGCAATAATCACACAGTCACGTTCTAGGTTCAAATACAGACCAAACATCCCGATCCTGTATTTAACCCGCCAACAACGGACAATAAATAAAATAAGCTCGCACCCCCGAGCATGAATCACTTAGTCACGTTTTAGGTTCAAATACATACCAAACATCCCGATCATGTATTTAACCCGCCAACAACGGACAATAAAATAAGATAAGCTCGCACCCCCGAGCATGAATCACTTAGTCACGTTTTAGGTTCAAATACATATCAAACATCCCGATCATGTATTTAACCCGCCAACAACGGACAATAAATAAAATAAGCTCGCAACCCCGAGCATCAATCACTTAGTCACGTTTTAGGTTCAAATACATACCAAACATCCCGATCATGTATTTAACCCGCCAACAACGGACAATAAATAAAATAAGCTCGCACCCCCGAGCATGAATCACTTAGTCACGTTTTAGGTTCAAATACATACCAAACATCCCGATCATGTATTTAACCCGCCAACAACGGACAATAAAATAAGATAAGCTCGCACCCCCGAGCATGAATCACTTAGTCACGTTTTAGGTTCAAATACATACCAAACATCCCGATCATGTATTTAACCCGCCAACAACGGACAATAAATAAAATAAGCTCGCAACCCCGAGCATCAATCACTTAGTCACGTTTTAGGTTCAAATACATACCAAACATCCCGATCATGTATTTAACCCGCCAACAACGGACAATAAATAAAATAAGCTCACACCCCCGAGCATGAATCACTTAGTCACGTTTTAGGTTCAAATACATACCAAACATCCCGATCATGTATTTAACCCGCCAACAACGGACAATAAAATAAGCTCGCAACCCCGAGCATGAATCACTTAGTCACGTTTTAGGTTCAAATACATACCAAACATCCCGATCATGTATTTAACCCGCCAACAACGGACAATAAAATAAGATAAGCTCGCAACCCCGAGCATGAATCACTTAGTCACGTTTTAGGTTCAAATACATACCAAACATCCCGATCATGTATTTAACCCGCCAACAACGGACAATAAAATAAGATAAGCTCGCAACCCCGAGCATGAATCACTTAGTCACGTTTTAGGTTCAAATACATACCAAACATCCCGATCATGTATTTAACCCGCCAACAACGGACAATAAAATAAGATAAGCTCGCACCCCCGAGCATGAATCACTTAGTCACATTTTAGGTTCAAATACATACCAAACATCCCGATCATGTATTTAACCCGCCAACAACGGACAATAAAATAAGATAAGCTCGCACCCCCGAGCACCAATAATAGAACGTACTCGAACATCCCGAGCACCGATAATAGAACATACTCGAACATCCCGAGCACCAATACACATGCTCGAACCTCCCGAGCTTATAGAATATGGGGGCCTTAAATGCAAGATTGCATGCCCGAATTGTTGATCATATCCTGAAATAATAATAAGACAGCACGCCACAAAATACATGACTATGAAATTCAAATATTAATTGGACAGGAATAACCGTAATCAAGGCATGGCGATTGAGCGTTAAGTCGAGGTCGATTGCTGAGCTGAGTATTAGGCCAGATGCTGATCACCGCATATTTGGCAAAAGTAGATGCCCAATGAGAACCCGTATCATGAGCGAGAGTCCTAAGGCACCTCAATGAGTTTGGATTCGCCATGGGTTGAGCATAGACAGGATGCATATTGCCAAATATTACATGTCCTGAGCTCGATGTAAGTATTGCAGTAATAAACAAAATACGAGACAGAGACGATCCAAAATAATAATATCTTGCATTTGATGTGCATGACGTAACATAAGAGAATTATATAAAGTGTCCAAACTCAAGCACTGATGAAATTCAGTATATAATACCTAAATTTGAGCACTAGCAAAATATGAATTTCATGAAACTCATCATACTAAGTACGAGATGCCGCAAGTATAACCTCTCGAGCTAATTAACATGTTGAGCTAAACTATGGTCTCCCAAATTAAAGTCGAATTGAGCATGCATTCAACATATTGTAGGAAAAGCGGCCCACCATAACTACATTTTGGTGAATTTCTATAAACAATTGACGTAAAATTGCTTTTGTGGAGTTAAATTTGGTGCAAGTGGGGATAATAACATATTATGAAAGTTAGCATGAAAGAACCATATTAAACCCTAAAAACAAGTATATATAATTATTTTGCTTATAGCTTGCAACCCTTGTGTGACCACATAGGTAAACATTACTACAAGTGGACAGCTAACTCCAAGTCACAGGCACAATGCCTAACTTATGCAGCGATTATAAAATAATAAGCCATTTGACAAGAAATTCAATTTTATCCACATGAATTCAAATTGACCAATATATGAGTGTAAAATGCTAAATCATGAGATTTTATTTCGCAAGCTAGGTATCATTTGACTCTTTCATCTCATTTATGTACTTGAGATTTTTAGGAGCACTGATGTGATAGATTGAAAAGTTTTAGCACATAATTAGATAACATGAATGTTAGGCTTAGCTTTGGAAGTGGGCCAACCAACTAAGGATGTTTTAGACCTACTCCTCTCTTCGGGACTTGATTAAATGAATTGTGGAACACCAAGCCAAACAGAGAGAGCGTGGGTGAATTCCTATTCTCCGCTGTTGTGCCCTAAATATTCATTGGGTACAAAAATCACAAGGGTTATGATACGAGAAGCAACAACAAGATTATGTTTTGTCAGGATGCAAAAGTCAAGATTTTCACAGGAGCGAAATAAGACGTATTCAACTTTTTCCACCTAATCTAGGTACTGGGATTTTTCAAGAGCATTAATCAGGTGATCATATTATTTGGGAAATATTAAATACTTCTAGCATATCTTGCAAGTATAGGAAATGAATCCAAGTTTCAGCACATGATATTTTGGAGTAATTAGATAGCAGGAATGTTACTTATCTTTCGAAGTGGCCAACCGCTAAAAAATGCCTTAGAGGAGGCTACATCTGCTCCTCATCATCTGCATGTTTTTCCTGAAATTACAAGTGGCTGGAATTGTTATCCTCTATCATCGAGTTCACCATGGCAATAGCTGGAGAATACGACGTGAAATTTCTCGGTGGTGGTCCTCCAACCAAGGCTGAGAAAAAATAGCTCGCGTCGGATACGGTGTGCACCTCCTCCAAGATATCAGGATGGCGATAAATGGCAGCTTGCTGCCACGTTCTCCACCGGACTCCTCCATATTTCAACGTTGCATCAAGAAATCCAGACAGCCCATCAATAGAAATCTTTGTACAATCTCCTCCAGCATCCTCAATTGAGAAAAGAGAAAAGAGAAAAGAAGCAACTATACCCAGAAATTCAGAACCATACTAGACGATTTTGAACAACACGTTTTCATGCTCGATATCTCGATCTGAGTTCTTTGCACTAGCGGAAGAGTGAAGAACTACAACAATGCACCCCCGCTGGCCAAGAATTGCACGTGATGTTTAGCCCCGGCCGCATAACCCACAAAGCTGAGCCACCGCTGAGGAGGAGAGTACAACGGCGGCAGGCTTGGAAAATCAGGAGCTTCACCATGTACAAATGTTGATTTGTTTATCTTCTTCTCTTGAATCCCCTTTATTTATTTTTGAAACCTCATCAACCTTCTCAATGAAAGCTCTTGAAGTGGGAGCTTGAAAGATATTTGCATGGATTAATTGATTTTGAAGACCCATGTTATTTATCTCAGAAGCATATGGAGCATGTGAACAGGTCAATAAAGGTGAATTCTTGGAAATATTGGGGAATTTAATCTGCAAGTTTGAGGGGTCGTATTCTGGACTTATGTGGTATGAAATTTCTTTCATGTCTCAAACCATATAATTGAGAGAATATTGGGATGAGCAAGCAGTGCCTTTTTACAATGAAAATCCAAGGCCAAGAAGATCAAACCCACGATCTATGCCTCAACTCTTTTCGCAGACACACATGGAAAGAACAAGGATCCATCGTACCCCTAAATGAGATTTAATCCAGTTCAAAAATGCAGACAGAGATGAGAAGAGGAAAAGGGAGGGAAAAAGAGATCCTTCTTCAGATTTTAGGATACTTAGACCTAAGCTTAGAATTTAAGAATTTAAGCCTCGATCATATCAATCTAACAATCGTTTTTTGAGTTTTTTGTTTTCTGGACAATTGACGCATTGAAGAAGCACAAATTTTCAAAGAAAAATGATAGGACCGAAAGCCCAAAAAAACCAAATTCCACGAACAGCCTCTATATTCTTCTTCGTCACGTCATAACTCAAAGTTCCCACAGACGGCGCCAATGATGTAATCCGTTATTTTACGTGTTCGGTAGAATTAAGTGTTTACGAAAAATAAAGGGAAGACACCAAGATTTTTACGTGGAAAACCCCAAAACAAGGTAAAAACCACGGGACCTAGTCCAGTATAAAATTCCACGCTAAATATCGATCATTTACAATGTATTCTTGTACAAGATATAAACATGAAAAATGAAAAGAATCATCCTTTGTCAGTAGCCGATAGCCCCCCTTTTATAAGGCCAACAAGTCCATCTTTTGTAATCAAGCATTAATCCCTCACTTTCCTCCTTGAGGGAGTGCATCATGGGTGTCAAATCCCCCCATGTCAGCCTCCTCTTTGGCCACTAACTGCCCCCACCTAAGCCTTAATCTTGCACTAATTATCGGTCATTATTCCCCTTAATTTGCTCCCATTAATGGCTCCCATGATTTGCCCCACTAATTGCCATTAACTGCTCTATCGTGTCCGGGAAATTCGGGTTGATTAACCGCTATAATCGGGTCTTATGCCGCTGTTTGACCACGTGGAACCGAGCGGAGTATCATCCTCTTCGGGCATTTTCTTATTCGGCAATGATTTTAACCGATGTGGTATAATTTCCCCACCACATCATATATATATATATATATATATATATATATATATATATATATATATATATATATATATATATATAATTTTTATTGATACTATTATTTTGAACATCTTAACATAAAGTACAATTTTTTTTGAATTACAATAATACATAACACTGTTTTATTTATATCCATCATACTATACACGTTTTCGGGGAAAATTTATTTTATGGGAAGAAGAAAAACCTACAATAATTTTCAAGCAGCCATCCATAGTTTACCAAGTAAAAACTGTATTACAAATAATTTAGCATAAGCCAGTTCGGACTCAAACCAGGAAAAAAATATACACTCATAGTTAAGGGCGGATCCAGAATTTGAATCCGCATGAAGCTGACAAAGTAGATATAAAAAAAAATATATGCCAACATATTTGTATTAAATAAGAAAATTACAAATTGCATACTCACGAAAATAATAAATGAAATATATATTTCAATTGTGCCCTGCGGTTCTTTATAATATAAAATTCATCAATGATCGAATCAGAATCAATGCTTTTAGTCAATTCGCGTTCAATATAGACTATCATAGAGTTTGATAAATATTCTTCTTCCATTTTGTTACGAAAAACACTTTTTCATCTCTGAAAATGTCCGCTATGTTGATTGCAGTAGACACGGGAAGAGTTAAAACAAGACGAATCAATCTGTCGATCAAATTGTAGTCTATTGCCTTATTTGTCTCGGCTAATCTTTGACATAATTCAGAAATAGTTGATAATTCTGAAAATTCTCGTGGTAAAATATATCAACTCTATAATGCTCCAATTGACCTCTCAAATAATGCATCTCTTCATCACTGAAATCAGCAGGATAAAACTTGTCAACAAGTGTGTATATATGTTCAGCTTGAAACAATTTAAAGTTGTCTTTAGGTTCCAAAGTCGAGCTAAGTGTAAGAAGTTCTACTGCTGCATCGTTGAATCTACTGTTAATTTCTTTCACCTGAAAATCAATTGTAGCATTAACCATATCAAAGCGATAATGATGTTCAACTATGATGTCATCTATTCGCTGATATGAAAGACTTTTTGTTGCTCTGCTTTATAGATACCATCCATATTTAAGTATCTCAATATCATACGCTTTGCAAACTTCTTCAACATATATAAAAAGAATATCAAAACCTTCATCCCTTAATGTTTGAAATAAAACTTTCGTAGATGAGACATGGTCCATTGCGCTTAAAATATCAAGAGATTTATATTGCAAAGCTCAGCAAAGTATATATGTAAGTCCCATGATTTTATGCATCAAGTATAAGTTAAATATAAAATCAAATGATCGCATAGCAAGCAAACAACCATTAGCTTCCCCGCGTATAGAATTAGACGAGAATTCAATCACCATGTGTTCAAGCACAGTTAACACGGCACTATACATGACTATTAAACCACATATTGAATCGTAATGAGAAGTTCAACGAGTTGTTCCTGGCCGATGGACATTAAAATTTTGGTTAGCCCCTTTATTGGTTGAACACTTACCTGTAGCCACCCTTTTTGCAATTTCTTGAGCTTGGACAGAACGTTAACTCAGTATAACGCTTAGAAGAATTACCGACAAGATTATAAATAACATCCAATTTTGAAAAGAACAACCAAATAGACACCTTCTTTTCAGCAGCCGCGGTTAATGCTAATTGCAATCGATGAGCAAAACAATAAACATAATATGCATAAGGACAATCCATCAGAAAAAGGGCTCGTAACCCATTCCACGAGCCATGCATGTTACTAGCACCATCATACCCTTGATGTGATATCCAAAAATTATGGTGTCGATCCCGAAGTGATTATAATCCTTAATGGACTTTAATTGAAGTAATTATGAGATAATTATGGTGTTGAGATTCCCGATGATTTTATTCCGGTATCGGGGTCGTTGGGCCCAAGGGTTGAAATTTATTCTCATTAAGGTAATAAACCTTGGATTTGTATTGGTAGTGGGATCTGGGATCTGGGGAGCTTTGGTTTGAGGTTGGTAATGAAAATAGTGAGTGTGAGATACTTATTTAACATCGAATATTTTTAATGAGTCAGGGTGCGAGTAGTTGAGACTCGGGTTTTTTGAGCCTTGATACTATATATACCAAGTGGACTCGGTGTTCAATGAGTTGCTCTCTCTCTCTCTCTCTCTCTCTCTCTCTCTCTCTCTCTCTCTCTCTCTCTCTCTCCCTCTCTCTCTCGCTCTCTCTCTCTCTCTCTCTCTCTCTCTCGTTTCATCTCCCCCCTCCCCAACCCTTTTCCCTTTTTTTCTTCTTGGAGCAAAATCGAGCCTCCCCCTAACGTTTCATCTCCCCACCTCCCCAACCCTTTTCCCTTTTTTCTTCTTGGAGCAAAATCGAGCAAGGCTCGATCTCAGAGCAAGGTTTCTCGAAGATAATTTGGTAATACTCTTCCCCTCTCTTCTATCTTCGATTTGATACTAAATTTGTGGTATTTGGTTAAGTATAGAGTTGGGTTTGATTTATGGATTTATGAAGATTTTTGGTTGTTATGTTTTGGGAAGGATTTATGGTTCCTTGTTGGGGATTTGGGTGTATTAGGTGTTGGGATTAAGTTTCTGGGGGTTTTAGCTTGTAAAACGCCATTTTTTTCCTGTTGCAGGGTTCGTCAATCGATCGGCAAGTGGGCTCGATCGATCACGCATCGTTAACAAAATTTGACGATGATGAACAGTGTGCTCGATCGATCGAGTAGTTTGCTCGATCGATCGAGAAGGTTGAGTGAACGATCGAGCAGTGTGCTCTATCGATTGAGCAAGGGCGATTTCTGTTGCCCAAAGTTATGTGTCTATCAATCGATCGAGAACTCGAGAGCCTTTGGCCGATCGATCGAGAGGCTATTTTTTTTAAGGAATTAATGGTTGTTGTGGAATCGATGCATGCTTCGCCCGAGTCTTTTAAATGGTTAATCATCATGATTGATGATGTATTTGGAGGATGAATACGTGCTTGGGTATGTGTTTGTGGGCACGAAATTAATTGTGAGTTATTAACTGTGTTTAGCAAATAATTCACTGGATCTCGGGGCAAATGCAATGATTGGCTCTTGCTATTGGATCATAAGATACATGTAACGTACGAGCATGGCAGATATATTATTGTCATGTGCATGAATAATATATGAATGTTGGAAACATTATGGTATGTTTTGAGAATCATACGGTGCCGCTATGGAGCGAGCAATGATTGGATGTTGTCGCTATGGAGCGAATTGGTTATGATGCCGCCGCTGTTGAGCGTGCGAGGTAATGTAATTGTGAAATCATGGTAGAGATATATGTGTTATTTGTAAATCATTAGAGTAATGATTTAATTACATTTGATTCTATTATTGGTTTGAGCATGGGTAAAGTTAATCAATGAAATGATTAATTGACTTTGGGGATTTGATGGTTTGGCTATTGTGAGAACATGAACATCACAGGGGATCCCACATGATAATGGTACTATACATGGAGTATCTTTTGCATTTACAGTTTTATATTCTGTAAATTATGAATTGTGATATTGCGGTTATGGAAATTGTGGATTGGTATGCTCACCCCGTGTGGGGTCTGTTTCTGTTGGGATAGGTGAACAGGTACAGCAATGGCTCTGGAGTTGAGTACGAGCTGTTGATTGAAAATGTTTCCAGGACTGAGGTACCAATGACGATATTGGGTAGCATGCTTATACAGTAGATACACATTATTCAGTCAATGCTCGCATGTGAGCATTCGTATATGTGTATATGAGTTGTATAAATGTTGCTAGAGTTCTCTTTTCATATATGGTTACATGCAATTAATTATGGAGTAATGCGTGATGATATAAGAATATGTTAGTGTATTATGAGGTGTATGTTCATGCTAGTGGGACAGTGCTGGGAATTGAACATTAAGTGGATTAATGTTGAAATTTTTTATAGATGGTATATACGGGGTTTCCTTAATGTTATGAAATCATGCACCATTAATTGTGATAATACATTAATAGCGGGTTAAGGGCATGTGGTCCTTACACTTGACCTCGCATACTGCAGATATGTAAGTCATGCCGACTTAGTACGCCATATATTTCTTTCTTAAGTGTCACAGAAGTGGTATTAGCAACTTATACAATTTCAAAGAAGCGTTCTCTTAAGAAACCATCGAGGTCGACAAATCTCAATACAATAGCAATTTGCTCTTTATTAGATATGTCTTTGGCTTCATCGACTAGAATACGAAATTTTGCATTGCCAATTTCCTCACGAATTTTCATTCTCACTATTTTAGTAAAAATGCTTAATACATATTTCTGGATATCTGGAAATATATACATAGCATTTTGTGGAGCGTTTTCTATAACTACATTATCAATACTAACATTTATTCTTCCTAAAAGTTTTATCAATTCAATAAGATTACCACGATTTTTTGAGGATGCAGATTTATCATGCCCTCTTAAAGCACATCCTTGCAAGCTAAGCCATCAATCGCTTTCTATTGTAACCATAAGACACATTCTATTTTTCTTGATTTCTGATGTTTGTGTATGCATCACTTTGTCAATATGTTGAGATACATTGATAAGAGAATTCATAGAAGTGCATTATTATGCGCTGATGTGGGTCCTCCCATATGTGCCACAAATGCACATCTATGCCTATCATTAACTCTCTTCCAACTTTTAAATCCATTAGAACTAAATGCACGATTACAATCACTAAACTTTTCGAATAGAAAACATGAAAAATAATAAATTGCATCTTTTGTAGGTGAATACTCTAACCAAGAGAATTTATTAAACCAAGAGCTTTGAAATCGGCAATATTGTTCTCCAAATTTCGTTCTTGAGTATTCGGTCAATATAGGTCGATGTGACCCCATGCTTATGTAACATCGTCTAATTTCATCCATTTGATTAACATGATATTGCCATATCAGAGTTCGTAAACCTAGATCGCTTCAAGCCGACCAACATCAGTTTCAACTCTTTGGGATTTTGAAGGGAGTTGTTCATTATGATCTGAGTTATCATCGTTGGTAGAAGTGTGTTGCTCACTCGTTGATATACGTTCTTGTGGTTTAAAGAACGAAAAAATAGTTTTTCCCCCTTAACTTCTTGATTTTTCATTATAACTTGTCAAGATGAAGTTGAAAACAAATAATCTGTTAAAAAGACAGAACTAATTTAATCCACTACAAAGTTAAATCATTCATCTAATTTATCACATATAAACAAGTGTCAATCTACTAAGCCATATATTTAACTAGTAAATAATTACATTATTACATAAAATGAACAGTGGATGCATTAGATTTGAAATAATTTGCAAAGCGAAGGGTTATTGAATTGTGTTTGTTAATGTTCTCAATCATCTGTAATAGCCAAGATAGCAATAAGCACAAATAAAGTTAAAACAAAATTAGGTAGGCAAGAAAGCAACCGACAACGTTAAAAACAACATTAGGTGAGAATTCTAATAAAACAAGTTTATAAATTAATGGCGTGATTACAAATTTGTTGTTTATTTTTTTCAGTTGCCAAAGAGCAGAAAGGGCGAGAAAATGGTGGTGGACAAACGGAAAAAAATAAATCTTGTACCTCAAATGGCGAACGACGGTTGTCGGTTGAGGTGATCTGGTGGTGGAAACGACGGTTGAGGTGGCGGCCTGGCGAGTGAAAATGGTGAATGGCGTTTGCAGACTACAATCTCCACTCCAAGTCCAATTATGAAAGGCGTTTGAATTTTGAAGACTACAATAATCAATATCCACTCCAACTCTCAACAGTAGGTTAAAACATTTATTTGGGCTGGGTTAAAAAATTATTTGATACATGGGCTGAGTAAAATTGTCTGGGTTGAATATAAATAAATTATTAAGTACATATAGATAAAAAAAATTTGGGCCCGGGATGCAGCCCAATAGAGCCCCACTATAGCTCCGCCCTTGCTCACAGTCACAGACATTAAAATTTACTCAACATTGATGCTCCTCCATTAGTCACCAAGGCAGACATCACAGCAAACTTCAATGTAGCCGAAGCATGCAAGAATCGTAAACAACGATTTTTTTTATGCTACTCTTAAGAGTATTATTCTTAATGATATATCAACCATTGGATTGATGAGAATATTCACATCTAATGGTTGTTACCCTCTTAAGGATAGTGCCCATATGGGTAGCAACCAATAAGCTATACACAACTAAGTGAGAGCAATTGCACATTGGTCGTTAAGTCGATTACATAATTGAAATGAAATACATGTAGCAGCAGCAATCTGAAGTTGCCTTGAATATCATTTCTTGAGTTCCATATAACTCGGGCTCAGTCCTTTCAGGAGGTAGGTTTTCAGCAGTGGCAACCAGATCACCGAAGCCAAAACCAAGCCTCCGCAAAACTATAATCTTATGCAAAAAAGAATGAATCCCTTAGAAAAGGAAGCAACTAATAATGGGGCGGATTTTCCCTCTATGGTTTTCAAAATAGGCTGACTACCCCCTGTGGTTTGAAAATAGATATTTTATCCCGGCGTAGTTTTGAAAATAGGCAGATTGTCTCATGTGATTGGAAAATAGATATTTTACCTCATGTGATTTTGAAAATATACACTTTTACCCCTTATGGTTTGTGAAGAAGTGCAAAATACAATTTTCATGGATGCTATTTTTTACAAACCATAAGGTAAAGTGTATATTTTCAAAACCACAAGGGGATAAAAAGTCTATTTTCAAATCACATCGAGGGTAATATGCTTATTCTTAAAACCATGAAGAGATGAGTAAAATGCATATTTTCAAATCACATGGGTAATCTGCTACTAGTTCTTAATAATGCTTTCATAACTCAATATATAGGAAAGGATAATATGTACATTTTATCCCTTTCACTTCTTATACTTCAAAAGTAGTTGCTTTAGAATGAAATCCTCATATACGGTTTGTCAAAAGGGGATTTCCAATTATTGCAATGAAGTCTATGACCAGTTTGAAAATGTCTCTAGCCCTAACCCATATATGATTTATTGATTGCTATTTGATACCTCTCATGGATACTACCTTTAATGAGTGACAACTCTTGAATGAGAATATTCACGTCCAATTTTTGATGTATCTCTAATAACAAGCCCTTAATAATAGCATCGGTTAAAAGATTAGCTTGTATCCATACAGACCATACCCATTGTGTCTGAATTGGCGAATAACTTGCCACTATAATTCATCATACCTAAAGTGAATTGAGATCCTTCAATGCATCGATCCTTATATATATATATATATATATATATATATATATTTATTTATTATATAGAGTTGTCAATGTAATTTAGATTATTTCATTTCGACCGATGTTTGTCATCTAAGTATAGATAATAAATTACGTTTGCAAATAATTTGTGATCATCCAACTAAAAAACAAGCATACGATAGGTTGTTGATGAATTGGTTTGGCATACCTCATATCATAGATCTATTCATTGGATGTGTATATTCTCATCCGATATTGATGGAAATATACACATCAAATAGATGAGACAACCCTATAGGATAATCAAGGATAAACCATTATTGATATAGGTGCATCCCATATTTAGTCATATTTTTTAATTATTGAACTGCGAAAGTGTTATTTGTTTTTCAATCATAGGTCTAAAATCTTATCATACTAAATCAAAACATAATATTATTTTTAATAGTGCGATTGACCAAAGGTATTTGCCGAATAAAAAATATAATTAATATTTTACTCATATTATTATTTTTATGAACTTGGCTTCCTCAAATGATGACGATGATGTAAAGAATCTTCCAAACTATATTTAATTCAACAATTGCCACGTTCAACAAAAAAACATTGACCATTCATCATCATCACGTCACAAGGAAAAATAAAGAAGGAATTTATTTTGTATAATAAAATACCGACGATAGCTTGTAGCTCATCTAAGAGCAGTCAAAATTACAATATGAAAGTCTCATATTCGAGTCTATATCCCTACTTCCCAAGTGAAAAATCTTACCTTAGCATTTGAAAAGAAAAATTTTAAGGTCAGTTTCTCCTAATGGCTAAAGAAAATAGCTAAGAGGGATAAGGGGCTTATATTGGGGGTGCTCTTAAGGGTACTACCTTTTAGACACCCCCAACTATTGGATTGGCACATTCAAATATTGTGTGTGTCAATCCAATACCCTTCAGAGCAGCATCAAATAAATCGGATAAGGGATGGGTGCGCATGCTCCCTATTGGAATGCTTTGGAGAAATATTTAAATAGATTAAATTTATATTTGTATGTGTATTGATGTTTATAAGATCGAGTCTATAAATTGCTATATGACAAAAAATTGGTGATTAGCCTCTATAATAATTTAACACGCACTCTTTTTAACCGCGTCCCCGTCAATTTCCTCAGTCTCAACTCTCAAATCGAAAGTTTCCCCAATTTGAACTCCCGGCAAAGAAAGACAGAAATTTAACCTCTTATTTTTCGTGTTAGCTACACCTCAAATTTGAGTTTATGCTTTTCTTCTACACTTAGATATCGGATTCCTTGCACTCAAAGCTAAATAATCACCGTCGAATCATCCAAGTGCCCTCAAACCCTCCAAGAATTCAGGTTCGAAAACTAAAGTTATCGTGGCTTCATTTATTTATTTTATTTTTTTCTGTTTTCCATATTTTTCCTCCTGGATTTCGTCCATAGACCGTATCTCTTTTTTAATTAAAATCGACACTCGAAGTTGGGTTTTCTAGGGTTTTTCTTTTTCAGAATTTAATTATGTTCAGGTTAATTAAGTTACCTTTTTTTTTTTGAATAATCGATTGGATTGCTGAGTATTAATCGAAACAATTTTCTTTTGCTGGGCTTTTTTTTTTTTTTTTTTTGAGTCGGCCAATCCGAAATGATTTTGTTTTGTTTTCTTCTGAGTAATCTTTGCGTGGCACAAGTATTAGAAAAGAAGATGTGTTTGATTGAGCATTAATCTGCAACAAGTTCAGGATTTTGTATGGTTGTTCTTGATGAATGTTGACAAAGGTTCATCTTAAGGCATGCACATATTATTTTTTCACTAGATCATTGTTTGCCCTGTTATGTGGATGATTAAACTGAAGTCTTTGCTCAGGATTTGGTAATTTTTTGTTGGATAAAGAGTGAAATAATTATGCTTTCATGTATCTTCTTCCAATTTTCTATTTACTTCATCTTTATGTAAAGTTCTGAGGTTGGACATATCAGTTATTCTTTTTTATAATGAACATGCAAATCCGAAATTCCTATTTCAGTTTGTACGTATATATGGTTTTCCTAGAGTGAGCATAATAAAGAACATACTTACTAAATATAATGGAAAGCAATTTCAATTAGTTAGTGTTTGTTTCCTTTGTTATGGTTGATAAAATGAGTTCTATGGTACTTTGAGTCTTTTATTCATTAGATGTCTTGTTTTTTCTTAGAAATACAAGAGATCCAACGGGATGAACCTGTTCCTCACGTTTATGGGAAAGCAGAGGAAGGTTCTTTGTTGCATTCCTTTAAAAAAATCTCCATTGCTTTTAATTTGTTACCTGTAGCTTATAAATTAATTTCGATCCTTTCTATGAATGCTGGAGCTTGCGTTGCATGTATGACTTTTTCACTAGCCAATATTGGAGATCTTTGAAAAAATCTTTTTTATATGCTACCTTACTGATATATTGTCTTCTTACTTTGGTATTACGACAGTGCTCCAAAGCTCATGGCTACTGCCACAATGGCAACAGCAGCAGGTGCAGCTGCCCTTTTGTATTACACGTTGAATAAAAAAATTCAATCAAATAGAAGAATAGATGACGATGATGAAAACGGTAGTGATGTTCTCAATAATGCCCGATTGGGGATTGATAGAGTCTCTCATAGACTTATTCAAGCTCCTGCAACATGGTTAGAGACGATATCTACATTGTCGGAGACTCTTCGATTCACTTATTCCGAGACTTTGGGAAAGTGGCCAATTGGCGATTTGGCTTTTGGTATCAGTTTTCTCTTGAAAAAGCAGGTTTGCATTTCAATTTTCACATGTTCCAACTTCCAAGCTATTCTCTACCCGAACGATATGCAACATCTCCCTCTTCATATTTTCGTTTTTACAATTAATTAATTAATTTTTTGTAGAAACTAAATAAATCAGTAATATACTAAGTTCAGATAACTGATAAACTGAATAATCGATTTGACTTAGAGGAATGTAATGATTGCTCCATTTCCCTCATATTGTTTGAGAAGTTTTAGTTGTGAATTTATCAAAGCAGTGAGAGAACCATAGTTATTAAAGGCGCTAGGCGCCAAAAAGCGATGAACCATGGACTGGCTCAAAGCGCTAGGCGCCGGACGAAGCGTGGCCTAATAGACGTTACGCGTCGTGAAAAAATAAATTTTAACTATTTAGATATGAATATTTTTTTCCAAAATGGCCAAACTATATAGCTAAGAAGCTGCTCATATTGTAATATTTGTTCATTTCTAATATAAATATTTACTACACAAGTGAGATTTGATAAAAATGAATCTCATTCGATATTAAATCAGAATTATTATTAATTATTAAAAAAAGAAACAATAAATTAAATCTGCTTGAGTGAATTAGGGTTCAATTTATTCTTAAAACATTCTTACTCTATTTTCAAATATAATTTGTTTACATTACTTCTTATCATTTATTAGTATCTATTTTATATTTAAATATTACATTTGATATAAGTAATAATGAATATGACATGTTAATACCCTAATATATAAATATAAGGTTTATGCTTATTTAAAATTGGCTTTGAGCATATTGAAAATAGGATTTGTGCTTATTATTTTTTAAGTAATTTGAGTTCAATCATATCAACACTCTTCATTTCCATCAAGCATCGCCCAGGGCTTAAGCCCCAGACACCAAGGCGTTGAATAAGCGCTGCCTGATGTATGTGTGGGGCATCTCACGCATCAGAGGCGACACTCTCTGGCCTGGCTTGGCTTCTCGCCTAGGCGAGCAAGGCGAGGGCTTTTTACAACCATGGAGAGAACAACATTGGATTCTTACATAACATGATGTTCAATGTAATGGCAAACAGGGAAAGTATCAATTAAACTAATAGGAGGCAATAGATAGAAAATGATGATTGGAGGTTTAATATGTATTATTTTTTCGCTCAGCTGTGTCCAAGCTAGAGGTTTTATTGAAGATATGTATTTGTAGTACCGAAAATACTTGAAAGAGATCATATTCATCAAACTATGAGTTTGTGGTGTTAGTTTCTCGTAATTGATGAGTTAATTTACATGTCAACAAGCAATTAGACGATCTGCGGATTTAATTGTTGAGACTTTGGACTTTATGCAGGGAAACTTACATGTTAGCCGTGAATTTGGTGGTAAAGACAGCTTACAGCTTAGAGGACTTGAAATTTCTGTAGAGCTTGAATATCTCTTAAATTTACTCACACTCTGCTGGCATTTCTCAAAAAAACCGTTCCCCTTATTTTTGGAGGAAACTGGTTACTCGAAAGAAGATGTTCTCCTCCAAGAACCTAAAGCTGGCGTAAAGTTTTATTCAACTTGTTAGCCAAATGTTATTCTTGTCTATCTTGTTGTTAGCTTATGATATGATATTTCTTATGATTGTTTGTGTAGATTTTAAAGCCAGCCTTTACTATATTGGTCGACCACAAAGCAAAAAATTTCCTTTTGCTGATCCGTGGAACTCACAGTGTCAAGGATACATTGACAGCTGTTACAGGAGCTGTGGTACCATTCCATCATACCGTGGTTGATAGAGGTGGAGTCAACAACTTAGTTTTAGGTTATGCACATTGCGGAATGGTTGCAGCTGCAAGATGGATTGCAAAACTTGCCACTCCTTGTCTCCTTACAGCAGTGAACAATAATCCTGATTACACCCTTAAGGTTTAGCATTTCTTCCACGCGAGCATTTTCTAAAGGGACTGAAAACAGTCTGGGCAGGCTGGCTTCTAGCTTGACCTACGAAAACCGGGATAAAAGTTTTTAGCCCTGATCGGTCAGGTCAAACTAAATATAGCCGGCCCAGTAAAATGCTGTCTAGACTGGGTACCCGTCGGGTATCCCGGTTTTAGTTTTCTTTGAATTTTTTATTTTAGTAATGTATTAAAATAAAATGAGTATAAATATGCCAAAACCTAATAATTTTTAAAATATTGGACCTAAAATTTATAAATTCATTTGAAAAAGTATAGAACATACCAAAATAAAAATGGAAAATAATATATTTTTTAATAAATACCAGTTGCAATGCCCGGTTGAGAAAAAAAGCTGCCCAGTTCAGTTTCTTAATAAAGAAACCAGCCCACGGAAGAACAGGGTGTACTGGGGTCGGTCTTAACCAGGCCGAGTTGTCCGATTTCCCGGTTGTGGTTTTCTCCCCTGCTGTTTTATCTACCTGGCATGTGAATTCGCACAACATTTCCACTATGTACTTCTGAATTATGTTGTCTGCAAATTTGGATTATACAATAAACAATATTTTAATTGAAAACTTTGTTTGCTGAAGCATCAATTTGATTTTATCTTTTTTCATGAATTATGTATGTCAGAGAAAGTGTCTACCTTTATAAGAAGTACTTTCTGTGTAAGCTGGTTTGACTGCATAGTTTTCGACTTTCTCATTTAAAAATGTTTGATTAAATTTCAATTGATCTTGTGCAGTTGTGCATATCTTCAGACATGAGGGATTGTTTTTCACTTTTAATTTATTTATCATATTCTAGGTTAACTTTATTTCAATTGATCCTGTGCATATCTTAAGACACGAGGGATTATTTTTCACTTTTAATTTATTATCATATTCTAAGTTAACTTTAGCTTTGATTTAGGTCCGTATTATTGGTAGTGTGTTGTTTCATGACTTGTTTTTCTGTTGTCTACAGATCATTGGGCATTCTCTTGGTGGTGGCACAGCTGCACTTTTAACATACGTATTACGTGAAAAGAAAGAGTTATCAACCACTACCTGTTTTGCTTTTGCTCCAGGTTCATTTTATTTTATACTAGATTAGTTTTGTGCGGTTATTGTTATCTGGTCTAAATTCTCCTTTTTCCTTTTTCGCTATTTATTGTTATTAAGAACATGGTATTAGACATGGTCGTGAATTATTTGTTGTCTTTTATGACATTGAAGCTGCTTGCATGACTTGGGAGCTCGCTGAATCAGGAAATGAGTTTGTTACTACTGTAATAAATGGAGCTGATTTAGTGCCCACATTCTCAGCTGCGTCTGTGGATGACTTACGTGCTGAGGTATTGTTTCAAGTGTTATCCAAAATATTTCCTTGATCTCACAGTTTGGCTGAAAAGAGACTGATCAGATCATATCTCCACGTTAAATGTTGTAGTGTAATACTGGATTTTTCGGACTTCATTAAAACTTTTCATTTCACCTTGACTTATCCATCTCCGAAAATATTTTCGTCTAATGGACCCTAGTGAACTTATGGATCTTTTCTTTTCTTTCTTCAAAGTAATTGCTTGTTTCATTTTGAGAATTTTTAGCTGCACTTCAATAGGATTCCACTTCTAACATGATATGGCATAGGCAAGAAAGAATATAAGATGAGAAAATTAGGTTGTAAAAGCGCTATCATATGATTGAGGTAGCCCTGTAGTGGACTCAGAAGAGGAATTCAATTTGAACCTGTGAATTCTTAAAAAGTATTCAAACTTACTCTTTGATGTGCTTATCTTTGATTCTGCATCCCTTGGTGAGTTGAATAAAGAGGTACATGCGCATTATGTTCTTTCCACACGCTCTACCATGGTTTTGATGGCTCACAATTGCTTTATGCTTTTGGAAGGTCACAGCATCTGCTTGGTTGAATGATCTGAGAAATCAAATCGAACGTACCCGAATCCTTAGTACAGTGTATAGATCTGCTTCAGCATTGGGTTCTCGCCTTCCATCCATGGCCAGTGCTAAAGCAAAAGTTACTGGTGCTGGCGCACTACTACGTCCAGTTTCCAGCGGTACTCAGGTGTAATATTTTATCCTAATATGTCAGTGACAGCTTTGAAGTCCTGTCAACTTCTGTTTCATTAACATACGATTTGTTTTTTCATGCGTACTCTTATCGTGGCTTTTGCTCTATTAAATAGGAGAGATTTAAATTATTTGACATAATTGCAGATCGAGTTTTAAGGCCACGCACATGATAATCACAACTTTTGACAATGATCATCATTTTGGCTAATTCAAGATCCCGAACACCACCATTTTTCCCTTCTTTCACTCAGAGTTGCATTTAGTTAGATCTTGCTGGACCAACATTTTATTTGGTGATATAGGTGGTTATGAAGAGAGCTCAAAGCATGGCTCAGGCAGCTTGGTCCCGTCCTGGCCTACGTATGTCTTCATGGTCTTGCATTGGTCCCCGTCATATATCCCGTACGAACTACAATCTGAGAGAAGGCTCTCCAGAATCTTCCTCAACTCAGAGAGAAACATTCGACCCTTTCCTCACCACTGTTGAGGAGACCACGGAGACTGCAAATACCAAGGAACTTGCGGAATCCTCGTCAGAGGATGCAGGAGGGACTTCAGACAATCGTGCAAGTGAGACTACTTTTGCAGAGAGTGATGATGGCGATGGTGTCTTGGACTACATAAGAAACGATGATCGCATGACAGAAGTTGAATTGTGGCAACAGCTAGAACACGAACTTTACGAGCAGGAGTCATCCGAGGAAGTTGATAAGGTCAAGGAAATTAGGGAAGAAGAAGCTGCAGCCATTGCTGAGGTAAGTGACATTAACCAGCCTGTACCGAACACCAGGGAGGTGCACAGATTCTTCCCTCCCGGAAAGATAATGCATATTGTTACACTGGTGAACGATGAGCCTGACCGAGCGAGTGATGCCAGTACATCAAGCGATTTGGACGAAACCTCGGAGGAAGAGCCAAAATTGGGTATTTTCCTCACTCCCCGGTCGTTGTATAGTAAACTGAGGCTGTCACAGACCATGATTGCTGACCATTATATGCCTATCTATAGAAGACAGATCGAGAAGCTGATTAGGGAAATCGAAAATGAAGGGAATTGTGATGTTGATAATTGTAGAGAAGGAATTCTTTAGGAAGGGGCGGAAAGTGGTGGTGGATTCATATGATTCTATCGGTGTATGACTGTATTCCATTGTTGTGCTCATTCCCTTTTTTCTTTTTCTTTTTTTCTTTTGAGCCAAGGCAGTAAGTGATAGACTAAAGTATTGCGTCCTTTAACGAACATAAATAAAACCTCATATGAATTGTCGGATATGATTGGGAATACAAATTTAAAGGATAAATTATTATTTATAAAATTCAAATATCTTTATTTAATAATATAAGTTAATTAATTTATAATTACTATTTCTTTAAAAAATATAAAAGATGGACTCCCCTATCAAATAAATTGAACATAATTTCTCATCCCTATCAAATCACTTTTCTCAACGCCTCAAGCCCTCAACGCATTATGCGTTGACGCATTGCTCTCATCAAAGTTAGGAAAGTTCTTGCTGGTGAGCGGTGACGATTGAGACAGTCGAATAGGTACTGAAATTTTCTTTGTTGCTGATACATTAATCCTTCGTTGTTGTCTGCTGCAATTTCAAGAAAAAGAATTCTGAATTTAGATTTATCATTGTTTGAGTTATTTTTACTAAATGTTCCAATTTGTTTTCAGTGCTTGAGTGATTGATTTTAGATTAATTTTGTGTGTTTAATTTTGAAGTTTGATAATTTGATTAATGCTTCATTCTCCTGATTGTGAACTGAAACTTGTGTATTAAGTCGTTTAGTTTAATTATTAGATGTTTCTGTTGACTTGCATTCATCTCCGATATTTAGTGTTATTGTTGATTGAAGTTTAGTGACATGGAGAAATTTCTCAAAAGAAAATCTACAATGGCGGAGACATCTCATACTCTTGATCAAAATAGTGCCACAGTGAATCACAAAATTATGGATACTGATTTTGAAAATCCTCCGGTAGACCCTGGACAAAGACCACTAATATGGAGTTATGATGCTAATTATAGGGATCGAGTACGAAGGGCATATCTATTAAAGGGACCTTATCAGCCTATTATGGAAGACTTTCCACAAACAGAAATTGGAAACAAGCGAGAAGGTTTGTTGTTGAATGGTTTACACAATATTCAGGTTGGTTGGAGTATAGCATAGCCAAGGATAATGCATATTGTCTTTATTGTTATCTTTTTAGGATTCAAACTAACCAAGGTGGAGCCGACACATTTGTTGGTGAAGGATTTAAAATTGGAGAAAGAAAGAGAAGTTTGATCATCATATTGGCAAGTGTAACAGTTTTCATAACCAAGCAAAAAAGAAATGCCAAGACCTAATGAATTAGAAACTTACAGGGAGTATTTCTACTTTATTCACTGGTAAAAAAGATAAAGATAGAGCTGAATATCAAATTCGGTTAAATGCAGTTTTTGAGTGTGCTCGTTTTTTTGTTGAGACGAGAATTAGCATTTCGGGGTCATGATGAATCTGATATATCGAGCAATAGAGACAACTATATAGAGCTTTTTCATTGGCTTACTGATCACAATGAGCACATTCAAAGTGCTTCATTTAAAAATGCTCCTAAAAATTTACAGTTGAGTTCATCTAACATTCAGAAGGATATTTGTATTGCTGCTGTTGCTGAAACAACTTGTGCCATTATCAAAGATATAGGTGAGGCACATTTGCTATCTTGGTTGAGGAGTCTCATGATGCATCGGTGAAAGAGCAAATGACAGTTGTGTTAAGATATGTGAACAAAAAGGGAAAGATAATTGAATGTTTCCTTGGTATTGAGCATGTTTCTAGTACGACTGCAGCTTTACTTAAAGCTTCTATTGAAATGTTATTTTCTCGTCATGGTCTAAGCAAATCAAGGTTGCGTGGGCAAGGTTATGATGGAGCAAGCGATATGCAAGGTGAACTTAGAGGTTTGAAAACTCTTATTTTACAAGAAATTCATTATGCCTGTTATGTTCATTGTTTTGCTCATCGACTCCATTTGGGTTTAGTAGCTGTTGCAAAGTACCATTTTCAAGTTCAATATCTTTTTGAAATAATGTCAAAGTTATAAATGTTGTTGGAGCATCTTGTAAGAGACAAGATATTCTTAAAGACAAACAACATGATAAAGTTATGGAAACACTAAGGAAAAGGAGAAATTGTTAGTGGCCATGGGTTGAATCAAGAAATAACATGCAACGGCCTGGTGATACTCGTTGGGCTTCACATTATGCTAGTTTAGTTAGGTTCATTATGATGTTCTCCTCTGTGATCGAGCTTCTTGAAATTATTATGGATGATGGGGTAAGCATGTAGCAAAAAGTTGAAGCACATATGTTTTTAGAAGCATTGCAATCGTTTGAGTTTGCTTTCACTATGCATTTAATGAAGGCAATATTGGGTATTAGTAATGAGTTGTCACTAGCATTACAAAGAAATGAGTAGGAGATGGAGAATGCTTGAGATTAGTGAATATCTCAAAGCAAAGATTACAATCTTTAAGAGACAACGGATGTGATTCTCTATTGAATGAAGTGTATTCCTTTTGTTCTACTCATGAAATTATAGTACCCAATATGGATGAAAAGTGTATAGCTCCTGGCCGTCCAAGGCGGAGAACTCAAGAAAAGACCAATTTAGTTATTTTTGCTGGATCGAGCGCTTACTGCTTTACCTAAGGGTAATGGCGCAACTTCAATATCCATACACTCGCACAAGCGCCACGTGTTCGACCGATCACAGTGCAGAGGCAATTGTTGAACTCCAACAATCCATTCCCCAATAATTGCACTATCTACAACTCATGGGAATCGAACACGCGACCTAGGCTCTGATACCAATTGTTGGATCGAGCGCTTGCCGCTTTACCAATAACTATAGTTAAGGGTAATGGCGCAACATCAATCTTTTCAACCATACACTGGCACAAGCGCCACGTGTTCGACCGATCACAAAGCATAGGCAATTGTTGAACCCCAACAATTTTCATATTGAGTTGTTTTGTGCTATTTTGGATGAACAACCGATGGAGCTAAATTGTCGATTTCTGAGGCAAATACCGAATTACGTCATTGTGTTGGAAGTCTTAATCCTAGAGATGCATTCTCTGCCTTCAACAAGGAAAATCTCATAAGTTTTGCTTGATTATATCCAAAGGAATTTTCCGCATATGATATTTTGTTACTTGATAATCAACTCGAGACTTATATAACTTCTATGCATAGTGACAGTGAATTTTGAGTAGTGGGTGGAATTGCAGGTCTTGCTAAGAAAATGGTCGAAACAAGAAGGCACGTAATCTATCCATTGTTGTATATGCTTGTTACTTTGGCATTAATCTTACTTGTTGCAACTGCGAGCGTAGAGAGATCATTTTCAGCGATGAATATTGTCAAAAATTGATTTTATAGCCGAATGAGAGATGATTGGCTTAATGCTTGCTTGGTTACATATATTGAGAAAGAAGCTTTTCATGGGATCGACAATGAATCTATTATGCGACGATATCAAACTATGAGCTCTCGTCGAGAACAATTGTAATTGCATTGTAATAATTTACATAGTTATTTTTACCTACCGTCTTGAAACTCGGATGTTTATCACGGTCTTTTTGTTTAATTTATATGTCATTAACGTTTGCCCCCTCGAAAAAATTCATAGATTCTCCCCTTCTCGTAAGTCATGAATAACTAACAAAATATTAATATCAGTGGTTATCGCAAAATTATGTGGTAGACCTAGAACAATTAAAGCGCGGGGACGCATTTCATATTTTTTTGTAAGATTGAAATAAGTTTGAGGAAACATATATTGTGATTAGGTATTGTATTAATTAAAACATAAAATAGGGTTCTAAGTTCCAAGCATCCCTTACTGCCACCAAGGCTGCACAACTTGGACCATGCCTCAAGGCTCAATCTTTCATTCCGATGTCTACCTCCTTCTGTCGAGATCCAAAATACAAATAGTATTCTATAAACTTACTATTGTAAAAGGAAACAAAAGTCGCTTTGGCCGAGTGGTTAAGGCGTGTGCCTGCTAAGTACATGGGGTTTCCCCGCGAGAGTTCGAATCTCTCAGGCGACGAAGTTAATATTGTTTTTTCGTAACCACTAAATCGTTGTAAGACATAGAAATATCGATAAGTCACCGCCAAATATTTGGTGGCCACACAGTTTCAAAAGAATGGACTCCTTTGTATGTCTACGTCTTTTATCTTCAAAGGGCCAACCGAACCCGACCCAACCCATTAAAATCCATAACCAAATAGGCCAATCCATTTAAGCCCACCTCTATATAGGTTGGAAAAACTCCAACCCAACTCATGGGAGGTTGCGAGTTAGACGAGTCAACCCGTCAAAAGTTGATAAAAAAATTATAATTTTGTTAGGCTTTAGTCAATTAACATTTTAATAATACATATATTACTATAACATTTGAACAAATAGTTTAACAATAATACATTAATATAAAAACTTTAAAATGCATAAATTTAACAAAATCTAACAAAACTAAATATATAATGCAAAGTTTTTCAAAATTTATCAATCATTAATATTATATATTCATCTTCTCCTTCTTTTTCATCTCCTCCGTCTTTAATATTTGAAATAATCTCTAGAATATTTGATCCCTCATCGGAAAAAGTTGTTTTAATACTTACATTATCTTCATTATCTACACATACAATATAGGTCTAACTTCTAAGTTTAACCCCCGGTTAACCCAACCCAACACATCTCAACCCATAACCCAAACGAGTTAACTCATTTTGACCAACTTTCAAATGGATTGGAAAAATGTTAGCCCAACACATATATTTTGTGTGGCGGATTGGACCAAATCGATAGCTCTAATCATGGGGATTGGAGTATTTTGTAGGGTCGAACCATTCCCAATTATGGGAAGGTGACGTCCATTATATCAAGACCTGGTGTTATATATATATAAGTGAGATCTAAATCGGGTGCATATATTCCCCCCTTTAAGTACTCGACTTAGGAAGAAAAAAAAGAAAGCGTATGCATTACATTATTAGAAGACATGATTTTTTCCACATGATAAGGATTAAGATCAAATGGTTGGTTGAGCCCACAAAATGCAAGTATCTGTGCAACGCATATAACTTGTCTTTTTTATGCTTGTTATAACATTTGTCTTTTATATTTACAGATCAATAGACCACGAAACTAAAGACTAGACATCCAACAGTCATAATTAATGACTATTTCATCAATTGTGGGCCTCTGTTTTCATGGTGATTTCGATATTGGAAATTGTGTTTCACTCCATATGAACAAATGGTTTAATGAAAATGTATACGGGTTGACTAAACAAATTTAATGCTGTGAATTACATGTATTTAGTTAACAAATATGATAATAAGAAGCCACTTTAATAGACTTAATCAGGAAGATGAAAAATCACTGTCCCAGATTGCAAAAAACACAAGAAAAATAATTCTTGTTTATAAAATTTCAAATGGAAAAATATTAATAAAGTCAAACTCCCTTATGCAGATTCCACAGATTTAGTTTTGAAAATCTCTTATTACTAAAAAAAAGTTGGACAATGTAATATAAGTTGAGGGGCCAAATGTTTTAAACTTCGACTCAAACCCAAAAATCTCACGTATAGCATGTATGCAGCCAATTATGAGGATGTTACAATATTCATATTAGGTTCTATCTCTCATGACACTGCCCGAGGAGTAGAAGTCACTCCACCGCCATGATACCATGGAGTTGACACTGGACGCCACCGACGTTGGATCGCATCAAATAAAGCAAATCAAATATATGTATCATAAAGAATGAACATTCATGGAATGGTGTAACTATTATATAGATTCTTAATGGTAAGAAGGTTCAAATACATTAGATGATGTGCCGATGACTTTTAGTCTATCTGATATCTATCATAATTATGTCACGAAAATCTCGTGTTCGAGTCTCCGTCCGACCTCCAGTAATATATCATTCAAGAATTCGTGTTTTCTTATTTAGAAATGTCGACTTAGTTAAATGAAAAAAGTAAAACTTGGTTGACGACCAATGGAAATGCATAGCTCTCTAGAGAAAAGTCATATATACGACTCGTAATCTATCTTTTTTTATTTATTGTCATACTAATTTGTAAAGAGGAAAAATAAATAAAGGTCAAATGAAAATTCCGTAACAGTATTGTTTGAAAATAATTTATTCCAATGGTCGGAAAATTAAGAGTCAATGAAATATTTTTTGAATATAATTTGGAATTGATAACTTCATTATTCCAATGGTCGGAAAATTAAGAGTCAATAAAAATATGTTTTGATTATTGATTACGAAAACAAATGAATTAATTTAGATTAAAGGATTTTATTCAATAATGGATTTAAAAGTATTTTAATAATTAGGAATTTGAAATATCTTGATATTGTTAAAAAGGATTTATGTTTGAAAATGGTGGATTTCAAATCCATAGATTTTAAAATTAATCAAATTATTTTAATGATTTTGTATTAATCAAAATCATTTCATCCTAATGAAGCATATGTTTTCACTTTTTACAGTACTTTTTGGGGTATCGATATAAATAGCATGAGCATCAAATTATTTGATTTTATTTTTCAAGATCAATATAATACTTTACTGTGAATACAAATTTTACAAATAAAATATAACTTGATAATAATATACTTGGTTGCCGCGAAAAAATCAGTAAATCCAACGGTTAACAAGGGAGTCAATGGTCAAAGAGATGAAATTGACAAACGCCCTTAACCTGTTTTTTTACGGTCCTTAATAATTTCATTAACTCTAATAATATCGCTTTTTCTCTCCTCAAATTATTGGGCTGCCTCCAGAAATTATCACAAGATGTCAGGGCTTTATTATTATTATTTTTTTTTACGACGAAAACTCGTCACAGTTGTTTTTTTGGAATGCATTGAGTAAATTTTTGAGCTTGCATAATAGCATGCAAACTACGATAATCAGGTAAGTGTACTAGGAATACCTGATGCGACATGATCGACTGATAAATTGTTGGTAGGAGAAATCAAATTCGTGATCAAAGATTTTCGTGTTCACCTACTCCACCAACTCGGACATCGAATGAGAGGTGATATCATGGCTTATTATTGTATATGTTTGATCTAATCTATATAATCGTGTTTGTAACAATAAAAAAAATGAAATAGAACGAAAAATGGTTTGATGTTTTGAGGGATCAGCTAAAATTTGACATAGAAAATGCAAGGTCATTGTAAAGTAAATGGGACTTAGATGCCATTTTTATTTTAGCACATTAAAAGGACAAATAGGACCACAAGTCGCACTTCTTATTTGACTGCGTTTTCTCGTGTTTTTTTTTCTTCTTCAAATACATATTTAAGCAGCCGTCGTGAATATACATTATATTACATCACTCACATTAATAAATAAATAATTCTTTAATTATTATTATTATTATTATATATATATTTAGTCATTAGTCAGGCAATTAAATACTATTACAACGTTTTTTGGTATATAATATAAATTAAAATTTAATATTAAATATAAATTATTTTATAAGCAAAATATTTCTTATTTTAAAAGGGTTAGCAGTTTAAAAAAAAATAGACGATTTGTTGTATTTCAAAATATAAATATAAATTATTATTTTCATTTTAAAAAGTAAAAACCAAACACAACTCAAATTTTTCAGCAGAGAGACAAAAACTTGCAACTTATAATGCATGTGATATGAGAAGAGAAATAAAAAACGTGGGCCGGTGGTACATTTTCTTTTTGTACACCAATAATTAAATAAATAGCACAACACATATTTCTATATAAATGTATGTACCCCGCAACTTTTAATCCCATATTCCCATTCCACTAGTCTAAAGTCTTTATTTATTTATTTATTTATATCTATATTTCATCACCTTCAACTCTCAAATACTCAGAAATCAAAATTGAAGATGGCACTTGTTAAAGAGATTATGGGTTCTTGTTTACTGGAGAAAACTCAATTTCTTGCTGCTGCTTCGTCATCGTCGAGGCTGGTTTCTAACCAGAGACAGAGCCGGTTTCTGTTGGCCTCCGAGGGAAAGAGAGTACAAGTGATGGGCAGAGGTGTCAAGAATATAATCCCTGTTGCAGCCATTAGTGAGGATTTGGAGTTGGTGAAATTGGTGCCTCAAAAAGCTGTGAAATTTAAGGTAAGAGCTGTGTTGACTGTAAGAAACAAGAACAAGGAGGATCTGAAAGAGACTTTGGTCAAACATTTGGATGCTTTTGCTGATAAGATTGGAAGGAATGTTGTTTTGGAACTCGTCAGCAATGATTTTGATCCAAGTAAGTTCAACTTTTTTTTTTTTTTGTGCCAACACTTTGTGTGATCTTGGATTTTGAAACCCTGTTTTTTTTATAACTCTGGGGTGATGATTTAGAAATCAAGGCACCCAAGAAAAGCAATCAAGCTGCGCTGAAAGACTGGTCCAAGAAATCAAACCTCAAAACAGAAAGAGTGAATTACATAGCAGAATTCGAGGTGGATTCAAATTTTGGAACCCCGGGAGCAATTTTAGTGACCAACAAGCATCAGCAAGAGTTCTTCTTGGAGAGTATAACAGTTGAAGGATTTGTACATGGTCCCGTGCATTTTCCCTGCAATTCTTGGGTTCAGTCCAAGAAAGATCACCCCGGGAAAAGAATTTTCTTCTCTAATCAGGTAAAAAGAATTGACGTTTGATCGATGTTCTTAACAAATTCTAGTCTTTGAAGCAGTTAGAATTAAGGATCAGTTTTCTTGGCCAAAAATTTTAAAAAAATAATAATAATTACGGGAACATTGACTGGCTTAAAATTTGGCTGAAGAATTAGTTCAAGCTGACTCTTTTGACCAATTCTAACAACCCCCTCTTGAATGTTTTTCATTAGTATAAGGATATATTAAATTAATTGACTGGTGGTTTTGAAGAAGTGAGGCAGTATTCACATAAAATACTTTATACAAACTCATTAATTTAGAAAAAAAAATATACAATAATATTTGTAGTATTAAATTATTTGGTCACCAGCTATTTTATTTAATTTGACAAGTCTAGAACTTTTTTACGTTTAAAAGTTGATTTGGTTTGTATATCCATATCTACTTCCACTTGGTTATTTTATAATCAAAGTTCAATTTTATATTCACAGCAAGTTCATGTTTGAAACGCTAAGGAAAGATAAAGATGATTTTCTAAATAAAGTAAAATATGCTTAATTTTCTAATGTTGTTAGTTACAACATGACTACACATTGTATTAGACCTATAGAATTGGTCTTGGCTAACCATGAGTAGTGCCCTATGGGTAGATCCATCCATTATATGTGTATATTCCCATCTAATGTTTATGAGAATGTACCCATGGGTAGCCAAGAACCGACCTATTGATACACCAATTTAGCTGGACCGACAACTGGAAAAACCACTTATATTTAGAAAAATATTACTTTTAACTCCAAATACTTAAAAATTGCAAACCCCCCCAACCCCACCCCAAGAAAAAAAATTAATAATAATAATTAAATTTTGGGTCTTTACCGCAGCTGAATACATTGCATGTATATAGGTTGAGTATTGAGTTAGTTTATTGAGATGGTTTCTACATTTGGCAGCCATATTTGCCCCATGAAACACCAGCAGGGCTAAGAACTCTTAGAGAAAGGGAACTCAGAGAATTGAGAGGTGATGAAAATGGTGAAAGAAAATTGTCTGATAGAATATATGATTTTGATGTCTACAACGATCTTGGGAATCCTGATAAAGGCATTGATTTTGCTCGGACAATTCTTGGAGGTGAACAAATACCTTATCCTAGGCGTTGTCGGACAGGACGCCCTGCTACTTATACCAGTTAGTCTACTTACCCTTCTTGATCACTATAGAAACTTATGTCAATTTTGCATGCTTAAAAACTATATAACTTTTTGATATTTCATCCAGATTTGAATGCCGAGAGTCGAGTAGAAAAGCCATTGCCAATGTACGTGCCAAGGGACGAACAGTTCGAGGAGTCGAAAATGACCACCTTCTCCACAGGGAGACTAAAGGCTGTGCTTCACAATCTTATTCCGCAATTAATGGCCACCATTTCAGCTAACAACAAGGATTTCAAGGGGTTCTCGGATATTGACAGCCTTTATAGTGAAGGCTTATTCCTTAAACTCGGCCTGCATGATGAAATCTTGAATAAGATACCTGCCGTGAGCAAAATTCAAAATGGTGATCTACTCAAATTTGACCTTCCAAAGATTGTTTCAAGTGAGTACTCTCCTCTCTCTTTTTAAAAGTTTTGAGTGCTCAAGTGTTTCCAGGAAAATGTGACATATTTTTCATATGCATGCATCCACCAAGTATAATACGGACACCACTTCCAAACTGTTCAGTAACTAATGGCTCATACGATAAAGTTTTTTAAGTCCACTATCACCTAATTGTTAACTTTAAGTATAACATGTTTTAAACGTGGGAGCATTATCAAGATGTTAATGCCTTTACAATGTGATGCAGAGGACAAATATGCATGGTTGCGAGACGACGAATTTGGGCGTCAGGCCTTGGCTGGGGTCAACCCTGTCAATATAGAAAGGCTTCAGGCTTTTCCCCCAGTGAGTAAGCTTGACCCTGAAACATATGGATCACCAGAATCAGCTCTCAAAGACGAACACATTTCTGGTCAACTTAATGGGATGACCATGCAAGAGGTAAAGAAAATCTGGCATCATATTATATATATGTGTATCACAATTGGTTCACAGTGATATAATTGATTCATGATCTGTGAATGATGCAAAAACTGAGAAGGCTCAGTTTCATAATTTTGTTTGTTGTCATTTAATTTAACATGCTAGTTTGGTTCTATCACAGGCTTTGGAGGCTAACAGACTATATATCATCGATTACCATGACATCTACTTGCCATTTCTCAATGGAATGAATGCCCTCGATGGACGAAAATCATATGCAACACGCACAGTCTTTTTCTTGAGTGATTTGGGCACCCTCAAACCCATAGCCATAGAGCTCAGCCTCCCACCAACCAACTCAAGCTCTCGGACAAAACGTGTGGTCACACCACCGGTGGATGCCACTACTTATTGGATGTGGCAATTGGCTAAGGCCCATGTTTGTTCCAATGATGCCGGTGTGCACCAACTTGTTAACCATTGGTACGTACTGACAGTAAAATTTACACGCGACCTTAACAACTACAGTTTTTGCTAGACTGAACTAAAGAAAAAGTGTTGCTACTATTTTGTTTTATGGCTTTAGGTTACGCACGCACGCAGCATTGGAGCCATTCATATTGGCTGCACATAGACAAATGAGTGCAATGCATCCCATTTTTAAGCTTTTGGACCCACACATGAGATACACATTGGAAATCAATGGGTTGGCTAGACAAAGTTTAATTAGTGCTGATGGCGTGATTGAATCTTGCTTCACTCCTGGCCGTTATTGTATGGATATCAGTGCAGCAGCATACAAGAATTCTTGGCGGTTCGACTTGGAAAGCCTCCCGGCTGATCTCATTCGAAGGTGCCTAATTTTAAGCACATCGTTTATTAAAATCTTGAGAAATGTTTGACAGTTACAAGCTAAGATCTACGGTCGATTATCTCATATGTATGCATTCAATATCATCCTTTTTCATTTCAGAGGAATGGCAGTAAGGGATCCGACACAACCCTACGGGCTTAAACTTGTTATGGATGACTACCCTTATGCCACAGATGGGCTGATGATATGGGAAGCTATTGAAAAATGGGTCCAAAAATATGTGGCCCATTACTATCAAGACTCGAACCAAGTCTGCAATGACAAGGAGCTCCAGGCCTGGTACGCAGAGTCCATTAACGTAGGCCACGCTGACCTCCGCCACGAGGACTGGTGGCCCACATTAGCCACCCCAGAGGTCCTGGCTTCAATTCTCACAACCATAATATGGCTTGCATCTGCACAACATGCTGCATTGAACTTCGGCCAGTACCCTTATGGTGGCTACATCCCGAACCGGCCACCTCTCATGCGCCGCCTGATTCCGGACGAGAACGACCTCGAATACTCGGTTTTCCTTACCGACCCACAAAAGTACTTTTTCTCTGCCCTGCCAAGTTTGTTACAAGCGACAAAGTTCATGGCTGTGGTGGACACGTTATCGACTCACTCACCGGATGAGGAATATCTGGGTGAAAGGAATCATCCATCAATTTGGTCGTGCGATCCCGAGGTTATTGAAGCTTTTTATGAGTTCTCCAGTGAGATTAGACGTATCGAGAAGGAGATCGAGAAAAGAAACGCTGATCCACAGAGTAGGAATAGGTGTGGTGCTGGAGTGCTGCCATATGAGCTTCTGGCGCCTAGTTCGGGACCAGGAGTAACATGCAGAGGTGTACCAAATAGTGTTTCAATATAAATAAATTAGTTATGTTAATGATTAATGACGTTGATAATAGCTTATTAATTTGATTTACGTTTCTATCTTGGATTGAAATGGTCACTAGTTGAACCTTGAGCTTAATGTATAGTTTTTGTTCTAAGGAGAGCCTTTGTAATAAATAAGTACATATATATATATAGCATGATAATTTTAATATAATTGGAAAATATTCTGTAATTCATGCTTCTTGATATGCAGCCTATTAGCTCTTAAACACTCCCACAACTATATTGTTTGGGAAGCCACCCTGCTACATATAACATTAAATATACAAATTAATGAGACCCACCTCACATGTAAAACTATAGTTATGCTTTTTTAGTATTTAGTTTCAACTTTTAAACTAATTACCATACACATAATGAATCATTATTTTTAGAGAAAATTACACAAAAACATCGTATGGTTTGGTCCAAATTTTACTTTGCAACCATTGTTTGAAAAATTATAGTTTATATCATCTACTTTTATGAATTGTAACACTTCGCATTTTATTGACTTGATTTTGAATTTTTATCGAAGCTTTATCGCCGCATTTGATCACTGTGTTACATACTCAAACTTATATCTATTTAAGTTAGTTATTTCAAATTTTTTAAAAACAAAAATAATATTTTTAGTATCGAAAGTCTCTAATTAACGATTACGGGAAATGAAATTTTGAGACCCCAAATACTGATTTTGGTTTTAAAAAAAATTGAAATAGCTAGTTTAAGCAGCTCTAAGTTTGAATATGTAAGGCAATGATGACATGCAATGATACATTTTTGATAAAAATATAAAATCGGGTCAAAAGGATGCAAAGTGTTACAATTCACAAAAAACTAAGGATGTAAACTATAATTGTTCAAACAATAATTGCAAAGTGAAATTTGGACTAAGCTATATGATGTTTTTGATAATTTTTTTCCTTCTTTTATTATTAATCAGGGCAGTGGGAAGGAACCGAACCCGATACCTCTTATATGAGAAAATTGATGATAACAACTAGTCTAATATCTTGTTGTCATTGAATCATTCTTTTTATTTATTGGTAGAATATAATAAAATTGAATAAATTACTAAATTATTAAGTATATAATATATCATCTAGACATCATATATGTTCCCAATCATTACTAGATATTTTAGCGCACTTGGCATGTTTTTCATGCGTATATATTAAATTTGTTCTGTGTTAAATGATTTTTGTATATGTTAAAAAAAAAAGATTTTTGTATAAAAATATTTAGAGATTCTATTAAAATTTAAAAAAAACTTTAGAAATGTTTTTTTAATAATAAAATTAGAATACTTAGTCAAATAAAATATTTTTTAGTTATTTTTAAATTTATGTTTTTGTATAATAATTTTTAAAATTTTGGAAAGTGAGTGATATTTTAAAATTACGCAATATTCGAAAAGTAATTACTTAAATCCTGGTGCTTTATCATAGTGTGTATATATAGTATTATGTAATAATGAATAGAGAAAACAAAATAACTTTTTAATTTACCAAGCTTCAATTTAGGGGTGGAAATTCGGGTATGAGTACCCGATATCCGATTCGTCTCGATCGGGTCGGGTAATATTTATAAAATATCGGGTTCGGTAGTACCCGACATCAAATTCTATTGTTGTCGGGTCGGGTTCGGGTAGAATTTTACTACCCGAAACTCGATCGGGTACCCGATCCTGACATATATTAGTTAACCCTAAATCTACTAAGTAACCCTATCTTAGATTCTTAATAATACAATTGGCATCAACCATCCATCTCCAAATTTCATTCAGTCGTACATCCCTACATGTTTCAGCCACCAATTACACTTGAGAAATGTATCAATTTTTTTTTGAACTTTACGTTTATTTCTTTTCTTAAATTTTTTATTTTTATTAGAATCAACTTATATCTTATCATTATTTCACGTATTTTGTATAGATATCAAAGTCGGGAATCGATTCGAGAATCATTGACAATTGATGTTATTACAAATCTGCTACGGCCTACGGTATTAGAGTCTATGATTTTGGATATTAAATTTTTTTCCCATCCTTATATTTGAATCATTTTGGTATTTGAATTAGATATTGGAATTTATTTATGATTTTGGTTTTTTTTTTTGTTTCAGACTTAGAAGCATTTATTTCATTCTTAAATATTCTTACTTTTATCTTTGTTCCATTAAAATTTTGTTTTATAATAAGTGATATATCGTGTACCAAACTCATGTACCAAATATTAGTTGGGTACCTGAGTATCGGATACCCGACTACATCTGGTTATTATCGGGTATTTTTTTCATACTCAATATATCGGGTACCCAACTATAACTACACGAACCTGATAAAACCTGACCCGCGCCCTAAGCTTCATATAGCACATTGTTTTCAAACGGGTTGAGTAAAGTTGGGCCGACCCAACTACCAACAGTCGGACGCTCACCCTCTCTGGCTCTGGTCTAATGCAAAAGCGTGCACAGCAGAATAGCAACCCTAACCCTAGCTCAACATTCACGCTTTCTGAATAAATAATCATCACTCTCCTTTCAATCAAAAATCATCTGCTGCATCTCTCCATTCTTCATCCAGTAAAATCTCTCTACATATTTATGTTTTGAGTTTTACGTGAATTCGTTTTTACGTCGATTATATATGTTCGGCTGAAACCATGTGCTAGAATATCGAGAGTATTATTATTGTTTTTTGAAGCATAATTAGTTGATGGATGATATAAGTTTTTTTTGGATGCTTACAGGTGAGGCAGAATGGGGATCATTGAAAAGATTAAAGAAATTGAAGCTGAGATGGCTCGGACGCAGAAAAATAAAGCAACAGGTTATATATTTTTATATATATATATTTTGTTTTTTGTGTGTTACTTTATCATTATTGGTTTGGATGCTAGATATTGTATTTCTGTATACGTTTTACATAGGATGAGAGTTGAACTGGAGATTTTTAATCATGATATCAGTTAATGATCTTTTAAATGAATGTGATTTTCACGGATTCAATCTCACGACCCGAATTCTATACTGGCTCTATGTCTGGATTGTTCTTTACTTTGTGTATATTTCCCTTTTACATTTTGTTACAATCTGCTACAGTGTTTTTACTTTGATTTTACTGAGATTGATTTGTAATCTGGATAATAGTCTCTATTCTTTATTAGTTTGTTTTACGGTTGATTAATTCTGTTCTTATTAGAAGCATGTTGACTTTGTTCTTTAAAAACCAAATCATTATACTGATGAGTAACTTTAACTATTCAGAATATCATCTGGGTCAGCTAAAAGCTAAGATAGCGAAGCTGAGGACACAATTGTTGGAGCCACCAAAAGTATGTGACTACTTGATTTGTGCACCAGTGTTCTTATTTTTCAATAAAATTCCTACTTAAATTTTCAATGAGTGGCTGGATCAATTTTTGTAAACCATGTTCTCATGGCTGTTCCATTATGGATCAGGGTTCAAGTGGAGCCGGGGAGGGTTTTGAAGTTACAAAATTTGGGCATGGACGTGTTGCACTTATAGGTTTTCCCAGGTATGCCTTCTCAGTACTTAAAGGAATGTATGTGTTGGAAAATGTGACTGAAAAAGGCATGGTTAGCGCAGCTTCTGAATATAATTTTATACTATTTTTCTTCACATAGTTCGTTCTCTGGGGAATTTTTTTTAATTAATGACTAGTTAAGTGTTTTATAATGGTTCTCTCTCTATACTGTTATAACTTTGTCCAATGGCTACCATTTCATTTTTAATCCTTAGAATGAGTTGTTCTTTTGATATGTTACAAAGAATTTCTTGGAAGACTATCAATGTTAGTAATGGGAAATGTAGCATACCAATTTGAATTACATCTTAACTTTGAAAGCTGGAGCTATGTTGTTACCTTTATATTCTCCTTTTGGAGATGTGTCTTACATTTACTTCAGTGTTGGAAAGTCGACACTTTTGACCATGTTGACGGGAACACATTCAGAAGCAGCATCGTATGAGTTCACCACACTTACCTGTATACCTGGGATCATTCACTATAATGATACTAAAATACAGCTCCTTGATCTTCCTGGAATTATTGAAGGTGCATCTGAAGGAAAGGGACGCGGCAGGCAGGTGAAAATTTTGTTTTCTAATAAATAATCTAAAAGCCAATAACTACAGCAGTGATGTTGAACAAAAGTTGATGATCCAACCCCTGATAGAAACTTCTTTTTTTATGCCAGGTTATTGCTGTGTCCAAATCTTCTGATATTGTGTTGATGGTTTTGGATGCTTCAAAAGTAACTACTATTACTATCAGTTGCATTGAATTAATGACAAGTTGCACCACTCATTCTAATGCATGTGTAACAGTGGGAGTGGGGACTCTTTCATGCATGCTTGATATCTGCATGTAATGGGATTATGCAGGAGCATGGCCTATTTGAAAAGCATATACATACTGTCTTGGCTGCTAAAAACAATTGATTTTAGTTGCATTAGTGAAATTACATTGCTATCCTAATTTCATGTTTTCATCACGCATATTGGAAATAAAGTAGCATAATATAATCAAAATTGATAACCATGAATTAAATTGATATTTCGGACTATGTAAATTACATATTTATGTTTGTATATTCAGCTGTTTATTCTGAATTTAATGTCAAGGTCCACATTTTGTGAGATATTTGTAGTCTTACAATTCCACCCATGGATTGGTATGCATGCTGTTAGTTGTGAATACATCTGTGTACACACCTCTTCATATGCCAAGGTCAGCATTTATATTCTAAATCTGCCTTTTGTGCATGGGATGATACCTTAAAATCATCTATGTAACCAGTAACATTAGCTGATGACTGATAACAGATAGAATCCACTACTTATAATATTTTAGAAGATTGTGTTAACTTTTTATATTTTCAGTTCCATCTCATGATCACTCTAAATGTTTGGTATAAGATGACATAGGAATCAAGATATCCACATAGGATCATCTTCGTTGCCCTTCCCATTTTCTGTCCACTTGCATTGATGTATCTAATCATACTGGACACAAGAAATGTGTGCCAATTTTGCATTGACTAAAAGAGGTTGATTTTTGCTAGAACGTAAAAAAATGTTTGGTGGACATTTTTAGAAATGGTGTTAGTCGGTCATGTGTTCCTGATTTTCTGAGTTTCAATGAATAGGATTTGACTTGGCATCTTTTGCTGTATAACAATTTCGCATGTAAATCATTTATTAGACATTTTTATTTAATCATTTGCTTGGCATAATTTCGACGTTTACTCACCTTTCACCTAAATTTAAAATTTTAGAGTGAAGGGCATCGACAAATCTTGACGAAGGAGCTTGAAGCGGTGGGTTTGCGTCTAAACAAAAGACCACCTCAAGTAATGCATTCCATTGGTATTCAACTTTGTTACACATTATTGTCAATAGAATCTGGCCTCATGCTTTACAGGTTGTCTCATCATGGCTCGTGCTGACAGATATACTTCAAAAGGAAAAAAACAGGGGGAATTTCTTTTAATAGCACGTTAGCATTAACTCATGTTGACGAGAAGCTTTGCTATCAAATACTACATGAGTACAAGATTCACAATGCTGAGGTACTCTCTCTCCCTTCCCTACACCTCACCCCCCACCTCACCCTCTTCTCTCTGTGGAATGATTATCAGTTCTGTTAATTAACTTGTTTAGTTATCCAATACCACAAATTATTTACTTACTGTAATATTTGTTTGTAATTTTTTATTTGCTCTTGATTTGGTTTTGCATGACAATCCATTTTTCTATATTGACAAAGATTTCAACCTTTTGAACCGAATGAATAAAAGTCATATAGTGGCTACTTGCTTCTGACGGGCTTTCCACTTCTATTACTTGCAAAATTTTCTGGCTGATAAGATGTCATATACTCAGCTTCTCAGAACATCGACTCACTAGGTATTAGGTACTTAATTGTGACCATAGAAACTTCAAGGTTAATCTATAAAATCAATGATATCTCTTGTGGTACAAGGAACTTCACTGATTTGTGTCCTTGATATACCTTTGCATGTGTGGATTTGGCCATGTATGGGGCACTCTGGGATGTTATATTGAGTTGTAACCTAGGAAGATTAAAAATTACCTCGTGCCATGATTTCGGCTGAAAATTTTGTGTTTCACAAGGTTTTGTTTCGTGAAGACGCCACAGTGGATGATCTTATCGATGTTATTGAGGGGAATCGTAAGTACATGAAATGCATCTATGTCTATAACAAGATAGATGTGGTCGGTATTGATGACGTGGATAGATTAGCGCGACTGCCGAATTCAGTTGTTATTAGCTGCAACATGAAGGTATGTAAATCTTTAGCACACTGAGTTTGAGAGATGCTAGACGTGTTGTTTTTTTTGGAAGACAGCCACTTGCCATTTATTAATATTTTTGATAGGAACTTAAATTGGCTCAAACTACTCACGTTCAGTTTCTTTGTAATGTTGTGTGCTTTTGTTGTTTCAACAGCTGAATCTGGACCGACTGCTTGCAAAAATGTGGGAAGAAATGGGTCTTGTCAGAATATATACAAAGCCTCAGGGCCAGCAACCAGACTTCTCTGAACCAGTTGTCCTTTCTGCTGTATGTTTCTCAATTAAATAATTAACTTTCTATATTTTCCCTTTACTGAACCTATTTTGGGCCCCAAGTTCTATCATCTAGTTCTGTTCATTACTTATTTTCATAGTAATGATATGGGAGGTCTGTACGTCAATTCTCTTTACGGAATGAATGTTATAATCTTCATTGCATTTTATTTTGTTTCAGGGTAGAGGTGGCTGCACAGTTGAAGATTTTTGTAACCATATTCACCGGAGCCTGGTAAAGGATGTAAAGTATGTTCTAGTTTGGGGCGTAAGTGCAAGGCATTATCCACAACATTGCGGCCTTAGTCATCCTCTTCAGGACGAGGATGTAGTACAGATAGTTAAGAAAAAGGTAATGAACTAAACCTTATCCTATGATGAGTATGTTTTGTCACATTATTCTCTCTTTTTCCGAGCAACACAACTAAAATTGAAGGCCTACTATAGCTTTCAAGTCCTCCCTCAATACAAACAGCCTCTGTAATGTGATAATGTATGCATATTTAGAGAACCGTTGACAGAAAAACTATAGTTCTAAGCTAATTGTGGTTGTCTCTTAATTCCATTGTGCTTCATTTGTAATTTAAACCCTCGATGCTGTGTTTAGAAAAACTGTAAATTGTTTTACATTTGAAATTTGGAATGGATGTCGATAAGTGGCAGAATCTTGATAGAATCTTAAACAAGGAAGTAATTTCATCTATGCAGTGAATCCCGGCAATTATGTCTAACTCAGTCATGTCACACTGCTTTTTTCGAAGCACTTACTTTTACAGTCACCTTTTTTGTAATATCGAATCACGTAACTGATTATTCTTTAGAAGTGTATTTTGGTTCATATACATCGCTCAATCCTCAACTATCTTTTTTGAAATTTGGATACCAAGCACCAACTTATCTTTATGCAGGAAAGGGAAGATGGAGGCAGGGGACGGTTTAAATCACACTCCAATGCCCCTGCCCGAATTTCCGACCGTGAGAAGAAGGCTCCGTTAAAGACATGATCATGTGAACTTTTGGTGAGTGTTTTACTTAAATGTGGAAGGCTTAAGATTGTATTATTGCTAGAGTAATCACCAAAGAGGAAATAGCTAAAGATCGTCTCAAGGAAGCGGAGCAATATTTACAAGGGATTCGTACTTAAGGGATAAGTGAAAAAAGTTGGTGAATATTTGATTAATCTTGAGAATCTTTGTTATTTTTATTCGATAGCTCCTTATTGATTTCGTCGTTACCCAATACTGGTGTGTTTAAGAAATGGAGTATACATCTATTATTCGTAGCATGTTACATGTAGATCACAACTTAGGCGTAAATTTTGTTATTAAAAAAAATCGGTGTTACATTGTAGATGGACACAAATATATGCAAAAACAATTTTAAAAGCTAATGTTATATATTGCAATTATAAAAAACGTACATGCACTTGCATGAGAATGATGTAGAAGCTATGTGTTTTACCTTTTATATTTTGGTTAAAATTCATCAATGCCACGGAATCTACTTTACCATGCATGCCTTAAGTTGTTGGTTAGGGCCCAAATTCTACCATTAATCGTTTAGCAGGGAATAACGCTGGTGGAGCTTTATCTAACTTTAGATAAAGAAAGCTTCCAACGGTTGAGCCATAGGATCACTCCCACCTGATTGATTTGTTTTCAAGATTGGACTCTTGTAACGTGGTACCTCTCGTCGATCGTCACTTTATTTGGTGTTGCTTCTACAAAAGCCGTTGTGTGTGTGTGTGAACAATAGAATGATCATGTTGTTTGGTCTCCCTTTTGTCAGAGAAAAAAAAGCTAAAGGGAATTGTGATGTATAATTCTCTATTCTTTACACTTCAAGATGCATGCAGTTGTAGGGGGTGGTTCTGTATTTCTCCTTGGGATTGCCAAAATGCACCTCTTTTTTGTGATTTTTTTTTCTTCTTGGATTCCCATGTCCTTTTTTATCCCAACATCTCTTTAACTCAAATTAAAGCAATCCATTTCTGTATGCGTGCGGTTAGTTTTGGAGGTCCCTTGGTATTTTACAACTTTAATGAAAGGGTCTTTCAAGTTCTTATTATTATTATTCATCATTTACGGGGATGTGCATGTGCCAATCTGATAAATTAGTAATAGTTTGTGTCCGAATTAGGGTTGAAATGGTCTTTTGTCAAAGGCCATAGTATTTTAAAAAAAAAATATATATAAATCTATGTTTTGAGTGTTTAAAATTAGTTAATTACTTTTAGTATATGATTTTATACTAAATTATTTTGTTGAATTCTCGAGTGATACGTTTATATAATCATGGTTTGATTTGACTTAGGCCACCATTGTTTAACATTTTTCCATCATATTCTACATATCAAACAAAGATAGTTGGCCCAATGAAGCTGTATTTTTTCTTTTTTTTGGAGTTGGGAGGAGCTAAATCGATTTGGTGTGTCAAGTATGACTCGAATTTGAATCTGCCCAAAATAAGCACGAGTTATTATCCATCCCAGCAAAATCGGAAAGGTCAACCATGGAGTTGTATTTAATATCACAAAGTGTGATCAATTTTAATCTCTCTCCATCTCTTAATTCAATTCTTCCATTTTTAAAAAAAAACATGGTTAAATATCACTTCAATTCTTTTTTAAAAAAAATGATAAATGCTTTAGTTTTGGTGATTATAATATGAAAGCGCTAAATCAATAAAAATAAATTTTTAATTACTATATATAAATAAACAAATGAGTGAAAAAAAAAAGGAGAGAGTAAGTATCAAGCTTTGCACCACCCTAAAAAGAAAAGATGGAATGCAATCATAGTACTTAAGATCACTCTACTATTATTCTCTCACACGTGTGCACACTCGTACACATATTTTTTTTTCAAAAAAATAAAAAAAGGTATTTAGATCTTTAATTATACTTTTGTTTAAATTAATGCTTGTCTTCAGTAACTTCCAGCATCGTGCAACACTAACTCAAAAACAATTTATATATTATAGCTTTGGTAAAACGGCAATCACTTGATCCTATAATTAATATGAGAACAAATGTCACACGTCTATTTTTCATGAGTTGAAAGATAGTATAATTATTATAAGAGAGATTGTTGGAGTGTAATAATAATCCTTGGATAGCAATCCAAGCGTGACGCTTGTGCTCTTATACTTCTTAAAATTATAGTATCGTTACATTATGTATATCTTTTGGTAAAGAGGTAAATACTTGATCCTATAATTTCCAAGTACATATATTAATTCTTCCAAAATTTTGTCTAATATCTTGCTTGTTCATCAATTTATGATCAATTTCTTTTTAATGAAATCGTTAAATACAATTTTTAGCAGCATCGCAGCATTATACCTTATATTAAGAAGAAGAAAAAACATCTTGGAAATGTTCTCGCGAACAGTGATCACAAGAATTATATTAGTTACTTTAAAATAATAAAAATCAAGAATAATGTATATCAATTCAATGTGCTTTCCAGCTTTCATATCTAATGAAATATTTGTATGCACTCGATTTGTGCTCTATTTATACACAAACTTAATACTAAAACATACTATCTTTTAAATAAAATAATAATAAACCAACATATCAACCATTTTAGACCAATCATATTGAGTTGGTCAATAGGTGGAGCTCACACCGAACCTATACTTGCATTTTCCTACATTAATCAGTGCATACCACCAGTAGTTTGCTATCCTGTTTCTCCACACTGTGTGATCATATATCGTTCCCTTTTATTTCTTTTGCCAATTATTATTACATGGTTTTGTTTCAAGTATCTGAACTGGTTCAGTTCTTGACAGACGGTAAAGTTTTCTTGTTATCATTTCTCATCCGATCTTTCATCGATTATAAAAGAAAACATGTTGGATAGGTATGGATACTACAGAAGAGATAATTCAAAATGTTCTCAGGCAAATCATCCCTCTTTTTCCTCCACTCTTCTTGATGCAATTTACCGTTCCATTGATCAAGGGGAAGACCAGGTTGTGATGTACGGAGAAACAATGAGGAAGAAGCAGCAGACTAGTGCTGCGATATTCCAAACTGAAGAAGAAATTGCGAATTTTCAGCGGGCTTGTATGATCGAGAAATGGATGGAGAAGAAGGTTGGTGAAAAGGTGACTGCTCTTAGAAAATCAAAGGCGGAGGAGGAGGTTATAATGCCTTCCAGAGGCGGCGGCGCTGGATTGTTTTCATCTTCAGACGCTGAATCTTTCTATGAAAAGAGGCCCAAGACCATTCGGGTCTGTGATTCGGGCCTGGAAAAGGAGAAATCAGTCAGTCGCCATGAAAAAACCAGCAAAAATCAGGGTGGATTCTTCAAGACGAAATCTCGGGCACTGAAAATATACGCCGAACTGAAGCAAGTGAAGCAGCCTATTTCCCCCGGCGCCCGTCTCGCTGGCTTCTTGAATTCCTTATTCACCACCGCTGGACACGCGAAGAAACCCATATTGAACAATCCCGAAATCAATTCTCCAGTCTTAAAATCAGCTAACGCAACAACTTGTTCATCAGCTTCTTCTTTCTCCAGATCCTGTCTCAGCAAAACACCGTCGTCTAGGGGAAAACCATCGGGCAGCGAGAAAAGATCCGTCAGGTTCTCCCCGGTGAGCGTGATCGTCGATGTGGATTGTCAACCATGTGGGCACAAATCTCCGCACGAAGAAATGAACGTCAACTGCAAGAAACAGAATCTGGAAGCCATTAATGAAGAGATAATGTTGCATGTAATGGAGAAGAATCGAAGAGTGGAGGAAGCTGCACGAGATTTTCTGAGAAATTATCAAAAGAAAATGGATCGTGAGTTCCCTTTTGTTCATTTCACAAAATCCCACGACTTGGAACAAAAATTTGATGATGAAGAAGAAGAAGAAGACGCAGCAAGTTACGCCAGTTCTGATTTGTTCGAATTGGATAATCTTTCCGCCATTGGAATGGAGAGGTATAGAGAAGAATTGCCTGTGTATGAAACAACTCATCTCCATTCAAATCGAGCAATTGCAAGTGGCTTGAGTTCGTAATTCAAAGATCAAGTAGTAGTATTTTCACTAGTAAGATATATATTAATTGGGTTGGGGTTTTTCTTTTAAGAGAAATGAAATTTTTCTCCAAAAATTATTATATTATCTCGTGAATTAATAATGTTTGTGTGAAGAGTTGTGTGAATATTTCAGTGTCTTCTTCATCGTTGGCGCTACGATCATTTGTAAAAATATGTGTGTTTATGTTAATCGAATTCCAGCCTCTTCCATCATCTCAATTCCTGTTTATTTTCCTATATTTTGAAGAAAAGGCTAACATAGGTCATATATTATATGACACCGTTTGTTACATTGATAAGAATGGTATGAGTCATAATTTTTAACTACTCATCTCTCACTTATCTCATCTCATCCATTGTATCAAACGACGGATACATGTCTAAAGTGGTATAGGTTTAATTAGAAGCAGAAGTTGGGTTGTAGGTATCAAAGTACGATGTTTAATCATTCATATTAATCAACCCACTCCTACTAATAAATAATCATAAATTATATTTAAATACCGTTGTTCTTTTGATTAGAGACCGCCTAACCTACCTATTTGCAGCCTTTATATTCCATAATTTTGGCCTCTTTAATCATAGTATAGGCCAATTGCATGATAAACTCATTCTTTGGTTCACATTAGTTACTTAGATTCCTTGGTTTTTCTCAGAACTTTGCATTTCATTTACCAAAAAAAATAAAAAATAAAAAAATTGCACATAGATTTATATGATTGAAATCTCAGGTCAAGTTATATATATATATGTGCGAGCGCACGCATGTGCATGTCCCGGGAGTAAAGATAGTAGTCCATCGCAACTATGCATTTCTCTTTTTAGTGTATAATTATCGACTGAAAAGCTCATGTTAAAAAACGAGCATATGCTTCATAGACTAATTAGTTACTAATTAATAGTTAAGTTAGGCATATTGGGGAGCTTAATCGCAACTATGCCTTTCTCTTTTGACTAATACTTGAGCTTGAATCTATCTCTAATCATTACCCAAATCTTATCACTAATTTTTAATTAGACGCACTAATGGGAATTGCGTCTATGCACTGTAAAAAGGGTAGTGATATAATATTTAAATTAGTTTATACATATAAATACTAGTGAGTATAATATTTTAAATTAATTATACATATAAATACTAATTCTTCTATTTATTATGCATAAGTATATACTTTTAAGCGAGCTGATTTTTTTCTATTTTAAGAAAGTGGATAAGTGTGTGAATAATTGTAATCTTTTTATGGCCGAAAAGGTTGACCTCATGTAATTGAAGCTTCAACAATAACAATTAAGCATTTAATCTCAATGAATTGTGGTAAGTTAAATGAACAAAAGAGATAATCAAATAGGATCGGACACGTGCATATTAGTCAGAATATCCTGTTTAATTCCCTTGAACTCCAAGTCTTTGCGTATAACTTTGAGTCATGTCGTTTTCGGTCGTCCTCTTGCTCTCGTGAAATGGCCTAAATTCATGGACTCCACTCGACGCACAAGTGCATTGTTAGGCATACATCGAACGTGATCAAACTAACGTAAGCGACTTTCTTGCATCTTCTCTTCTATACAAGCTACACATATTTCAGCTCGAATATCTTCGTTTCTTGTTTTATCTCTTCTAATCTTACCACACATCCAACGAAGTATACACATCTCTGTCACACTCATCTTTTTGATGTAATTCCTCTTGAGTGCCTAGCATTCCGTCACATACAACATTGCATGTCTAATTGTGGTTCTATAAAGCTTTTCTTTCAATTTCAGCGGGATATTACGATCGCATAGAACTTCGATGCTGTTTCTCTATTTCAACCAGCCCGCCTGAATCCTGTTTCCATCCTTTTGGATAACAAAGCCTATGTATCGAAACTTGGTGCTCATCGATACATCTTGATCATCAAATGCTACAACATCGGAGTCTCGAAAGGTACGACCACTAATTTACACTCCACATATTCCATTTTAGACATATTTAATCTAAAACCTTTGATTACAAATATCTCCATAACTCCAATTTGACATATACCCCTGCCCTGGTCTCGTCTATTATTTTTTATTTTTTGGAGGCGCCTCTTTATATTTTCAAATTTTGTTGTTAGAATAAGAAGTTACAAATTTGTGGGGAATCCGAGTGGTGGGATTGTTTCGCACCAACTATGCACAATTCACTGGCAAAAAGCTTAATCCGGCAAAGATAACAATCCAGTTCTGTGGCTATACATTTCAATTTTAGGTACTATTTGCTTTGAAATCATTTTCCACGATTCCGACATTGAGATCTCTCTGCCTTATTATGAGTTGAGAAAGAAATAGTTGATAGAACCCATGACCACTCCCAAATGGGATGGTAGGCGCCATGAGACTTTTAACTCGTTTATAAAATGTCTTCCTAAAAGTGGTCTTCCCTTGGACAACACTTCCATAAATCCTGTTGGGCTCATATATTTATAATGTAAATCGATGGGTCCGTCACCTTGTAATTTCCAGTGGTAGTTAAGTTATTTCTTCTTCGTCTTAAGAACGAGTTAGGCATAACATTTAACAAATTTGGGTCGCAAAACACCATATATGCATTATTGAGGGCTTCAGGTTGACCATGTACGCTCGGTATTAACAGCAAAAAAAGAATAGGTTTCATTTTGATGTATCCATTAACTGATACTCTCTTGTTCGTTTGCTCCATGATGCTACGCACATTGACGACTTCCATGCTAAATATCATCTTAACCAGGGGCAGAGCCATGGCTTCTTAATTCGGGGGCTAAACTAAATACTAATCATAATGAAAAAAATTCGATAAAACAAGTAAGAAGTCATATATCAAGTCTCAACTATGCTAATACAAATGCAGAAATACTAATCATCCTGAAACCCAAAAGTAGAAGTGAATGATAATGTTGCTCCATTAAATACAAAAATTGCTATTAATATTTCTTATCATGTTACAAATTTACAATAAATTTAAGTGAGAAGGCCAAGGAGTGTGTATTTTTTATCGGCAAATAAAATTTCATAAACAAAAAATTAAGTACAGAAGTACTCGATAGTTCACAAAGCAAAATCTAAGGGCAAAGCTAAATAGGAAAACAAAATAAATACAGTTTGAGCTTACAACTCACCAATGTAATTATTTTAAGCTACCAATTGGTTCAATGATCCAATCGTTTGTGGAGAAACAAAAGTCTCTTAGATTGTATGCTTTTAGCCTAATATGGAGTATGTTGGAAATTTGAATCAAATTAAATTGTGTGTCCATTCATGTTGGGGTGCATTGTTTCATGATTAGATGCTTCCAAATTAAATGGTGTGTCCATTCATGTTGGGGTGCAATGTTTCATGATTAGATGCTTCCAAATTAAATGGTGTGTCCATTCATGTTGGGGTGCAATGTTTCATGATTAGATGCTTCCAAATTAAATGGTGTGTCCATTCATGTTGGGGTGCAATTTTTCATGATGGATGCTTCCAAATTGTGTCTCTTGATGACACCACTTGGTATACTATATAAGAAACAACCTTTGAATTAATTAAAAATGGAATTTGAGTAATTCACATCATATTTGAAGATGGAATTTGAGTAATTCACATCACGTTTGAAGATGGAATTTTGGAAATTCACATCATATTTGAAGATCAAAATTTGAGTAATTTTGTGAGTCTTCATGATTGTTATGGTTGAGCGTTTTTAGACCTTTGTGGTTTAAAGGATTTGTGATTTGGAGTGCTCCTATCACAAATCATAGTCGTTGTATCTTGGGAGACAAATTGCCAAAGTAAACCGTTAGCACCGTAGCCGGGCAATATTGTCTTAAGGACAGAGATTCCAAATCTCGCCTCGACATTTATAATACAAAGCCATTTGTTGTTTTTGCTTGCTACTTTCCTAAGATACACACCAATGAATTTTATACAACAATCTTAAGACAATATTAGCAACAAATGGCTTCGTCGAGTGCAACAACGACTCCGGTTCATCATGGTGAAAGGCCTGAAAAGTTCAATGGGAACAATTTCAAGCGATGACAACAAAAGATGTTGTTTTATTTGACAACCTTGGGGTTGGCAAGGTTCCTCAATGAGGATGCTCCTACTATTATGGGGAGTGAAACCGACAACCAAAAGAGAGTTGCGGTTGATGCGTGGAATCAAAGCGATTTCCTGTGCAAGAATTATATTCTAACTGGACTGGACAACACATTATACAATGTGTATTGTCTAGTGAAGACGGCCAAGGAATTGTGGCAATCCTTGGAGAAAAAGTATAGATCCGAGGATGCCGGCATCAAGAAATTCATCGTTGGGCGATTCCTGGATTTCAAAATGGTTGATACAAAGCATGTGATAGCACAAGTGCAAGATTTGCAAGTAATCATGCACGAAATTCATGCGGAGGGAATGGTTCTAAGTGACTCATTCCAAGTGTCCGTCATGATTGAAAAGTTGCCTCCGTCATGGAAGGACTTCAAGAATTATCTCAAGCATAAACGAAAAAGAGATGAATCTTGAAGACCTTGTGGTTCGCTTGAGAATCGAAGAGGACAACAAAATTTCTGAATGGTTGCTCACAATGATGTTTGTGATGAAAAGATTGTGCAAACTAGAGATGTGATAAAAGTAATTTGTTACTTTATCGAGATTTGCACATGATATTGTTATGACTTTTTTGCTATGAAGCAAAAACGAGGCCAGTGATGTGTTTAAACACTTCAAGAATAAGATTGCAATAAAATTTAGCAAATGAGTTTTGCTATGGGAAATTGTGAGTAGATTATACTTGTGTTGTCTAAGAATTTGACGCTTAAGCTTGAATCTGCAAGACTATAAAATCTTGAATTCGAGTTTCTAAGCTTTGTACGCTTAAACACAAGTGATAAATCGAAGTCACAAATTTCGATTAGGCGTTGTAATATTGGTTCATTTTGAATTTCTAAGCTAGTACGCTTATAACATGAATTTACAAGTTTTAAAAAACTTGAATTCAAGTTTTCTAAGTTAGTGCGCTTAAATTGCAAAATGTGAACCGAGTTTGAGAATATTATCCAAGTTTCAACTTTTGTAAGCAAGTATGCTTAAATCCAAAATTTTCAAGAAATAAAAACTTGAATTTGGATTTGTAAGACTATAACGCTTAGAACTTGAAACACTAAAGTTTGAACGCCAATGCATTTCGTTACTACCCGAAGTTGTGGGGGTTGCAATTCTTGGATTCAATCACTTACCACACTTGTAATTGAAGGAAAAGAGAGTTTCTTACAATATTTGAAATGTGGGGGTACTTGGCTAAACTATAAATGAAGGCCAAAGTAAAGTCATAACAAAAACCAAATAAAAGACATGAAGAGTTTGACAAATCATGTTGTCAAATAGATTAACGAGTGTGACAAATATGTACACACCTAAAGCATATGTATGCTTGTGTATTGATGATATGCTCATTGGAGAAGCAATTTAGAAATCATCAAGTAACAAAGGAAAAATGTTGACGAAACATTTTGACATGTGTGCATCAAGAATAATGTTTGGAATGAAGTTTCCAAGACATTGAAGAATGAAATCTCAAGGATTAATTCGAGTTTCAAATTTTAAGCTTTGCTCTTAAAATTCAAGTTTACAAGAAATAGAATCTTGAACTTTGTAATTTTTAAGAATATATGCGCTTAAATATGAATTGTGAATTAAAATTGAGTATTTCTTTGGTCTCGAATAACGCGTTGAGAACGCTTAAAATTCGATGATGGAAATATCCTAAAAGGATAAAATGATGCAAAAGAGGTAATGTGATTACCAAAACTGAAGATATATTATTGTGGAAAATTCTCTATGGAAAACATATAAAGCTTCTTCGGCCGAGTTGCTTTATAAGTTGTTAGAGAAAAATCCTGTGCATGCAACTAAAATGTGTTGCGATAATGCTATATGACAAAATGATCTCTAGTGTCATAATCATGAGTGATTATGTGAAATCGCGGATCCGCATATAAATTGGTTAACCGAGAGATCATATGGAAGTTTATCGAGGGGATGGGGTTAAAACCCTATAATCAAAATCTCATAGTGGATACCCAACCTTGTTGACTGGAGATCCCAAGATCTAGGTTCAAAAGGGACAACTAAATTATGAGATTGTATAAACACCTTGGAGAATTAATCTCCGACCCATTCCTATGATAAGGGGTGTAGCCTGCAAAAAGGGTACGAGGATAGGCAAAAGGCCTTTAATGATTCCTAAGACATATAAGAATATGTTGGAGTATAGCGGGATACTCTTCTAGGAGATCACCTACGTAAGTGCGAAGTGTGGCCGCTTCAAAGATGAAAAGCACTTATGAAACCAAGCGTGTTCCATGGCCGAAACGGACACAACCGTAAGAAACCAATACGAAGGTTAGAATTATTATGGTGTGGGTTCAATTGTCTTGGTTTACACCAACGACTAAATAGTTCAAGACTATAAGTTCACTATTAAGTCAAGTAAATCCGATTGAATACTACTACGGAAGATTCAAAGCCACAAGCTATCTCTCCCGATGCCATAATAGTTCGTTAAAAGCGCTCAATTACATATATGCATTAATTTAATTCATGTGGGGGATTGTTGGAAATTTGAATCAAATTAAATTGTGTGTCCATTCATGTTGGGGTGCATTGTTTCATGATTAGATGCTTCCAAATTAAATGGTGTGTCCATTCATGTTGGGGTGCAATGTTTCATGATTAGATGCTTCCAAATTAAATGGTGTGTCCATTCATGTTGGGGTGCAATGTTTCATGATTAGATGCTTCCAAATTAAATGGTGTGTCCATTCATGTTGGGGTGCAATTTTTCATGATGGATGCTTCCAAATTGTGTCTCTTGATGACACCACTTGGTATACTATATAAGAAACAACCTTTGAATTAATTAAAAATGGAATTTGAGTAATTCACATCATATTTGAAGATGGAATTTGAGTAATTCACATCATATTTGAAGATGGAATTTGAGTAATTCACATCACGTTTGAAGATGGAATTTTGGAAATTCACATCATATTTGAAGATCAAAATTTGAGTAATTTTGTGAGTTTTCATGATTGTTATGGTTGAGCGTTTTTAGACCTTTGTGGTTTAAAGGATTTGTGATTTGGAGTGCTCCTATCACAAATCATAGTCGTTGTATCTTGGGAGACAAATTGCCAAAGTAAACCGTTAGCACCGTAGCGGGGCAATATTGTCTTAAGGACAGAGATTCCAAATCTCGCCTCGACACTTATAATACAAAGCCATTTGTTGTTTTTGCTTGCTACTTTCCTAAGATACACACCAATGAATTTTATACAACAGAGTACGTGTCTCCGGCCTTAGCTGGAGAAACGAAAGTCTCTTGTTTGTGCAGTGACTCAAAAAATGTTTACAAAATCTCCGTCATAACAAAATGTTTACAAAATCTCCGTCATAACAAGGTGTATTCCCAACAAAACTCTTCCGTTGCTCAACTCAGAAATATGTGTCTATAGTCTAAACGGCCCTTTGTGGACCGTTGATATGGCATCGAAATTCCTCCCCTTTTTATAGTCAGCAACACAATGTCGTTAAGTTGGTTGGTTCCTGCACTGAAGACGGCAGAAGATTAGTTGTTTACGAATACATCTGCAACGAATCTCTAGATTCTCATCTTAACGGTGCGATTTTCATGATTTTTAGTAGCTCTGTGTTAATGGATGATTCTGGTTTATGAAATTCACATATGTATGTGGTGTTTCCAGGACACCAACAAGATACACTTGCATGGAATGCACGTAAAAAGATAGCAGTTGGAGCTGCACGAGGATTACGATATCTTCATGAAGAATGAAGGGTTGGCTACATAGTGCATCGAGACATGCGACCAAATGACATTCTCATTACCCATGATTTTGAGCCCTTGGTAAAAATCTTTAACCTGTTATTTTAATTATCATTCCGACCAGACCTCTGCCATAGTGGTTATATGCTATTTCACAATTATATTACCCTTGGTGCATAATAGGATGCCCCAATACCAAAATTGCTGAGCCTTTCATAGATTTACCAACAGAATATATGTACTGTAAACTTTTCGAGAAATAGTAATGTCTACAACGTTATTCTAATCGAACCTGTTTTTGTTGTGATTAATTATTTGGTTTAATGAATAAAAGCCCAATAATTTGGTATAATTTTGTTAATGAGAATAAAATTAAGGTAGGTTAATTATGAATAGTCAATTAGGCTAAAGAAATCTCACATTGAGAAATTGAGACACTTATGGTTTGTTTATAATGAGATATAAATCAATAGAGTGTAGTTAAGTAAAAAAGATGGGTGCCCCTCGCGCGCCGTCCGTCCGTCCTCTCCGCTCGTCTCGTCGCGCCGTGCACGTCGCTGCCGCGAAGGCAGCCCTATCTTTTTACTATTCGGATTTCTGAAATGACTTTTCATATTCTGCTGAGTTAAATTTGAGACTTTTCACCTGCCTGTAGAATTGATTTCAGATTTAAGTGTGAGAATTAAATCCGAATTAATCTGATGTTAAGTATTGAGACTTTTCATCAACCCCACTAAACATTACATTAATTATATGTGACATTTGGAGAAGTCTGCTGCTCAGCTATATAAGCTGCACCAGCTCTATGCTTTCTTCATTCCAAAAATCTGCATACGTAATACATATAGCATTCTGCTTTGAGAGTACTGCACACTGCTAGTGTTCGAGGTAGTCTGCTCGGAGTTTTGCTTCAATCCGAACAGAGATGATTGGGTGTTATACTTTGGAACTCACTTGTCCAGGAGGCCAGAAGCTAAGGCGGACAAATTTGAGTTTACGGACACATGACTTGCTGTGGCATAGTCCAGAATTGTTTCCAAATTCTTGTTGATTAAGTATTCAGTTTATAATTACTGCTGTAAGTCAAATATTTGATTGATTGTTTGTTTACAGTTCTCTTCTTATTACAATTGTTTAAACTGATTCAATCTTTCAATTTAAAGAAACAGTACCAAGAATCGTAAACTCAAATTCCTTGTATTTTTGTTTAATTTTGGAGTTGAATCAGTTTCGAAAAAAAAAAATTAATAATAATTCTCGAATTTTCAAACAATCACTGTTTGAGCACTATCAAATGTTTTATTATGTTGTTTTTCAAACTAGTTTGATATTATTTATCTTGTGTTGTTTGTATTCTGTTTTAGCTAATGGCTGACCAGATTCAAAACCGAATTGCTGAGAATACTGAGATTTCAGTGGTGAAAACTAGCGGCGCTGAGGTCGTGATGCCAGTTCTGAGAAACCCAATGTCGTTCTCTCAATTTGAGAAACAGGAAAAGTTCAAAGGTTCCAACTTTAAGCGTTGACAGCAGAAGATGATGTTCTTCTTGACCACCTTGAACTTGACCAGGTTTCTCAAAGAGGAGAAACCAGTGGATGACAAAGAGGATCCTCAATCTGTTGTAATAGTCGAATCGTGGCTGAGTGCCGACTACCTCTGTCATAACTATGTACTGAATTCTCTTGATGATGCACTTTTTAATGTGTATTCTTACAAAGAAACTGCGAATGATCTTTGGGAATCGTTAGAAATGAAATACAAAGTTGACGACGCAGGCGCAAAGAAATTAAGCCGGTCGATTCCATGACTATCGAATGGTAGATGGCAAGAGCGTTGTTGAGCAATGCAAAGAGCTGCAGATGATATATCATGAACTTGCTGCCAAATGTATGAGGCTAAATGATGCCCTCCAAGTGACGATGATGATTGAAAAACTACCGCCATCTTGGAAGGACTTCAAGAACTACCTGAAGCACAAACGAAAGATGATGAGTCTTGAGGATCTTATCAGGAGGCTGCGCATCGAGCAAGACAACCGAAAAGTTGACAAGAAATCAATCGGTATGATTTCCAAGGCCAACGTGGTTGAAGTTGGGGACAGTTCCCGCGGGAATAAACGCAAACACACTTTTGATTCCAATGGAGATACTCAGAACATGAGGTTCACCGGTGACTGTTACGTGTGCGGTAAACCTAACCATAAGGCCAATGACTGCACTCAACGCCAAATCAATGAGGGTAAAAGGAAGGCAGCCCCAAACAGAGGCAAAGACAAGAGGCCTGCTCATGCCAACATTGCTGAGGACAACCTGAGCTCAGACATGGATGACATGCATCTGACTGCAGTGGTGTCGGAGGTGAACCTTGTTGGTGGGAACTCCAAATAATGGTGGGTGGACACTGGGGCTACTCGCCACATATGCGCCAACAAATGAATGTTTAAGACCTATCAACTAGTCAATGACGAGCACTGCTACATGGGAAATTCAGCACTCTCAAAAGTTGAAGGCAAAGTGACGGTTGTGCTAAAGATGACTTCCGGCAAAGAGTTGACTCTTATCGAGGTGCTCCACGTGCCAGAGATCCGATCATCTCCGGAGTAGTGCTGAACAAGAAAGGCTTTTGGCTCGTGTTTGAATCCGACAAAGTCATTATGTCCAAGGGTGGTATGTTTGTGGGCAAATGCTACTTGGCCAATAACCTCTTCAAGATGAGTGTAATGGCTTTAGCTCCTAAGGCTAAGTCTAGTGTAGAGGTTGAGGTTGATGTCAATTGTTGGAACCGAAGATGGGGGGTGAATAAGGTTCATTGGCTACTTTAGCATTTTAAAATGAGTTTGCAAAATAGTCGAGTTTTGCGCTGCGGAAGACTTTAAGTCAATCGAAAAATAAACAAAATGAAGTAATAAATAAATGCGTAAATTAAATAAAGCGATAAATGACAAGAGAATTTGTTATAGAAGTTCGGCGATAAATCACCTACGTCTCCTCTTCCCGGTTAGAAAACGCTTAACCGAGGTTCCACTAGAACAATCTTGATCTTGGCCTTAAGGGCTCCAAGTTAGCCACAACACAACTCTTCTCGAGTAAAATAGCTCTTCACGAGCACCACACTCTTCACGAGTCTTCTTGGCCTTAAGGGCTCCAAGGATAGCCACACACTTTCAACTTACGTCGTTGTTGGAGGACCTTACAATAAATCAATTACCCCTTCACGGTGTAACAACACGAAGAACACAAGAACTCTCACAAGAAATGAATCACAAACTCCAATACAACACAAATGTATGAAGTTTACAATGCTAGATAGATTTTGATTGAACACAACTTTCTTGTAGTTTATAGACTTGTTTCTTGTCTTCAAAATGCTCCAAAACATCCATATTTATAGTGTAGGAGGCCCCCAAGGCTCCTACTAGCCGTTGCTACACTTAAGGCTTGAATCACTCCTGCATCGCCTCGGGCGATCACCATCGCCGCGCTCCAACGGTCGCCAATTTACATAGATCGCCTCAGCGATGTACCGATCGCCTCAGGCGATCTAACCAAAAATCAATGGCGTAGCTTCGGTTGCTCAGAAATGTTCATCGCATCAAACGATGTACCCATCGCCTCAGGCGTTCCAGACATCGCCTCAGGCGATCAAGCCATCACCTCAGGCGAACTCGCCCTACGCGCGGGCATCGGCGTCGCTTCAGTCGATGTGCGTGGCGAAGTCTCGAAAGGCAGCCATCGCCTGGGGCGATCTGCCTAATCCTCCACACTTGATTTTCTTCATACAATCCATTTCAATCATCTAAACCTGTACACTAAGTGGACACATTAGTATAACAAACACAAGTTTTGTTGATCATCAAAACTCATAAATAATTCGGAGATAAATTAATCATTAAACTCAACAATGCGTTTAAGGCTCAACATTAATGCAGCAAATGAGGCTAGCACAAGCAAAAATAATGTAATGACTGTTGCCAATGTGGCTAATAAAACTTTAAAGTTTGATTATTCTTTTGAGTCTTTACATTTGTGGCATGGTAGATTAGGACATGTGAATTATAAGTCCTTATAAAGGCTAATGTCTCTTAATCTATTACCTAAATTTAACATCAATCATAAACACAAGTGTGAGACTTGTGTAGATGCCAAATTAACCAATCTTCATTCCACTCAATTGAGCGAAGCACCGAACCGTTAAACTTGATCCATACGGATGTATGCGATCTAAAGTGTTGAGCCTTAAACACATGGTTGTGTTTGATGCGTTAAATTATCCCCGGCTTATCTTTGAGTTTTGATGATCAACAAAACTTGTGTTTGTTATACTAATGTGTGTACTTAGTGTGCAGATTAAGTGATTTAAAGTGGTTTGAATTGAAGAAAATCAAGTGTGCACAATCTGGCGTGGATCGCCCCAGGCGATGGTGACCATCGCCCCAGGCGATGGCAGCCATGGGGGCTTCGCCACGGCCATCGACTGAAGCGATGGTCAGGACCGCGCGCAGGGGAAGAACGCCTGAGGCGATGGGCTGATCGCCCGAGACGATGCAATGAACGCCTGAGGCGATGTGGTGTTCGCCTGAAGCGATGCAAGATTTTAGGCTACTGAGGCTACGGCATTGGATTTTGGTTTGGATCGCCTGAGGCGATCGGGACATCGCCTGAGGCGATGCGTGATTTATGTTGATCGTTGGGGCGCGACGATGGTGATCGCCTGAGGCGATGGCTGAGGCGATCGACTAGTGATTTTAATCTTTTGTGTAGCAACGGTTAGTAGGAGCCTAGGGGACCTCCTACACTATAAATATTGATGCTTTGGAGCATTTTGAAGCTAAGAAACAAGCCTACAAACTTCATCAAAGCTTTGCATAATTCAAATTTATTATAGCATTGCAAACTCCATACATTGTTGTTGTATTGGAGCTTGTAATTGTTTTCTTTTGACAGAGTCTTGTTGTCTTCGTGTGAGTACACCGTGAAGGTGTTTGTTGGTTTATTGTAAAGGTCCTCCAACACCAAAGCAAGTTGGAAAATTGTAAAGTCGCCAACAAGTAAAGTTGGTGCATGTGTTGTGGCTATCCTTGGAGCCCTTAAGGATAAGAAGACTCGTGAAGAGTGTTGGTAGCTCGGGAAGAGCTTTGTGTACAAGGGAAGAGTATTGTGCTCGGGAAGAGCTTTGTGTACTCGGGAAGAGTAGTGTGCTCGGGAAGAGCTTTGTAAACTCGGGAAGAGTTGGGTTGTGGCTAACTTGGAGCCCTCAAGGCCAAGATCTTTTATTCTAGTGGAACCTCGGTTGGAGGTTATCTAACCGGGAAGTAGGAAATGTAGGCGATTCATCGCCGAACTTCTATAACAAATCATTGTCTCTTTTATTGCTTTAATTCCTTTACACATTTATTTATTTTGTTCTTTTTATTTATCGATTGACTCAAGGCTTCCGCAAGCGCAAAACTCTTTTATTTTGCAAACTCATTTTAAAAAGCTAAAGTAGCCAAGGAATCTCATTCACCCCCCTCTTCGATTCCAACATAAAGTATGTACAATCTAGAGGCGGTAAAAATTATTTCATAACATGTATCGATGATTGTACAAGATATTGCCATGTCTACTTAATGAGAAGTAAATACGAAGCAATTGATATGTTCATTCACTATAAGAATGAAGTTGAGAATCAACTTGATAAAAAGATTAAAATTCTTCGAAGTGATCGAGGTGGTGAAAATGAGTCACCATTTGCACAAAAATGTGCTGAAAGGGGCATTATTAATCAAACCATTGCGCCTTATTCTCCCGAGCAAAATTGTATTGCTGAAAGGAAGAATAGAACGCTTAAGAAAATGATGAATGCAATGCTTATAAGTTTCAACTTACCTCGGAATTTGTGGGTAGAAGCTCTGCTTTCCGCCAACTATGTGATAAACAAAGTACCACATAACAAGTTGGATAATACGCCTTATGAATTGTGGAAAGGTCGCGCACCTAGCTACAAGTTTTTAAGGGTTTGGGGCTGTCTAGCAAATGTACAAATTCCTCATCCTAAACGATTACGATAGGACCTAAGACAGTGGATTGTGTATTATCGGATATGCGCAAGATAGTAGTGCCTATCGTTTTCTAGTACACAAGTCAGATAATGCATAAATGCATGTAAATACTATCATTGAGTCTATGGATTCTTTGAGGAGATCTATGCACACAAAACTCAGACATTGATTGAAACCAATGTTGAGAGATATGTGGGAGATAGAGATTCTCAAGAGAATATAGAATCACCTAGACGAAACAAAAGAGCTAGAAAAGAGAAGTCTTTTGGCTCGAATTTCCTAACACACATGTTGGAAAAGGACCCGACTACTTTCAAGGAAGCAATGTCTTCACAAGACTCCGATCTTTGGAAAGAAGCGGTGAACAGTGAGATAGAATCTATCTTACATAATCATACTTGGGAACTAGTGGATCTTCATGCAGGTTGTAAACAACTAGGCCATAAGTGGATCTTCAAGAGGAATATGAAAGCTGATGGTACGGTAGATAAGTACAAGGCTAGACTTGTAGTCAAAGGCTACAGACAAACTAAAGGTGTTGATTATTTCGACACATATGCTCATGTATCCAGGAAAACGTCGATAAGGTTAATAATTGCATTTGCTGCATTATATAATCTAGAGATCCATCAAATGGATGTAAAAATGGCTTTTTTTCTAAATGGAGAGTTAGAAGATGAGGTTTACATGGACCAACCTGAAGGGTTTGTAGTTCCAGGTAACGAAATGAAGGTGTGTAGACTTGTGAAATCCTTGTATGGATTAAAACAAGCACCTAAACAATGGCACGAAAAATTTGATAGCGTCATGCTTTCAAATGGGTATGCGATAGATGTGTCTACGTAAAAGGAGACAATACAAACAAATATGTGATATTATGTCTCTAAGTAGATGACATGATAATTGTTGGTAATAATAATAACATCAAAATTACCAAGGAAATGTTGTCACAAAATTTTGAGATGAAAGACCTAGGTCTTGCCGATGTGATTCTTGTGATGAAGATCACCAAACATGAAGATGTATATTCTCTTTTCTAGAGTCATTATGTCGAGAAAATACTTGACAAGTTTGACAAGGGAAATAATATCATCGCGAGAACACCTATGGAGGTGGTGTCAAATCTTTGCAAGAATCGGGGAGAATGTGTGCAACAACTTGAGTACTCTAGGGTCATAGGTAGTCTCATGTACCTCATGGACTGCACTAGACCTAATATAGCTAACTCAGTCAACAGATTGAGCAGATATACGAGTAATCCCAGTTATGAGCATTGGAATGCAGTAGTTCGAGTTCTTAGATATCTAAGATAGACTGCTAACTACGGACTACATTATACTAGATATCCAGCAGTAATTGAAGGGTACTCATATGCGAATTGGATTTCGGACTCCAAGAATATATGTGTGGGTATATTTTTATAATTGGAGGTGCAGCTGTCTCATGAAAATCATGCAAACAGACGTGCATTGCTAGATCAACTATGGAATCTGAGTTCATAGCTTTAGATCTTGCAGCAGAAGAAGCTGGTTGGCTTCAGAGTTTCTTGGAGGACATTCCAATGTGGTCAAAACCTGCGCCACCCATTAGCGTGCACTGTAATAGTCAGTCAGCTATGAGAAGAGCACAAAACAATGTGTATAATGGGAAATCTAGAAGCATACGTCGGAGACATAAATCCGTGAGAAATCTACTGAAAACTGGTGTTATTTCTTTAGATTATGTGAAGTCTAAAGAAAACATTGCGGACTAATTTACGAAAGGTCTAACGAGAGACCGAGTAGAGTTTTCATCGAGGGGAATGGGGCTGAAGCCCATGAAATTGATTTCCAACCATGATGGCAACCCAACCTGAAATGTAAAGTCTAATTTGCAGGTTCAAATTGTGGGGGGGGGGGGGGATCGAACAAATCACTCGGAAAATTGAGTTCCTTACCTATTCCTGTGATGACAGAGTGATAAACCTGTATTTTGGAAGGCTGAGCTAATGCTCTTAATGATTCTTCTATCTCGAGATATTAAAGTGGGGTACGAGAGGATACTCTTTAGGAGAAATCGCCTATATCGAATGTGAAGGGGCCGCTTCTATGAGATGGTCTGAGGGCTAAATCTCTAGAGCATTCAATGAAACATCCATGGCAGTCCAGGACCAAAATGGACAACAACGAAAGAACCAATAATAGTGCGGAGATGAAGTTGTGTGAGTATTGTTGTCTTGTTATAAATAAAACGTCAAACAGTTCAAGGAATCACGTCCACTGGTTGACAAGTATATCCGATGATATTTTACTAAGGAGGGTTCAAGGTTAACCACCAACTATCCTGATGCAGTGAATTCTCAAAGTACTCTCAAATCTTCATCTAGGTGCACTGTGTAAATTTTTTCGTCATATTGCATTCTTCTGGGGGATTGTTGTGATTAATTATTGGGTTTAATGAACACAAGCCCAATAATTTGGTATAATTTTGTTAATGAGAATAAAATTAAGTTAAGTTAATTATGAATAGTCAATTAGGCTAAAGAAATCTCACATTGAGAAATTGAGACACTTATAGTTTGTTTATAATGAGATACAAATAAATAGAGTGTAGTTAAGTAAAAAGATGGCTGCCCTCGTGCGCCGTCCGTCCGTCCGCACGGCTCGGCTTGTCTTGTCTCGACTCGCCGCGCCGCGTCGCGTCGCGCATGTCGCTACCGCGAAGGCAACCTATCTTTTTACTACTCAGATTTCTGAAATGACTTTCATATATCTGACTTTTCATATTCTGCTGAGTTAAGTTTGAGACATTTCACCTACCTGCAGAATTGATTTCAGATTTAAGTGTGATACTTAAACCCGAATTAATCTGATGTTAAGTATTGAGACTTTTCATCAACCCCACTAAACATTACATTTAATTATCTGTGACCTTTGGAGAAGTCTGCTGCTCAGCTATATAAGCTGCACCAGCTCTATGCTTTCTTCATTCCGAAAATTTGCATACATACATATAACATTCTGCTTTGAGAGTATTGCACACTGCTAGTGTTCGAGGTAGTCTGCTTGGAGTTTTGCTTCAATCCGAACAGAGGTGATTGGATGTTGTACCTTGGAACTCACTTGTCCAGGAGGCTAGAAGCTAATGCAGGCAAATTTGGGTTTACGGACACACGACTTACTGTGGCCTCGTCCAGAATTGTTTCCAAATTCTTGTTGATTAAGTATTCAGTTTATAATTACTGCTGTAAGTCAAATATTTTGTAGATTGATTGTTTGTTTACAGTATACTTTATCTTCTTATTACAATTGTTTAAACTGATTCAATCTTTCAATTTAAAGAAACTGTACCAACAATCGTAAACTCAAATTCTTTGTGTTTTGTTTAATTTTGGAGTTGAATCGAGTTTCGAAATAATAATAAATAAATAAAAAATTCTCGAATTTTCAAACAATCACTGTTTGAGCACTATCAAATGTTTTATTCTGTTGTTTTTCAAACTAGCTTGATATTATTTGTCTTGTGTTGTTTGTATTCTGTTTTAGCTAATGGCTGACCAGATTCAAAATCGAATTTGCTGAGAATATTGAGATTCCAGTGGTGAAAGCTAGCGGCGCTGAGGTCGTTATGCCAGTTCTGAGAAACCCAATGCCGTTCTCTCAATATGAGAAACCGAAAAAGTTCAAAGTTTCCAACTTTAAGCATTGACAGCAGAAGATGATGTTCTTCTTGACCACCTTGAACTTGACCGGGTTTCTCAAAGAGAAGAAACCAGTGGAGGACAAAGAGGATCCTCAATCTGCTGTAATAGTCGAATCGTGGCTGAGTGCCGACTACCTCTGTCATAACTATGTACTGAATTCTCTTGACGATGCACTTTTTTAATGTGTATTCCCCCAAAAGAAACTGCGGATGATCTTTGGGAATCATTAGAAATGAAATATAAAGTTGACGACTCAGGCGCAAAGAATTGTTTCCAAATTCTTGTTGATTAAGTATTCAGTTTATAACTACTGTTGTAAGTCTAATGTTCTGTAGTTTGATTGTTTGTATACAATATAATTTCTCTTCATATTACAATTGTTTAAACTGATTCAATCTTTCAATTTAAAGAAACAGTACAAACAGTTTCAGTATCCCAGCTTAGTATCCACTTTCTTATTGTCTTCTTGCATCTCCATTAATACACTAATTCGATGTTTATCACGTCTTATAATGAGAATCACGGACATCCTTTCTACGTATAAAAAAATAGCGAACAATTCGCCCAAGTGTAACAGAATATGAAGTTCAATAAACCATTATATTTATCCGGTACTTGGCACCTGAGTATGCTCAAAGTGGCCAGATAACAGAAAAGCCCGATGATTACTCAATTGGTGTGGTACTGAGGGAACTTGTTACCGAAAATCAAGATGTGGATAATTTGTATGTATCATCTCGTGAAACATTATATCTTGTTGTTAGAGTTGTGTTAAACTACAAAATTTCCAAAAATTCAAACTAACTTTGTTTCTAAAATTTACATGGGCCGGGCTGAGCCACTCTAGCCTTTAGCTCTTTCCCTACTTGAAGGTGATATGATGGATTCAAATTTTCAAAAATCTGCACTAAGAATTGATGTGGGGCAGCAGGATAGGCGGGATGTTATCACATCAGTGTCTACTACATGAACAAAAAACTAACTTAGACAACGGAAATTTTGATGCTACCTAGGAATAAAGTCCTGTGAATAAATCCATCATTAATGTGAAATATTGCACATCAATGATGATGATGCCCTTAGGGACAATCCCAATATCAAACTAGCCATAGACAATGAAGCATCATATCGTTACTTATACTTTCTCTCGTCGCAGGAACGAGTTTAACAGAGGGATACCAAGTCAAGATTTCGTGTGAAGATGATCTGAATATGAAAAGTTGTGGACCGAGGCAGGGGGTGCAGCCCACTGCCTGCCCTTATTAAAAAGTTTTAAAAATATTATTTTACCCATATTTTTTAATAAAAAAAATTCACCCCTGTATTTTTTTTCCCTTGGCTCCGCTTCTGGTTTGTGCTAAGATCAACATTTATCAGCTCTCCATTTTTGTTCGAGTCCATCAAGATTTTGGTTTTTATATAGAATTAGAACTATTAAAATGGATTGGCCCAACCCAACCGACTAAGTAAGTGGGTTGGGCCAAGGTCTTTAGGCCTGTTTGGGTTGGTAGATTGGGCGTCAACCCAAGACTAGCCCTTTTGACACTCTATATAGAACTTGTGGTCTTATGTTGTGTAATAATCCCATGAGAAAAGAACTTGGTATTTTAAGTGTAGGAATACATATTTTGTATTGAATTTAAGCAGCATTAGTATCTAAGGAACATTTGTGTCCCCCCACTGAATTGATTTTGCTTTGTAATAATACTTGCCGATATGTAGTTTTAAACAAAAGTTCGAAATGCAAGGGAGAGATTGATTAGATAGATCTAAATAGAGTAATGGACAGTTTTTGTGGAATGGGTAGGCACCGACAGCATGCTCCGGTCTTGAAAAGGGACGGAGTCAAGCAAAAGTTGATGTTTAATGAAAAAAAAACCCAATTCCACTATGTAAATTGTTATTTAAATTTTGCATCTAGGTGTAAAATTGACCTATCTTTAATTCGAAAATGATCCAGAAACAGCCTATCCCAACCTAATTTTTTCTCCTTTTGAGTACACTTCCTTGAATTCAAAATTAAGCCAACATCTTTATCAGAAGAACTCCTTTAGGTTCATAATGAATGTCCGCCGGATGCCATTAATAACAAGCACTGCTATACTATATATTTATTTATATATGAATAATTGAGAGAACTTACTTCAGTCAGTTACCCAGAAGGCCAGAACGTAACGAAGATATCAATATAATTTAGCTTTTCAACTTCATTATTTCCACAAAATATCCCAAATTCAACAACCACGACAATCATTTGAACAAACAACGAAAATATTCAAATCAAGAGGAGGATGAAGCATCATCGCCACCCGTAGATCTCAATAAGCCTCCCGCCTCCTCGTCGAAGTACAAATCTTCTGTCTTCCTCACTAAGGCGTGGATCAAAACCACCACCACTGCAATCAGTAACGCCACCAGGATATTGACGGTGGCGTGCGTCAGAAACAGAACAATTAGCGTGACGACGGAGAGAACGATCAGCACCAGCTTATCGGAGATGGTGCGGCCGAAGATCGCCAGAGGCTTATCTCGGAGGAAGTAGAGTAACAGCCACACCGCCAGCATGACGATGAAGACGATGAGAGAGATCGGGTGCCAGAGGAGGCTGAGGAAGACGATGATCAGAACTATGATGGCGTAGTTCACGCGGAAGTAGCCGGCGTTTGTTTTGACGCGCGAGATGGCGTCTCGGAAGGATTTGGGGAAGTTTAAGCAGCGGAACGAGAACATTTCACGCCAGGGGCGTCGCGTGCCTAGTCCAGCTTTGATGCGTTCCTTCGCCCGTGAGATGTGGCCGGACTGGGGGGATGAGGTCTCGATTGTGCCGTAATTCGTCATTTCAAGATGTTTGACTGGCGGCCTTGGGTGGTGGCGCTGCAGATGAGTAGTGGAGGTTTAGGATCAAATCAATTACTCTTTATGCTGTAATAAATAATTATTCATTGGTCCCACCCCTATCTGCTGGCAAAATTATGGAAATATTTAAACAATATATTTTTTATTGAGCAATTCAATAAAAATTTAGATTAATAAGAGTAAGAATCATTTGTGCTATTTGTTTATAAACAAATTTAACATTAATGGTGAAAAATGATTAATATGTTAATTTATATATTTTTATTTAGAAAATATTATATTTTAATAATAAATTGATACATTAATTGGTCCCAAATCGAGTCTATATAGTAATATTTACAGGACAAATTAGATAAAAGAAGGGGCAAGAAGATTCAACTAACCCAGTTTGGCGTTTCCTCCATGGAGGGCCCTGTAATAATAAACCACGTGGCCTATTGTCCAATCAATTGGGGTTGGTATTATTATTGTAAATGTTATAAAACTATACGTGGCCTCGACCTTTGAACAATGACTAGCTGTCTCCTCTCTTTACATGACATGTGCTGGCAACATTTTTTTTGTGAATAATTACACAAACCTGTGTGCTCATACAGTTAATAACGAAACTGTCCGGTGAAAGATTGAGCGATGTCACACTCAATGTGAAAAACTCTCTTTTTATATGGGGTAGGGGGTTTGTCTTGGGTGCACCCGATGTTTGGTGTACCCAAGACACATACATGTGTATCTATACATATAGATACACATGTATGTGTCTTGGGTACACTAAACACCGGGTGCACCCAAGACAAACCCGGGGTAGGGAATGCAACTCTTAGGGCTCGAACTCAAGTAGTTCATTTTTGGGCAATAATGACAGTCATCTGGCACATACCGGTTTTGTAAAAAATCTCTCATTACAATACATATTTTTGTTCAAATAAAATCCAACTTCTTCCTCCTTAATCACCCACCCATGAGTTGTATAATGAATATATAATATATGGATACTCTTAAAAATTAGTCTAAACAACATGCTAAATTATCATACACCGTCTCGAAAGATGCATATTCGTATTAATTAAATAATATATTACTGATGATGTTAGGTATACAAATTCTAAGGGGAAGGCCAAATGGTTAATGATCATGCCCTTCGCCTGTCAAATGGACGGTCCATAATAAGTTTTGACTAGTTTAAAGCGTACGACGCAACAAGTCTACATTAATTCAAGGAACATGAAGAATCAATCCGTAGCCCATATTTCCATATATTTTTCGGGTTATCCCAATCCCCAACCTTCCCATGTTCCACAATATCATATCATATGTAAATATAAGGGAATATTATTTACACGTCAAACACACACACACACACACATATATATATATATATATATATATATATATATATATATATATATATAAACACACACATATATATATATATATATAAACACACACATATATATATATACATGGGATCAGTTTTTGTTAAATAAACTTCACATACTCTTTTCCTTGATGATACTTTATACTCTCTATTGAATATATAATAAATATATTTAAAAAATCAAATGTTAAGTTTGATAATATTCATGTTTGACTACGGACGAAATCATGATTTTGGAGTTGGGTTGGCTAAAATAAATATAATATTAAAAAATATTAATAAAAAATTAATACACTAAGATACATAATAAATATAAAATGCCATTATAGATAATATTTCAATCAAATTCAAAAATGAATAAGATAAAAAGAAATAACAAATAGATAAGATGGTACAAAGACAAACAAACAATTTTGGTAATGCTATATTTTATTCTACGAGATTTTTAGTCAAATTCATCAGTTATGGATTTATAATCTACTAAATTAATAAACTTTTATTTAATATTATAATAGATAATCTTCAACAATTTTTATTAATTAAATTAATTAAATACATCATTCAAAATCTAGTAAAATTAACTAACTTTATTTTATTACCAGTGATAGATTACATAATTTTTATTAATAAAATCAATTAAATACATACAATGAGCTAGTACAATTAAATCTAATTTCATGTCTAAGCTTAAAAATGAATAAGTTTATCTATAAATATTAATTACCACTAAAAATACCATCAAAATTGAACACAATATCTTTCAGATTTTAATTTTTACTAAACTGAGAAAATCCAAAAAAAAAATTTCTATCTAAGAATTCATATACTCAAAATTAATTAAAATTAAATACAGAAATTAAAATATGATTAAAAGATTTTTATTAAAAATCATCCAAAAAAATGAAGTCGTTTTTGCCTTTTTCATATTGTATTTTCAGAAACACACACTAAAACCACATTGCCTTCCCCACCTCTCCCCTTTCTACCATTAAAACCCACCACAATAGTCAGTACCCTAGCATTTCATTATGTTGAATATTTATATTTTTTGCTCACAACCAGAAAATGTTGTGTCTAAGAGAGGAAACAAAACATAGTATAGTAGGGGTTCATGGGTGAAGCCCAGGCTAGCCCACCCATGGTTTCGTCCTTGTGTTTGACAATACAGCTGATCTTATTCGCTCTTATCTTCTTTCAGACTTAAGTCTTAGCTCATAGAGCAAGACAACTTGGTTTAGTGGTATAGACATCTCCTATTTGCGAAGATGCATGAATTCTAACTCATGTAAAATAATTTTTTCATCTCAATTATATTTGTAATAGTTGATTAAAGAAGAAAAAAAGAAAGTATTTGCATTAGTTAGGGGTTGCTTTAAGCAATAGAGGACATGCTCACCAGCTTACATTATTGATCCACTAAATAGTGTTGTTCTTGGCCATATTATTGGAAGCATATGATAACGCATTTGCACTACTAATTTGAAGTATAGAAAATTGGAAATGTTATTTGTCATAGTAATTATTGTTGTTGTCAGAGCAATTTTTCACAAACAATATTATAACACATAGAAAATATATATGTTGCATCATTATTTGTCGAGAGACAAAAATCTGATAAAGGATCTTTATTTTATATATATGATTGATAGGATTGGTGGGCTTCGATTTATTTATATTTGGTCACATTTTTTCTTTATGTTATATCAATTGATGTTTAACTTAGATATACATGTTTATAAATCGTATAACCTGCATTTTAATATACCTATGGAGGAAGTGAGTTGAGACGATCCTAGAACTACTTGAGTCTGAGTTATAATTATTCATTTTTAAGTAACTTATTATTGCATGTGTCCTAAATTCTTAACAACTACCGAATCTAATTATATAAGATGTAAAGGCATTTTTTAGGTCAAATTCGAGCAACTATTGCACATGTGAGTCGACTTCAAGTAAACAATTTGGTTGCTACCTCTATAGGCAATTTCTTTAAAGGGATATCAACCATTGAATATGAATATTCTCATCATGTTAGATGGAAATACTCCCATCCAATGATTTCATGTACCATTAGGTTGTGTTTGGTTGCTGTGATATGATAAGTGATGGATAAATTACAAAGTGGATAATGGGTTGATAAGTATATTAATGCAAATGACTACTCCAGCGATAATGGTGGTCACACCGGACCTCATCTGCCCAGGAGCAAACAGAAGCTAGATCACCTTCAGCACGCTCTGGAAGAAAGGATTGGGGCAGTTTGAAATTCCTACTCCTACAATCTGAAAGTATTTACCAACATAACTAGCTCATTAAGAACTATATGCTGATCCTGAACCATGTGCAGACCCGAATGATTAGTCGAATGGGGGCCAATTTGACTGACAAATTTTCTATTATTTTCCAAGAAAAAGATGAAAATTTTAATTCTGTAGACAAAAGACTACCGAACCAACCATCCTTACTGGGTTATTCACTGTATTACATTGTAGAGATGTAACTACCGAAATTTGTACACTGACAGAAACAAAGGAAACAAAACTTCCCATTTTGGTTTTTTTTAAAATAATTCAAAAAAAAAAAAATATTTTCAAAAATACATCGAAAATAAAAATGTTGCAAATATACCCTAAACCGCCCTTGAAAAGGGCGGCTGCTAATACATTGAGGGGCCGCTTCTACGAGAAGCGGCCCCTCCTCTTATTTTTTTTTAATTATATAAATATATTATTAATATAATATATTATTATTATTATTATATATATTATATACGTATATATATTAATATATATGTTTATTATTATTATATATAATATATACGTGCATATATATATATATATAAATATTATTATTATTATTATTATTATTATTAGGGCAATTCTTAAATCTGTAAAGGCAATCTAAAATTGATCATCAGTCTTTGTGTAAGAAAATTTTTGATGTCATTCGACATATTATCAATTACATTAGTTCTAACTCCTTATTCACCTAAAATTACTAAAATACCCTCGCTTTCTCACACGTAAAGTTTGTATGAAACATATATAATTTTGGTATTCAATATACATAAAATTAATATGAAACATATACAACTTCAGTGCTAAGTATACATAAAATTGGTATGAAACCTATAATAACTCCCCATCACTTAAAAATACTAAAGTACCATTGCTTTCTCATAGGAAAAGTTGATCATAAATTGTTATGAAACCTATAATAATTTTGGTACTAAGTATATATAAAATTGATAAGAAACTTACAGTAAGAAAAAATTGGTAGCGACCGCCAAACTTGGCTGCTGCTAAATGATTTAAGGGCCGCTACATAATATTTTTGAGAAGCGGCTGCTAATATAATATAATATATTAATAATATTATATACGTATATATATTATTATATATAATATATTAATATTATATATAATATTATTAATATTATATATAATATATAATATATTATTAATATTATATATATTATATATAAAATAAAAAAATAATATTGAGGAGCCGCTTCATGGTGAAGCGGCTCCTCAATATTTATATATATATATATATATATATATATATATATTATTAACATAATATTATATATATATATATACGTATATAATATATATAATAATAATATATTGTATTTATTATTATTATATATATATGTACATATATATTATGATTATTATTATTAGGGTAAATTCTTAAATCCTTAAAGGCAATTTAAAATTGATCATCAGTATTTGTGTAAGAGAATTTTTGATGTCAGTTCACATGTCATAAATTACATTAGTTCTAACTCCATATTCACCTAAAATTACATTGATGTCAATGGTACTTTAGTATTTTTAGGTGAATATGGAGTTAGAACTAATGTAATTTATGACATGTGAACTGACATCAAAAATTCTCTTACACAGATACTGATGATCAATTTTAAATTGCCTTTAAGGATTTAAGAATTTACCCTAATAATAATAATCATAATATATATGTACATATATATATAATAATAATAAATATAATATATTATTATTATATATATTATATACGTATATATATATAATATTATGTTAATAATATATATATATATATATAAATAAATATTGAGGAGCCGCTTCACCATGAAGCGGCTCCTCAATATTTTTTTATATATATATATAATATATATAATATTAATAATATATTATATATAATATTAATAATATATTATATTATATATGTATATAATAATATTATATATATAATATTAATAATATTATATATAATATTAATAATATTATATATAATATTAATAATATTATATATAATATTAATAATATTATATATAATATTAATAATATATATTAGCAGCCGCTTCTCAAAAATATTATGTAACGGCCCTTAAATCATTTAGCAGCAGCCTACCAGTTTGGCGGCCGCTACCAATTTTTTCTTACTGTAAGTTTCTTATCAATTTTATATATACTGAGTACCAAAATTATTATAGATTTCATAGCAATTTATGATCAACTTTGCCTATGAGAAAGCAATGGTACTTTAGTATTTTTAAGTGATGGGGAGTTATTATATGTTTCATACCAATTTTATGTATACTTAGCAATGAAGTTGTATAGGTTTCATATTAATTTTATGTATATTGAATACCAAAATTATATATCTTTCATACAAACTTTACGTGTGAGAAAGCGATGGTATTTTAGTAATTTTAGGTGATAAGGAGTTAGAACTAATGTAATTGATAATATGTCGAATGACATCAAAAATTTTCTTACACAAAGACTGATGATCAATTTTAGATTGCCTTTACAGATTTAAGAATTGCCCTAATAATAATAATAATAATATATATATAATAATAATAATAATATATTATATTAATAATATATTTATATAATTAAAAAAATAAAAAATAAGAGGAGCCGCCCATTCAATGGGCGGCTCCTCAATATGTAGGGGCCGCTTCACGTAGAAGCGGCCCCTCAATGTATTAGCAGCCGCCCTTTTCAAGGGCGGTTTATGGTATATTTGCAACATTTTTATTTTCGATGTATTTTTGAAAATAGTTTTTTTTTTGAATTATTTTTTAAAAAAAACACCATTTTAGAAATAAGTAAAAACCCACCAATAATAAATAAACTCAATCAATATTTAGGGAACACTATCGTGGATCAATAAATGAATGAAAAGTTGTCTGAAAAGGCCCATCATTCGCAATGAAATTCCAATTACCTAGTAAGAATTGAAGGTTTTTTTTTTAAAACTAAGCGGCTACTCAACGTTGAGTAGCCGCCCTCTTGAGGGCGGCTACTCAACTTTGAGTAGCCGCTTCCTTGGGAGGCGGCTACTCATTAGTGAGTAGCCACTCACTGGTGAAGCGGCTGCTCATCGGTGTATTGGTTGGCATCGGTTGGTTGGTTGTCGTCTACCCCATTTATGTCTCTTCACCCATTCCTTTATGTCTCTTCACCCACCATGCCCGTGTTTTGGTTGATTGTCGCATACCCATCACGTCTCTTCCAATCTCTTGTTTTCTCTTTTCACAGTCAACTTATACGTCTCTTCACACCTTCTTCTCTTTTCTTACAATTTTCTTTTGTTTATATCCCACATTCTTCTCTGTTATTACAATTTTCGTTTGTTTATATTATATTTTTACCGACAAAAATTAATCATATTATATATAAAATATTTCCGGTGAACCTTTACAAAAATTAGTATTCGAAATATGTATAAATAATACGAACATAAAATGTTTTCGACACACAATTCTTCAAACCAATTTCCTCTTCCTTCCGTTTTTCTCTTCAATTTTTTCGGTGCATCAAAAGTTTGAATCAAAATATTTCTTAGTTTGTTCAAAATGGATTCGATTTCCATGCTGCTATATTTTGGTGGTAATACTATTATTGGAAACGGATCGGTTGAATATAGCATTCCACCAGTAAGACCGATTAGAATTTCTCGTTCTATTATTTTATTTGATTTGATTCAACTAGCACATAGAAAGTTAAACATCGACCCAACGATGTTTAATATCAAATTGTCAACCAAATATGCATTCATGGAGAAATCTTCTTGGAATGAAATACCAATCGATATTGTAGATGATGATGTTCTACAATTTATAATGGAATGTCCCAATATGCAGATGCTGCATTTGTACGTCGATATAGAGGCAATTAATCATGATTTTGATCTTCAAGGGCCAGAATCAAATCTTCCATATGTCACTGAAGGATTGAGCAATATGGTGGTCCATGATCAACCTTCTACTTCAAGCGGTCGAGATGTTGAGCAACAAAATTATCCTTATTTCGAGCATGGAAGTGGACCTTGGGATCAATATATAACCGCCTCTTCTGAAGAAAATCCTACATATTGGCCAAACACATCAGAAGTTTGGGGATTACGAGAAGAAATTACACAAATTCATGATGTATTTGATCCTGATGTTGGTGGTTCGGAGCATACAATTATGTTAGCAGCAACTGATGGGCCAGCCACACATGACGTACACGGAGATAGTCATCGAGATGTTTACATGAGTGATAGTGAACCCGATAATTCATCGAGTGATTCTGGAGAACACGGTAATGAGGCTGATGAGATGCATGATGACGATGATAATGTCCATGCATTTCCCGGTGAAGAGACAACATCCAACGAACCACCTTATGGTCGGAGACATATGCAAGACGCACCATTTTTGCCAAGCACGATTGAAATGCCACCATTTTTTAATGTGGTCAACGAAGAGCAGGTTCCTGATTCGTTTGATGTACCTTCTGGATCGCGAACTCGATATTACAACCCGGAGGTAGGAGAGCTGTCCGTGAACATGATTTTTAAGGATAAGAAAGATTTGATTGCATCTGTGAAAGATTACTCTGTTAGAGTTGTCAGGCGTGAGTATTGTGTTGTGGATAGCACACGTACTCTATGGAAATTACGGTGCAAAAAGACTTCTCCTGACGTAAGGTGTAGATGGGGTCTTCGAGCGTCTTTGAAGCCAAAAATGGGTTTTTGGAAATTAACGAAGTATGGTGGTCCGCATACATGTATTTCGAGTAATGTTGGTATAGACCACCACAACGTGGACAGTAATATGGTGGCAAATACATTGTTGGGGATTGTACGATGTGATCCTTCGTACGAGATTAAGTATGTACGGGAGAATGTAAAAGATAAATATGGCTATGATATCTCGTATACGAAGGCATGGAGAAGTTTGCAACGTGCGGTGGAAAATGTTTATGGTACATGGGAGAGCTCCGTGCGTCTACTTCCAAAATACATGGGTGCGTTGTCAAAGTATAATACTGGAACAATTGTGGATTGGAGGCATTTAAGATCTAACAATCGAGCGGTGAATACATTGAATTATGTATTTTGGGCTTTCAAGCCATGCATAGATGGGTTTCAACACTGTCGCAAAATCATTAGTGTTGATGGTACTCATTTGTACACCAAGTATAAGCATAAAATGTTGATCGCCGTCACTCTGGATGCCAACAATCAGATATTACCGTTAGCGTTCGGGATTGTTGATGAAGAAACATACGACTCATGGAAATGGTTCTTAGAGAATATCGGTCGACATGTTATACGTGGTGTAACCGGTGTATGTCTTATTTCAGATAGGCATAAGGGAATTGTGCGCGCAGTTGAGGATCTACCACTTTTTCAACCTCCTAATGGTGTGCACCGTTTCTGTCTAAGACATGTGTGCTCCAATTTTAATTCAAAGTTTAAAAATATCCATTTGAAAGATCTATGTTGGGAAGCAGGCACACAACATCAGAATTGTAAGTTTGATGCCACAATGGAGGCAATCAAAAACAAAAATATTCTGGCATATAGATATTTGGCAGGAATTTCAAAGGAGAAATGGACTTTAGCCCACGATGGAGGTTGGCGGCGTGGGGTAATGACTACTAATATGTCAGAATGCTTAAATGGTGTGTTGAAGGGTGCTCGAAGACTACCTATTTCCGCGATAGTACAATTGACCCTTCAAAGGTGCGTTCAATACTTTATTCAACGTGTCACCAAAACTCAACGTATGATTCACAACAATCAGCCCTGGCCCGATTATGCATATCAAAAATATGAACAATGGTCAAGAAAATCAATTGAGCATCGTGTTACCCGATATGATGTACGTGATCAAACTGCTTCGGTTGCGACCGGTCAAGAAAATCAATTGTAATTACGCCTAGCTCACGACAATTTTTGTTTTGAAGGAATTCTTGAGGCGTAATTACGCCTACATTGAGGCGTAATTACGCCTAGCGAATTTTGGTAATTTTGGTGATAAAAATCAATGTAAAATTATATATATATATATATACATATTAAACGTGACAAATATAGTAATATACATAATCATATAACTACAGTTGGCCACCGATTCCACAATGACGTTGTCTACGATTTCGTTGTCCTCTACGTGGACCAGTATTACTAGGATCATTCTGCTGTGTTGCAATCCTAGTTACTTGAGATATATTTTCATCAGAATAACTCGGAAACTGGATAGGTGTTGGAATGTTTCTCGATGGTTGCAACTCCTCCAAATTTCTTTGGTATTCGAAACCCATTATAGATGTGTAATTTTCAACCTGTGGGTGAGCCTGTGGGGGCTGTGGAGTATAATACCCTGCACTATCGAAAATAGTAGATGGACCAGCAGCACTATCAAATCCACCAGAAGGACCAGCATACGGTGGAAATCCACCAGAAGGGCCAGCATATGATGTAAATCCACCGGATCGGCCAGCATATGATGTAAATCCACCGGATGGGCCAGCATATGATGCAAATCCACCGGATGCCCCAATAACATCAAATCCACCAGAAGCATCAAAACCACCGGAAGCATCAAAACCACCGGACGGGCCAGCAGTGTCAAAACCACTGGACGGGCCAGCAGTGTCAAAACCACCAGATGGGCCAGCAGGAGAAAAACCACCAGATGGGCCAGCAGGAGAAAAACCACCAGATGATGTGCCATGCGCAAATCCAACAACTGGGTGGAAACCAATCACATGTACGCGAGGCGATATAACCCTTACAGTGATTCTCTCGTACCACTGCATGTAGTCATCGTCTGTTGAGTTTGACCTACCACATGGTTCACCAGTGGAGACATTTCTTAGCCTCCTACGCCACGTCCGAAGATGTATTCTGTGAAATTTTGCCCAATCCATATTACGATGACCAGTTCGGGTGACATCATGTAGCTCATTACCGTCAAGTGCAGGTGATGGAATTGATTGACATATATTGAATTGTCGCATCACCCGGTTAGGACGATGAATCTCCACTATTTGGAAGCAGATAAGAGGGCAAACACTTCTCCAAATATCATTATTATAGGTAGTAATAATGGAGTTAACATCAGCGGCCTCTATGTCATACACGATCCAGTTAAACTGCAGATTGTTAAAATTAAAAAAATGGGTCAATCAATATATTGAAATCGACATAAATTTTCAAAAATCAATTACATAATTTAAGTTTACCTCGTCATTACTCATTTGATCGAGAGAATGTCGTATAATTCTGACCGAATGTGTTGCTATATGGGTGTGACGAAACAAAGTGTTCCACCTATAATAAAAAATGTTAAATATTGTAATGTTTTATCATTCTAATTTTAGTATACAATAACAATAATTAATTATTACCGTGCACCGTAGGGAGCAACAGGAACATTCTCAGGGACAATCAAAGTTTTTAACTGTCGGTCAGGGTTCAAACATTTTATCCTACTCCATGCCCAAATCTGCCAATAAACATAAAAATTATTTTAAAATAATAAACGGATAAGATATTATTAGTGAGAGAAAAATATTACATATACCTGCAAAATATACAAAGGGCCATTGATAGTGCATTTTCCTATGGTTGATGCATTGCACATTTCACGGTATAAGTAAGCCAATACCGCACTGCCCCAACTATATGTGTTTACCTCTTCCAAATCTTCAAGTAGCTGCAAATACATGAGTTTTACAGCGCTACTATTATAATCTGGAAGCAAAATTCCACCTATAATCATCAAAACTATACACCGAGTGTACTTTATTACATCCATCTCTGAGCTCATATCAGAGATAGGATTAGCTCGGCAGTGCTCGTCTAGAGCGCTCATTCTTAGGTGACCGCCTTTAAATTTTGCTTCGGCAGGCTCAAATCCCAGTAACTCAATACATGTTTCTTGCCATTCTTTCACACGTCGTGAATCATCTACCCCAGTTACTGGTTCACCATCAACTTCCAGACCCCAAATTATTGAAATATCTTGTAAAGTAATGGTCGCCTCACCAAATCTAAAATGAAATGTATGGGTCTCAGGCCGCCATCATTCAACAAGAGCGGTAATCAAATGATTATCGTACATACAATAGCCAGATTGTAAAACACCGTAAAATCCCATATCAATGATATGCCTCCAAACACGATCGTGTATCACTTTCTCATTATACAACCCCCAGATAAGGTTATCTGTACGCTTCACTTTTAAATTACTATCAATATTCTCGGAACAAACGGCACTCGAGATATGCGTAGATTGTAGATATAATACAGTTGAATCTTCGGGACCTCGATTTAACGCCATCCTAAAAATAATAAAAAAATAACACATATATCAACCATTTAAAATATTAATAAAAATTTATTATACGTACATGTTTATAAATAATAATGAACAACCATTTAAAATATTAATAACAATTTACATGTTTAAAAACATAATGAACGTAAAAAAAATATAAAAGATTTTTAATAATTAACTCACCTATGTAGGTTGATGAATTGAGAGTAATGGATTATTCGTGAGAAACAAAAGCTCTGAGCAGGGAACAAGGAACAAGGAGAAAGAAAAGGTTGTAAGGAGAAAGAAAAGGTTGTAAGGTATATAATATTTTCAGAATGGATATGAATTTATAGATGGATTTCATCGGTATCAATTAATGGAGTAGGAATCAATTAAATAATGTAGTTGTATTTGGATTGGTATGAAGTAGGTATCAATTAAATGGAGTAAAGTGGGTTTGGATTGCTATGAGTATGATTTGTATTGATTAATAGCCACACATATCGAATAATATGGAGTAGCCGCCTCCTAAGGGGGCGGCTACTCAAAGTTGAGTAGCCGCCTCCTTGGAGGGCGGCTACTCAACGTTGAGTAGCCGCCCTCTGAGAGGGCGGTTTAGAGTAGTTTTGTAATGTATGGTATTTCGATGTATTTTTGAAATATAAATTATTTTACAAATTAGTTTTAAAAAAAAACCAAGAATTGAACTAGAAGTACGGGTAAACAAAAGATATAAATTGAAAAGTATAAAATGCGTAACATACCAGATCAGCACGAAAATGCTTATGCTCATATCTGCAAACCCACGTCAGGGTTTAAGCGAGTGGACGACTACTCGTGCTCATATCTACCTTCCCCGATGTCTGATCGTCATCCTGCGGCTCGAAATCCACGGCCTTCGCTTCGATGTTCGCCATTGAAATGCGCACTATTAGGCTGGATTTCTTCGATCTAGTTTTGGTGGCAAGATGAAGGTCATATATGCCATTTTTATATTTATCAAGATGTACTGTGCGAAAATGGATTCTTATCAAGATGTACTGTGCGAAAATGGATTCCAAATATCTGCTGGTTGTAGAGATACATTAAGACCTTTTCACATTCTAATCAAGCCTTAATCAAGACAACCAAACACAGCCTTAATGACATTAGTATCAAACCAACCACAACTTATTTTAATCGAAATTCAATAGTTCACGTTCATGCTAATACATTTGAGTTTTGGTATAGCAATCACAAAGCTCCAACTTAACTCGCACTTATAAATCTACCAAATAATCTAGTGGTAGAGTCATGAATGAACCTAGAACTTTTGTTTTGAAGACAAAAATAATAAAATAAAAATAGAAATTTTTTTTTTAAGAGGTCCAAAATATAATGTTATGGGGCGTAAATATATATTTTTTAGGCGGAAAATTGTACTTTTTTTTTTTCGCCATTGGAGAGAGAGGTTGTACTTTTTTTTTTGGTCAAAGGGTAACTTAATTAGCAAAAGAAGTACAAGTGTTTGAGTCATTACAATCCCGGCAGTTACATGCACTGAGCAAATTAGAAACATAATAAAAGTCCAAAAGAGAAACCGGGTTAAGAAAACCATTCTAATGTCTGTTACGAGCTCATTTAGCAAGGTTATGGGCAGCTTTATTTCCCAATATGGGGATCTTCTTGAGCTTCCAAAGGTGGTGCCACTTCATGATTTTAGAAATGTCTGTAAGAGAATCAGCAGCATATCAGAAATAGGAAGACTACACATTGTTTATAAGATCAACAACATCACCACAAGCACTTTCAAAAATGGCTTTATCCACCTACGCTGAATATAAAATATTGATAGCCAGATTCAGAGCTGCTATTATCGCCGAAGCTACATTAAATGTGAGTATCGCAACAATGATGGCATTACCATTTATAAAGGAACCATCTACATTAACTTTTATCCAACCCTTAGGGGGAGGGGTCCAAGAGTAACTAAGGGGGCATACTTTTTAAGAATTGTCTTTAAAGATTGGGCTTTCAGGTGAGCAAGAGTTTGTGTATGAGCCAGAGATGAGATTTCTTTTGCTGTCATCGGCTTACCACCATGAAGAAGATTATTTCTGTTGATCCAGATTAGGTTAAATACATTGAGGCTAAATGTTAGAAAGTTGAGATGGAGGGAATGATCATTGAGCAAATGGTTGGGATGGGAAAATATGGCAGTGAGACAGACAGTCCTGATTTGTCCAATTTAAAAAATGGGTGAGGCGAAATTGCCACTGAGAGCTGAACAAACTGATACAGTAAAGGGGCAGCCAAGAAGAATATGATTGATGGATTCAGTAGCATTCAGACAAAGGGGGCAGGAGAGGTCAGTGAGGTGAAGTAGGAAGTCGAGTCTTTCTCTAGAAGGAATAAGGTTGGAAGCAAGTTTCCAAGCAAGGAGCTTGAGGCGATCATGGATTGGGGCCTTCCAAATACTGGAGAAGAGGGATTTCAGAGCTGGAGGCGGGTTGTTAAAACGATGCCATTGGTCGGTCATATAAGCACTTTTCAAGGAAAAGATGCCAGTTTTTGACGGAATCCACAAAGCACGTATGGGTTCCCGAGAGATGGGAATAGGAATCTTAAGGGTGTTTTTAACTAAAGATGGGGGGAAGAGTTGATTTAACAGCGGTAAATTCCAAGAATTTTCAGCAGAGTTTTGGAGTTCTGATACTAATGTGAAGTTTATAGCAACAAAGGTTGGGTCCGGCTTGAAAGAGAGAGCACAAGGATCCAAGGATAGTGCCAAATGCTAAGAGATGAATGAGAAGTAACTTTGTAATATAGCCCTTTGGAGAAAAGATTTCTTGTAGCACATATTGGATTGAATTGATAACGAAATTCATAAAGGCTATCATCCAAATGGACTAATCTGAACTAAGCTAACACACAGTATCTCATAGGGATATAGTATCCTTTGATTTCCACATCTTTCATGGCTCTTCCCGTTACTCTTATGATTATGTTTCCCATCCGCAGTGTTTCTGTTATAACCTGATCAATGACAAAGTTTTGTAATTGACAAAGTTCGTGATAGAAATAAACTTGGATCATCGTCCATGATATTCTATTGTTTGGGAAAAATGGTGTTTTTTTATTTGCTTAATAGTTAAAAAAAAACGAATTTCTTGTAATGCCTAGAAATATGTTATGCATGATTATGAATGGTTGATTGTTAATACTAATATGACGTGGACTCGAGTTCGGGTTGAATCGAGTATGAGAGCATATATAGATCATTTTTATACTTGACCAGGGAAATGATGTTTATGTGATGCAAGAGAAGTTAAATGATCTAATAGAATGCGTAGTTGGAACAACTATATGACATTGTTTTGTTCAATAATGTATTATGAAATGGTACATGAACATGATTTACTAATAACTTTACATAGAAGGCATGGATTTGATGTATGGTAGAACACATGGAGTGAATTGGACATTGCATAAGTTATTACTAAATATTTATATAAGAAATCAGCTTTGAAAATTCATACTACACCTAAACTCACCTAGTAATCTCTACAAACTTCTCTTTCAAAACCCTTGCTTCCTTTTGCATTCTTTTCTTGGGTTTGAGCTTGGAATCAAAGGAAAACTTCTTGTTAACTAGAAGTTGGAATTACTTGGTAAGAATTATATGATATATGAGTTTGTTTCTAAGTAAGGAATCTTTAGAACATGTTGAATCAAATTTGATGTTTTGAATTGATATAACTTGGATTGAAGAAGAATAAACTTGTTTCTTATGAAAACTAGTATATATGATGATGTAGAATTGTAGTCATGAAGTTTTGATGTTGAAATTTGAGATGTAGGATGTAAACCATGGAGATAAGTTTGAAAATCGTCATGTTCTGAATTTTTCAGAGTCTGACGATAGATCACGAACTATGTGGCAATCGATCGCCGCGACAAGGAAAAATATAAGGCGGTTAAACATGTTGGCGATCGATTCGATAGCGGGCAAGGCGATCGATCGCTTGAAACATGGCGATCGATCGCTGATGGACAGAATGTTTTGGCGATCAATCGCGTGATTGCGACCGATCGATCAAGGGCAGGGCGATCGATCGCTGATGGACATAATGTTTTGGCGATCGATTGCGTGACACCGGCGATCGATCGCGAGGACTAAAATATTGAAAAATGTTATATTTTCTTGGAATTTGATAGTGAGGGCCAATTATAACATTGAAATTGTTGATATTCATGTACCACCATCACAGGGGACAGGACAGAGAGTAGGTTAAGCATTGACTCCTGATTTACTACCTTTTGTACAGCACGACATGTACGTGTTGGCGTATGAGTATTGATGCTACAGTTATGATGTATGTATTGTTATTTGGTGATGCCTCTACACTTGTTATTGAGATATGAGGTTGTTGTCAATAATGTTGTTGAGGCATATGACTAATGCCGTGAGGCATAATGCCGCTGGGCATGATATATGGTTGTTATAATGTGTGAGGACGGAAATATGATATGCGATGCTAATACGAAGATGTGAATGCTGAGCCACTGACATATTGAGTGGGAATGCAATATCATATATGTCCTATTATAACAGGATGAGGAATGGGACATGTCGTGACATATTTGCATTTTGTGTTATTGATGCTTGTACATGAACAATCAAAGATGAGTTTGTGAATGCATAAAAGTCAGGAAATGTTTATACAATACTTTTTGCATTCTTATTGTTGTTGGATTGTGGTTATCATATATATATATATATATATATCAATACTCATGGTCTGTGGTTGTTCTGTAGGGACTTCTAGGTTGGGAAAAGCCGAAGTTGTGAGTCTACTGTCTACTGCTAGAAAGAAACTGATCGAGACTTGCATGTAATAGATGTTTTGAAAATGTAAATGTTGTATATGTTATTTATGTGACTAATGTAATACAAAGATGTAGTATAACTCTTGATCAGTAATGCGATTTTCTTAATCCTGATAAGTAAAGAATGTCATTTACTTAATCATATATCTCGATTTGAGGATTAAGATAACGAGGCCCCACATTCTCAAATTTAAAAAAAAAAATGGATAAAAGGATGTTATACTTTGTGAGACATTGAAATTGTTTTTTCGATTGCAAACAATTCAAGTAGCTTCTATAAATGCAATGAAGCTAAACAAACCCCTTAAGGGTGGCCGAGTTGGTGACTGCGGAGGTATTTGATCACGAGTTTGAGATGCTTTCTACCAACATTTTCTCGATCGAGACTGTCGCACCGACTTTGCTTAATGCGAATTACCTGGCTGACATGGTTTGCAGACTATTACGTCAGCCCAAAATTTGCCTAGTGCACACCAAATGATAACTGTTGCAAGTTCCTCATCATTAAAAAAATAAAAAATATATATGTAATTGTCTTAATTAATCTAACATTATATCTAACTAAATAATACACACTACTAATTGGCACACACACAATAAACTAAGGTTGTGTTTGGAATTTGACGGATTTGAAATTATGAATTTCAAATCCGTGATTTCAAATTCTTTGACTTATTTGGATGTAACAAATTAATGTGAATTCCAAATCCACTTTATCTCAAGGTAAACAATTTTAATAGCAATTGTGGTGGATTTCAAATACACCCAAGACGAGCGTCATTTGAAATCCATTCCTCATATTCTTCCTCAAATCAAATCTCTTCCTCTAAATCAAATACATCAATCCGAATCCAACCTAAAGAAAAAAGCGAAATTTGAACTACTCTGAATAATGATAATCTTTTATGGCCCCTCAAGCTAATAGACAGTTTTTAAATAATACTTTTCAGACAGTGCATCTAAATGTATGCACATAAAACCACATACTAGACAATTATTATTATTTTTTTTAAAATGCAAATTAAGTTCTTTAAATATTCTTATTTCATAAGAAAGCAAGCAACTCAATTCGCGCCACTGTTCTTTCTTGATTGGAACTTGTACATTCATCCCTCTCCTTTAGGTGTTCCAAGATTCTATGACTTTAGTCTAAAAACAATTATCATGCTTTTTGGTATACAAACTTGCATATTTCTTTGATAACCTAGATTCAATTCAAGAACAAGAATCCTTTCCACAGCAAATAAAGCTGCATCTAAGTCTTCAAAATTCCATCAAAGAACTCAATAGTTCTGAACCAACAAGATAGATAAATTCAGAATGTCTAATATGAACACAATTCACAATAACAAACGTTTTAACTAGTGCTAATCAAATCAATCTTGAAGTCAAGAATCACAAACTTGGGATGGACTTGGCTCGAATATACTGTTTGAGTATGGCTTTCTCTTCATCAATACGCTTCTTCTCCTCACCATCTTTGGGCTTTATTTTCCTCTTCTGTTCCAACAGCCATCTGTACAATTCACGTTGCTGATCTTCTGGGATTGGTTCATGTTGTACAGGCACAATGGTGGGTCGAGTAACCAAATTTTCAGAGATCGTAGCTGTAGCATCAGGAGGGGATACCGATGTAGATATGGCAGAAGCATCTGGTTTTTCTGCTTCTTCGGTTCCCACATCTTTCTTTCCAGTTCTTGTAAAAAGATAGGCTACGAAGAAGTGCAACAATGGTAAGAATTTTATCATGGAATAAGTAGATTTTGTCCAAAACAAAACATCACGATTGAATTGTTACAATTTTGCACAGGAAACAGTAAAAAAAAAACTGAAGTTGATCACATTTATGCAGGGTCAGAGCACTAAATATTCAAGTCATAAAACAATGACCAAGAAACAAACAAGAAAATGCCTTGTTCCAAATAATAACTAAGCATCCATAACAAGCCATTCCTGACACAGGCATTGGTAGAGTATAAACGGATAGAAAAGAGACTGGAAGTTGCATAGGCCATAAACTCTTGCTACAATCGATGACAGACCCAGCTAGACCACTCAAATCAAAAAATCTTTTGACTTATACAAACAAAATTAGAGAATGAATTCCAAAGATGGTAAAATTACGCATTCTTTCCATCCAAATTTCGGAGAAACCTCTGAGATAAGAAGAACACATTTCGATTTAAATGAACTGGAAATAAAATGTGGCACTATTTTGTCATGGTTCTGTTCAAACATGCCCAAGTTCAGTCCTTACACACTAACCACTTTAAATAAAGCGAAATACTGAAGTAAGCAGATATTATTTTTCAAGCATTGAGAAATTTCTTTTATTTGAGTTACATCACAACCATGACATTAAAGATTGAGGGGGTGGAAGAGGGTATCTCTGCTCCTTGAGCTAATGATAATTTGATGTTCGTGGAGGTAAAAGTACATTAAAAGTAATGGATTTGGAACACCACAGCATTTAGTCGAATTTTCAAAAGCAGAGAACAGATAAAGCTTTTACAGGACACAACTGGAGACAATAGATAAAAGAAGCTAAATACATAGGGTGGCATTCACTTTAGAGGTATTTCCATTGTTCTATTCTTAATGAGACATAAACATAGAGTCAACACATCAACTCAAGAAGGTTCTCATTTCAGTTTTGTTTTTTATACCAGAAAGGCACCATCTAAGAACCTGAAATACAGATCCTCGACATTATTTCCAAAACCTCCGTAATGAAATCTGTTGGGTATGTGGCCCAATTAGTAAGCCCATTAGGGCTTAAGCCCTTCTCCCCCTTTTTTAAACCAACCCCCTCTCCCCCTCAATGAGCCTGACAAGAGCGCCTCCTTCACCACTATTTCTCCCGCTCGCTCATTTCCGTCTGCCCTTTTTTCTTTGTGATTCCCGGCGGCGATTGTTCTTTCCTTGGTGGTGGTTCTGTCCGTGAGTCCCTTCCCGTTGGCTTTGTGCTTCGTGGTTCTGACCGTGAGCTTTGTGCTCCGGTGGGCAGAAGACTTGAGCGTTCCTGTTGTCCGGTTGCTTTGTGCTCCGGTGGTTTGTCGTTGGTGTGTGGTTCAGGTGAGGCGTGTTGGCTGTTAGCTTACTTTTCGAGTGATGTGTGCGCTTGGGGGTTTCCAGTATGTGTGCTGTGTGCACATGGTGTAGCTTGGGTCTTGGGGAGGTTTCTGGCTCTGGTGCGTTGAGGGTGATTCTGTCCGGTGGTTCTGCCCGGCGGCTTGCTGGCCGTGTGCTCCTTGCTATGTGCTTGGTGCTTCGGTGGGAGTGTGAGTAGATTGGTGCTTTGGTGGTTCTGTCCGGAGCGTCCTAGCCGTGTGTTCTTGCCCGTGTGCTTTGTACTTTCGGCGGGATTTTGGTGTTGGGGTGTTGTCGACACCTTCCGGTCTTTACCGTGGTTTCGCTAAGTGACGTAGATTGGGAAAACAACAGATCTAAGTCGACCCTATATCCTTTGGAGATTATTGTTATTTTTTGCATATTGTGTATTTGTATTGGTCTATGAATTTGCAGCTACACATGGCGATGCCAATGTGGATAGATCATTAACAGTGGTATCAGAGCGGCTATCCGCCCCTGGTGGGTTGACAGCAGCGGCGACGCTCGGGCAGCGGCTGTTCGGCAGTTCAAATTCTGCGCCAGTTCGACTTTTCGGTGGAAAAACCCCAGAGCGTTGGTCTCTGGGTTGAAAGTGATTGGCTTCAACCCTAAAACTTTTACTGCTTTGTTGAGTGTCTAGGTCATAGGTTCTGAGGCTTGCTTGCTGTAGAAAACTAGGAATTTGTGTGATTCTGTGTTTTCGGTGATTTTTAATGTGGCTCACTGAAATTTTAAAATTGTCTAAAACTTTCGGTTTTTTCATTATCTGTGTCTATTTTGTGTGGTCCTGTTTCTGCTGCTTACTTTGTGTAATCTGTTAGCCTGTGATTTAGTGTGACTTATTTTGCTTGTGTTCGATGACTTATATTTCTCATTATAATATGGAAAATTTTAATGGAAAATCGGATTTTTCTATTTGGAAACAGAAAATAAAAGGAATTTTAATTCAACAGAAAGTTTTGAGGTGGTAATTATGTTGATGATGTAACAACTGCTAAGAAAGCTGAAGATGATGAATTTGCTTACTCTTCCATAATCTTGAATCTATCTGATTATGTGCTTAGGAAATGTGGTAAACTTACTTATGCTAAACTTCTTTGGGAAAAATTAGAAGAGCTGTATACTGAAATTTCTTTGCCTAGTAAATTGTTTTTACTTGAAAAATTTTCAAATTCAAACTTGATTTGAACAAAGATGTTGATGAGAACATTGATGTGTTTACCAAATTGATCCAAGATATTAAGTTAACTGGAGATATGAACATTGATGATTATACTCCTATTGTGCTTTTAAATGCTATTCCTGAGGCCTATAGTGATGTCAAATCTGCTATTAAGTATGGTAGAGATTCCATTACGATTGACACTGTGATTAATGGTCTTAAGAATAAAGAAATAGATTTAAAAGTGAACAAAGGTAGTAAGCAAAATTCAGGTGAATTTATGCATGTTAAAGGTAAGTCCCAACATAGGTATAACAACAATCACAAATCTGATAATAACCAAAATCAGAATAATGATAAGAACAAGGGGAAAAGCAAGACTAAGTCTAAGTATATGCCTAAAAACAGAAGGTGCTTTAACTCTGGTGATCCTAATCACTTTATTAAAGATTGTCCTAAAAAGAAAAACCAGAAACAAAATGACAACAACCAAATCTTATGAACAATTAAATCATGCTTCTTCATCTGGTGAAAACTCGGGTGATATCTTTATGGTGACTGATGAATGTGATTCCGTGCATTCATCTGCTGTGTGTGAAAATGAATGGCTAATTGATTTTGGTTGTTCTTATCAAATGTCATCACTAAGAAATTTGTTTTCTAATTATAAAGAAGTTGAACATGGTTCTGTTCTATGTCTAATGAGAAACTTTGTAAAATTGCTGGCATTGGTGATGTTTACTTGAAATTTGGTTCCGATTATTCTATGACTCTAAAAGATGTGAGACATGTTCCTGCTTTGTGCAATAATTTGATGTCTTGTGCTGCTTTAGAATCTAGTGGTCTTGAGGGTAAATTGGGAAATTGAATAATGAAAATTTTAAAGGGTTCTTTGGTAGTTTTCAAAGCTGAAATAAAAGAAATCTTTATGTTAGCATAACTGAATCTGTGTATGATAAAAAATCTCTATGAATTCTGTGACTGATGACTTGACTGATCTGTGAAATAGAAGATTAGGTCATATGAGTGCTATAGGTCTAGAGATTTTGTATAAAAAAAGGTTGTTTTGGGGGAAGGGGAAACCGGGAGTATCACTCTTTGTTGTTTGCCATACACGCAAGAACCACAGAAAAGCATGCAAGACAACTTGTCTTTGAGTGCTAAAGGTCTAGAGATTTTGTATAAAAAAAGGTTGTTTTGGCAAAGACAATTTGTCTTGCATGCTTTTCTGTGGTTCTTGCGTGTATGGCAAACAACAAAGAGTGATACTCCCGGGTTCCCCTTCCCCTAATGTGACTAAGAGCTGATGTGTGTGGACCCTTTAGTGTTCCTACACAAGGTGGTAATAGATACTTCCTATCTGTGATTGATGACTTTTCTAGAAAAGTATGGGTTTTCTAATGAAAAACAAATCAGATGCTTTTGAAAAGTTTCAAAATTGGAAGATTTTAATTGAGAACCAAACTGGGAAAAAGATTAAGAAACTTAGGGCTGGTAATGGCTTGGAGTTCTGTAATTCTTTGTTTGACAATTTGTGCAGTGAATCTGGGAGTCAAAGGCACAAGACTATGCCATATACCCCTCAGCAAAATGGTGTTGCTAAGAGGATGAATAGGACTATCCTTTAGAAAGTTTGAAGTATGCTTGCATCTTCTGGCCTCTCAAAGAAGTTTTGGGGTGAAACTGTTGGGACAACTGCTTACTTGATCAATAGATCTCCGTCTGTGCCTTTAACTGGTTTGTGTCCTGAATCTGTCTTTGTTGGTAAAGAACTTGATTTTTCTAATCTTAAAGTGTTTGGTTGCTCTGGTTTTATGCATAGGAAATGTGATAAACTTAATCTAGGTCTACTAAGTGTGTATTTCTAGGTTATCCCGAGGGAGTTAAGGGATATAGACTATGTTGGAATCGAAGAGGGGGGGTGAATGAGATTCCTTGGCTACTTTAGCGTTTTAAAATGAGTTTGCAAAACTAAAAGAGTTTGCGCTTGCGGAAGGGCTTAAGTCAATCGATAAATAAAATAAAATAAGAAGTAAACAAATAAATAAATACGTAAAGAAATAAAGCGGTAAATGATAAGGATATTTGTTATAGAAGTTCGGCGATGAATCGCCTACGTCTCCTCTTCCCAGTTAGATAACCTCCAACCGAGGTTCCACTAGAATAAATGATCTTGGCCTTGAGGGCTCCAAGTTAGCCACAACCCAACTCTTCCCGAGTTTACAAAGCTCTTCCCGAGCACAATACTCTTCACGAGTACACAAAGCTCTTCACGAGCTACCAACACTCTTCACGAGTCTTCTTGGCCTTAAGGGCTCCAAGGATAGCCACAACACATGCACCAACTTTACTTGTTGGCGACTTTACAATTTTCCAACTTGCTTTGGTGTTGGAGGACCTTTACAAGAAACTCAATCAAACACCTTCAAGGTGTACCAATACGAAGAATCAAAACTCACACAACAAGAAATGAATTACAAACTCCAATACACACAAATGTATGAAGTTTGCAATGCTAAAGTAATTTGAATTGATCAAGGCTTTCTTGTAGTTTATAGTCTTGTTTCTTGCCTTCAAAAAGCTCCAAAAGATCCATATTTATAGTGTAGGAGGCCCCCAAAGCTCCTACTAGCCGTTGCTACACATAAGGCTTGAATCACGCCTCGATCGCCTCGGAAATCGCCTCGGGCGATCACCCATCGCCACCCTTTAACGGTCAAATCTGGCCCAGATCGCCTCGGGCGATCTCCCCATCGCCTGGGGCGATCATCAATGATAAACAAGGCCGTAGGTAAAGTTCTGGATCGCCTCGGGCGTTCCGTGCATCGCCTGGGGCGATCGCCCTTCAAAAAATGGCCTAGGAAGCATTCTGGATCGCCTGGGGCGAGGTTGACCATCGCCTGAGGCGATCTGATCGCCAGCGTGCCCACCGTGCCATCGCTTCAGTCGATGGTGCGCAACATGGCTCGGATCGCCTGAGGTGATGGCCCGGATCGCCTGAGGTGATCTGCCAGATTTCAGCACTCTCAAACTTTGCACTATTCGACCATCTTAAGCTCATTTCTGGGAAAAGTGGTAAACATGAAAGTTGTATCTCTTCCTCTTATCTAGGTGTGTACAAAATTGCATTTCATTTCATTAAGGTATAAAGAAGTTATGCCCAAAATGCTACAGTCGCTCAAACCTTGCTACAATCTGCACTTGTTATGACTTCCATGACATTTTGCTCCATGATGCAATCCGAATTGGACTGAGATGTTCGAATATGAAATCTAGAATATTGAGTTTTCTTTCCAACATCTTTGGATTCACCTTGTTCTGAGCATCGAGCCAAGAGATATAATCAAAACATTGCACTGCGCTCCAATTGGCTTCTATACGAATTTGCCCACCAACGGACCATTGGTTTGTGGGTCTTCATCCCATCATAAGAAATTGTTCCAACATCATTCCACACATGTTGAACACTTAAATTGGTTGTTCATAGATGTCATTCCTTCTCGTCCAAGCTCAATAGATTCCTTGATAAAAATCACCGCTTGTCCTATGAACTCGCATATGTTATTGTATAACTTGGGTTCTCTTCCATTGGTCTTCCCAACCAATTTATCAATATAACCCTGTACACTAAGTAGACATATTAGTATAACAAATGCAAGTTTTGTTGATCATCAAAACTCAAAGATTAACCGGGGATAATTTAACGCATTAAACGCAACCATGCGTTTAAGGCTCAACAATCTCCCCCTTTTTGATGATCACAAAACTTGATAAACTTGAATAAGTAATATGCATGAAATGTGAGTAAAAATAACTCCCCCTTAACAATTGCATACACTACAAGTTAATCAAGCAAATAACTCTCCCCCTCAAACCATGCATACTCAAGCTCTCCCCCTTAAACTATGCATGAATTAAGGTTCAAGTTTATCACAAAATTCTCCCCCTTTTTGTGATAATCAAAAAGCACAAAATTTAAATAAACATAGTTCAATTATATGTTGCCACATAGCCATATTTCAACAATTTACACATGTTCCTCATCAAGCATGTAATAAGCATAAGATTTAATCAATGAGATGAAAAAAAACATGCGTTTAAGGCAATCAACAATGAATTCTAAATTTTGCAAAGTGTGCATATGTTCTACCATGAGTTCATGCACTTATGCCCAATAAACATTAAAAATATCAAAGCATTATTAGATAAGTTAACAAAACATATAATTGCAAATTTCCACATTGCATATTCAAATTGAATTTTAGGCATATCAAGATATATATACCAGAAAGAGATAAGCAAGAATCATGCATCAAAATAATTTATATGTGCATATGCTAAGGGGTTATGCATTTTACTACCAATGAATATTGAGCTTCATATTTATTGGTCACAATTAATTTGTGCCAATGAATTTTGAAATTGCTCTTTTAACATGAGAAAATAAATAAATTTTACCCTCAATGACAAGAGTTCGTTCTTGTCATAGGTCCAATGCCTCGAGCCTCTTCTATAGTTGTGAATAATACAAACTCTTCCTTTGAGTTGCTTGGCCCTTCATCCTTCATTCCATTCTTGTCCCTACAAGACAAATTTACAATTGGAGGAACTTTGGTACCCATTTGATTTTTGGGTCATAGGGGGTTAACTTTCAATGGCACCTTTGGAATCCATTTCCACCTCTTATTAGGTTGGTATTGGATTCTAGCAAACCTACACTTATTTTTAGTGTGACCATTTTTGCAACAATAATTACAAGTAGGAGAATCATGCTTTGCATTGGCCAACAAGCTAGAAAAAGTTTTTGATTTGCTTGAAAAACCTAAACCGGCTTTGTCAAAGCTACAACGTTGCAAGCCAAGCAATTCATTCATCTTTTTACTACTTTCACTAAATTTGCAAAATGATATTTTTAAAGAATTTAATTCATTTTTCAATGAATTATTTTCTTCATCTTTCTTAGCAATCTCAAGTTTGAGTAATTTGTTACTCATCTTGGTTTTGCCAAGAGCATCAATAAGATCATTATAAGACTCTAAAAGTTCATCAAATGAAGGTACCTCATTGTCACTTTCATCCCCTTCATCTCCAAGAGCCATTAGACATAGATTGGTGGCTTCTTCTTCATCGGAGTCGCTATCACTCCATGTGGCTATAAACGCCTTCTTCTTCCCTTTGTCCTCATTCTTCTTCCTAGGGCATTTGTTAGCATAATGACCTTTATCATTACAATTATAACAAGTTACCTCATTTTTGGATTCATTTTTGGTTGCACTTGAGGTCTTTGACTTGCTATGTTTGGTGAAGAGCTTCTTGAACTTCTTTGTGAATAGGATCATCTCCTCATCATCATCATCTTCTTCATCATCGGAGTGGTCTTTCCTTCCAACCAAGGCAATCCCATTTCTCTTGGATCTATCCTCCTCCTTTACTTCTCTCCTTGTGGCAACTTCAAGCTCATGAGTCACCAATGTGCCATGGAGCTCATCAAGATCATAGGAAGCACTTTCTCCTTTGTTGGACTCGATAATGGCCGTCCTCTTTGCATCCCATTCTTTAGGTAAGGCCCTTAGTGCTCTCCTCCATATTTGCTTTGGAGGTATTTCTCTCCAAGTTGGGCAAGCTCATTTATGATAAGGGTGAGCCTCCTAAACATGGAGTCCACATCTTCTCCGGAATCCATCTCAAATGTCTCATATTTGAGTTGTAGGAGATCTATCTTTGTCTCCTTTACTTGGTTGGTTCCTTCATGACAAATTTGTAATTTGTCCCATATCTCCTTAGCCGTTGAGCACATCGAGATCCGGTTGTACTCCTTCATATCTAAGGCACAATGCAAAATATTAATAGCTTTAGCATTTTGTGATATTAAAATCATATCCGCTCTAGTGAAATCGTCCATCTCTTTGGGAACACTAATTCCCCCAATTTCCTTTAAAGGAATATGTGGACCTTTCACTATGATTTTCCAAAGATCATAATCTACGGATTGGATGTATAGAGAAATTCTATTCTTCCAATAACCGTAGTTATCACCTGTGAAAAGCGGAAGGCGATTTGTCGATTGACCTTGAGCAAACTCATTTGCTAGATTAGCCATAAAAAAGATTTGATTTAAAAACAAAAATCAAATGGCTCTGATACCACTTGTTGGAATCGAAGAGGGGGGGTGAATGAGATTCCTTGGCTACTTTAGCGTTTTAAAATGAGTTTGCAAAACTAAAAGAGTTTGCGCTTGCGGAAGGCTTAAGTCAATCGATAAATAAAATAAAATAAGAAGTAAACAAATAAATAAATACGTAAAGAAATAAAGCGGTAAATGATAAGGATATTTGTTATAGAAGTTCGGCGATGAATCGCCTACGTCTCCTCTTCCCAGTTAGATAACCTCCAACCGAGGTTCCACTAGAATAAATGATCTTGGCCTTGAGGGCTCCAAGTTAGCCACAACCCAACTCTTCCCGAGTTTACAAAGCTCTTCCCGAGCACAATACTCTTCACGAGTACACAAAGCTCTTCACGAGCTACCAACACTCTTCACGAGTCTTCTTGGCCTTAAGGGCTCCAAGGATAGCCACAACACATGCACCAACTTTACTTGTTGGCGACTTTACAATTTTCCAACTTGCTTTGGTGTTGGAGGACCTTTACAAGAAACTCAATCAAACACCTTCAAGGTGTACCAATACGAAGAATCAAAACTCACACAACAAGAAATGAATTACAAACTCCAATACACACAAATGTATGAAGTTTGCAATGCTAAAGTAATTTGAATTGATCAAGGCTTTCTTGTAGTTTATAGTCTTGTTTCTTGCCTTCAAAAGCTCCAAAAGATCCATATTTATAGTGTAGGAGGCCCCCAAAGCTCCTACTAGCCGTTGCTACACATAAGGCTTGAATCACGCCTCGATCGCCTTGGAAATCGCCTCGGGCGATCACCCATCGCCACCCTTTAACGGTCAAATCTGGCCCAGATCGCCTCGGGCGATCTCCCCATCGCCTGGGGCGATCATCAATGATAAACAAGGCCGTAGGTAAAGTTCTGGATCGCCTCGGGCGTTCCGTGCATCGCCTGGGGCGATCGCCCTTCAAAAAATGGCCTAGGAAGCATTCTGGATCGCCTGGGGCGAGGTTGACCATCGCCTGAGGCGATCTGATCGCCAGCGTGCCCACCGTGCCATCGCTTCAGTCGATGGTGCGCAACATGGCTCGGATCGCCTGAGGTGATGGCCCGGATCGCCTGAGGTGATCTGCCAGATTTCAGCACTCTCAAACTTTGCACTATTCGACCATCTTAAGCTCATTTCTGGGAAAAGTGGTAAACATGAAAGTTGTATCTCTTCCTCTTATCTAGGTGTGTACAAAATTGCATTTCATTTCATTAAGGTATAAAGAAGTTATGCCCAAAATGCTACAGTCGCTCAAACCTTGCTACAATCTGCACTTGTTATGACTTCCATGACATTTTGCTCCATGATGCAATCCGAATTGGACTGAGATGTTCGAATATGAAATCTAGAATATTGAGTTTTCTTTCCAACATCCTTGGATTCACCTTGTTCTGAGCATCGAGCCAAGAGATATAATCAAAACATTGCACTGCGCTCCAATTGGCTTCTATACGAATTTGCCCACCAACGGACCATTGGTTTGTGGGTCTTCATCCCATCATAAGAAATTGTTCCAACATCATTCCACACATGTTGAACACTTAAATTGGTTGTTCATAGATGTCATTCCTTCTCGTCCAAGCTCAATAGATTCCTTGATAAAAATCACCGCTTGTCCTATGAACTCGCATATGTTATTGTATAACTTGGGTTCTCTTCCATTGGTCTTCCCAACCAATTTATCAATATAACCCTGTACACTAAGTAGACATATTAGTATAACAAATGCAAGTTTTGTTGATCATCAAAACTCAAAGATTAACCGGGGATAATTTAACGCATTAAACGCAACCATGCGTTTAAGGCTCAACAGACTATGGCTAAGAAGTGAACCTGGTTTTAAAAGCATTATAAGTAGGGATGTAATTTTCAATGAGTCTGAAATGCCTTTGCTTCCTTCTGTGCCTGTTGATGAGTCTGAGCCTAATGCTACTCCTAGCAAGGTGGAGCATTTTCCTGGTGTGCTTCCTGTTAATGATAACAATGCGCCTTTTGCTGAAAATCATGTGAGCTTGCCTGTTAATGAACCTGAGATTCATGAAATGCTTGAAAATCATGATATTGTTGTTGAACATGAACTTGTTGTGCATGATGAATTTGTTGCTAATGAACAAGAAGATTTGCATGATTATCAATTGACTAGAGATGTGGCTAGGAGAAACATAAGACAACCTGCTAAGCTAAGTGACTTTCATCTTGTTTCTTATGTGTTCAATGTGTTTGAATCTATTGCTAACTGTGAACCTAAAACCTACAATGAAGCTTTGAAATCTAAAATTGCTAATGACTGTTGTTAAGTTCACTAACCAAACTTCTTATGTTGAAAATATATTGACAAAATTTTCTATGTTTGATGCTAAGACTGTTAATATGTCATTAGCTGCTCGTTTTGTAATATGTCATTAGCTGCTCATTTTGTGTTGAGTAAAGATCAATGTCCTAAATCTGATTTTGACTTTGATTCTATGAAGAATGTGCCTTATTCAAATGCTAAGATATGTTATGTATTTGATGGTTAGTACTAGACCTGATATAGCTTATGTTGTTAGTTGCTTATGTAGGTATATGTCTAACCCTGGCATGGTGTATTGGAATGCTGTTAAATGGCTGTTGAGATACTTGAAACACTCTGTGCATTATGGCTTGAGTTTTTCTATGTGTTCTGAATGAGTTAAAATCAAAGGTTATGTGTTTAATCCTGCTGATATGGGTACTAAGTGTTTGCCCCTTAGTAAGTTTCAATCATGTTTAAAAATTTTAAAATTTGATACTCGTGATTGATGCATAGTTAGTCATTTGGTTAGTGTTTTATAACCTGCTTTGTGCTCGTTACAAAACTGTTACCATGATTACTTTCCCACTTTAACTTGCTATGCGCTTGTTATTGTTTTTCCTTATCTTTACTTTGTGTTCTTACAGGAACTTGGTCCACACAATTACTTTGTGTATTGTGGGGACCATAAGGCGATGGTGATGCCTGCTTGTGTGTCTTCCCTACGTCTGAAGAGAAACCGTTATTGGGCCAAGATGGAGTTTTGTTAGGTATGTGGCCCAATTAGTAAGCCCATTAGGGCTTACCACTTCTCCCCCTTTTTTAAACCAAACCCCTCTCCCCCTCAATGAGTCTGGCAAGAGCGCCTCCTTCATACTTTCAACTCTCTATATGTGTGCCTCCTTCACCGCTCTTTCTCCCGCTCGCTCATTTTTGTCTGCTCTTTTTTCTTTGTGATTCCCGGCCGCGAATGTTCTATCCTTGGTGGTGGTTCTGTCCGTGTGTCCTTTCCCGTTGGTTTTATGCTTCGTGGTTCTGACCGTGAGCTTTGTACTCCGGTGGGCAGCAGACTTGAGCGTTACTCTTGTCCGGTTGCTTTGTGCTCCGGTGGTTTGGCGTTGGTGAGTGGCTCAGGCGAGGTGTGTTGGCTGTTAGCTTCCTGTCCGAGTGTTGTGTGCGCTTGAGGGTTTCCTGTACGTGAGCACACGTGTGTTGTGTGCGCATGGTGCAGCTTGGGTCTTGGGGAGGTTTCTGGCTATGGTGCGTTGAGGGTGATTCTGTCCAAGTGGCTCTGACCGGTGGTTCTGCCCGACGGCTTGCTGGTCGTGTGCTCCTTACTGTGTGGTTGGTGCTTCGGTGGGAGTGTGAGTAGCTCGGTGCTTTGGTGGTTCTGTCCGGAGCATGCTGATCGTGTGCTTTGTGCTTTCGGCGGGACTTTGGTGTTGGGGTGTTGTCAACACCTTCAGGTCTTTACCGTGGTTTCTCTAAGTGACGTAGATATGAGCCGACCCTATATCCTTTTGGATATTATTGTTATATTGTATATTGTGTATTTGTATTAGTCTATAAATTTGCATCTACACATGGCGATGCCAAGATGGATAGACCACTAACAAAATCTGTAACTAATATATATATATATAAATTGCAAATTCATGGACGTTCATCACTCGTCAGAGATCACTGAAAAGTTTATCAGTGATCACTCTCAGCTAGTAAACCTCAAGGACATCCAGTAAGGAAGCTGGCGGAAAAGCTCCAGCATTTGATAGCATAGCCAGCACTCACCCGTTTCACATTTAATACTAATCTTAGCATGTATCGGGGAAACTAATTAGGCAACCCATCAAACAAAAGCTTTTACGGCCGCAGATGAATCATTTTTTTAGAAATATACTAGAAATGGAAGTTGTTAACGATAGGTATCACATTTCTTGATAAATCATTTCAAACTAGCCATTTGAATTCAATCTGGTTTACATTATCATTTCTAAAGAATGCAACAAAACACCAAAACAAATCGAAGAAACAAAAACACCGGTAAATACACAAACACGCAATAAACAGTAATTGATAGGGAATAAAAACCTCCAACGGCGAAATTGACGGCCAATAGAAGTGGCCACATAAACTTATAACGGCGAGCAAACGATTCCTTTGGAGGCGTGGGTGGAGCAATAACAGTGGCAGTCCCAGTTGAGGAAGAGGCCGCCATGGTCGATGGTGAAACTGGCTTCAGCTTCGCTATGAGAGAAACGAAAAGAAAACCGCGCAATCCACTGTTATTAGAATTCCAAGAAATTCAATGAAGAGTGGGGACAGGCAATTTTTTAAAGCAAATTACATTTTTTGGGCTTGTTGGTGAAGAGTTTGGGGACTTCTTCGGTCATTATCACTGTAAATCTTCCTCTCCCTGATTCCTTCCTTGTATATTTACTTCTTTTGATTTCTTCGACAGATTTTTCACAAAGGTTTGGGGTTTGCTGTTATAATGTAAAACCTTTTGATTAAGAACTTAAAATTTTAAATCTATTTGATCATTTAGGAATCAAAATTAAAATTCACAAAAATTCTTGTCATTCACATTTATTGTGCCCCATATTTAATTTTCAATCTATTTCATTATGAAGCAATAAACTAACTCTATTTTACACGAGACATGATTAATAAAGTTTTTATAAAATATATTTAATTATCTACATTAATAATCTTTTTTTCTCCACCATAACTTGGATTTTCAAATTTCAAATAAAATTCGTAGTTTGTGGGATTTTAAATTAATTGAACACCGAAAGAATTTGATTTAGAGAAAATAAATTAAAAACTAATCATTTAAATTTTGAAATATGAATATTGTCATTTCTTTCCAAAATATAAAAAAATTTGAAATCTACGAATTTTCATCCTGATTCAATCAAAAAGTGTATATGGCTATACCTAACTACTGTTCAGAACCACATGTTAGACGAATCAAAATCGTTGGTTCGACGGTTTAAAAAACATCGATCATTAACTTTAACTTTTCTTGATGGTTCCAGTTATGGTTCATGAATTTCCGGTTATGGTTAAACAACGGTTTAGATTTGACCCTTGTTCTTTAAAAAAATTAAAATTATTATTAAAATTTGAAAACAAGTGTAAAAAGCATTTGAATGTGTTTTACTCCATAGATTAACCATAAAATAACGTGAAATAAATTCAATCTCAAATAATCAAAATATGAAATTTATTTAATATGTATAAATTATAATACTTTATTTAGATCAACAAAGTTATTCAAGTTGGAGATTGTGAGTTCGAATCTATACCATAACATATGTTTTAATTTTAAAAATGTAAAAAATAAAATAAATAAACCCTTATAAGTTAGAAAATTATAACATTTAATCGACCTACCTATAGATAATCGGTTATGAGTCTGATATATCGAACTGTTAAACCAATTAATTGACATATTAACCATAGGTCGGTGTCATTTATGATTCTTGATCGGGTTTATTTGTGACATTGAAGTACTATAGCAAGCAATCTACCTTCATCGAACACAAATGAAGTGGAGTCTTTTGTTTCGTGTCGTTGTTTTATAATATACCCACACACACACTGCAACACACACACACACTCCCATGGCGCCCGCCGCCCAATTGTTCTTCTCATCACTCTCTTTTCCTGATAAATCATCGCACCAAGCGTCCCTCTTCCAAATTACAATGCTTTCTTCCTTCAATTGCTTCCTTTTTCTCTCTTTTTTTACTTTTATTCTCACCCTGTACATAATCCTCAGGAACATTTGTTACAGTAAAAAGCAAGAGAATTCCATAAAGATCCAATCTTTACCTGTCAATGATGATGGAATTGCAGCCCGGAAACAGGGAAAAGAAATGGGCTGCGCTGCGGGTCGGGAGAATTCAGGTAATTCGTTACTTCTTGGAATAATGCCTTCGAATTCGGCAAAATGGGGCACCATGTTAGGTGAAAGTAAAGGCTTTTATGATGAGCCGGATAGGGAAAATTGTTCGGTTCAGGAAGAGAAGAAGAGGAAGAAAAAGAAACGGGCAAAGAATAAAACGCCTGATTCCAATGAAGAGGTGGGAAAAGAGAAGGATTGGTTGGTGTGTTTGTATCCATTTACTAAGTCTTCCAGTGCCACTCAGAGGAAGATCAAGCAGCAATATGATCAACTTGTGAAGTCTCATGGGTCAAAGGGGTTGACACTTGATCAGGTGTTTTTTTAAATATATTGCAGTGGTTCTTGTTATTTATATTCCCTTTCTTATTTTAAAGCTTGTTTAATGTGTTTGAAGAGTCGTATTGAAGGATATATTTGTAGTGTTAGCTCATATTCCTTTACTTGAACGAGGCTATTGCTGACAATATCTTAGTATTTGTACCACCGAATCCAAGTCGTTGTTGTTGATGTGTGAGGATTTGTTTTCATCTAATGCTGCAGAGATATGTTTGATATGCTTTAAGGTGTTAGATTGAAAGAATTGAATCATCGTTTATGAAGTTTGTTTGGATTTTATTGGTTTTATTGATGCTTGGTTGTGATTTGTGGTAATGCGGTCCTCGTATGAAATTTATTTGGGACGTAGAGCTGGAAAGTAATGACTTCAAGGTCGAGTACTGACAAATGAACATAGGAAACGGGAACTATTTATGACGATGCTTGAATGCAACAGGTTTCAGTTTGGGACAAACCAAGTTCCACTTGGCATTTCTTGTTGCCGGCTACTTTTAGCCTCTGATGATTCAGTCTACTAATTTAGAGAAGATTTGCATTCTAGTACGTTGTATTTTTTGGTTGGGAAAGCTCCCGTTATATGCAAGGATGGTGTCGTTTTCTTGCTTGTCCGAATGTCGCGAGGCAAATGTGAAATATAGTCCAATAGTTAATAACTTCAGGAACATCTTTATTATCTTACATAGAGAGCATCTGGAATACCGAATATTTTCATCTTGTGATGAAGAAAAGGTTGGAAATGCATATGTTTATTTATTTTATTTTTCCTGTATCTATTTACCTTGCCTTTGATATTTCACCTGTGTGCACAAAGACCTTATAGACATCTAAAGCATTAGTTTTTGTGTTGGTGTACAATGCAGATTGGACAATTTGTCAATTGCCTGATTGAGGCGAAAAACGAGCTGCAGCACAAGTAGGTTTGCATAATTTCTTTTAGATAAACCAAAATTTTGATTCAGATGTCTGAATTGTTGCATTGTGACTTATTTAACCGGCGGAAATTCTTATTTGAAAATGAAAAGATAGCCTCAGGTATTGGATATCTTTGCAAAATTCCTATTTTGGAACTAATTTAGAACTGAAAATATTCGTCTGATGATAATCTTGGATCCCTTCTCTTAACCATGATTACCTGGCAAGTAGGTCTGAGGTCATCAAGCGAAGGTTCACCATCACCAAAGCACTATTATTTAAAGCAGACAGGTCATCCTTTGACCGCCTACGTCAACAGGTAACGGTAAAGAGGCCTCAAATATAAATTGCATCTGTTATCTGTAGCATAATTCTGAAATGCATTATGATTCTTGATACATTTAGATATACAAGCTAGAATTGGAACAAAAGAGATTAGAGGAGGATACTTTTGTATATAACTGGCTTCAAGAACAGCTTAAGGTATCTCCTGCCTACAAGAAGGTATCTTTTTTCCCCCGGTTGTATGTCTGTACATTGCTTTTTTAAGATATTATTTAGAATTGGATAACCAATAGTCAAACAATGATACCAGTTATGGTCACTGCCAATAGTCAAACAAATGATACCAGTTATGGTCACTGAGTTGTTTTCACATGGTAGATGCTGGAAATTGGTGCTCGTATGGAGATAAAAGCAAAGTCTGCCTGCCTTGCGGAGAGCACTGATTCCGAGTTATCTGATATATCATTTGAAGAGTTATTGGCACAGGAAAAGAAAGACGTGTTTTGGTTGGTTCTAAACTTTTGAACCTCAAGTATATTGCCATTGTCATCACTCATAGCTACTTGATTCTAAAATAGCTTCTTCTGTGCAGGCAGAGAAACGGGAGAATTAAACCATGCTCGGGATGAGCCAAACATTATGAAAAATGCTAATTCTATCCGAGTTTATAATAACAAAATGTACGTGCAAAACCCAAAATCGTGAGAACGTTTCCCTCTTGGTTCATTATGGTTTTTTTAAAAGTTGGTTGAAGTCTGTCGATCCCAACTAGTAATTTGGGACTAAAGCTTGTCAAGAGATAACGATGATAACTACGAGGTTTGGCTAATAGATCCAGCACATTTCGAACACGTGTTGTGTTTCAAGCTTTTGCCAGAGTGCAGTTGCCTTTACCTGATTTTATTGAGAATGTGCTGTCATGGCTAACAAATGTATGCTCTTTTAAGGGAAAATTTGATGCAGCATCACCATTGATTTGGCATATTTCAAATTAATAATGGAAGAATGATAAAAATTGTCACCAATTTGAAAGCATTAGACTATGGAGGACACATTTAAATTTGTTAAAAAGATAATAGTACCGAAGTTAAATTGGCGAGTTGCTTAGTACTTTATCATATTGGTGCCGCTGATTCGTAAATCAAGATCTCTACCTCTTATACACAAATTCTCCTTAATGTCAGAACCTAAGAAAGTGCCATTGTCATGATAACATTATAAATCAAAATACAAGCCTATGCGGCTAACAATAAATTTGAAATTTTTTTCGGGCGAGGATACATAAACACATCGGCTTCCATAATTCTGACCCTATAAAAATACCGCCCTACAAATTAATCGATTTTTAAGTATTTATTTATAAAAATTTGGTGAAAAATTAAGGCGTGAATGTCTTTTTTTTTTTTTTTCTTTGATAAATATTAAGGTGTGAATGCCCCTAAGAGAGATCAATAAGGACAGTTGCTGGGAAATAAACTTCGACTTTTATGAGATTTGTTACTTAAGAAATCAACTCATCAATCCATTTTCATTATATATTACACGTTGATTTTATCCTCTTGCTTGAATCATCTTTCGGGGTCAAATTTTTTAACCCCACTTCAATTTAAGAGCGCACCCGATGAAATTTCATATCTTCCCGTTCATAGGGTTTAAAGACCCGTTATTTAGATTCACACGATGCAAACAAAGGCACATATGATAAAGATGCATTCAAGAATCGAGTAAATGTGTCTGTGGCAGAGCAAGATGCAAAGTTTAGATATTATGCATAGAAAAAAATTACTTTCTATGCCTTTAGAAAAAGTTCTGGACAGCATTCATTAATTTTTGTACGTCTGGGCAAAATACCAAAAACGATTTCCCAGATTCCCAAAGACGGAATCAAGAGGAGCATGACAGTAAGTGAGATTTGAACCTATCCAGCTCCGCAATGACCTCTTCTTCTGGACGATATATCAGGTCAATCATTCGCCATATCTGCACAAACATTCCGGCCACGATTGCAAAAATGTGAATAATGGGTGAGTTCTTTAGCTACTACAGTGTTGCACTCGTATATTCTCGTGTATAACAAGAGCATAAGAATGCAGTTTTATTGCGAAGCTAGAATGGCCCAACAGAGAGTAATAGAGGCCCTTTTTTTGGCATTGAAACACATGAATAAAGACGTTACCTGCAATGTACCTCCTCCTCCAGTCTTTTCTCCATCTTCAGACACACTAACAATCGTCCATGGATCTGCAGAATTCCAATGGAAGTCAACCACTTTATCCCTGTAGTTTTTAACCACAGCAACCATTATTAGTTACAAAGAGACTAATGCCACATTAAGAAGTGAGAAATAGATTATCAACCAAGTACCTGTGCCCAGCATGTCGAAAGAATAATCCTGGGGGATAATCTGATGTTTCTGATCCAGCATTACCCACCTTGCAAATATGGATCACGAATAATTTTGTTAAAGTGAGACATTGAAGGTAGAAAGCAAACAACGATTATACCACTTCTCAATTTTTTATTTTCAAGAAACGACCAGTTAGTTTCCAATGGATTTTAAATCCAAGCTGTATGATCAATTCAGTTAGCACACACACTTGTTGAAGAATAGAGAGACGAGTAATAAGAGTCTACAATAATAGATCCTGATTTCACCTTTCCATGATCCCAGATATTCAACATGCCATCCTCTGCAGCACTGCCAAAGACAGATGCCTTGGCTGGAGACCACTGCAATAGAAATATCACGGTGCCAATTGCTAGTTAGTTACAGGTAAAATTTCTCCATCTCAAGCATGCAACCCAAGTGGCAAGTAATACCTGGACACAAAGAACAGCAGCAGTATGACCTTCAAATATGTGGATGGGGGATCCAACTCCTCCTGAGGTAAGACTTCGACGATCATACATCCGAACTGTATTATCAGCAGAACTAGAGGTGGATAAAGAATATGTTAAGACTTCTTTATGAATGGTGTGATTAAAATCGTTAAACATTTTTTTCAAGTGATATAAATGTCAAAAAATTACCCAGTCAAAATCAGATTTAAATCATTAGGATTCCAATCAACACAATGAAGATCAGCATTGTGAGCCTTTTCAACCTGTGGGGCAATATCCAAGAACCAAAGGCAAATCAGATAATACTTGCGAATAAATGCAACAGCTGGTACAACACAAAAGTATGGTACTCAGTTATGTAAATATAGGCAAACTGAGAAAATTTTAAGCAGAGGCACAGTAAAAAAATAAGAAAAGCATATTGCACAAAATAAAAACTTCATGACAAATTTGCCCCAATAATTACAGAAATACACTCAACAACATTAAAGCATTTGCCCCTAGATACACATAATCATTGCAATGGATTATAATTTGGCAAACAATGCCAAACTACGTATAGCACAAACAAAATAGAAGTGAATATTTGTGGTACTCTTTGCACGCACTCCAGACCTTTCCTCACGTTATCCAGGAATTTCGATCGTCAATATGTATATAGATCAACCTAGAAGAAAAGCAGGATCTTCCTGCTGGGGAAGAGCAGTGGCGTGAAATGCCAGATTCATCATTCATGTGTTTTACAGAAGGGACGACAATGTGGAATTATGTCTTAAATTGAATGAAAATCCTAGTTAAGAAATTACCTTCGCAATGGGAGAAGAACCACTTCTTGCATCCCACAGCATAAGGCAAGAATCATCACCAACACTGCAGAACTCCTGCGCGCTATATCACATGTCAAAATGAACAAGAGATAAATATTTCATATAGCATAGCTTCCTAAAAAGGCACATTTAAAACTCAAACGGGCAACACTGCAGCAAAAAAAGACTTAGTTCCTTCTCGGAACTCATAACAGTTCTGATTGAGATTTCTGGCTACCTTGAGGGGTTAAATTGTACATCTTCGACTGTATCCTCATGCCCTTGGAAAATACCCCGAGGTTGAACAACGGAGCCACCTGCAATTTTACCATTGGCAGCTGTTCCCTTAGATCCTGGAGACTTTTGAGCTCCCTGATCTGCTGCCAAAGATGATATGTGGTCGTGGATGCTCCACAAGACCACAGACTTGTCCTTGCCTGCCACATTGTTTCATGGTTAACAACATGCTGAATTAAAAAAAAAAATTACATAAAGTAAAAGGAAGTATTGGTGGACAACTAGTTGACGAACATAAGGGTCTAATACATGCTATATCGTGACAAACACTCTGTAACATATACTGTCAGATGCATAGCTTATGTTTGGGTCCTACGAGGAATACACATGGGATCCGTTCATCAAACAGTTAATAAGAAATGGAGAATTCTTTTCACACTTTAGCATTGAGCATTCCAGAAGCATTCAGAAAGCTATTACTGTGAATATGAACACAATAACACATTAACTAAGTAGTTGACACTCAGATCAAATCGAAACGGTATTACTTTATTATGAAAACAACATATATTGCCTAAGGAATGAAAAAATGATACGAGGCTGCAAGGCAAAATCATGTATTCATATTGCTTTTAATCGGGACAGAAAATCAGACTTACTCCATCCACAGTACAAAAAATAGCGGCAATGTGAAACCATTCTGTGCTCTACTTTCATTTTTTTGCCCCAGATTGCTTATAATAAACAATGATGAATATTTTGGAAATTAATCTTTTGCACACAGAAAATAGTGAAGGACCAGTCTAGGAGCATCTTAGTTCAAACATGTTCCGACAGACCCGGGCCAAATGCAGAAACTTATCTGGTAGCTTTTTTAAAAAGAAAGGCCAGAGAAAGAATGGAAATATATAGAAGTTATATCTCAATAAATGTAACTCATATAGTACTATAAAATCTTTTCCAGGATATTTAAACAAATAGGATCCTAGATTTCCAACATGACACACAAGGGCTACAACTCGGTTTCTTTCAAAATATGCATGGACCCAGACCTATCTACAGCCAACCATGTATCCAATTTTGTTTCCTTCACTCTATTATGGGGACAAATGACATACTAAAAGGATTTTTTAAACCGTACAAAATTGCTTCTTGAAGCATCAGTCCATAATATGTTTCCTGCACAGTTTTTCATAAATAAGCGGAGAAACTGGGCCTCAATCTTGAATTTTTTTTATGGTGGAACCTGCTCATGATATAACCAATTAGTACCACAATTACAGTTATTTACCAATTGTTGCATGCCACCTCAATCAATTTTTTGTTCTACTATGATAAGATATCATGCGCACCTTATCAGAAACCACCACATGCACGACACACACACACACACACACACACACATATATATATATATATATATAGAGAGAGAGAGAGAGAGAGACCTCCAGAGAGCACAAAGGGTTCCGTAGGACATGTAGCTAGAGCAAATTCAGCATTATCTTGATGACCAGTCAATATCTGCAAGGTATGGTCCCAATCACCATGCTTGAACAATGATATATTTTTTAAAGAAGCATCAAATGAAAAATAAATAAACTTATTTGCATGTAGTCCTCATTGACCAGAAGTGTTTCAGGACAAGATTGATAGTATCAGTGGGAAAAATATAGATAGGTGTCTAATGGATCTGGATGCTGATAAATGTAAAGTCAGAGTCACTTCAAAAACATACCAGATCAGGACGAGATGCTGTAGCACCTAAAACAGGTTGGCGAGTAGGTTGCCTTTCTACATCCCAAATGAGGACCTATTCCCAAGATAAAGGTAAAGCAAGACAATACTTTGCAAAATTTTAAGACCAAATCAAGGAAAAGAAGACAACCAATTACACAATAATTGAGGGAATAGAAGTTATGCATGGATAAAATGCTTACATCAGGACTGTCGGTGTGAGTTGCCACAATGTTGTTATTCTGCGGCAGTTCCCTGATTCGATTCACCTGCAACATAACTCGTCCCATGTTTCACATTTTTCCTTTTGGCCTTTCTTTTTTTTCAAAATAACTGACAGAGGTCCACTTTCCACATTTATACGGATAGATATGCGAGCTTTTTTCTTAATGTTATATTACCAGTGCAATCAGGTTTCTGTGGATCCACGAGATATAGTGTATATTATGATGTTTATAAGATACACGAAATTCTTGAAAAACGTCAAAAGGTAGAAGGAGCTCGGAATGAAAATGGGAAAGAGAATTTGGACGGAAAAACAAGATTCACTTTGAAAGACAGAAAAATTATCATAATTACATAGATGCTTCTGCATGCAGGTCACAAGAACACTTGACAAATTGTTTTTTTCAAAATCGATTCTTTTTTAGTTTTTCTTCTTCTTCTGATGCATGACCATCCACTAATGGATTTTATAGTCAGTAATATTGACAAACCACATGATTTTCAGCACAGTCGACCTAACTGCTAGCCAACATTTTTAACTGAACCATTTTGAATTTCTAGCTCCATCTATTTCAACAATAGGAGAAAAAATTAAAGCATACCTCTCCAGGGTGTATGATAGTCTTGTTCTTTTTCACAAAAGGTGAACGGGATTCTTCGTTGAACTAATATTGACCAGTAAGAACCAACAAAGAATCAATTTGGTACGACAAAAACTATACACAACCAGTCATGTTTGGTATCGATGCATCACCTGTGCAATGTGCTCTGCTGCTGCAATTCTAGTTTTCACTATTTCAACGTTAGCTATGACAAGTGTATTTGGAACAGTTCCATCAGTCTAGTGGCAAAGGAAAAGAGGGGGAAGTTAGAGTCATCGACATATTGCACAGCAGAAGAAACTGATTTTAGACAACTAGGAGAACATATGTCAAGCGGTACGATTACAAATTACAAAAGCTGACATGTTCATGTATATGTCCTTCACCCAGCTATATTATGTTGGAAGACATGTAGGCAGGGAAATTGGTTGTTAAAGGGATGGGATGGGTGATGAATGGTTTCATTCTTTTTTTTCTGCAAAACTAATCCACACTTAATTTCTCATCACATGCAATGCATCTAGATTCTAGGCATATATAATACTTTTGACAACTAGTAAACAAATAAGTTTTCCTCCTCATAAGTGCCCAACTTTCAATCTGGATGAAATAATTTCAGTTCTGATCGTGAGGATTGAGACAGAATGAGAAATTCATCTCGCCTGTTCAGAAAGATAGAGTCGCTGACGGTTCTTGTAAGTTGCTTGTTCCACTTTCGGCCCCCATCTGAGAGAGAGAAAAAAAAGCATCATAAATCAATATAACATTAAACAATTTTAAACTGAGTAATTGTATGGTGCATGGGTCATATACCGGACACGCAATAAAACAACTACATAGAGAGAGAGAAATGAACAAATGTAGTAGATGCAGATAACCAAATAATTCCACATCATCCCACATTCCTAATCGATTTACATTTCCACTTATTCGGAAACCCATCTCAAAATGACCAAAACAAAACAACCATTAATGAAGCAAGTTTAAACACCATTAAGAGTGTAAAATGTAAAGCACAAAACTGAAGTAAAACACGGACCAGCTCACAGTAAATCCAGATAAAAATATGCACACATTTCCACAACTCTAACAGCACTTACAATAAATGAAAGATTTCAGAAGCAAAGGTACCAAAATCTACCAATCAAATCTCCAGACAACCAAAAAAATTATGTACATGTGCATAATAACCCTAGGGTAGAGATAGAAGAAAAATTAACCGGCAAGAGAGAGAGGGCCAAACGAGGTTGTGATTTGCTAGCCAGTCGTAGAGCACAGGAACTAGGGATTTCCATTGACTGTACCGCTCCTCCACGCTATGCTCCGTTGCTCTCTCCTTCATTTTCCCGTCACTAGCTTGCTCACTGTTTGCGCGAGTGAGCGAGAAAATAACAATTTACATTTAAAACAAAAAATGGAGTTATACATTTCTATTGTTTCACACGGTTTTAAAAATCTATTAAAATGTTGGATATCGAACTTTTTATAGAATTTTAGAAAGTCGACGATTTTAAAAATCTTTAAAAATCTATTAAAATTTTGGATATTTATAGTTTTTTATAAAAATTCTAGAAAGTCAAGTTTGAATAACAATTTTTTTAAAACTTTACAAAAATCAATTTTTGATATCAGTAGACTTTTATGGAGTAGATAAAAATCTAATTCAATATTTTATACTCTTAAAATATATAAAAGTCAATAAAAATCTAAAATGTATAATCCCTAGTAAATATCTCGGTTTCAAAATATTATCAATCGAGTTTTATATAAATATATTATTTATAGATGATTATCAAAACCTATAAATAAATAGTAATGTTTAGTTGAAAAATAATATAATTGAGTTACGAGTCATTGTCTGAATTCTCTCCTCTTTTCACTAGTGTTCTTTTATTCAAATCAATGGATATTAGGGTGTGCATCAGGTCATTTTTTGGGTACCAAAAAATTTCAAATAGTGAAAACATTACCCGATCCCGATATTTTTTTCTAATACCCGAAATTTCTTCAAAAATTCCAACAGCCTTGATCCAAATTTTATGCCAAAAATTCAGTAGCAAATGCACATGATCATACAAACAAATTTTCGGGTATGGGCAAGTTAAGCCTATGTAACATATATTGTCGGGTTTGGGTACCTGAATTCTTTTTGGTTCTTGTTTCAGAACCCGACACCAACCCGGAAAAAATTAGTCGGGTTCGGGTTTACCGGATATCGGAAAATTTTGAAAAAAAAAACCCGACCAGATCGGATATATCCAATATGGTTAGATGGAGTACTCGATACCCAAAAATATTTGTCCACCCCTAGTGGATATCGTGTCGCTGGGTGACGTGTTATTTGTCACGGTCAATGTTTAATTTCTTGAATGTAAAGTGGCATGTTTTCACCAAAATTAAGAGATAAATATTCTGAAAAGGCGCTAAATAACCAATACCCAAAAGGTCTTTTCCATGATTTGATATTGTTGCTCAAGTACTATAGGTAAGGTTTGGCTTAATCTTTGATTAAGGGCTCGATCCCACTCGGTGTACTTGTACTTCAATTCTTAAAAATACAATTTACGTTCCACCTCAAACCTCTCACTAAGCAGTTTTTCTCTTTAAAAAAAAACAAATAAAAAAATATATTAATTGTTGTTTGAGGGGATTATAAGCTTGTGAAAAATCCTATCCAAAAGAAGTGAAAAATAAATCAAGCAAAAGTTTACAAAATACGAAGTAGAATGATTTAAAAGAAGGTACAGGTATGGGGTGTACTCAGGATTCAAAAATACATGAGGCTGATCGGATAAGATATGACTAAAATGATATCACGATTTAGAAGAGTGTGTTCAGAAGAATGAGAAAGCTAATATATATCTATGGTATCTTGTGGACGTTCTGTTTTCGGCTTATTTTGGTAAATGGGCAAGTTGTATTTATCAAGTAAGACAATTTGGTCATTGGGTGTTGACTTTTGAAATTCCACCTTCATGATTATTGGGATTACAATGGTGAGATGAGCACACCCACGCTCTCTCTGACTATGCACAAACAACATAAGTTGTAAGCAGGAATTCCAGAGGAACACCCGGCCCAATACCGATATCCATTCATCAAACCCGCCAGCTCATTCTCATCTCCGCCGTCCTCCGCCATATGGCAACCTCCGGGTAGCGGCGCTACCGCGTTCGATTACATAATCGTGGGCGGCGGCACCGCGGGGTGCCCCCTCGCCGCCACCCTCTCTCAAAACTACAGTGTTTTGCTGCTGGAAAGAGGAGGGCCCCCATTCGCAAATGCTAATGTATCGTTCATGCAAAATTTTCACATCTCGCTGGCGGACGTGTCGTCAACCTCCGCATCACAGGAGTTTATCTCCACCGATGGGGTGTTTAATTCTAGGGCTAGAGTTTTGGGTGGAGGCACTTGTATCAATGCTGGATTTTACTCCCGGGCAAACTCAAGGTACAACTCTTTTTGTTACTATCTTCTTGTTGGTCCAATTCCATTTTGTTGCTAATTGCTCTTCAAAATTTGAGATTTTTGAAGTTGAAATTTATTGTAAAGCTATGGAAAAGTAGCTACTGTCTTGGATATAATGTTTAATGCTTTGATAATGTCTTTCACACACCCCAAAGTTAGGATAGTTAAAAGACCATGCTCGATAACTACCGACATGGTGTTAACGGTGGAATCTTTTGGCTTTCAGTTATACTAACACAGTAGGGTGGGATGCTAAGTTGGTAAATGAGTCATATCGGTGGATTGAGAAGCAAATTGTTCATCAGCCATTGCTCCCGCCATGGCAAAGAGCAATGAGAGATAGCCTGGTAGAAGTTGGGATCTCACCTTTTAATGGATTCACCTATGATCACGTATATGGTACCAAAATTGGTGGAACTATCTTTGACAGATTTGGCCGCCGCCACACGGCTGCTGAGCTTCTTGCCTCAGCTAATCCTGAAAATCTCCATGTTTTGGTATATGCGACCGTTCAGAAAATCGAGTTTGATACAACAGGTAGGTCCAAATTATTGTGGCACTTTAAATGACATGGACTGATTAGCATACACTGTTAACAAGCAATATTTATGATTAAGGAATGCGGTTATGGTGCTTTTACAAATTCAAAAACAGGGGAAAGGCCTAAGGCTATTGGAGTTGTCTTCAAAGATGAAATGGGAGTACACGCAAAGCATTTCTCTTAAAGACGTCTGGGAGTGAAGTTATCGTGTCATCTGGTGCCATTGGCAGCCCTCACCTGCTGTTGCTCAGTGGCATTGGTCCGAGGGCTGAACTCGAAAAGTTCAACATCTCTGTAGTGCTTGAAAATGAGTTTGTGGGAAAGGGCATATCTGATAACCCGCTCAACACAATCTTTGTTCCGACTAATGAGTCAGTCGAGCAGTCTCTCATACAAACAGTTGGAATTACAAAGTTTGGAGTCTACATTGAAGCCAGCAGTGGTTTTGGACAGTCCCCTGATAGTATTCATTGGGACCATGGAATTGCTTCTGCAGAAGTGCGTCAAAAAGCTGAATACTTTTCTTATTCTTTTGTGTTATGGTTACTTCCAAACATAAAATCATCTTGAAAGGTTGAGTTTATCATATTTTGTATTATGAACAGATAGGTCAGTTGTCAACTATTCCTCCAAAGCAAAGAACACGTGAAGCAATTCAAGACTACAGAAAAAGGAAGAGAAACCTGCCACATGAAGCTTTTCGAGGAGGTTTCATCCTGGAAAAAGTTGCCTGGCCCCTGTCAACTGGCCAAATTAGCCTAGTAAACACGAATATTGACGACAACCCTTCAGTCACCTTCAACTACTTCAGCCATCCTGAGGATGTGGCACGATGTGTGGACGGTGTACGTATCATACAGAAGATTCTTAGGTCGAAACCATTCACCAACTTCACGCAGTGTGACAAGGAAACGATGGAGAAGCTGATAAACACGAGTGTGCAAGCGAATGTCAACCTCATACCCAAGCATACTAACGACACAGAATCATTGGAGCAGTTTTGCAAAGACACAGTCATTACTATTTGGCATTACCATGGAGGGTGTCATGTGGGGAAGGTGGTGAGCTCGGATTATAAGGTTCTTGGGGTCAACAATCTTCGTGTTATTGATGGTTCGACGTTCTATGATTCTCCTGGGACTAATCCTCAAGCCACAGTATTGATGATGGGCAGGTGCGATTGTTAACCAATATTTTCGAAATGCTCAAGGAACACACCCAAAGCAGAACCATTATTTCAAGATTTAGTTTATGAGAAAGGAAGCCAGGATTGAGGATCACTTGCTTACATTAAAATTTACAAATGCAGGTACATGGGAGTAAAGATATTGAGAGAAAGATTAGGCACAGCAGCTGGAGTTTAAGGATCAGCAACACTTACAAGTACAAGTAGACGAGGTTCAATTTGTGTTTATTATAGTAAAAGAATGCTATTCTTTTTCATCCTCCATTGCTGTTTAGCATTTATTAGTGGAGTGAGGATCTTGCAATTCCATTTTGATGTCACAAATATATGAATTATCGCCATCCCTCGACTATAGTTTCCTTATTCTGCTGCCCTTAAAAGTTCCCTATAATTTGGTAAAATGTTTCGTTCGTTTGTTTTAGTATGTTCTAGTAGCATTCTGTTGATTTAGGGAAAAAGTTGAGAGCCATTAGGCAGTAATTTTAGGACGTGAATCGGGGCTATTAATTAACGGGAGGTAATGTTCTCTTGATATGCTTGGCGTTATATCGTAAGAGTAGCTAGTTATATCTCATATTTATCTAGATTGTAGTATTTCTAAATATTGCTCGTTACTTGGTTTTTTTTTTAATAGAAATTTAACATGTAGCATTTTACCTCTTTAAGGCTTACTCTTGCCAATACCGTAAAAGATATTTTTGTCCTATAGAAACAACCTGTGGAAAGGCAGCTAGGGATGGTTGCAAAGTTCGGGGCTTGTGGGCAAAACGAATACGGCTTGAATCCCTTACAATTAAAATAGAAAAAAAGAAATAGTTTTTGCGTAAGTTTATATACCGCTACCAGCCTACCCTTGCCCCATTGAGATCAATGTGTCATAAATATAATATATCTTAAAAAGGTTTAAAATATGTAGGTCTTTAAATTTTGAACATGTTATGTATATTACATTCTCAGTAGTCTACATTCGAATCGTGCAGATTGAGTCCAAATTTTCTATATCAAACCAAATTGATTGACCTTTATAAAAAATAAGAACACAATTAACTTAACCCATTTAAGAACCGAACGAATTAATCCACATTTTCTATTTAAAAATAATCAAAAATTTGAAAATTTAAAATAAACCATTTTTTTAAAAAAATAACGATGTAAATTTTCTATTAAACCTATATATATATATATAGGTTTATATAAAATCTCAATCACTTAATATGAAAAAGATTAATTAAAAACAACTAACAAAGTATTAAAATATATTCAAAAATTAATTAGCATTTGACCAACTAAATCAACATATTACAAAATAAAAAATAAATTGAATTGAAATTCCAAAAATTGATTGGATCCAACCTTAAACTGCTCGCCTTTACCCAAAATCTCTTTTCCAACAAAAAAAGAAATTGTGACAAAAAATAAAAAAAAACAATAACCAAACATTGGCTGTGGTTTCACATCCTCTTTCCGAAGGCTTAAACCCTAAACCTGACACTAAATCAGAATGTCATCAACCCAAGTGAAACATTCAAGTATACTTCGTTTTCCAGGTCTATTGACCAATGGAGCAACTCAGATGTCTTTTTGCAAAAAAATCGAAAGATTTATCATGAAAGCAATTTAGTTTGAGAACTTGTAAGCAACTTAACATGTATGCACAATCTTGCAAATGGCTTGTGCAGAAGTTGGACCGACAAACATACACCACCGGCTAACAGATGCAATATTTACTGATCATCATCACTTGTCTCGCCTCAACATTTGGTAGGAGTAAGATATATGGTGGAAAAGTGATTTTCTTCAGGACTACAGTAAGATAGGTGCTCATATAAAATGATATTTTGTTTTGGGTTTGAACTGAATCAGGCACACGGTAGGTCAACCAACCTTCGTGGTTGCAGGACCGCAAGTGAAGTCTGGTCGGTCAACCGAACTCACAAATAGATCAGAGTTTGGTGATTCCAACTCCAGGATCACCTGATTTAGAAGCAATATATCATTTAAAACCATTGAAACATAAAACACACTCATCCCGTAGTACTTTAAGATGCCATACCAAAATATTGTCTCCTTCTCGAAGAATTGGAGCAGGAATATAAAGGGTGCATTGAGGTCCAACGGACTGCAAAACCGAGTAAACGAAAAGTGTGTTTCACTTTCTCAGGAAAGTCAAAACTGTCATAAGAATGACAAAAATAGTAACAAATCCACTCTGTACCGGCCAAAAACGTCCAACGTTGAAATCATTCACAAACGCAACTCCTTTGCTCCAACCTTTCAATGAGATGAATGTGTCTGTGACTTTGTCAATATTGAAGTGACCAGTGTAAAATGCTGGTTCAATATTAAGTTCTGCAAAAAGCAGCCATACTTTTTAGTGGCAACACGCTCTTACGCAACTTTAACATAATAATTAAGACGTTGCTCGAGGCCAAGAAAATAGAGGCAGAGCCAAGACCCCAATGCTATAGAGCAAAATCTAAAAAGATTCCATGGGATATAAAGCATTATGCACCTTCATACTAAAAAATGCCAATGCCATAAATAAAACAATTTTTTACACTAAAAAAATGATTTATTGAAATCCCCAATTGCATCGTGGCTCCATCACAAATCTCAGGCTTACTTTCTTGGTCATTTAATTGTTTGCGGTCAGATCTTTCAAGAAATTCCATTTCTGCATTCAGAGTGATGGGATTGATCCTTTGGACTTCATTTAAATTTTGGAGAGGGATGGAAATCATTTTCCACTTATATAGAGACCTCGAATTCACGTAAACATCAGATAAAATACCCTGTAAAACAAATTTCAAAACAATAATCATTTTGTGAAAGTCGAAGGGAAAGAAAATGGTAACAAAGATAACTTAAAAAAAAGAATCTAACATAGAACAAGATAGAATGCCAATCATGTGTAGGCTACAAGTGATAGCATGGGATTCGATGAAAATAGGATTACCTTTTTGTCAAAAATATAAGGTCCATAATTCAAGCGTCCCATGTTTTCGATCTAAACAGGTAATTAAACAGATTATTGCTGTTCAAGTATATAAATGGAATTATTCATAAAAACCATCAAAGAAAAGAACAATGCATGGAATGCTAGTAAAATAAGACAGTGTATTTTCCCTAAACAAGTTGTTATATTCAAAAACTCCTGCTACGAAACAAAAATATTCATACCAAGATCAATAATTTAATTTTGGATGGGCATTTTAAGTAAGGCAGGTCAATGGTTGTATTAGACCATCTTGTGATAGTGCCAACATACGATGGCCTTTTTGCATTATCGTTTGCACATGAAACAGACACTTGAGCTCTGTCATGCACCTGCAGAAAATGATACTCGAAAACATCAGATCTCTGCTTATTTATGCTGATTGAAATACATTTTCTTCAAAAGATTTGGATATACGATACATCCAGCGGATTCGTCCAAGCTGTACAGGAAGCATGAGTCATTTTTCAATCAGTGAGAAGAAATTCGCTATTCAACTGAAATAATTAAGAAGCCAAATGTTGAAGGGCAGATTTTCCAGCAAAAATTTAGAAAACATATCCGACCTTCGGTATGAACAACACGTTTTTGTAGTATTTTGGAGTGTATTCAGAGGCATATAAGACAAAACCAAACATCTGAAAATGGAAAAAGTTTCAAATGAATCAGAACTCAAAGTTCATCTATTTAAACCATTAGGAAAACCAAGAAACATTTTTATGTTCTATCACCTGTCCAATGGCCTCCATTGATTTGGGAATCTCAGATTCAATCGCACCGACCAGATTTTTATAATCAACCATATCAAACAAAAATGAAAATTTATCCAGCTTAATACGTCCATAAGATCTCTTTTCATTGTCTGGAGGAATCGAAATGAGAGGCTTTGAACTATATTTAGCAATGACCCTTCTCAAAGCTGAAACCAATGTCGTATCATAGTCAGGAAAAAATTACAATAATCTGCAACAGTACAGTGTTAAGCTTTAAAAAAGACCAGAGACGATGACAGCATCAAATTTCAAATGTTGACGAGGATATAGCTAAGACTTAACACATTAGCATAGAGTTTAACTGATTATAAATTTCATGCGTTTTCTTAATGTACAGCCTAAAAAGGAAAAAAAAAAAAAAAAAAAGCAGCAGAAGAGGTCTGCAGATTCCTACAAGGTTAAGGTTACCTTTGTACTTTTTGTTGTGCACATCTCCAGATTCCCTGATAGGTGCATCCTAGACAATGAGGTGACAGTTTGAGAAGGAAGGAATGTAGTAAGGTTAACGATGACAAGATTAAAGGATTCATGGTCTTCCTCACATAATCATAGGATGTAAGATCAGGCTTGTAGTCGGACTCGTTTGCTCCAGTGTTGGCACCGCTATAAAATCCAAAGTTTGTGCCACCATGTGCCATCTAGAATAAAGAGCATATGTAATCCAATGAGTGGTAAAAAGTCATTCTTGACAACCAAGCATCGAGTATAATAAAGGCATACATAGAGGACAGCAGACCCGTTCTTCGACAAAATCTTTTCCAAATAAGTTGCTGTTTGAGTCGCATCAGTACTTGCAATATTCTCTCCCCAATGTGTGAGCCAACCAGTATAGAATTCCCTGAAATAAAAATAAGAAACATGATTAACAAGAGGAGATATTACACAGAACCCGCGTATGAAAAAAAAATAAGATACCAACGCTGAGAGTGGTGGCGATTTTCCTGGCGCATTAAACTCTTTTTGCAGCTTAAATATGGGCCATGGATCATCTCCAGTGGTGAAGTCAACGGCTGTACAGAAAAATGAAACTTCAAACTGATTATAGTAGTTGACAAAGTATTAGATAGGAGAACCCGTAGTTACTAAAAAATGCCCAAAAGGCATGCACATAGGCTCACTCAACGAGAATCTGCTTTTGCTCCCCAACACAAGCTAAGGACACTCCTTTGATGAAGCACACACTTTAACCATAAAACCTCAGCCTTCGTGTGCTTAAAAGACTTAAAGCACATTTTACACACCTTAAATATAGATAGTTAAGTGTAAGCCTCGCCTTGCGGTTTGTGTCTAGGCTCTAAGCCTTAGTCCACCTTGCAATTCTAATAAAAAAGTGAGTACCAAGGGACAGTAGGTGTGCCATGGCATGGCTAGTGGCAGCGGTCGCCTGCCCTGGGTTTTAAATTTTACACTATTGAGTATTGTGTATGTTTTTAATATATAAACATACAATATAAATATATTTTCGCCTGCCTCTATGGTTGAATTTCTTTTTCGATCTTTAGTTGTGCCCTTACTAGGACAAATTCCTACCTCCACCATGGCCAACGTAGTTAGGAAACGTGAGTTGTTGAACAGAATTCTCTAAGATTCAAGATTGGCTACAGTTACTCTCAGTAAATGGTGGGGTAATCAATTCCGAATGACTAGGATGAAATCAATAGAAGTAATATTTACTTCAGTCTCACATGGAAACTGTGGGAACTTGTATGAATGATTTTAAAAATGAGTACACAGGTCATCTAACCAGAGAAAACATCATCTCCTCGAATTGTTCCTTTCTCAAGAGTTTCTCTGGAACCCCCATCTGTAGTATACCTACAAACACCAGTACAATGCCATATAGATGTGTAAGAAACAATTAAAATTCAACAATTATGATTACCACGTTTTAAAGAAAACAAATAGGCCACCATACTCATTATTTTCTTCAACCTCAGGTGTACTTCCAGGAACTAAATATCCACGACAAGAAAGATACAGCAAAACAATACGTCCACAACCTCACACAGTCACACTTGCAGAGGGAAATAATAATGCATAAACCAAAAGCGTTCAATTATATAAAGTAAAACTTCTTCAACTATGTATGTACCCAACTTACAATATTATATCATCTCCTAGGAGCTGTCGTGCTAGTTTAACCAAATAATGCAGGTAAGCTTTGTCATCCCCATATGATCCAAATTCATTCTCAATCTGTCACATTTTTTTCCACTTAGAATATCCACTATTAACATAAGATTGAAGGACAAAAATGAGCATATGTAAGAATCGATTGCAACACATTCTTGGATCTGTCACATCAAAAAAATTAGTTTATCATTCAATATCTCCCACATTCTATCAAGATAAGAAGTTTCAAGCAGCTAGATTTACAATCAAAAATTACCCTATGAAGTAATTAAACAATTAGCAACACAAGGCTAATACAATTGCAGAAATGTGCTAATTTTTTGGAAGGTTAAATTCTTAAATTATAATATTGATAGAAGAAGCAAATCTGTTGTGCGCTAACAACATCAACATCAATGAAGTAATCACCTAATTTTATGTATAGTGGGTATATTAGTTGCTGTGCATCATTTAGCAGGAAGGGATAGAATGAAAAAAAATGCACAACGATAGGAGCAATGCCATTGTCACATCACTTAAGCCAAGCTGAACACAAAAATAATCCTTCATGCCCGGTCAAATCATGTGTGTGTGTGTATTTTACACTATTTTTATAGTTCTCTACATTCTTGGTGAAAAACAGGAGTAACTACATTTAATATTCTATTAGACAATTTATTGAAGCCTCTGATGCATTGGTTTGACCAACCTGGTACATTATAACAGGACCTCCATTGCTGTAAAGAAGAGGAGACACTTTTGGAAGTAGGATAGACCACCATTTTTCCACCTCAAAAGTTGAAGTCGGCATGGAAAAAATCAGCGAAATATATCTTCACAAATCAAGTAGTGCAGTTGGCAAAGTTACATTCGGTTTTCCAGGCGAATAAATTTACCAGTTCAAGGAAGGCAGGATCTGATGATCTAAGCTTGATAGCAGGCTCTTTGGCGAGTAACCAAGCAGGGAAGCCTCCCAAATCCCACTCTATTACCCCAAGAAAAGAAAATGGAGATAAACGCATGCCAATAGTAGATTAACCTTGCTAAACATTTCCCAGTCAGAAATAGCATCTTAAAATACAGTAGACTAAAGTGGGGTAATTCAAAGACAAAATCTTGATGTAGAACAGCCAGATTGTTGGCTTGAATATTGGGGACAAATTCAAATATATAATGCAGAATTCGGACCTTTAGGCAATCATAAGCAAACAGGGTAGTACAGTCAGAGCCAAAATATATGCCTCACACGACAGAATCGGATCAATGCAATTGACTGTGAAGTACCTAACAGTAAATAATTTACAATTGATTTTAACGTGATATTATTAACGATAACTAACAGCACAAAAAAATCTTAGTTGTTTTTTCCTGTCTTCCTTTCAATCCCAATATTAAGGTCTTGCAGTCAAGCTGAACTATTATTACCTGTTAAAAATCAAATAAATTTTCAACCTCGTGCACAATCAGTCAAAATCGTCATTGGGACAATGTACTAGTTCGGGGATCAATAACTTTGGCCAAACTCATATTATATGAAGTCAACACAAAAGGCAAAGGCTAACCTCCACAAATATAAGGCCCAGCACGCAGCATAACCAATAAATCCAATTTCTTGCAGAGCTTCAGAAAGGAAACAATATCTGCAATGCCTTCAAATACAAGATGCTCTTGTCTCGGCTCATGCAAATTCCATGGAACATAAGTTTGAATTGTATTCAAGCCCAATGCCTTAGCCCTCAGCAGTCTATCTTCCCAGTACTATGATTGATTACCCACAAAAAAAAAATTTAAAAATACCACGATAAAGGTAAAACTGCAATCAGGGCAATGGGGGAGTAAAGAGAGATCAGATAAATTAGCATGCCATGTATAGATCTTAGAATTGTTCCAAGCTCTTTTAACTTATGACAGAGTTGAATTTTCAATGATCTGTCTTCGTTTTCTTTCATATTTCCAATTTGCAATTTCACTTGAATACGGGTGTAAAGTTCAAACAGAAAAATTCTCAATTCAAACTCAAGTTGAGTAGTAAAAATAATATAAGAAATAAACAATATATAGAAACTCAATCACAATGACATCTAATGGACAAGAATATACCTCTGGATGCACCCGGAAATAATGCAAGTCACCACCAATTATCCTAAATGGCTCCCCATCTTTCCAAAACATGTCCTCCGCTATCTCAAATTTTTTTCCTTTTTCCTGGTTGAGTTCAATAAAACAAAAATGACTAAGGCAACCTTATTACTGTCCCTATAAACTTAACGAAATAGAAAGAAAAAGGGTTTAAAAATGAAAAATTCAGTCCAAAAGTTTACTCAACAACTTACATGGACCAACCACAGGACACCTAACTTATCACTCACAGTTTAAATAACATGTGGCAGGGAGACCTTATATCTCTAATTCTGGTTAAATGAAGCCTCTGATTGCACCTTGCACAACATAAAAATAAAGTGCTCACACTCCCACACCATTGATCTAGCGTGAGCATAAATTTGTCAAAATACAAATTAATGATCGAGCCGAATCTGACAAGTTCGAAATTTTGTGATACGCAGCGAGGTGATCAAAGGTCTAAGACTTCTGAAGCACGAATCCCTACATATTTCATTGCTATTGATGAGTAAATCTAAGACCCAGAATAAATATAAAGGCCATATCAGTGCAAATTGGTGGGGGCATTACACAAATAACTACTGTCCAAACACTAGCTTAACGGCAATCCTGCTATCTTGAAACTTAGACTTAAACTAACTTTAAATTTATGGAGAAATTTTTAAACTTTCATGAAAAAAACTATCACTGTCCGTTCCATCTCCACTTCTCAAAAAAAAAAGAAGGAAACGGAGGTGTAATTACTGACTTTAACCAGATGAGATTGATGGGAGAGTGACGGCAGAGGGGTAAATGCAACAAATACAAAAAGGGATATCAACAACATAAATATTTTCATCGTAGTTCTTCTCAGGCTTCTCTTTCTCCCCATATTTTAAGAACAAGTGAGTTTTTCTTGAAGTTTCCAGCTCTTGTTGTGCCGGTGTGCCAAATCCAAAGAGTGGGCTTTTAATGCAAATATATAGTTTGTTTGGGCTTTTGTTTTCATCCAAATTTCAAATCCGGTCCCTTTTTAATGTACCAATGCCATACGCCATTAACAAACATGTTCATAATTTTTTTTTATCACTATTACAAAAAAAAAGAGCCCTCATTAATATGAAGGAAGACGGATGATAAACCACCGGGCTATCTGGATTGTCATATTCATAATTGTTTACCTAACAAAATCCTCAAGCCTTTTATCATCAAGTGGACTTGAGCTCAACACTTGATGAGTTTTTGTTTAATGATCTTAAGCTTATTAACAGATTATGAACCTTGAACAAAAAATTTATTACACTAATTTTATATAATAATATACATATTAAAGTATTTGTTTTAATTTCTATTATTAATTTATGAAGAATCTTCAAAAACTAATTTAAAGCACATAATATTAAAGTGGAGTATGGTAGGATACTCTTAATATGATGTCACGTATATAAGTGTGAGGACAGACCGTCTCAATGAAACACTTGTCAATCCAAGAGGTGTTCCGTGGCCAAAACAGAGACAACCAAGAAAACCAAAGCAAAATGTTGAGAAGTTATTGTGTAGGTGATATTGTCTGGGTTTACACGAACCTCCAAGAAGTTCAAGACATCATGTTCACTTCGTGGCCTAGTAAACCCGATAGTATACTACTAAGGAAGGTTCAAAACCACAAGCTACCTCTCCCGATGCAATAATTTTCGTGTGAACTCTTTTTTGACATCACGTACATTCATGCATTAATTTAATTAATGTGGGGATTGTTGGATTTTGAGGCTTAATGAATTAATATTAAGCAAGATAAAAATAGGATTAATGAATTGAAAACAAACAAGGAAAAATCGAACGAAGGAAACAGAGGCGAAAATGGAGTTTTCGGGCGCGAAATGGGTCACCGAAACTGCCCGGGAAAAAGCCCGGGCAGTAGCATAAAATGACGCGCCTAGGCGCATCACAGTCTGGTTGTTCGATTTTTCTTCGAAGCATTGCACCTTTTGGCGTGTAGATTCATGTATGGTTGCACCCAAATGGAGTCTTTTGATGGCAACATGTGGCCTAATATATATACAACATCTCATGATTGAATTATAGATTTCAAAACTACCATCACAATTTGAGAGAGAAAAGCAAGATCAAAGTCATCTCATCATCATATTCATTTTGTTCTTGAATGAGAGAGTTTGCAACCTTTGTGGTTGATTTTCTTGTGATTTGTTGTGCTACAATCACAAGAAAAGTCGTTGTATCTTGGGAAAGGATTACCACAAACCGAAAGCACATTGTGCGGGGCAAATTTCTCTTCAGGACAAAGTGTTATACGCATGCATCGACTTAAGACATTCATCATTTTCTTTTCTAGAAATAGCGCAGATGGAACCCCATACAACGCAAACAACAATCTTAAGAAGAATTTTTTTGCGTTATATTTCTGGAAGAGAAATGGCATCCACATCAACCAATGTTCCTGCGACGCAAAGAGAAAGGCCGCAAAAGTTCATTGGCATAGACTTCAAGAGATGGCAGCAGAAAATGATTTTCTATCTCACTACGTTGCATTTAGCATGAATTCTGCAAGATGATCCACTTACCGTAGGCGATGACGAGACAGATACTGTCAAGAGGGCCGTTGTAGATGCATGGAAGCAAAGCGACTTCCTATGTTAGAACTACATCTTGAGTGGCCTTGATGATGCACTATACAATGTGTATTGTCAAGTCCGAAACGCAGAGGAATTGTGGAATATGCTTGAAACAAAATATAAGGTGGAAGATGCCGGCCTTAAGAAGTTCATTGTTGGACGCTTCTTGGATTCAAAATATTAGACTCGAAATCTGTACTGAGCCAAGTGCAAGAGATACAAGTACTCTTACATGAGATTCATGCGGAAGGGATGAGTCTAAGTGAGTCCTTCCAAATGCGGCCATGATTGAGAAACTTCCTCCGCTGTGGAAAGATTTCAAAAACTATCTTAAACACAAGGGGAAGGAAATGTGACTCGAGAAATTGATAGTACGTCTAAGGATTGAAGAAGATAATTGGAAGACGGAAGTCAATGTGAACCAGATGAGTGCAAGAGCCAATGTTGTGGAATCAAACATCAATAGCAAGAAAAGGAAAAACCATAATAGCCAATAACCAAGGAACTCTAAAAGGTTCAAAGGAAATTGCTTCAATTGTGGGAACCAAACCACAAAGCAAAGGATTGTAGGCGTCCGAAGAAAAACCAAGCAAACATAATTCAAGACAAGTCCGTGCCAATTGATTTGTCCGAACTTGACTTGACCGCTGTGATTTTTGAATCAAACTTGGTGGACAACCGAAATGAGTGGTGGGTTAATATCGGCGCTACAAGGCATATTTGCTCCGACAAATAAATGTTCTCTACCTACACACCAATCTCTGGAAGAAAGCTTTACATGGGCAACTCTTCAACTTTAGAAGTTGTCGGTGTAAGACCCCAACTTCCCAATACGTCAACAATACAATTATGACATCACATATACAAATAATTGCTCGGTTTTTAAAACTCGCACTACATGCTTCATAATTAGTGTATGTGATTTTATAAAAATTTGGGCAGAGTCTCCCCATAAACTCGTCTTCCCAAAAAACTATCAAAGAGACAATACATCAATTCCTCATAATCAAAATATCAACACAATACATTACTTATCCACTCAATCCATAATGCATCATATATCCCCAAATCAAATGTCCATGCATACCAAAACATAAAAGAGGGCTTCAAGACATTGATACATGTCATATACATACTTCCCAGGCTCACAGACGAGCACTTAATAAATAAATATTTATATACGTGTAGAAATCACATTGCAGTACCAATACTGGTACCTCGCCCCTAGGAGTATCCTCATTCAATAGCTCGAACCCAATTCTCGAACCAATGTAGCACATGTTCTATCTGTTTCAACAGAAACAACCCACAAACAGGGTGAGCATACACTATCACAATACTCGTATTCATGAAAATGCATAAAGATCATGATAAGATCATAATACAACAATTTAAGATTATTTAAAATCTACAAAAATGTACTCCCCGAACAGTTCTGAATTCGTATAGCTTCCACTAGATGTTCATGTTTCAATCTCACACGCTTTCATAACATCAAGTTCAATATCGTTATTTAAATATGATACTCATCAACACGATAATTCAATACAACCAAAATCTATTATTTATGCTCAATCATAAACAAATTCATATCGCATGCAATCCTGCCTATCATCTATCTCATTCTCAACACTTTCTCGTATTGATCATGCCCAAGGCATCAATACTCAACTCATATACTCGGATCACGTACAATTACGTATCCTTGATACCACATATATTTACACACATTCATTTCTCCATTCGTATATCCGGATCACGTACAATTATGTATCCACCATATCGCATATGTCATACCCAGCATACATATTCATTTCTTACATTCCATCATTACATTCAATGATACATGAATATAGGAATATGTAATTACTTCATAGTATGCATGACTGCTCATACGTCACCACGTACTTATTGTCATTCAAAATTAAGATACATTCATCTTTGCCCTGAGACCTGAGGTGGCTCTGAGAAAGTCCAATAACTCAATATGATCATCAATAACTCAATAAAGTGATATAAATCATCAACTCATGCTATGATACATATTCAAGGATATTCATCACTATGCACTTTAATACTTGTTTATAACACACCACAACGACACCTGCTCGAAGTTGTTAGCGTCTCAAACCATAGCTCAACACTTACCAAAACACTATAGTGTTATAAGTCGTAAAAATAGATTTTCCTACTACACAACTAATAGGGCTTTTGGGCTAAAATTTGAACATCACTTACACATAGTATCAAACACCATATATGCATGATTTCAAGCCCAAAACAACCCCCAAAATCAACAAGAATTCGGCCCAAATACCAGTTTAATTCAATTCCTTACAGCATCCTATTTTGACTCATTTCAGCAGCAAAAATAGAGACTCGTTTTAGCAGGATGGTTAAACCAAAATAACAAGATTTTTGAATCAATTGCAGCAGATTTTTGAGCAAGAATGGCAGCTCATTTTCGAACTCAAAGCAACTGTGATTTTGATCCAAAACATCATAATTTCATTATAGCACCCCTTACTCCCACACTTATTCACGCTGCAATTCACACACATGCACATGGCTGGAACTGCACACACATAATATTTCAAATTCCACACACAGATTCACACACTAAAATTAGTAACCTAGCAGCAAGAATCGAACCTAGACCATGAATTGCAAATTGAAAAGGAAACTCAACATTGGTAGCATGTTTACGCTGTAAGGGAGCTTCACGCCTGCTAACACACGCACATACCGTAGCTAGCGATCGATCGCCAGCGGTATTTTGGAAATATTGTGAACTTGATTTCTTTCCTTCCTACATAAGCTCTAACCTAACCCATCAGCCTCCATACTTCTTTAGACTCGAAATTATCAACTTTAGGAGATTTTTGAGAGCTTAGAACAGATTTTTCAAATTTTTAGAATAATTTTTATTCCGATTTTTGTAAAGACGCTCGAAGAACGAAGACGGAATCAACAAACCGGAATCGTGCTTCGCTTTAGTAACTCTCTTTTCTATTGATTGTTTGATGTTTTTAATACGATTTTTGTTAGTTTTAGATTTAATTATGCTAGGCTAAACACCTTGATTCTTGGTTGAGGGATACTTGCCTTTGGAATAGAAAGACTTGTGAAAATTTTGGTTTGATTGTTGAATTTTCAATTCGATTTCAATTTATCTTTCAGATTATGATTCTTATGATTGTTGTGTTTGATTGATAGATTGATCACCTAGTAATCACATGCAATATCTAATGCTAATTGAGAAGCAACTAAGATTAATAATTACCTGCTGTTGGTGTTATTAAATTCTTAGGAAGAATGATTGGATAATTAATTCCAACGGCTGTAGTTCTTATTAATTAGATTCATCAAGCTTACTAGTTTTGAAACGATCGTTGATTAAATCTTAACGGCTGTAGTTTTGATTAAAGATTTGATAAGTGTCGAACTGAATGCTGTTTTCTTTTTGACCGCGATTTAGGTAAGTAAGGAATTAAATTTTCAATTGATGAATAATTGAATGAATTCGTAAGTTTAGTAATTTGATGATCAAGTGAATGATTTCCAAAGGTAAAGTTGACCGAAAACCAAGAATCGCTTTTTAATCTTGATAAACTAGAATTTTTATTTGCTTCGTTTGATTTAGTTATAGTTCAACAAATTCGGAAACCCCCTATTTTGACACTTGTTAGCATAAAAGTATTCACTTCCCTGTGGGATCGATCCCTACTCACGCTACTACATATTTACTGCTATTAACTTGAGAGGGTTAATTTGGGCGTACGCAATAAACGCTACCAACATAACTGGACCTGAACACAACTATTAATGTTTTATGTGTTAACTTTCGCTACACATACTAAAATGTGCGCACAAACACACACACACACGCAGCCGAACACCATGTTCTTCTCCCCATTCCCGATCCCGTTCGACCCTTCCCTTAAAATCGGTGCGCCCGCCGTCGTCCGGCCACCTCCCGGCGCGTCCGACCCACCAGCACATTTCCCTCTCTCAGGCGCACGTTTCCATACCAAGAAGATGAGGTTTGCGTCGCGGATAGTCGTATTTTACCAGAAAATGCAGAAGTCCGAATCTTGGAGTTCATCCGATTTTTGGGTGATTTCTTCTAGGTTTGGTTAGGTAATTATTTCTTGTTTCAAAATCATTATTTCCATGCAATTTGGAGTCTTTTTTGTTCAAATTTTTTATGCATGTTGAGGGAATAATGATCGATGTTCATGCATGATAGAATATGTCAATCGATTTTCAGGATTTGAGGGTAAATGTTTGAAATGCTGGGTTAGTCAATTATTAACTAACTGAAAGCGTGTTTTAGATTGATTTAATCAAGTATATGATGATTTCATGAATTTTTCAATAGCATTATGTTTCGTTTTTTTTGAAGCTGCTATTGGGGGGTGGACGAAACATTACAGTGATTGAGGGTGTAAATTCGTAAATCATGTTTTTAATTGATTTTAACTCATGGAAACTATGTTCTAGCTTAATGAATCTTGTATAGGAGAATTGCATGTAACTCAATGTCATTTTTGGATTGGTTCGTTGGTTTTCTGTTGTTTTGGGGAGAATTGTAGCTGTTGCGTTTATGCTGGGTATCTTGATCGTTTAAGCTGCTGCATGTCTAACTAGTTTTGGTTGAGATTTACATGATAGTTGGGGATTTGGGTTTTTATCATCGCTTTTGGGACTTGAGATTGAGAGTTCAGTGAATTTTAGTATTTGGCAGAATTTTACCTCTGTTTTATATTGATCTTATGAGTTTAGTTTCCAAGTGATGAATAACAATGAAGGATATAATTGAAATTATAAATTGAGAGCATGTGAATTGTGTTCAACGAAAAAAATGTATTATTAGGATTTTAATGATGATTAGACATATTAATAACTCTAGAACTGAAGAAATGGTAAGAATGAACACGAGAATCAGAATACTTCTATCCTACATAGTTTAGATCTGATTAGTCGCCTCAAGTTAAAGAATAGATTATATGTATGTTGCGGTAACTTTAGTAATAAAGAAGTAATGAAATGGTGTTTTATGAATTTGATAGATTAATACATGGCATGAGAATTCCACGAATTAAGAAGACCATATTCAGCTTCTAGGATAATGAATAATATGTATGTCGCGGTCGGTAACATGCGACATGTATCTGTATTATTTGATATATGAATTGCTGAACTTGCGTGAATTACGTGAAACTACTTGGCTATGTGAAACTACTTGGCTATGTGGTTTTAATTGAATTATGAGCATTCACAGCATTCATGATTGGCATATCGATGTATGAAAATAAATTTATTGTTAACACACATCATTTTGATAAATTTACATCGATATATGACATACATGTTGGGCATATCATGTTGATCTTTCCACTTCCTTGATATCCTTGATGATGATTGAGTTGATTTACTCTGAGTGTCGGGGACGACAGGCACGGCGATGACATACATTTTAGGTAGCGACTGTAGTCACGCGCATTGCTACCGACCTAGACACAAGGGATGACGAGCACAATACATGATGGTTCTCCTAGCGCAAAGTGTGTGTGCTGTCACCCTCTGCTCGAGCTTGATATTGATTGATGATACATTTCTTTGGACTCCGATATTTTGGTATCTTGAGATTTCGATCCATTGCACATTCATGCATTGCATTACATCATATATCAAATTTTATAGATGCATGTTGTAATTACTTGATAGTTTCATATTGGGCTTTGGCTCACCCACAGGGGCTGTTGTTTTCTTTGTGTGTGGACATTTACAGGTACTACAGGTAACCATGATCCCAAAGAGGGAATACTCGTTGAAGTCTTACCTGATATTGTATTTTTGTCTTTTTCCAAGTCGTAGGTTAGGTAAGTATACCAGGGTGTGTCATGGATTGTTTAACTATGTAAATTAAGTTTATTTCTGTTCAGTCTAGAATATTTGTTAATATTCGGTGTTTACTTACTGCTGATGGTATTATGTAAATATTTTGAGTATGAAATGTGTGCTGGACACTTATTGTGCATGCTATGGTATGGTGTAAATATTTTTAGTACGGATTATGTGTTGGGTGCCTATGATGCATGCTATGGTAATATGTATTTACTTGCTGCACTTGATATGATTTTGTGTTTTTTTATTTTTTTTGGTATGTCCCTCGTGCGCGGAGGTCATGCCGAAATTTTTAGAGCCACTTGTTGGCATGACTTTTAAATAATCTTCCGATGTTTACAAATAAATAATCATTGTGTGATAATTAAACACTTGATTAGGAACGAGTCCTCACAAGGAAAGTATGTAAACTCGTTAAGTCATTATATGAGTTGAAACAAGCACCTAAGCAATGTAATGACAAATTTGACAAAGTTATGCTGTCAAATGTCAAATGGTTTTAGAATTAACGAGTGTAACAAATGCGTGTACATCAAAGGCACACACGAAACGTTTGTCATAGTATGTTTATATGTTGATGACATGTTAATAACGTGAAGTAGTCATGAAGTGATTATTGAAACGAAGAAAATGTTGACAAGACATTTTGATATGAAAGATATGGGTGTTGCTAATGTCATATTAGGGATTAAAATCTCTAGGACACAAGAGACAATCATCATATCTCAATCACATTACATTGAGACTGTATTGAGGAATTTCAATGCATATGACACTTCTCCTGTAAAGACACCGATGGACTTAAGCATGCATTTAAGTAAAATCATGGTGAACCGGTGTCTCAATTGGAATATTCAAGAATTATTGGAAGCCTCATGTATATTATGAACTGTACTCATCCGGATATCACTTGTGCCGTGAATAAGCTAAGTCGATTTACGAGTAATCCAAGTAATGTCCACACCTTAGAATATGGGTTACATTTAACGCAATATATGGAAGTATTAGAGGGATATAGTGATGCAAACTGGATATCCGACACTAATGACTCCAAATCCACGAGTGGCTATGTATTTAGCATTGGTGGTGGGGCTGTGTCATGGAAATCCACTAAACAAACTTGCATTGCAAGATCCACGATGAAGTCAGAGTTCATAGCTCTAGACAAAGCCGCATAAGATGCAGAATGACTTCGTAATTTCTTGGAAGATATTCCATGTTGGTCTAAACCAGTGCCATCAATAATGATTCATTGTGATAGTCAATCGGCAATTGCTAGGGCACAAACAATATGTATAATGGGAAGTCTCGACATATTCGTCGAAGATATTATACTGTACGACAATTGATCTCTAATGGAGTTATCGCAATTGATTATGTGAAATCAAAGGATAACTTGGCGGATCCGCATACAAAACCATTAAATAGAGATCAAATGTTTCAAGAGGAATGTGGTTGAAATCTACAAAATAAATTTTCATAGCGGTAACCCAACCTTGTGACTGGAGATCCCAAGATCTTGGTTCCATGGGACAACTAAATTATGAAAATTTTAGTTAGCACTCGGGAAATTTCCCAACCCGTTCCTAGGACGAAGAGTGCTTTGGACCTACCAAAGTAGTGATGTTATGTTTGGTACTTTTAATGATTCCTATACTTGAAAAAGTAGAGTATGGTAGGATACACTTAATAGGAGGTCACCTATGTAAGTGTGAGGACGGGTCGCCTCAATGTAACACTTTTCAATCCAAGAGGTGTTTCATGGCCAAAACGGATACAATCGAGAAAACCAAAGCAAATGTTGAGAAGTTATTGTGTAGGTACTATTGTCTGGGTTTACACAAACCGCCAAGAAGTTCAAAACATCATGTTCACTTCGTGGCCTAGTAAACCCCATAGTATACTACTGAGGAAGGTTCAAAGTCACGAGCTACCTCTTCCGATGCAATAATTTTTTCGTATGAACTCTCTTTTGACATCACGTGCATTCATGCATTAATTTAATTCATGTGGGGGATTGTTGGATTTTGAGGCTTAATGAATTAATATTAAACAATATGAAAATAGGCTTAATGAATTGAAAATAAACAAGGAAAAATCGAACGAAGGAAACGGAGGCGAAAATGGAGTTTTCGGGCGAGAAACGAGTCACCAAAATTGCCCGGGAAAAACTCGGGCAGTAGGGGAGGCGCCTCACAGGCTGGTTGTTCGATTTTTCTTTGAAATATTGCACCTTTTGGCGTGTAGATGTGTTCTTTCATGAATGGTTGCACTCAAATGGGGTCTTTTGATGGCAACCTATGGCCTAGTATATACAACATCCCATGATTGAATTAGAGATCAGATTTTCAAAATTAACATCACAATTTGAGAGAGAAAAGCAAGACCAAAGTCATCTCATCATCATATTCATTATGTTCTTGAAGGTGAGAGTTTGCAACATTTGTGGTTGATGTTCTTGTGATTTATTGTGCTACAATCACAAGAGAAGTCGTAGTATATTTGGAGAGGATTGCCATAAATCGAAAGCACCTTGTGCGGGATAAATTCCTTTTAAGGACAAAGTGTTACACACTTGCCTCGACTTAAGACATTCATCATTTTCTTTTCTAGAAATAGCGCAGACGAAACCACATACAATGCAAACAATAATTATTGCAACAAGTATATGTATATTATCATTTATTTTACATGTATCATTATACTTGTACACAAATGACAAACATTTATCAAGTGCAACACAAAATCTTAATAGAGAACTTATAAAGAAAGATACGAGTATGTAGAAAGGATCATCCATCTTTTTTTAAATGTTATATTAGATAATACATCAACATATTGATGTATACCAATATCCATCATGGTGGAGTGAAGGTAAGGAGACTGCTTTTGGGTTTGGAGATAGATAAATTCTTTTTTTGAGTGGAAAGCTTCTCTTTTTTGTTGAACTAACCTCTTTCTTCGACATGTGCAGTTTCAAAGTGAATGTAGCATATCATTGGAAATGGAAAATGGAAGCTGATGGCATATTCTCAAGTAATTCAGCTTACAGTGCACTGAGAGTGGCTTGACTTTCATCTTCCTTGCAGAGTCATGTGAGTATATTCATTTGGATTAAATGTGCTCCAAGTAAGGCTGCTTGTTTTGTTTGGAAGCTGGTGTTAAATAGAGTTCCTACTAAAATTAATCTGATAAGAAAAAATATAACGATTTGCAAAGTGGTGGTGTTCGTGGTTTATGTAATAATGACGGAGATGCACACCATTTATTTATTTCCTATCCTTTTGCGAGCTTTGTTTGGAAACAATGTTATGTGTGGGTTCGAGTGACTTTTGTGTCATAATCTCATTGATCAACACTTTGTATAACACAAAGGGTTGAATCCTTTTCGGAGTTACTGTATACTTTGGAATGGTTTGTGGCATTGCACCGTATGGAGCTTTTGGAAAGTGAGAAATAGTGTTTTCAAGAGATGGATCCAAATAGAGATAAGCTCGTAGAGAAACTGAGTGATATATTTTGGTCTTGGATGTCATAAAATTTGTCGCCTTGTAGTTACTCTATGAAGGATTGGTTCGTTAGCCCGCCTTTTGTGTTTCGTTGTATTATGTCCTTGTAATGTATTTTCTTTTGGTTTTTTGACGAATACTTCTTGTACTCTATAAATATTTTTTTGTCATATATATATATATATATATATATATATATATATTAGAACATATTAATAAGCCACATAATTTTACTGTTCCCATGAACAATAACACATTTTACCCTTTTTTCTTTTCCTTCTTTGGCCTTTGTTTCTCGTCCCTTTCTTTCCTCGTTTATCATTCTTTCTCCTTTCTTTTGCAGGTTTGTGCAGGTGATGGTGAGAGGCGCCGAGATTTTGCTGCTCCCATTATCATTCTTTCTCCTTTCTTCTGCAGGTTTGTGCAGGTGATGGTGAGAGGCGCCGAGATTTTGCTGCTCCCATTAATGCGGGTGATGGGTTTCACCGTGTATTTAGGGTTATCGATCATCGTGTCTTTCATGGGGTAAGTCAGGTGAGCTGTATTTTCTTTGCATTGCTCTGATTTTTTGGGTTTTGCCTAGCGGATTTAGGGATTCTTCGTTACTTTTACGTTGTGGGTCGATTGTTTCTTGCATTGGGATGTTGGTTTTCTTGCTATATATGTCGAGGGCGTTGTTTTTCTCCTTCTTCTCTTTGACTCGGCGGGAACAAAAAAATTGAGGCTGATATACTTTTGTGGCCACGACAACCTTGTCATCGCCGGTGTTCTAGGTGAGCTGTTGTTAACCTTTGTCAAGTTATATACAAGCCTGACCTCGCCGGCCGTCGCTTGCTATTTCTTACAAATCTTGGCATTTGCCTTCGTTCTTTGATATTTGTTTGGTTTTTGTTAATGTTGGTGCGTTGTGTTATGGGTTTCTTGAGGTTTCAGTTTTTTTGGCTTCTTTTTGCCGTTTTCATCTTTGCTGGAATGTATATTACATGAAACAAATAATTAACAATAAATTAAATGCATATACGTATATATGTGTACCTTGCTGCATATACGTATATATGTGTACCTTGCTAACAACCGGAAGTATTTTACCGGTTTGGGAACCACCGAATGCATTAGCCGCAGTATACAAGCTCACGTGCATGTGTTTTGAAGTCAAGTTTTCATTATGTAATTTTGGAACATTGTTGGCCAATTTTCTCCAGCTCCAGTTATGGAATGATGCTCTTCATGCATGATTCTTCTATTTTTTATTTATATCTATTTTATTAGAGCTCGTACCAGGGTAGGACAAATGTTCTCCCTCAAAAAAAACTTTTATTAAACTTGAAATTGTATTTTTCCTCCTCAAACTCCATTTTGCCTCACCAAAATTACAGACTATCCTCTTTAAAATTGGCCATACATACCACCTCTCTCGATGTGCCCTATACTGTATAGGATATTATATATATATATATATATATTTCTTGTATTCTACGTATAACTAAACACATACTTCCATTTAGTTTTTCTTTTCATATATTACTTTCGGTTCATAGAATATAGCTTGTTTCAATATTAGTCCCAATTTTTAAGACTAATCAAATATAGTTCAAAAATTATTTTTATTCCTACGGAAATTAATTTTAACAAAAATATTACATAATTGAATAGTGAGCTTTGAGACTATTTTTGATTAAAAACAAAATCTGATGACTATTTTGATTAAAAAAGATTTAATTGGATATATTTGTTTAGTGCTAAAAATTCGTGACTATTATTGTAAAGACTCATATTCTATAAGACTATTTTTGAAATTTACCCTTATTATTATTAGTATTTCTTTTTTCCTTTCAGAGAAGCCTTTTTAATTCAATTTATGCTTTTTATATTGTTACATATTTTTAAAGAGTTAACATGACATGAAAATGATCCAAATCGTCTTTACGATTAAAACTATGCGCAACGTTTGAAAAAATAAAATAAATTTTTTGAATTGTGTTTGGTCATGCTTTTGAAACAAAATCACAGAGGTGAGATGATGAAAAGGAAGGAATCTTTTGCACGTACCAAAAATAGCCCATAGATATAAACATGGCCTAAAGCTGATGCATTATAGTGACAACACAATGGTCCTTTTTCATTCTAGCTAGCTTCTTCCCAGATTATGTATTTCGAGTCTCTACTTTAATTTCCAACATTTATACATGTAATAATGTAAAGAGAGGAGGCCAGCAGCCTTATAGGTGATAGGTGATCTCACTTCTTGGGATTGAATCCCGCCCCATCTCTCCTTTTTGCTGTTAAAACCAAATACAACTTTGTATGAGAATATTCTTATCTACGTTTGGATGAGAAAATTCTTTGATCTCGTAGCATCAAGTTTAAACCTCGATTCTATGTTGGGCTTTTATATAAACAAAGCAAGAGGGGTTAAAGTTCATAAAACCAGACAAAACAAGATGCCAAGGTCCAAATTGTTCAATACTTATCATTGATCAAAATTTTATGCTCTTTATTATGATCTCAGGAGAGTATCCAAATGCCGTAAAACAATAAATAGATAAATTTATTTTATTATTTTTAAACATATACATATTCCCAAAGTTTAAACATTCTCTGCTGTTATAAATTTTCTTTCTGAGTGGTTCTATTTCCTGCAATATGACTGCACTGTTTGCTTTGATTTACTAGCTTCAACTAGGTGTAAATACAAAAAGAACTTTAAAATAATTTAATATCACTGCCTTATTTAGAAATTCAAAACGAAAAACAGAAGTAGTTATATATATATGTATATATATATAATATATATGGATCAGATCAGTCATCAGTGCTAGTGCCATCAATATAGGAATAAGTGCATTCCACTCTATTTATTACATTACAATCATTTATTTATATGGTCCGAGAATCATTCAATTTTAATCATATGCAAAATTTAATACTTGTACACTATTCAGAAGTCCTAAGTTCGCATTCCATGTAACCCGAAATTCGAATCTACCCTACGAGTATGTCCACATCATGTTGTGGACCAAGAATTAATTTCAAATGACACTCATCTTAGTTATATTACAACTCCACCACAATTATTATTAAAAATGTTTAACTTGAGTTAGAGTTGATTTCCAAATAAGTCAAGGAATAGATTTGAAATTCATCATTTTAAATCTATCAAATTGAGACGGTTGATATGAAGTTTACCGGGATCGAAGTTGTCAGTTGTCACGCAGACTCATCAAGATTTTCATTCTGGAATTTATATTTCAAGCATGGTATTAAATGTCCTAATACAAATGTTGCAATAATTAATTGTAAATTACGAGAATTATAAAATAGTACTCTATATCACTGAAACCAAAGACTGGAAGAAATTTGAGACGTAAAATACTGTTCTTTTTGTATAAAATATATTTTAAAAAATGTGAATCTGTTAAAGAATTAAAGATAGAGGACAGGACGACTCCTATGACCAGCCTCTCTACTCACGCTTTTGATTCTATCCACGGTAGACTCTTCAACTTTTTTTAAAACTTTTCAATTTAGACATGAATTATACTTTTCTATCATCTTTGAAGTTACAAAAATGATTAGCTAAAAATTCTCTGGCAAACCAAACTGCGATTTATTATATTATATCATAAACTAGAATATCTTAGCAAGAGGACTTGAACATTAGCTTGCTAAATAGCTAGGGTTTCAAAATTCAAGAGTTCTTTGTTCTCTCTTCCATCAGTCATGAAACCATGAGAAATTTAACAAAACGAGCAAGATTCAAAGAAAAACAAAATCAAAGGGTCCTCAAAAGATTTAACCTTGCCAAGATTTTTGGGTTTGTTTCCGATCATTCTCAGTACATGCAGCACCACTGTTCATGCAGTTGCTTAAACCAGCCAAACTTAGGATTTCACTTTGAGACAAAGGCCTCAATCCCAAGAAATCTCTCGTCAATCCCTCGTTTCCACCATTGTTGCCAATGCTGACGCTAAAATTACCCTGGGTTTCCTCAACTTTCTTTGCTGCAGCAGGATGATTCAAGATTCCACCAAATGCATTAATGTCTTCATCAAATGTTGACCCATCAAAGCCAGTGCTCGAAGAAAGAGGATGAGGATTGTTCATTATCATTTCATGGAGAAAAGAAGATGACGAAGAAGAGAGAGGGTTAATATTATTAATGTTAATAATATTATTGTTGTTGTTGCTGGTGTCACGTCCTGATGCACCTGGTTCTGTACTAACACCACCTGCCATAGCTGCAGCTTTATTCCCAAATGAAGTCAAGCCATTGATAAACTCATCACGTGAAGACAATTTTAAACCAAAACCAGCTGTTATATTTTGACCAGAATCACCAGCAGCAGACATGTGAGTTTGGTGGGGCCCGATAAACACACCCAAGGGTGAAGCACATTGGTTGCTGATGCCTTTTGCACCCATCTGTGCTGCTTTCTGCAGCAATGCAGTTGCTGAGAGGTGTGGAGAGGGTGGTTGGGGGTGGTGGTAGGGAGGTAGGGTGCTGGGGCCCAAGCTGTTGTTAGGGTTAGGGTTTGGATTCTGATTCTGGTCTTGGTTGTGTTGAAAATCTTGAAATAGTGATGATGGAGTGGTACTACTGGTGAGGCCAATGGGTTGTGGGCCTTGGCCTGCCCCAAGAAATGATGTGCAAGATAACCATGGTGGGATTTCTGGCCTTAGGCTGAAGTTTTGTTGCTCTTTCTTGATGGGAAATTGGAGCTCATGTGTACTACTGAATTGGGATTGAATTTGTTGGAGATTTATGTGATGAGTGATAGTAGAAGAAGCTCCCGCGCCAGCTTGAAATGGGATTGTATTGTTTCTTGCATTTTCTTCTGCTAGAGCATCACAAAAGGCTCTGTGTGTGATAAAGCTATCTCTCCTGAAGAAGGCAAGAAAAATACAGTCAAGAATCAAGAAACACATAAAAACACACTGTATATATTGAATATGTCCGAATTTAGTTTTGGGACTCAGAATTTCCTGAATAAAAATTTATTTGTCGAGTCTGTCTGCATGTGAATAGTGAGTGGGGATCCTTTGACAGGATATGGGAAATATATATACTTTATGCATTTATAGTGGAATATTTAAATCAACAAGTGTGTGTCAAATCAATCGCATCTTTCACTTTTATGTTTGAAATTTGAAGATTAGTATATAGATTAGCACAAAAACGAAGACCAATTTTGAGAAAAAAGAGGACAAAACAGTTAAGAAATTAGAAAATCAAGAAATGCCCTCTATAGCTACCTAGCCAGCTAGCCATTTTTATACAGTGACTGATGGGATAAACTTCACACAGATCTAGAAAACAAAAATCTTGATAATTAAATGATAATGAACAAATTTATTTCTCAATCTACGACTTTGCAATTTTGATAAAAAATGGTCAAAATTGGTGATTTCTGGTAATTAAATAGCGATTCTAAATTTAGTTACCTAGAGAAGATAGTTCCACAGTCACATCTGTATTCCTTGGTGCCACAAATCTTAGAGTGCGCTTTCCAGTCTGATTGAACCGCATACCTTTTTGAGCATTTCTCGCATTTCCACTTCTTCTCCCCGTGTTTTCTGCAAAAGTGTTTCTTAATTCCTGTCAAATCTCCCAATGCCCTTGATGGATCATGGTGTACACAGCTGCTTTCTGGGCAAACATACACCTTTTTCCTAATCTCTTTGCTTGATCTCTGCTTCAGCTTCCATGGAAGATTGTGTCCTCTTTTGTGAAGCTGCAGGTTTTGGTCCCGTTGAAACCCTTTGTTGCAGATTTCGCAAACGAATCTGTTTGTTGCTAAAAGAGTTTTTGGTGACAAAGCTAACACTTCTGCATCAGGGTCTGGTCAAACACACAAGAATTTCATTTCTTGAACCACCGATAACTAAATCTTGACAAATAAAAAATTGGAATTTTTGGTGGGTTTTTGTTTATGTTTTACCTGGATGGCCTGGTTGGTTTCTCTTTTTCTTGATTGGCTGTGGCTGAGGTTGATCTGTTGGAGGAAAACTATACAATGGAGGGTACATTCCACCATTATCATTCCTGTTACTCGAAGAAACACTAGCTTCACCAGACGCAGTAGTCAAATTGGACATGTTTTCTTCTACAGGAGTTTGTTGAATTGATTCCAAATGTTTAATCATTTTTTCCCTTCAAGATATGCAAATTAATACATCAGCAAAAGCATAATCATTAGCTAGAAATCCAAGTACTGTTGCATCATAGGATGAGGATAGTCCACAGATCTTTAACTTTTTCTTAACAATAAGACGGGATTTTTGAGATCTAAAGACAAAATACTAACCTAGAAAAAGGCTAAAGTAGGTGAAAACTAAATATTTGTTTCTTAAAAGTCATCTTTCTTGTTTGAACCTTAAAAAAAATTCAACTCCCTTCTTGACGATGGCTTCTTCCACCCTTTGGCATCACCACAGCAGACAACTATTTCTTTTTAGAAAAATAAAAAAAAAAGAAGATAAAGCTAAAATCTGACTTAAGATGATACCAAAAAAAGCACAAGTTTTTCTTCAAGTTTTCTTGCTAAACCCAAGAAATCCCGATCAGAAACATTCATGTGCCATGTAAGAACAAATAGTGAGCAATACCCATCTTTTGTTCTTGATTTTTTTTTGTAAAAAAACAAAGAAGCTTTTTCAGTGTGTTTGTGTGTGTATTTTGAGAAGAAAGAGATGTGGATGAGAAGAAATCCCTTCAATTAATCCACCCTTTGGAAAAAATAATACTCGGCCCTACGGCTAATTCTGACGTGCACTTTCTGTCTTTACTTTTGTTCTCTTCTCCAAACCCCAGAAATTTTTTTTTATTGTATTGGTTTTTTAAAATTATTATTGCTCCATTTTCACCTTTCACTTCTCTTATATAAAGTGACACAAGAAAAGCCGTCATGTGAAAAAGAGAGTTGGATTTTTATATGATTTTTATAAATACATTTATTGAGAAAGATTGATAATTTGTATCATGTTTTACAGTATAATAAAGTTCGACAGTAGATGCCTTTCAGATTTGTCATTAAATAATATTAATTTATTGTGGACATGCATGATTGAGTCATTGGTCGACTCCTTTGTGATAAAAACTCATAATCATCATTTTCTTGTTTCATAATTAATTGACACGAGCAGCCGGCTTAGTCAGTTGATAAAATAGCTCTCTCCTTTTTTAAAGTGATTCGATATCGAGTCACATATATGACTGAAAAAAATATATATCCCTCTCCCGATAAAAAAAGAGTTGATAACCTATCATTTCATTGTGTCTATAATCTCAGATTTTTACTTTAAAAAATCCTCAATTTATGTATCATTAGTTTTACAAATATTATTTTATTCTAAGTATTATTTAAAAAAATTAAAAAAAATTTATATCCCTTTTAATATGTGATTGTTTTATATGGTACTCATAATTATCTCGTTTAAATTTGACTGATAAAACTAACAAAATATTTACTGTTGACTAATAAAATTTAATGCTTTGGTTTGACTTAATTGTGACTTGCGTTTGTAACTACCATGCATGACTGTACATCATCATTCAAGCTAATTTAGTTCATTTTTTTATAATGGTGATGATCTAACTCAATTTTTTTGTATTAAACATAATTTGAACTCGAGTCTACCTAAAATGGATATGAATGATTCGTTTTATTTATTATGAAAAAATATTAAATGATCACTCAATGTTAGATGTGAGAAATTCGAAAGATGGTGGGCTCAATAGCACGAACATTACGATAATAAAAGGACCACCTCTTGTAAATACTTCATTATAAGGTGATTAAGTAAAGATTGTAAGCAACACAACATATACTAATAATCAAAAGTATGTTTTGCATGTTACCTAAAACTGTCACACAATTGTATACACAAAAATTATTTCAATTTACATAATTAAATATTTTTTTTAAAACTAAAAAAATTTAAATACTAAATGGTGGACGAAAAACTAAATCTCAACAAAAACAACAATAACTAAGTCTTTAACCATAATAGATTGTAGTATGATATATGAATGATAGAAAGAATCAAGTCGGTTCATGTACATACATTAGTCTTCTCCAAGAGCTTATTTCGGTTAGCATATCCTCATTGATCCATTTGGACTCCAAAATCTTGTATGTTAAGAGAATTATATCAAATGTATGCACTCCATATGAAATAATATATACATGTATATATGGAAATGGCGATTAAACCGTGTCAATCCAAAAACATGAAAGGTAGAAAAACATTTACCAAAAAAGATTAACTTTCCTTGATCCAATTGGGCAAGACCCACCAGTTATTATTATTTTTAGACATTCTTCCCAATGTTGCATGCTTGCTATTTGAATACTACAACAGGCTAATGACTCGTATAACTTTTACTTGTTGGTATTAATTAAAACGATTAGCAATAATATAAGGATTAAAAATATGTCATAAGGAAAAATTTAAAAATAATTAATGTTTTGTCATTTTCTTGTCCATCCTTCATTATTTTTTATATTCTTGAAATGGGATCTTTCTCATCCCAAGTCTTAACATGCTGTTCCAGCTCATATGCCATAACAAAATATGAGGAATCTTTTTAAGAGTGATATTTAGTATATGATGTGATTAGTGGATTCTGTGTTTACACCTTTATATCATTTTTAATTTTATTATTTAATATTTGTTAATGAAATATTTTTATTGAATTTCAATATATTATAACATAGTGTATATGTAGACTACATATAAAAAATAAAAAATATATTATCGTATTCTAGACTTATCATATCCTATAATTTTAGAAAATAAGTATAGTTGTATCCGTATCGTGTCATACATATCTCCTCGTATCCGCGTCCGTGCAGAATAGAAGTTAAGTTGTCATAGGTATAAAAATTGTGGATGGAACAAGACATTTATGAAACAAGTTAACACATTTGAGATGGGGGTTTTCTTGATTTTTTTTTTAAAAAGACTTGGTTTTAAAGGTATCAAAATATTTTATAAAGACACTCGATTCTCCTTTCATTTTGCACGCTTAAAAAAAAATTAAATAAAAAAGAAAATAAATAAATCGACAAATTCATTCTGGATGATGTGATTGAGCCGGGCCCAGAATGGACTACACAGGCATCAAACATGGTCATTTGGGCCCCGAAGAAATAGGAGAGGAAGTAGCAAAATTGAAAGAGAATTTTGTAGTTTAGAGTACGTTTTAGGGTTAATTTATTTAAATTTTTTATATTATTTGTTAAATCTTTTTTTTAATATTATACCACTTATTTTTATTAAAATCATCGAAAACATTACAACGTGGGACTAGACGATAACTCATAATAATATAAAACATGAATTGCACTCTAATAAATGTGTCGCGCATAGGTGGAGAGGAAAATTTGATGCAAATAATAAACAAAAGGGATTAAGTATGTATCATATTTAGTTTGAAAAAAAATTATTCAATTAAATAAAAGTATTAAGGCACGTAAAGTACATTCATGGGTTTAATTAAAGATAATTATATATGTTTCTCTTATAGAATAGTTGTTTTACAAATTTATCATATAGTTTGAACAATTACATATGTCTTCCTTTCCTTGTAGAATATAAGAAAAATTACAATTACCTCCAATATGATTTGACATAAAAATACACCATAGAGAAGGTAGATGTTATTGTTCAAACTAGAAGGGCTAAAACAATAATTATGAGAACTAAAGGGGGTCTATATGAAGTTCACCCTTACTATAGAGTGCAACTCATGTTTTACATATGTCTTCCTTTCCTTGTAGAATATAAGAAAAATTACAATTACCTCCCATATGATTTGACATAAAATACATCGTAGAGAAGGTAGATGTTATTGTTCAAACTAGAAGGGCTAAATCAATAATTATGAGAACTATAGGGGGTCTATATGAACTTCACCCTTACTATAATTAGCAAAATCAAAAACACAATTAATTTAAAAGTCTCGTATATTATTTAAATGAAATGAAAAAATAGTTTTCCAGTATAATTTTCATTAAACAAATATCTAGCATGATATCACTTTTAGCAAGGTTGGAACTCAAAACTTTCTCAAATTCCTAGGCCACCAAAATGGACCTATATATACCCTAAAATCTAAATTCAAAGCTTGAGTGATCATTTTTTTCTTTTTTTTGAGAATGAGTTGAGAATGAGTGATCATTAATTTCTAGACCAAATTTCAAACATAACAAAAAAATCAAACAAATGGCCCTATTTTTTTTTTTCTTCCTTACTCATACTTTTTCAAGTATTTTCCTCTTTAAAAAATAAAATAAAATAAAATAAAACCCGAGACGAGTTCTCATGAATGATATTCACAAAGACATGTTCTTCAATCATCACTCTAATATTCATATTTATAGTATTGGCTTGAATTCTGAAAAAAACAAAAAAAGAGATTATTATAGAGACTTTCGGAGCAAAATACCCCTATATTAATTAAAAATGATATCAATCTCATAAATGTTATCCCCTTTTATATACATTGTTAACTCTCACATTTCATGGGACAAACTAGTCAAAACGAATGCCAAAATATATAAATTTGTATGCTACACCAAGAAAGAGTCCACACACCAAGTCAAAAAGGGCAGCTCAAGTAGCCATAAACTATATATCACCGTTTGGTACGGTTGACATGAAAGTTACGGATTTTTTGTTCCATCTTCAACTCACACACCAAACAATATATGATAAATAATTACGCAACATAAATTACTTATCTATTAAATTTTTTATCACTCATATTTCAGATCCATATCCTTCGATTATCTCATCATATATTAAATTTGGCAAGCTTGATTTTAAACATATGATGGTGACTCCAATATGACAATATTGTTACCAGCGTTTCTAGGAATAGATCTTAATGCTAACTCGTTTAAATCAACTAATGAATGATGATATTGTCTCCCTTTCTTTATCGTATATATCATAACTTGAACAACCTTTGTCAATTTCGATGCCATGAGATCTATCTTAAGAAACCTACATCCAATTATTGAATGATGCTAAGACATGAGATTTTGACATTTTCAATTATAATCAATGGGCAGAGTACGATTTTAAAAAAAAAGGAAAATTTCGGGCCTATATCATTAGGTAAAAGGTTTTTTGGCCCAGTCATCCAATAAAAAGTTATTTCAACTAAGTCCATTTTTAAATACAATGACCAAACTAACCCCACTTACAAAAATACTCTACACAGCATAAATAACTTTTACATGCACCTAAATAATAATTTTACATGCACCGCATGACTCATTTTCACATGCACTGAGTGAGTAATTTCACATGCACCGCATGACTCATTTTCACATGCACCGAGTGAGTAATTTTACATGCATCGCATGAGTCAAATTTTACATGCACCGCTCAATTTTACATGCACCATATGAGTAATTTTACATGCATCGCATGAATGATTTTTACATGCACCGCTCAATTTTACATGAACTGTACTAGTAATTTTACATGCACCGTCGATTTTAACATGCACCGCATTAGTCTATTTTAACATGCACCATTCAATTTTACATGCACCGCATGAGTAATTTTACATGCATCACATGAGTAATTTTACATGCACCGCATGAGTAATTTTACATACATCTTATTACTCAATTTTACATGCATCGCATAAGTAATATGCACAGAAGGATTATGCATATTAAAGTATCTCATATGTTTCTATCGGTGCATGTAAATCACATGCACCGATAGACACAGATGATACAAGTCCACTGCAGGAAAAAAAACCCACCTCAACGCATGCATTTGAGTCTATCGGTACATGTGATTTAGATGCATCGATAGACTCTACCGGTGTTATCTCTACCGGTGCATGTAAATCACATGCACCGATAGATTATGCATATTAAACTATCTCATTTGTTTCTATCGGTGCATGTAAATCACATGCACCGATAGACACAGATGGTAACATGTCCACCGCAGGAAAAAAAAACTACCTCAATGCATGCATATGAGACTATCGGTGCATGTAATTTACATGCATCGATAGACTCGATCGGTGCATGAAATTACATGCACCGACAGATTCAGTCGGTGCATGTAAAAATTAAATAATCAAAATCAAATAAAGCGATTGTACCACCAAATCGTTCTTGTATCAAATGACCGATTCAACAATATAAGCAACGGGAATGCAAACCGAATGCACGAATTGGAAAGAAATTCAAAACAACGAGAATGAGATAAATGAATAATTTCCTCAATTTTTTAGATTCACGTTTTCTGCCCAAAGTTGAGTTTAAGAAAATTAATCCAAAATTCAACGAAAAAGAATTCAATGATTTTAGAAAATCACGATCGAAGAACGCGAGGCTAGAACAACTGAAATTCGATCAGAAGTTAGTCGATAAAACAGAATTCAAGCAAACACCCAGAGAATTAGAAATAATTCACTGAGAGGGAACAATGAATCAACAACAATCACAACACAAATTGTAAATACGACCACACAACACAACCTAATAAAGTGATTCCAAATGAAATTATCTCAATTTGTTCGAAGAATCTTTGCAGAATTGCGGCAAACAAAAATCAGAAACAAATAAGAAGCTTCAGAGGCAACACGATGGTGGAAAGTAGGCAAATGCTTGGGGATGAAGGTGTAGAGCATGAGTATTTTAATCATAAACAATGAACTAATTATATTAGGGTTTGATAAAATTGACTTATTTGAAATAAATTTTCTAAAAGATGTATTTAGTTGAAAGAAGATTTTTTGGGGTGATTTAGTTGAAAGATGTTTTAAAAAGTGGTACCTTCTTGTAATTTCCTCAAAAAAAATATAGGGGTGCTTATCGGGCCGGGTCAATCCGGACCCGACCCGAAACCGAACCGGGATAACCGGTTCGTAACCGGAACCGGGCTAAGCGGTTTTATGGTTTGGAACCGGTAGCACCATCGGTTCCGGTTCAGGAACCGGAACCGATAATTTTTTTAACAAAAAAAAAAATTTAAAGCAACGAACCAGACCGGATCGATCCGGAACCGGATCCGATCACCTTCCTTAATGGGTAGGACCGGATCCGTAGCACGGATCCGGAACCGACCGGCTCCGGACCGAACCGGTCCGATCCATTAAGCACCCCTAAAAAAAATAGAGAGGATATAGAGACAATGTGACAGAGTCTATTATTGAGCGGCCAGCTAAATTCATGGCAAGAAGCTTCAGGAGGGAAAAGGATATCTATCAATGATCTTGTGATTAGGGTACAAGATATTGGCGCAATTATTCCTTTTGTGTATGTTAGCTCAGAAGGCAAACGAAAACAGCTTGAAACCAGAAGATTAAGAGGTGAAACTAAAACGGAAGTTTATGCTTTTAGATTGGCATAGTATCTCTGTTCATCAATTCTTAAAAACCCTCTTTGCAAGGGGGGGGGGGGGGGGGGGGGTGGGTGGGTGCGCGCACATTAGCCATATCAAACTCGGGAGGGCCGTTTGGTATTAAGCAATTCTGTGCCATCATCAATCCACCTCAATCAGGCATTCTAGCAGTTGGGTCTGGTAAGATAATCCACACAATTTTTACGTTTCTGCTACAAATCTCTTTATCCTCACTGCTTAAATCCCATACGAGCAGCTTGAAGATAGTGTACCGGTCCTGACCAGTATAGATTTGCTTCATTCATGACTGTAACTTTGAGCTGTGATCATCGAGAGTTATTGATGGTAAGTTACTCTCTTTGTATATCTCGACATGAAGACTTAATATATGCATTCATTATGCATAGAGCAATCTATGTAAATAACAATTGGGTCTTCTAAGCATGCACTAAGTCAAATAAGTTCGATGCGCGAACGAATGTGGATGTGGGAGCACATGCACATGCGCGAGTGCATCAATGTCAAAATAATTGAGTGCGGGTTGCCGCATTGCGCATATTAAAAACTTATATATATATATATATTCATGAAATAAAATTAAACATACTTAATATACATCATATTTCACGGAACTTATATTATTCTTATATAATTTACAATTTCATAACAAAATGTTATCATCCAAAAAATCATATTCCAAAATAAGGTTTAACAAAAGGATAATTTATATGACAGTAATATCAAATAAAATATTTAGTTGTGGTTTTTCCAATCTAATATTCTATTCTCAATCTTTTTTTTTTTCCTTTCTTTTTCTTTCAGAGCATTAAGAATATTTAACAATAAGTTGCAATATTGTAAAACTTCACGATTTAGTAAAACTTAGTTCGTCTTATAGCGCCGCACCGGAGCTCGAGATCACTACCGAAACGCTAGTGCATAGATGTGAGTAAAACGATCATGTGGCTTACAACACACAACCTCAAAAATATCAGGATCGACAATCTTAACTAAGAAAAATATGACGCGAAAGGTAATTTTGAAAGCATCTATTTTATCGATTTTCGATTTTCGAAAGGAAGGGGGTAATTTTCCAAAAAACTAAAAAAAAAATTTGGAGATCAAATATAATTTCAAGCTCAATTAAAAATAAAAAAAATAGTTTTGTTTTTGCGTAAAAAATATGAAATAACTATTTGTTAAACTTATATATGTGAAAAAAATTGTAGCATAAAAACTATAGTTTTGCAAATTAAAAATTTTTAGTTGGATATTATTTTTAATCGAAAAAATTTACGTATCTCCGTATTATGTTTTATTTATATTCTTTGTATAAACATGATGAGGTGATCCGGTTCTGGTGGATTGACCGAACCAATTTGTTGTCTCTTCAACAATGAACCAGAACTAAAACCCCTACTTGAACCCTAAAATCAGCAAACCAATCCCTACTACCTGTCCGGCCGTCTCTCTCACGTAAACCCTAAAACAGCTATGGCATACGCCAACACCGATGACAACGATTCAACTCGCCGACTATACAACCCATACCAAAATTTACACCTTCCCACACATACTACATACAAACTCCCCACGTCCCCGGAATATCTTTTCCAAGAAGAGTCGCTCGCGCAGCGCCGCTCATGGGGTGAGAATCTCACCTATTTCACCGGTCTCGGGTACCTTGCTGGTGCGTCCTCCGGAGCTGCTAAGGGTCTTGTCTCCGGGGTGAAGTCAATCGAGCAAACTGATACGATGAAGCTGAAAATCAGTCGGATTCTAAACGGATCTGGTCATACTGGTCGACAGGTCGGGAATCGGTGCGGGGTCATTGGGCTGATGTACGCGGCTCTTGAGAGTGGAATGGTGGCGATTAGGGATACGGATGACGTGATCAACAGCGTCGTGGCTGGGTTGGGAACTGGGGCACTTTACAAGGCTGCGGCAGGACCGAGGTCTGCAGCGGTAGCGGGGGCCATTGGTGGCGTGATTGTGGGGATTTCTGTTGCGGGGAAGCAGGCGTTGAAACGATATGTTCCCATTTGAGTGTTTTTTGTTGATGTCTTGGAGGTAGGTCTATGAGCAATTTGCTAAAAATTCCAGTTTTTAGCTCAATTATATGGGAATTTGTGAAGTTTTTAGTTCTTGAAATTGATTACTTAAGTGACTTCAAGAATTCTATAATGGAACAGCCTGTTTTTTTTTTTTTTTTTGTGAAGTATTTCATTGCCTTTTCTCTCTTTATTAAGCATACTTTTAAATCTTAGCCAATTGATGGACAAAATTTTGAGCCTAAGCAAACATGTATTCCAACTGCTAATTTTGTTTCAATTTGCCCAAATCAGTAAAGTTTTCATTATCCTCTATTAAATCATTAGAAGATTATATCGTGTTACTGCTTGTGTATTCCTATGTTTTATGCCAAACAGGCTTTATTTTGTTTAAGGACTTTTTAAAATGATAATTATTCTTAAAAGTTTTTTAAAAACTCATTATTCTCTCGTACTTTCCTAATTTGGCTTGCAAATGCACTTGGATAATTACCCGCTCTGCCAAAATTCCTGAGACTTTTAAAGTTAATATTTTTTTTAATTCTGGACAATGCTACGAGTAAATTATTTACGACTCTGAACTTTGGGTACGACCAGTTTACATTTTGATTTATGAATATTATTGTTAGTATACGACCTCGGAAACACACATGATGGTGGCCATAGATTACTTCTTAAAGTGGATGGAAATCGAGCCTCTAACAAAAATGTAAAACTCCGAAGATTTTCTTGACATATCATCGAATAATTGCAACAATTGGCAGGTAGCATGTTGAAATGAGATAGATAATATTCAAAATATTAAATAAGAATCTTTTAGGTGCATAAAGACCATAAGTATCATCCTACAAAAGGGAGAACCACAAGCACTAATGCTACAATGGAACATAACGAATTTCCAGAAATATTTCAAGTAAAACTACATTTAACTTAAAAAACTAGTAGCAAATATAAGACCACCTTAGTTCTGTATGTAGGAGAGCCACAATCACATTCCTTACGGAATTCTACACAACACGAACAGACCCGACCCAACCGGATACAGAAAGAACAGAAGACCTACATCCTTTCCTTTGGGGAGAGGGTAAAAAAATAAAACAAATATAGAAAACAAATGGAAGGTGAAGGGACCACAGTTGCCTGCTCAACAAAGACACGCAGATCTGTTTCAAAACTAATCCCAGTCTCTTATGAGACACGGCATTTGAAGCACGAGGTACAGATTTTGAGAAATTGATGGATCTTCTCTTCTCTTCTATTCTATTCTATTAGATGAAAGAGGCATCTTAGAATGAGTCACCCCAAATGTTAACCCGTGTTTGGGAATTGAGTTATTTATGCATAATACATATACAGGCTATTTGCAACGGCACAAGCGATTGAGTTTTCGGATGGGTGCCACGCAAGGTGGAGCAATTTTGTAGTGGAGTCGAATGAATTCCCATTAGCATCAACTCCGGGACTTCCTGCACCTGCAACATAGAAACCCAACATTATTTTGAGTTGAGATTATATTGCATGGGCACAAGACCAATAGATGAAGAGCTGGGAATCGAAATTGTACCTCTTCTGACGACATGAGTTATGCTACTGCTCAAGGATCTGGAAGGCTTTGAAGGGGTGGTCTGGACCTGCCTTCTGAATGGGCATAAGAAGCAAAGATGAGAACAAAAACTAAGTTAGCCCGAGAAGTCAAAACTTAAACAGAAAGAAGTACCTCATTGGGTTTTTGCTTGCTTCTAGGGAAGTAGCTTCAGTACTGCCCGAATCACAGCCAAACACGCGGAACAGATTACTGAAAGAAAACCAAGAATTTTGTCGCATTTTGTTAGAGAGAAATACATGCAAACGACAGTATGAAAAAACTGAACATAAACTTGAACCTACCTGTAAGAACCGGTAGCCACTTGATGACCATCACCACTCGGACAGCATTCAAATTTGTCAAAAATGGAATCATTTTCGTACAAGTCACAGAGCTAGACATTATTAAAATAGCAATATTTGATCAGCTCAACGTTCATACAAAAGTGTTGGGTAAAATGGTGAGTATTGCAACTCACCTTTGGTCTTAAATGCTCATGAACCTCGAAAGTTGCAACTGGACCAGAATCCATGTTAATATCCCACAACTGAAACCAATTTATATTCAATTCAGTGAGATCAAATTGAGCCATAAAAAAGATTGGAAAGTACTACGAGATCCAAGGAAACTCAAAAACTGCGTATCTTTGTTATCCTACGAGCAAACAATTAAATAGTTTCTATGGCCAGTCAGCAAAATAGCTTAATCGAATTATGATATTAATATCCAATTTCTAATGCAAGCTCGAGCTCTGAGTTTTCGAATATCAGATAAAATCCAGACGCATTAATCCGTGAGGAACCAGTTTTCCTTCAATCTTTATCTCGACCAATTTATTCATAATAACAAATGCATTTTTCTAATAGTCATAAAACAATCTTTACCGAGCAGACAATGCCTAAAGGCATTCACAACCACCAGGCAAATAAGCTGAAATTAAACAGATGAGTGTTAATAAACCACGAACACAGAGATCAATTAAAACATTAACACCCATCAATCATAAAAGCGCAAAAATAACTACCACCAGCTAAATCAGCTGGAAGTAAACAGATGAGTGGTGATAAACCACAATATATCGACCAAATAAAACATTAACAATAAACAATGATAAAAGTGCACAAATAACCACAGAATATAAAACCTTAATTGTCATGTAATCTCGACTAAGAATATATCTTCCATCCCGCTTGAACTTAATATCTGAAATTGACGCAATTATCTCGGTGAAAAATGATCTTGATCCCGGTGCCTCCTGTTCCTCGAATCTGTTTGTGAATGAACATTAATATCTCATCCAAAAAGCACAAGAAATCAGAACACAAGAACACAATTTAGGGTTTTGCAAAGTACTTATAAATCCTCACAATCAACATTTAACTTCTTAAGGAAATTTATCATCAGAAACCTGAAATATAACCTATCACTTACAATTTAGAATGTGAATCGCACAGTGCAGATTGCCGCAGATCAATGAGACGAATTGATCCTTTTGAACTGCTATATGCTAACATGTTGCAATGAGATGGATGAAATTCAGCTGAAGTTATCACCTCTGCAAACAGAAACAAAAATTAATGAGTAGAAGTTTACTTCCATAACTTGTTCTTTTAACCTTTTCTCAAAAAATGAAGTTCTATAAGTGAGGCATATAACATATCACGGAGGAAGAATTACACTAGCCCTAAAACTCTTGATATGACCCCTTTTCCAGTCTGTATGTCGCTTACAACTTATCATGAAGGGCGAAAAATCTTAGGCAAGCAAGCAATTATTTAAAAAAATGAAAACACACACCAGTCAGGTCCTCCATATTTGTGGGCTTCACATCAACGATGTTGAAACTTTGATTGCTTATTTCCAAGTTCCAAAGATTTATTCGTAGATCATCAGCTGATATAAATGTTTCACCATCACTGCAAAGCATTTCAAATTTGAATTAATCATGCAACCAAAAAATTGAGAATCAACAGAGACAAAGAACATGTTGCGGTGCCCAAACCTAGTCAATAGTATTTGTTGCTAACATGTCAACAGCGATTAGCCTTTCATGCAGTCACAAGGTTCTACGTCAATCATGCACAAAATTGTTGTTACTTTCATGCACCAAGGATTCATAAAATTTGATCGGGTGGAAAAATAACGGGCCTCTTACTCTTTTTAGCCTGAACACATTGACTGAATTAATAGTTTGCCATCAGTTTTACCAAGATACAAGGATATTACAATGTTTATATATGATTTTCTACATCAGATCCTAGCATCAACAGAGTCGATGGATTTCATAAATTTTCAAAGAACCATAAACACTGTTTAATATTCCTCTACATTTTTCACCTAGATAAACAACAGTTGAAGACCCCAGTAGGGAAAGGTGCATGGGCTAAGGAAAAGGAAAGATGCACTGAATGACTATAAATCAATGTTATCCATACTGCCCTATCTTCTATTCTCGTAATTCGAGAAAATACATGGAAACACATTTTTCTATAATCTTCCTTATGCTCAAGGATGAAAGGTCATGGTCTCCAAGTCGTCCTACCATAAGTAAAGTGTCCTCAGTCCTCACCAAAGATGAGAACCTAACTATGCTATCTTTTTTTTTTTTCCAATCATCAAAAAATTCCCAGCTGTCCTACATATGGACATAAACCTCAGAAAACATTAAGTACATTTCACAGGCACAATAAGATGAGATAAATTTTGGATCTTTACCTGTTATTTGATATAGAATTAATATGGTAATCATGGGCATGGGCATAAACTCTCCTAGATCTCGCAACAAGACTGGTCTCGCTGCACGTGACCTACGGATTGTACAATCAAGTGTCACAAGAAACTAACTGAGTGATAAGAAATTGAATTATACACCATCACAACGTGTATAAGTTAATTTCAAGGGAATGTCAACAAAACAGCTAAGATGTGTGACGAGCACTTGATACTAATTATCATTAAGCACCATGGCTCAGAATTGAACAGTTACGAGGGAGTCATGAATGTTACATATCCAAGCATGTTAAATCATCCAGTACTCAAAATGGATTTTATATGTTTGAAATGGAAACAATGGATAACCAGAAATGGCTTTCACTTACCAAAAACCGAACAACAAATTTTCGACCAAACACATAAAAAAGATCGTTCATCAAACAGAATTATATAGTCCCACAAATAAAAGTATAGCTTAGTTAAGTACAACTACCACTGGTAATCGAAGTGAGGGGATGCCCCTAGGTGGAAACGACAAGTCATTGCTCAAGTAGTTGTAAAATCGATCTGGATTGCCACCATTTGCCAGATGCAATTTAGGACTGGAAGAAACACTGGAGCTTGCAACAAAACCATTTCCAGCTGGTTTAGACGGTTCAACATTCATATCAGATATTTTCTTGACCTTCTTCTCTTGAATCTGTTTGAAATAACCATTAGGCGACTTCAGAATGGCCGGGGACGGGGAAAGAGTGGAATAAGTTGTACCTGATTAATTTGAACATCAGATCACTTATAGATTCACAATATGCTTCCAATTGGAAAAAAGTTTTAAAAAAAAAGTGAAAAATTAAGGGCTGTTATTTGATTTGTTTCCGGAGTTGCCTTTGTTTTTTTGCCAAAAAATATTTCTGGGAAATTTGTATAAAAAAGAATGTTGATATATATTTGACTTTGTTTTCGGGACATTTTCCACTGTAAATGTCAAGTCATAGCAGGTTTTGTTTGTTATTAATTTCAAAAAAAAATATTACAAATTTATTTAATCTGAATCGTGAGTATGTAAATTTTGATGAATCATCAACTATTATTTTGTTTCAGTAGTATCAAATAAGTGTAACAGTGTAAATGTATTAAATAAAATGGCTTGCGTTTAATGCTGTCTGGTCATAAAAACACGTTTCCAAGGAAAAAAAAAGAAAATTGGACCAAAATGTGTTCTACTTCAGAGAAAGAAAATAGAGGGCGGGGGGGACCATAAAAAAACAGAGCCGAAAATTCTAGAGAGAGTGAAAGTAATTCAGTAATGCGAAAAGGTTGGATCAATCAATATCTTAACTCTTAAAAACTAGATTGAACAAATATTAAAAAGGACAAAAATCAAAATCAATTACAATATAAAAGATCATAAAATCTTCCAAACAAATTAATGTGAATAAGATGACCACAAGGCTGACTGCATATTTACTACAATTATATCAACAAATAATTAACGACTACATTATATTATATCTCTTCAACAGCATAAATTAATTAATGAAAAGATAAAATTCCATATCTAACCTTCCAAAACTTGATGGTTTTGTCATTTGTAGAAAGAAGAAAGAGTGCACCATTAGCTGTCTGACACCATTGAATCTTGTTGATTTTCTCCTTAATTTCCCTACTCTTCAGATGATCAAACTGAAGGAAATCATGCTACATTATTATAATTCAAACTTTCTATCCAATTTTTCCCTCATGGAAAAGGAAGTAAAAACAGTGAAAGCAACAGATGCCTTTAAGCAATTTGTCCATTTGGAAATGGAAGCCTCTCTGTTAAATCAAGGCCCGTGCATTTGAAAAAAATGATTGAATCTGAAGGGTAGACCCAAGAGACAATACTTTGACACGAGCTGAAAATTTTAATAATCACCTCTGGTTCATGGCTCTGAAATTCATTTTTGTAACGAAACTCTGGATGCCTGATAGGATAGTCCATCGTCTCTAAATCTCTTCTATTTTCACCATGCTGCGATTTAAATTTGAGGATGGAAGATATATTTTTGAGGAAAAATATGTCACCATTTAAAATCAGATGTTGATCTTACCTCTTTCAAATAAGTCCTTTCAAATAACACCACCTTTCCACCACGGTCACCAGTAGCCAGATGATCACCAGTTTTGTCAAATTCTATTGCGGATATAATGTCAACTGCCATAAAAGAATTCATCAAAAGCACAATGTTAAGTTCAAACACTAAATTTTGGTCAGTTCCCACTGACAAAAATGGAAACATGATTCAGGAAGCATTAAGAAAAAAAAATCATATAAAAAAGGTGTTATCCATGTTCTTATCCACCCAAAAAAGAGGCAAGAAGTCATAAAATAAGGGCATTGTACAAATACATCTTTCACTACAGAATATTGAATCCCTAAATAACAAAATAAACTAGATCTTTAGCATATCAAAGGTAAATATTGCCAAGAAGCTTATTACAGTTGACTTCTGGAATCTGCAGAATAAGTGTACTCATTGTCTCTTGCAAATGGCATTTCAAGTTATTTCAGGTTTAAAAAGTACAGAATAAATGCATGCACTTAAAAAGTGAAGTTGTTCATACAGTTGAAATCCAATTCTGTACAAACCATCAAAACTAAAATAAGACTGTTGCCCTGTTTAGTTTACTTACAACAATCTAAAGTTTTGCAAAAGACAACAGAATCCATATTCTTACAATATGTGCAGAGAGCATGGGTTATTTTTGCAAGAGATGGATAATTAAAACCCCAGCATGGCAAAAAATCAAGTCACAGGTAGACCAATCTAGTATTGATCTCAGTCCGTTTTAGAATAATCAGCTCTACAAATAATATTACAAGTTTTCTAGCCCTTCTCCTACTCACCGCCTCCTCTTCATGAACCAGTGTGCTATTTCGAACCAACCCGCCCAAGGTGCACACTGAACATATAACATGTCGTTACTAATTAAATTAATCGCCAACAGTCAATAAACGAATAAACGACAAGAAAAGAAGATAACTTACCCTTTTACTTGGAAAATAAATTATAATATGCATCATCTTCGTCTTTTCAAATTTAAATGACACCGCATATTGCATGAAAAGATAAACATCATTTTGAATCTCACAATAGGTCAGATAAGTACATTTGGGTAACAATTGTTAAGTCCTGAACCTTTTCAACCCATAGAAGATTTTGGAAGCAATTTTTTGACTCCATGACCAAAACAACATAATGTATAAGCCCGTAGCTCCAGTCCAAAATAGCTTTTCACATGACCACGCAACAGACATGGCCTAAAGTTGATCATGAAACCCTAAACCCGGTACCACGTCACAAATTGGTAGAATTACAAAACCACGGCAGCAAAGTCGCTGAAAGACCTCCAACTCTAGCTTAGTCGCTGCATATAATGTTTAAAATCGCCGTTTACACAAAACAAGTTCGTGGACAAGGTAAACACAATCACAAAAAATCAAAACCCACGGTATCACACATTCTTTTGACCAAAAAACCAGGTTCATTCCCAATGAAAACCCACAATCAAACTATTGTTGAAGTCAATTCACTTCACTACCTAACTATTAGCCCTTTATCATTGATCAAAACAATGGTATGCAGATCACTCACATCAATACCCAATCAATCGCACTGAAATCCTACCAAATCAAGCAGTTAAACCCATATCAAATTTAAAGAAAACCGAATCCTAACTAGAAGATCCGAACCCAAAGCAAACATCTTTTCCTCATTAATCAAATTAAAAAAAAATTACCTTCTTGTACTTCTTCGCCGGCTGTTCGCTCGCCAAAGACCTGAGAAAATTTCCACTCGAGGGGCGTTGACGGACCCGCCGCAGCTGAATCCACCACTTCGCCATCGCAACCGTTCATTCTCCTCGATAAACGAAAAAAGAAATCAAAAGCAGCAACCAAACAATATTGAAAGGCAACAAAGCTCCAGCTAATTTCACTTCCACCCCATCTTTCACTTCATCAAAAAATAAATTATGGTTCTAGGAATCGAGAAAGATGAGAGCTAACAGATGGAATTTGGGTTCAGGTTGAACCATTTTTCAGTGTGTGTATAGAAACATAATCGATTATTAGCACAAAAGAGGATGATTCAGGTTTTCATACATATACTGATGTGCAACAAACAGCGTATGTATATGGTGTGAAGAGAAAATCTTTTACAAACCAATACAAAAATTACAGAGGATGAGTTATAAACTTGTGGGAAGAAAAATAATAGAATATTGAGCTTAGAACCTATGTAAGAACATAACAGCAGGAGGAGTAAGAAAAACAGCAACTAGATTTGTATATTTGATTTTCTTGTTTTTATTATTATTATTGTTTTTCTAAAAACATAATAGAGAAGTAAATCAAAATATATTTTTGATTGTTTAAAGTTGAGCGATGATAATTTTAAAATTAATTGAAGTTTATTAAAAAAATTTATTTTATTAGCAAATACTCGATATTTTTAATTCAAAGCAACTTTTCCGAATTTTAAGCAAAAAAATATATAAATATTTTGAATAAACAATTGTAAACACACCAATAATATTTTGGTTACCAATTGATTGGTCAATTTATAATTACTACACAAAAATATTATGAAAAAAAACACTAATTTATTTGTCTACGGTATGTGCATTTGATTACTGATTATTACACTCGTGCAAACATGTTGCTTGAGTTAATGGATCGATTTGGATAAAACTCTACAATTGTAGAAATGTTTTATGAAATTAATTTTGAAGTAATTTCTTAAACAATTATAATTAGTTTTAATATATATACTATATTATAATGTGTGAGCACCTCAGAGTAACCATTTTGGTATGACAATTGTGAAATTCCAAAAATATCCTCTATTTGTTTTAGTAATATCCATGAAACCATGAGATAAATAGATAATATCGGAAGATATGTGCGGCAGTTTTTCTATTCCCCATAAAATATCATATTTAAATCAGATATTTCAAATATAAAAATTTAATATGCATATATAATATATTAAAATTTAAAATTTTATTACACACACAACGTGTGTACGTCGACAGCTAGATTGTATAAAGTAAAGATATGCCTTTGAAAAAAAAATTTAAAAAATTGGTTCTAGCTTTTCAATTAATTTTTGGGAAAATTGCAAATATGTGATGTTTACAGAAACTTATTACAAATAAATCTGTAAAAAAAAACTTCTTACCAAAAAATAAACTTAGGAGAAAATTATATTCATATAAGTCCAATTTTTAACTATTGGTTTGAAAATGTATTTTTTAGTTATCAAAACACACTTCAGTTGAAAACATCATAAACATAATTTCAGATCTTTGTTTTCTTCCTCATCCCGTCGCCCCACACCTTAAATTTTCTGCTAAAATTTTCCGGCGATTCTCAGATCAATATTTTGTTCATCATCTCGTCGCCTCATCCCTAAACATTATAAAATGTTCTGTACATGAAATATGTTTGAATCAAAGCATCTAATTTTTCGTAACATTTGGAATCTTTTTGAACCGAAGAAGATCTCGAACTACTCTACACATATAATTTTCGAATCCCTCATCCAAACATTATTAAAACAATAATTTTGTTTTCATAAAAGAGGGGTCAAAACAAAATAGAGGAAATTACAAGAAGGTACCACTTTCCAAAACATCTTTCAACTAAATCTTCAAAAAAAATCTTCTTTCAACTAAATTCATATCTAAGAAAACTTATTTCAAATAAGTCCAGTTTATCAAACCCTAATCTAATTAGTCCATTAATCATGACTAAAATACCCTTGCTCTACACCTTCATCACCAAACCATTGCCCACTTTCCACCATTCACGTTTTTTCTATATCTGTGAAATTTTTTGTTGTTCTTGCTGAAAATTTCCTCCAGCGATCATCGCTCCAAGCTTCTGCCATGAAATTGCAAACACCACACGTAATACACAATTAGAAGAATCGGGAAAAAAGTTCAAATTATGATAACTAGTTCCAAAAAAAATTGATCTGCTTCTTCTTTATTACAGGAGATTTCTAGATAGAAAATCCATACAATTGAATGAAAAGTTCGAGCAAGCCACACTAAAAATTCACGTAGCAAGGACAATACAAGATCGCATAAAAAATTCTGAATTTATGTGTTAATGATAAATTCTTCACAATATATGTTTAATTTTTTATAGAAAAAATAAGTTTTTATTTGTTACGATGTCTTGTTTTTTAAGGTGGTGATAGTTTGGAAGAATTATGAAACGCGATATCAGATGCTTGAATTTGCTTACAAGAGAACAACATTCCTCACAATATAGTTATCGTTGATTCTGGGAAGCGAATCTTCCTTTTTCGTAGATAAAGACTCATTTAATTCCACACCCTCATGAGTGGGGTGGAGCTTAGATTTCTCGAAAAATTACAAGTAAAGGGATTTAATAATCATTATTAATTTTTAGAAACTAATCTCAGCTAAAAACAGAAAAATCTGCACATTATTCATTATTATCATCATTTTCACTTTCTTGTGTCTAGTGGTGCATGTAATTTACATGCACTGCTAGACTCATGCGATGTATATCTCATGCGGTGCATGTAAATAACTTGATTCACCAACACTTTTTATCTACAAGACTGCAACAATCAATTCCTAATTCAATTTGTAAATGTATTTCATCATCATTATGAATTTTCATAAACTAATTTCAGTTAAATAGAAAAATCTTCACATTATCATTATTATCATCATTTTCATTTTCTTGTGTCTAGCGGTGCATGTAATTTACATGAACCGCTGGACTCATGCGATGTATATCTAATGAGGTGCATGTAAAAAACTTGATTCTACATACAATTTTTATCTATAAGACTGCAATAATCAATTCCTAATTCCATTTGTAAATGGATTTCATCATCATTATGAATTTTCAGAAACTAATCTCAGTTAAAAATAGAAAAATCTTCACATTATTCATTATTACCATCATTTTCAATTTCTTGTGTCTAGCGGTGCATGTAATTTGCATGCACCGCTAGACTCATGCGATGCATATCTCATGAGGTGCATGTAAATAACTTGATTCTACCAACAATTTTAACTACAAGACTACAACAATCAATTCCTAATTCCCTTTGTAAATGAAAAGTTTGAATTTGTTCATTTGGAATCTGGGTTCTTCTACTTCATTATTCTTTAATATGAATTTCTTTTCATCGTCATCATAAATTTTCAGAAACTAATCTCAGTCAAAAATAGAAAAATCTTCACATTATTCATTATTATCATCATTTTCACTTTCTTGTATCTAGCGGTGCATGTAATTTACATGCACCGCTAGACTAATGCGATGCAAATCTCATGCGGTGCATGTAAATAACTTGATTCCACCAATAGTTTATATCTACAAGACTGTAAAAAATAATTCCTAATTCCATTTGTAAATGGATTTCATCATCATTATGAATTTTCAGAAACTAATCTCAGTCAAAAATAGAAAAATCTTCACATTATTCGTTATTATCATCATTTTCACTTTTTGTGTCTAGCGGTGCATGTAATTTACATGCACCGATAGACTCATGCGATGTATATCTCATGCGGTGCATGTAAATAATTTGATTCACAAAGACTTTTTATCTACAAGATTGCAACAATCAATTTTTAATTCCATTTGTAAACTTATTTCATCATCATTATGAATTTTCAGAAACTAATCTCAGTTAAAATAGAAAAATCTTCACATTATTCATTATTTTCATCATTTTCATTTTCTTGTGTCTAGCGGTGCATGTAATCTACATGCACCGCTAGACTCATGCGATGTATATCTCTGAGGTGCATGTAAATAACTTGATTCTACCAACAATTTTTATCTACAATACTGCAACAATCAATTCCTAATTCCATTTGTAAATGGATTTCATCATCATTATGAATTTCCAGAAACTAATCTCAGTTAAAAATAGAACAATCATCACATTATTAATTATTATCATCATTTTCAATTTCTTGTGTCTAGCGGTGCATGTAATTTACATGCACCGCTAGACTCATGCGATGCATATCTCATAAGGTGCATTTTAATAACTTGATTCTACCAACAATTTTTATCTACAAGACTGAAACAATCAATTCCTAATTCCCTTCGTAAATGAAAAGTTTGAATTTGTTCATTTGGAATCTAGGTTCTTCTACTTCATTTTTCTTTAATATGAATTTCTTTTCATCATCATCATGAATTTTCAGAAACTAATCTCACTCAAAAATAGAAAAATCTTCACATTACTCATTATTATCTTCATTTTCACTTTCTTGTATCTAGCGGTGCATGTAATTTACATGCACCACTAGACTCATGCGATGTAAATCTCATGAGGTGCATGTAAATAACTTGATTCCACCAATAGTTTATATCTACAAGACTGTAAAAATCAATTCCTAATTCCATTTTTAAATGTATTTCATCATCATTATGAATTTTCAGAAACTAATGTCAGTCAAAAATAGAAAAATCTTCACAGTATTCATTATTATAATCATTTTCACTTTTTGTGTTTAGCGGTGCATGTAATTTACATGCACCGCTAGAGTCATGCGATGTATATCTCATGCGGTGCATGTAAATAACTTGATTCACCAAGACTTTTTATCTACAAGACTGCAACAATCAATTTCTAATTCCATTTGTAAACTTATTTCATCATCATTATGAATTTTCAGAAACAAATCTCAGTTAAAATAGAAAAATCTTCAAATTATTCATTATCATCATCATTTTCATTTTCTTGTGTCTAGCGGTGCATGTAATTTACATGCACCGCTAGACTCATGCGATGTATATCTCATGAGGTGCATGTAAATAACTTGATTCTACCAACAATTTTTATCTACAATATTGCAACAATCAATTCCCATTTCCCTTTGTAAATGAATTTCATCATCATTGTGAATTTTCAGAAACTAATATCATTCAAAAATAGAAAAATCTTCATATTATTCATTATTATCATCATTTTCACTTTTTGTGTCCAGCGGTGCATGTAAATTACATGCACCGCTAAACTCATGTGATGTATATCTCATGCGGTGCATGTTAATAACTTGATTCACCAAGACTTTTTATCTACAAGACTGCAACAATCAATTTCTAATTCCATTTGTAAACTTATTTCATCATCATTATGAATTTTCAGAAACAAATCTCAGTTAAAATAGAAAAATCTTCAAATTATTCATTATCATCATCATTTTCATTTTTTGTGTCTAGCGGTGCATGTAATTTACATGCACCGCTAGACTCATGCGATGTATATCTCATGAGGTGCATGTAAATAACTTGATTCTACCAACAATTTTTATCTACAATACTGCAACAATCAATTCCTATTTCCATTTGTAAATGGATTTCATCATCATTATGAATTTTCAGAAACTAATCTCAGTCAAAAATAGAAAAATCTTCACATTATTCATTATTATCATCATTTACACACCGCCAGACTCATGCGATGTATATCTCATGCGGTGCATGTAAATAACTTGATTCACCAAGACTTTTTATCTACAAAACTACAACAATCAAATTCTAATTTCATTTGTAAACTTATTTCATCATCATTATGAATTTTCAGAAACTAATCTCAGTTAAAATAGAAAATCTTCACATTATTCATTATTATCATCATTTTCATTTTCTTGTGTATAGCGGTGCATGTAATTTACATGCACCACTAGACTCATGCGATGCACATCTCATGAGGTGCATGTAAATAACTTGATTCTACCAACATTTTTTATCTACAAGACCGCAAATTCCTAAGTCCATTTGTAAATGGATTTCATCATCATTATGAATTTTCAGAAACTAATCTCAGTTAAAAATAGAAAAATCTTCACATTATTCATTATTATCATCATTTTTACTTTTTTGTGTCTAGCGGTGCATGTAATTTACATGCACCGCTAGACTCATGCGATGCATATCTCTTGTGGTGCATGTAAATAACTTGATTCTACCAACACTTTTTATCTACAATACTGCAACACTCAATTCCTAATTCTCATTTGTAAATGGATTTCATCATCATTATGAATTTTCAGAAACTAATCTCAGTTAAAAATAGAAAATCTTCGCATTATTAATTATTATCATCATTTTCACTTTCTTGTGTCTAGCGGTGCATGTAATTTACATGCACCGCTAGACTCATGAGATGCATATCTCATGCGGTGCATGTAAATTACATGCACCGATAGACTCAGGTTTGTCTTTTAACCAAAAACTTTGATAGATACACCAATAGTTTATATTTTCTAAAACCATTGACATTTTCAGAAAGCCCATCCAATGAAATGTTTTATTTCATTTCAGTAAATATGCCATTTGATGATAATGGGGAAATTCTTGTGAATACCTCATCTTTACGTAATGTTTTATTTCATTTCAGAAAGCCCAACCAATTTTATTCTTTTACGTAATTTTTTGTACGGCTTCATCTTTCTGGAAATGCGAATACCTCAGCTTCTCACATTAATCAATGAAGAAAACGATTCGATGGAATGGGTGAGAAATTATAGGAATTTTTGAGTATTTTTCTGTGTAACATGGAGAAATTCCAGAGATAAAATGGAGAAGACAATTCATGTTGGAGACACAGCGAGGAAGATGATAGTTTATGGATTTTTTCGTCATTTTGACCTAAAATGGACCTAGTTGAAAGCAAAATATTTTGGTGGACTGGAACGAAAAAACTTTCTTCTCTTGGTACCGACCCGAAATTTTCCCAACAAAATATCCATGTAAAATTAGAAATAGCATAAAACGAGGCTGTGTAGTGGCCCATAAGAAAGTGAGGCCCAAGAGCAACAAAAAATAATTGAATTTGTTCCCGGCTCAAAAAGAAACTCAAGCCCAGAGTTGTTGTTCACTTAAAAATCAATAGCAGCAGTGAAGGGTTTTAAGTCTTAACTTTAAAGCTATCTCACAAGAAGGAGAAAACATGGGAAGAAGAATACTGAACGATGCCTTGAGAACCATTGTCAATGCCGAAAAGAGAGGTTTCGCTTCTGCTGAGCTTAAGCCCATCTCTAATGTAATGGCTTCTTTTCTTCAAATCATGAAATATAGAGGTATACTTATGTAAATTGATCTATTCTTGTGTGCTGTTATAATCGAGTAGCTACCCTGTATGTGTTCATCGTTGATTTTGAGTGATGCTGATTACTTGGAACTTAAGATGAGAAAATGGATCGGATTTGTTTTTTGGACTGTTTCGAAAAGTTGTTACTTTTTCAAAATTTTTGTCATATTGTGTCGAGATTGGAGTATACCGAAAGTAAAAGTTTAAAGTAGCCGATTTACTTATTTGATTTGTGAAAATAAGAAGGAAATGATTGAATGAATTTGGTTTTGAGAAACACTTACTGATTTGTATTTGCACCTCATATCTTTTTTAATTGTATGCATAAAGAGGTCCTTGAAATGCTTTTTTATATGTATATTCCCAATTGGCAAACGAGAGGAATGAAATATTTATTGATTCTTCTTTTCTTTTTCACTTTCTATACTGAATTCTTAATTCAAACGAAGCTATAAGAAATATGATGGCACAGAAGAGTGTGATGAATTTGAAATCCCAGGGTACATTAAAGATTTTCAAGCGCACGATCCACAAAGGGTGGGAAGGATAACTGTGGAACTACTGGGAAGGGTTAAAGATTGTCGGGCTCTCACGTATAGACAAGACATTAAGGCTCAGTACATCGAGAAATATAAAACCCGTGCTCTTCCAACACGGCAGGTTTTTGTATTTTCCTCGAATTTTATGTTTGTGTAGTTGTGCTTGATTAGATTTCATCATTCCTGAGCATTGTGGAAGAACGTGAAGTGTGGATCTTTTTTTGGAGTTTGAGGTTTCTTGTGTCCGGTTTGTATATATTTTGGTAGAACCATGTATTATAGGATGAGAACTTAAAGTGAAATAAACTAAATAAATAAATATATCAAGTAAACCATATATGATGAGCAATTAAATGAAGTAATGGCAGTGGGGAGTACATTTTTCATTTTTTTTCAAATCACTACTTTCTTTCCTTTATGACAGTTTCTAAGATTGGAATTGGAAGATTATCTGCTTGAGTGTATTTGTTGTAGAAAAGATATTATTAATACTTTTCTCGGTTTCTCATTTGTTTGGTGTAATATTAAATATGATGTATGATGTTACATGGCTCTCAAGTTAGAAGCAAAAGGCTTGACCTGTTAGTGTATGTCTCTCGATCTTGCTGGATAAAACATTACTTTTCTTAGTCATGAATTTATGATATATAACTTCATATTTAAGCTATCAAATACCAATAGGATGTTTTAACTTTTTATTTATTCCGGAAAGTTTTGGATCTTCTGTAATCTCAATGGCTAAAACACCTGAATAGAGCATCATATTTGATTTTGACATCTTAGAGCTGACCTTACTTTGAATTCCTGAGATATCAAATCCCTCCTAATTATAGTTTAGAACCCTGAAAATATGTTATTCCTGCATTCTCTTTTAAATTTTAGTTCTACGGTGTATGTTCACTTCTGATCTTTCTTTTTTTTTTTTCATTTTTTTTTATAAATGTTATTCTCATGTGATTCTTGTATGAAGTATATCTGCATCATAATCCGCAAGTTATAAGGAAATATGTTGAATATCCCTAAATTATTTGCTTCCCATGCAGTGGGGCTATGTTGTAATCACAACTCCAAATGGAGTTTTGGATCATGAGGAAGCAATTCGACAAAATGTTGGCGGCCAAGTGCTTGGATATTTTTATTAGAGATCTGATGGTTCTTGGGAGAAGTTGAAGTAGAAACATCAAGCACCACTTTCTTGACTCGTTTAATTCAATTTTGTCTCCCAGAAAAAGGCTTCGAAGAACATTGAATTATGTGGGGAGCTTCCATGGTCGTGAAATATATAGTCTGCCATGTACTTGCTATTATCTCAATTCCGTATTTCTGTTTGAAAATGTAGTCGGAAATAATACAACTCTATCTTTGTTGCTGCACTGCATCTAATATTGCTAATGCATGCCTTCCAATACTACAGTGGATCCTGTGAAAAGTGATGCATGGCTACTGTTGGCCATTGTTTGGTGTAATGGTTAGAAATTTGGTTTCGATGCATGGTTACTGTTGGCCGTTTGGTGTAATGGTTAGAAATTTGGTTTCAAATACTGCCATGGGATATTTTTTAGTCCACATTCTTATACATTGTCATGTGATCTATAAAATGGTGAAAAAGTGTGACATGGTCTTATAGCAACTTGAGTTGTTTTTCCAAGTACTTGAGCTGGAACCAAATGAAGTGTAATATGGGGACTTTTACTTGCATAAGAACATCCCATAGGAAAAACAAGAAAAGTTGGAGACACCCACAGTCCATCTGTGCTGCATGGACAAAATGCTTATAAATTCGTTTGAGCTGTGTAAGTGATTCTTTTTAAGTCCAACCCTTCCGCGAGTTCATCTGACAGTGGAAACGAAGCGCAAAATTGATAAATAATGGCATGATATTATGACAATATAATTTTTTTTATCGGGGAAATTTTTTTTGGGAATAGCCCGATTCGAAGTCGAGTTGTCCAAATAGGGACATGGGCTTTACCACTCACTATGCCTAAGGCCGGAAATTCAACGATATTCTTTTATATGTTTCTTTTTAAGATTTCTTTAATAGAGGATGGAAACAATATTTTTATGGTATTATGTAAGTATTTACACCTTTCAAAATAATATTATAACAAATATATTAATTTAGAGCACGTTTTTAATTGAATTTTAAAAAGTTCCTTTCCAGTTTTTCACGTAAAATATTAATTATTTTGATTCATTTTTTAAATTCTTTTGCTCAATTTAAATATTGTCGAATCTTTTAGATACACTTTTTATATTATTATTATTATTGTTATTATTATTATTATTATTATTATAGTAGATATATGTATGTGTATTTCATATTTTTTAAAGGAATTTTACATCTTTTTTCCAACATTTTATATCTTGACTTTTTACCCAAATTTATAAATGTATATAAAAATAAAATAGTTGATTTATTATAATTATTTATAAATAAAAAACAATTATTCATTTACTGAGACTTATCAGCTGCTTCCTCAAAGAGTTCCATTTCTACCAGCACAGTTCTCCTCACTTGATCTTGAAACCTAATTCTTGCAAATAATTACCGCAAATCCAATTCATTAACCCAATTATTCCCCTTCCTCCTCTCTTCAATTCGAAATCGCATATGTTTTTCTCCATATTTCCGCTCGACCACACACGACACGATCCCTTTGTTTAACGCTTCATAGCATTTCAAAGATTTTAAGTCCAGTTTCGTCAGTGGACTTCTTCAAGACTTTAATTTCAGGTACAAGCTTTGTCTTTTTTTTTTTTAAGCTTTTTCATTTTTTTTGTTAGGAATTTGAGGTCTGCATTTATTTATATATATTTTTTATTGTTCCCTAGTATGGGATTGTTTTGAAGTCGTGTGTTCCTGCTCACTACGACTTCTTATTTATTTAGTGCAAAATTATTGGTTTTAAACCTCCATTGGATGCGTTCGAATATCACAAACTTTCATTAGTAGAGTAATTGCCAATGGGAAAAACTTCATTTTTGTTGTATGATTAACCGGGAAAATGATAGAATACTTTACCGGTTTCTCTCATTTAATTGTTGTTCATCATGATGCTACACAACCCGATAATGCAGAATCCGGATAGGGAAAATTAACAGTCATTTTCATGGAGTGTGGTGCACGAATTACATGGTAAACTAGCAAACTTAATAAAGCCATACCGCATTTTTAAGGAAGATTGCATGTCTGTCACTGAAATAATTTGTTGCAAATTCATAAGATGATAATAGAGGTAAGTGGGCAAAATTTTTGTACAGATACAGGATCTACAAAATAAACAGCAAAGCCAGTGCATAACACTCAAATTTCAAAAACAAAATTGTGACGTTGTAGTCTCTGGTCCCCAGAAAAAATGTATTCCATGTTCAAGGATGATTGCTGTACTCAAGATTGTTCGGTTAGGCATTTTTCTGTTGCATGTGAAGAGGATCTTCCCATAAGTAGGTTATGTATGAAACATACTCATCCTTAATAAAATAGCAAAGCCATGATCTATTATGGCAGGGTAATTTCAGTAGGTGCTGATTTAGCCCCTGATGATTTGAGTGTGGTTGTTTTGTAGAAAATAAAACATCATAGCCCGACAGTCAAATTGTCATGCTGAATGTTGCTTCCTGCTGGTGGGGTTGGGATGACTTCTGAAATGGGTGATATAAACTTGATCCAGCAGTCTCAGCAGCATCATCTTGTTGTCAGGGAACTTAGTGAAGAAATTGATTTGGAATTAGGCCCCGGAGATGATGGCCCAACTTTTACCCAGAACTCTCTTCTAGGTGTTCAGCAGGATGAATCCTCTGCCAAAGACCTCACTGAAAACAAGCATTTGATTGGTTCTCAACTTCCCAGCGAGGATCAAGATTTGTCGAAGGTACAAACAGGGAAGAGGAAAAAGAAGGTTGTGAAAAGATGGAGAGAGGAGTGGGCTGATACATATAAATGGGCATACGTTGGTTTAAAAGAAGGGACAGCGAGGATATTCTGTTCTATTTGTCGAGAATATGGAAGGAAGCACAGGCGAAACCCTTACGGAAATGAAGGCAGTAGGAACATGCAGATGAGTGCATTGGAGGAGCATAATAACAGCTTGCTTCATAAAGAGGCTCTCCGTCTACAGCAAGCATCTGTAGAAAAAATAATAGTTGAAAAACCTATTTATGTAAAAGGTAAGTTTCTTTGATCTTTTTTTCCTTTTTTGTTAACTTATAAATGCCATTTTTGTCCGATTGTTTTGTTCATTAACTCATAGGGGATATGGTTCCAGCATTTTTCCTCTAAGTACAGGAAAAAACATATGCCTTAGTTTCCTGCACTAAAGTCCAAAATATAAATGAATAGGTGATTTAATTTCTAAATCACATCTGTGTGATCTTTGAAGTGATTTCAGTAATTTTCTTGGCTCTCACACAAGATCAAACCCGTCACAGCTCTTATGTCTAAAACGGCTGGATCAATTGTTGAAGCGGCATTGAGAAGAGACCCGCATGAAGCTGAGTTCATACAGTCCGTTCAAGAAGTGGTCCATGCTTTGGAAAGAGTAATTTCAAAAAATTCCAAGTAAGTTGGCTTTTATATATTTTGTTGAAGCCGGCTTTCATTATTTAAGATGTTCATGGTCTGCAAGGTGACTATAATAATGATCTTGACAAAAAGGTTTACCATATTAACAGCTATGTGAATACCATGGAGAGATTATTAGAACCTGAGCGCATAATTATCTTTCGGGTTCCATGGCTTGATGATAGAGGTGAGACACATGTTGACCGTGGTTTTCGGGTTCACTTCAACCAGACACTTGGTCCATGCAGGGGTGGTCTGCGTTTTCATCCATCAATGAACTTGAGCATTGCCAAGTTTCTTAGCTTTGAACAGGTGTTTTTCATTCTGTTATGCTTTTGTCCCGTAGAGTTTGATTTCATCATGTATAATGCTTGGGCCCTTTTAGTCAAAAGGCGCATAGTTTGATCCATATTTTAGCTAACATTGGCCATGTATTTCTCTGAATTTTTTGGTAAAGTTTGTTAATGACTTTGAATGTTCTAGGAAAATATTTTGAGAAAATGTTTCGTAAGATTGTATTGGAGAATGTGTTGTGCTTTCTGTTGCTAAATAGACAAGGCTTCCATTCCTCCTAAAAAAGGAATCTCAGATGCATGCAGAATTTTGCTGGGTTAGCGATGCCACAGCATGTAACTTTTAGTTATTTGAATAATTTTTAGGTATTTTAAAATTTTTAAAAATATAGTATATGTAGTTAAAGTTATAATATATCAAAGGGGTATTTTAAGAAATAAAGAAAATTTGGATTAAACTAGTGGCTATATTGGGGGATCTAAAATTGGAAAGAAGATAGAATTTTGATGGATTGTGTTGGAGAATGTGATATATGTTTGGCTTTATTTTGGGAGAATGAGAACATTTGTAAATTTGCTTTGTAACACTGGCTTTACTTCCATGTTGGGCTCTTACAGTGATATCTATTTTAGTTTAACTTTCTCCCACTTGCATGGTTTGCCTAACACGTTGAACTTCACATGTAACATCGAGCACCTGTTGAAAGTTGATGATATTTATGTTTCAAGCATCTGAATTCTGAGGACTTAATGTGATACCTGTCTTAGTTTAACTTTTTTCCACTTGTGAGGTTTGCATAACACATTGAACTTGACATGTAACATAGATCACCTGTTGAAAGTTGAAGAAATTTATGATTCAAGTATCTGAATTCTGAGGACTTAAATGTTTAATTTTGTATGCAGACGCTGAAAAATGCCTTATCTCCATACAGACTTGGAGGCTCTTCTGGTGGGAGCGATTTTGATCCGAAAGGCAAAAGCGATAGTGAGGTAATATCTTTGTAATTTTGCAGCAAACTAGTTGCGAAAGGTGAAATCTTTAAAGGTTTGACCTTTTTCTTATGTGGTTCCTGATCATTTATAGATCATGAGGTTTTGCCAGAGCTTCATGAGTGAGTTATATCGCTATTTGGGACCTGACAAGGTTCGCAAGATGGTTTCTTGTCAAAATTTTGAAGCCTGTTTCTGAGACATCCGTGGTTGGCTGACTTTTTTCTTGTAATCCAGGATCTTCCTTCGGAGGATATGGGTGTTGGCACCCGAGAAATGGGTTATCTATATGGTCAATACAGGCGCTTGGTTGATCACTCTCAGGTTAAAGCTGTGTAATTTGTAAAGATTTGTTGTTTTTTTAACTTGTTTTTGCACCTTTGTATTCGGATCCCCAGATCAAACATATTTTACTGCTGAAATAATTGAAAATTATTGTTCATTATAAAAGTGTTTGGCTTTTGATACTTAAATGTTCAATTTAATTTAATAGTACTTCATCGAAGATGGTAATATCAGCATCTTGAGGTCTGCAGTGTTGCTTCGACCTGTTAAATGATAAGAATGAAAGTGAAAACTCGTACAAGTTATTGTTCATGCCTCTAGTTTTCATTCATCACCAATCTTCCTGCAAAAGGTTTTTTTTGGTTCGTAACAGTTTAGAAAATGTTAGTCATTCTGCGTCTGCTTTAACCATGCAGGGAAGTTTTACTGGGCCAAGAATAAATTGGTCTGGCTCTAGTCTTCGAACTGAAGCTACTGGCTATGGATTGGTGACTGACTTTCCCTTGTCCCCTCTGTGCTTCCATGTCTGTTTTTATTAATTAAATCCACTTGTTTCTTGCAGGTATTCTTTGCCCAACTTATGCTTGCTGACATGAATAAAGAACTCAAAGGGCTTAGGTGCTACAGTTGTACTGTTCGTTTCATGGCTTGCATTTGTTTTCACCAAAGCTCTACTTGTATGAATAGCTATAGTGTTCCATTCATTTTTCCTTCTGCATTCGGTCACCCACCGTCTTATCAATGTCTCATCCTTTAGACAACTTTAGTGATAATCTTTTTTTATAATTTAGATGATGGATTTATTCATGTAAGTTTACCTATGAAAGATGACTCTGTGCATCAATAGGATATAACATAACGAAGGAGAAATTAAGATTAGTCTTGACTCAAAAACCTTTTATCAGGTTTTACCACTCTAGAGATTTTAGCATGGCTATTCTTTGCATAAGAGTCGTTGTATGGAACATTTTTTAGTGGAGGAAGTAAGTTTTAAAAATAAATCAGATATTTCATATATGAAGTATCTTGGAATCCGATAGTTTACTTTGACTTTTTTTTTTTTAAACTCTTCTTTGCTAGATGTGTTGTTAGTGGTTCTGGAAAGATATCTATGCATGTCCTAGAGAAGCTTATCGCCTATGGTGCTCTTCCTATAACAGTATCAGGTAAAGGACTGTCTTTTCCAAATTTATGTATTTCTTTACGTTTGTGATCATGCAGTTATAAGTTTCGTATTTTTCCTTCTGATTTATTTTTCTTGGTGAACCTAATGATCTCACTATATCAAAGAATTAAAATGAGTAAAGCGTAAACATGACAAAATATGTCAATTATTGTTTTGCATTTAGCTTGTAGGCGCTTTGGAGAAGACTCTTGTAGTGGTATTTCTGTTTTTTAATTATTTTACTCTGCTGTATACTTACTTTCCCTTGTTAAGACGTACGGATGAACAAAATCTCATATGTTAGCATTTACTCGACAGTAAATCTCTCTATGTTAATCTTCCTGGCAATAACATCACATCACATGGATTGCATTTCTTCTTATGATAAACCTCTCATTAATTTCCTGTCTCTATTAATTCAATCATTTTATCAAATTTTGTCGTGGCAAACGTGGTTGGGAATTTTCTTTTTTTTTTTACTTAAACTAGTGTGACCTGAATTCAGTACATAATCCTTGAGAATGTGATTTCTACCATTAATTAGTTGGCTGGCCACCCTAATACTAGTAAAGTAGAATGTTGAAAATGTGTCTGTTTTTCATATGAACTTCTAATCCGACAAGTTGTGTTAGAAATGCCTCTTCTTAGATTTTATGTTTAGATTAATGTCTGAATGACTATAGTATGGAAAAGAACTTCCGTTTCTTCTCTGCATTTCATCCTGTATTCTATGTTTGTTTGTATTCGCAGATTCAAAGGGTTATTTAGTGGATGAGGATGGATTTGACTTCATGAAAATATCCTTTCTGAGAGACATTAAGGCTCAGAATAGAAGTTTGAGGTTTGTATGCTTCCTCCCCCTCACTTCTTTCAGTCTTCATCAGCTTATAAGTAATATTTTCAGAGACTATTCAAAAACTTATGCTCGATCAAAGTACTATGATGAAACAAAGCCTTGGAATGAAAGGTGTGATGTTGCATTTCCATGTGCTTATCAAAATGAGATCGATCAATCTGATGCCATTGATTTGGTGAACTTGGGTTGTCGGATACTTGTACAAGGTTGGTGTCTACTACTGTATGCCATCAATCTATTTGTATACTTCCTCTTATGTATAGGATCTTCGTTGTAGTCTTTTGAATTTGTTACTAACTGACTGCCTTGATAATATTTTTAGGCTCAAATATGCCATGCACCCCTGAAGCAGTCGATATTTTGAGGAAAGCCAATGTTCTAGTTGCACCATCTATGGCTGCTGGTGCAGGAGGGGTATATCTTTTAGTCCTTCAGATACAATTTGCTGTTACCATCATGCTGTGTAGTTTTATCTACAGGTAATTTCTTGCAGGTAGTTGCGGGGGAACTTGAGCTTAAAGAGTGTAGCTTGAATTGGTCTCCTGAAGATTTTGAATCTAAACTACAGGTAAGTGCTACTCTCTTGGGCTGGGAAAGTATTTGGCATGCAGTTTTCTTGATGTTGCAGCTATAAGACTCATAATTGTTTTTATGGGCTATCCATTATATTTCTTGAGACTTTACCTTCTTTCATCCATGTCATGACTTAGATTCCACTTCGCTTAATCACAGGAAGCAATGAAGCTAACATATCAGAGAGTGCTTAAAGCAGCAACTGATTTTGGTTACCAGAAGGAGAGTCCCGAGTAAGGCTTATTCCTCTTGATTTGGCCTTGAATTGCTTGCGTAGATCAGATAAATTTAACCCCAGGTTTCGTCATTAAAGTACCTGTATTTAGATCTTCATTTTGCTTTTGGCGCAGGGCTTTGGTACATGGAGCAGTCATCTCTGCTTTCTTGACAATTGCCAGCAATATGACCGATGAAGGATGCGTGTAGACCATCGACAATATGTAACAAGAAGTTGCTATTTTTACAGTTGACAAGCTGAGATTTGTATTCTGTGGCCTAATTGTTCAAGAGCTGCATTGCAGAGAAATAATGTGCTCAAACCCTCGAAGATCATTTGTCAAATAATTTGTGCATTTCAAGATTGTAAATCCTTCTTATAACTTGTATCTTTGATAGTTTAGGTTTGTTTTACTGTCTGCGGCTTACAGAAACAATTTGTGATTTTTTATGGAATGTATGATTAAGTTGAGAATTGGTATTTCTTTACATTTCACACCACCGATGTTTTGATGCAAGACCTCCGCAAACATGTAATAGCCTCCACATCAGTTCCATATTACCTTGCATTTTTTCCCCTGTTTGAATTATTATTAGACATCATGCTTCATACAGTATAACTCTAAAACTACCTTAGTGCACCCTCAATTTTTTTTTTTTTGCAAAATGAGTTATCACTCCGCTTCATTATCCCGTCACGTCATGCGTGATAAAGGGGAGTTGGGGACCGAAAGCCATCCATGCTCTTAACAACCCATGGAAATTGTGGTAGTTGAACCAATAATGATAGTAAACACCACAGAGCACCAAAATGAATATAAACGATCATATCATAATGCCAAGTGCATCAAATCATATCATAATTCAGCAGAACTATAGGGTCCAAGATCTCGGATGATCAAACAAAATTCAATTAAAACTCACAAATGAAGGAAAATTTAAAGCCGAAGGGGCTAAAAGTTAATTGAGTCCATTTTGGGTCCAAAGTGGATATTCCTTCCCACTAAGAGAAATTCGATAAAAAGGAGAAAAAATCCATAAACTTGGATACTATAATCAAGCAGCCTGCCTGTTCCTCTTCTTGACTCCAGACTTAGCAACCTTGAGACTTCTGTTAACAACACTCAACCTAGCAAGGGCTGCCTTCTTCAGATCCGGCCTGTAATAATTATCTGCCACCTGCCGTCAATAGGTTCAATTACTCAGAACCACATCTAAAACCCACCATACTGTAAACTTAACAGGTGAAAAGTAAACTAGCATGCCATGGCTTTCTCCACAACAAATATACAACGTAACGCTATGAATAAACATTTAGCGCATCAGAACCTTTAACTCTTCTTTTTTTTTTTACACCGCCAGTGCGTGACGGGGGGTTAGGCAAACCCCTACCCGTTTATTAGCAAAAAGGAAAACCATAATATAGGAGGGGGACTAAGCCAAACCTCCCAATAAATGAATTACAGAAACTTAAACGAGGTTCTAATATTCGGAATTCCTAAAAGATCCATTTTGAGAAGTCTACTAATGTGTGAATTAAGCGACTCTTCAAATAATATATGATACCATCTTTCCTCGAAAGCTAAATTAGCTAAAGCATCAGCAGCCATGTTACCCTCTCTATACGTGTGAGTAATATTGATAGGATAATCCAACAAAAAAGATTGAATATTTGTCAATATGTGACAAAGATACCAATGAGATATCCCAACTTTGATCATGTTCACTGCAATCATAGAATCAGTTTCTTCCCACAACGGAAAGCAATTATAGATACGACATAACTCAATTCCAGAACAAATTGCAAGAAGTTCCGCACGAATGTTAGAACCAATCCCAACAAAATCAAAACACCCCACAACAAATTTACCCGCCTGATTTCTCACAATACATCCAACGCCTGAATCTCCCGGATTACAACGGGAAGCCCCATCGTATCAAGCTTAAAGAACCCATGAGGAGGCCTTTGCCACAAAACCGATTTAAATGGTAGTATGATGGCCAAATGGAATGTCAATATTCCACTGTTTAGCCACTGAGACCCATCCACTCCATTGAACGCCTTTAAATAAAGGCGAAATAAGTAAAATATGACTATGGATTCTTTTGATGATTCGATGAGCCGAATAAGAGATATGATTGTGCTTAGAGTCATTACGACCAATCCATAAATACCAAAGAATTAAGAACGTAATCATTTCTCGAATGTGACCCTTAGAACGCCATTTCTCAGCAATCTTCCAAGACTCAACAATATGAGGCCTTCGCACTTTAAAAATATCTCCCAAGTATTTCCAAACCTGATTCGCAGCAGGTCCATTAACAAACAAATGTTCCATTGTTTCTTGCATTCTACAACATTGACAAATGGAAGCCAAATGAACACCACGCGACTTGAAGAATTTCATCAACAGGAAGCTTCCAGAGCAAAATATCTCCAACAAAAAAAAGAAACCGAGCCCGTTAAACATTTATTCCAAATTGCTGTATAGATATCCTTAATACATTTCCTTTGTCTAATGATTTCCCAAGCGGATTTAGTAGTGAACATGCCACTAGTTTATGGCTTCCAAATAAGAACAAGAAGCAGTATTAAGATAGAAAGCAGAGCAACTGAATAAAATCAAGCACAAAGGGAATATGATAAATGATGTACCTGGTTAGAAACAGCCTTAGCCATGCGGCTGAACTCCTTCTTCATGACAGACTTGTTGAGCAAATGCGCAGGCTTGTTCTGTTTCTTAGTCTTTGCAGTAGCAAGCAAAACTGACTGGTCCTTGCCAGGTTGAATGGTCACGGTTTTCTTGTTTGCCAACCCTAAAAAAATAATCCACGAGACAAGTCATTTCAGGTGTCATAAGAGAGAAGTTCCAACTGTAAAGCACCAAAACAAAAAGAAAAAGAAAAGAAAAGAAATGATTCTCAGTTATGAGTCCAGAAGCATGTATGCATTCATTTACAATAAAGATGTTTACATTCAGCAAAAAACAATATAGAATTGTCAAGCTAAAAAACGGCAGTTATTACCCAAAGTTATTAAGATAGTAATAGTAACACTCTGAGGCCGTAAGGGTCTCTTATTTCCATAAGAGCACTAGGCATAATGAACATATCAAATGAAATATGCAATAACAGACTTATGACAGAAAAATCATTTCTTTCCCGCGAACTAAACATAGGAATCCAAAAACCGGATTGAAAATCGTAATAATAAGCATCATCCAACAATGGGATAATTACAACTCGATTCGATTTTACTGACAATAAATGTAGAAAATATTCTCAAACAAACAGCTAACAACCAACTAATCATAGAATCTAATTGACATTTTCGCATTATTTTCCATATCAGAATCCTGTCGTCGAGTTCAAATAAAACCAAATAAAAATTCGAGTGGATGAAACTAGAACAATTGACCAACACATCAAAATAATCACAAAAACTAACCAGAGTACTTATATGAATGGATATTGTACAGATTGTTAGATTCCTTGCTAAATTTCACTCCCGCGGTTCCATTCCCGAATTCCTTCACCAGGAAACAGTTGTTCTTCTTCACGATCTCCCAGATCAACTGCCCAGGCACTGTCGTCATCTCTAACACGCAGAAACCTTAACTCATGGAGATTAAAAAACAAAGTCGTCAACATCAAATGTGAGTATAAACAAATCAACAACTGTTGGGAGCTAGGGCTCACCTTTAGAATGAGGAAATCGGATTCTACGGTTTTGCTAGGCAGCTTCGGGGCCGTGAACCGAGCTGGAATCATATATATATATATATATATATATATATATATATATATATATATATATATTATTAGGAAATATAAGAGGAGAGATTAAAAGCCCTAGTTAGCTGAATGACGCAAATATCCCTCACTGAAGAAAATTATTTTACCAGATTAATTTTGAATTATTTAATGTCTAACGATTATGATGACAAATTTTTTTTTAACATAAATAAATATTATATTAATGAAGAAAATTATTTGACCAGATTAATTTTGAATTATTTAATGTCTAACGATTATGATGACAAATTTTTTTTTTAACATAAATAAATATTATATTAATGAAAACAGTAGTACAAAAGATACAACGTCCAATCGTGGCTAATTAAAGGAACACGCCTAGCAACATGCGAATAAAGAGGTCGACAAGGAGGAAACTGCACAATACGAGTACAAAGATATGACTAAGAAAGAGCAAGGGCCGCCATTACTAAAGCGAGTCCCCTCAAACCATGTCCCCAGAGCAAGTCGGAGGTGGGAAATATCTTCCAATAACTGAAGGTACACATACATTGGGATGAGAGACGAAAACTGATAATGACAAAAATTGTGCAAGTCATCAATCCAAGCCCCAAACAAAAACACGACAATCAAAGAACTTCCAGAGGGTGACGCACGAAACCCGATAACCCAACAGTCAAGATCAATCCAGTATCCATGAGTGAAGTAAATCAGGTAAACCTCCCGCAGCACGTCAAAATTGCATGTTCAAACCAACCAGAAACAGACAAACGTAACCACAACTAGGAAAACAAACACATGATACAACAATAAACATTTATAAAAACCCAAGAACAACATATATACAAGACGACAGAGCGATACACAAGTTATAAACCCATAAAATAGACAAAGATAAGCAGAGGTAACAAAAGGGGAGCTATCGCATATAGATATTAACACGCAAAAGAATGCCCAGATTACTCCCAAGATCAGGGCACTTGAAGCAAGAAGAGTCATGGCGAAAGGCGAGGTTACCGCGCAACCACCGCCAAAAAAGGTCCAACAGACCAAAGGCTCTGAAGCCACCAACACTGGCGCCACCCTGACCCACCCTGACCCACCCTATCCCCACAGTCGCCAGGACACCTCCCACCACCTCTGGCGACTCCAGCAACCCCACCCTCGTCCCCCAAATCCGATGCCCCTAACCCCAACCCAGCCCGCAAGGCCGACGGCCCTGTCAAAGCCACTACCACCAAAACCACCGCCCCCTAAAACAACCCCATCGTCAATAGATCCCCGAAAACGACCTCCATCATCGCCGACCTCACAAAGACAACCAGATAAACCACGAAAATCACCACCAATCCGCGCACCCCCACCGAAAATAACACCACCATCCAAGAAATAACCATGGAGGGGACGATGAAAACCAAGAAAAAAGAGAAGGGACTGGCGATAATTAGTCTATACCAAAATGCCTTGTTTTTTTTAGAAAGCAACATATCATATATTTTTTTTCGATTAGGGGAGTGATAAATCAATTTTTTACGGCAAACGTGATTCGAACTTGAATCTATCCAAAGCGGTCATGAGCTTTAAGCTTGCGGGGAAGCTCATATATCATACTTTTCTAATATAACCTTTCAAATTATACTTTCATTTTTAAAACCATTATTTTTTATTCAACTTCTAATCATTTAAAAAAATGAGTATTATTATTTTTATATTTTAACACAATACCTTTTATTTTAAAATATAAAATTATATATTATTCAACCATTGAAATGATTAAATTTAATATATGACTAACCAGCACAGTTCTTAATAACATGACATTTGCAGTAAAACAATTGTTTTCTTCAAAGAAGTAAAATCAAGAGTTAGATTCTATAATATAATATATCAAAACACATTTTTTCTTCCAAACCAAACATGTCAAAAAAATTCATAAATTGTATTTTTTTTTCTTATGAACTTTGCTATTGAATTTCAGTTTAAACTAATCCTCCAATATTAATTTAAAAACTTGGATGAAATTTCATTGAAATAAGAAATTCTTTTAAAAATATCTCATTTTTTTTCGGAAATGTTTCTAGAATATATTTATTCTTTTCAATTTTTAGTGTGACTAGTCATTAAATGAGTAGCTATTAGCTCTATCTATATTACACGTGAGCTGTGGGCCTAGCTCAGTTGATAAAGTAGCTATCTTCCATTTGGAAGCGACTTGGTATCGCGTCCCGCATATAATGGAAAAATATTTGCCCCTCCCCCTAATAAAAAAAAAAACCCCATATGTTTTTGTATAAAAAAAAATATCATATGTTTGTTATACACTAAATGAGCAAAATCGGTGCACGAAGTTCCCGCGATGCATGAGTACAGGAAGGATCGGGTCTATGGAGCCTAATATATGCGACCTTCTCCGACAATGTAAGAGTCTGTTTCCACGACTCGAACACATAACCTCCAGATCACATGACAACCCCCATGTTTGTTATACACTATGTTCCATTATCACAATTCAGTTGAGAAAAGCTGATCTGAAACCTTCGTCAATAATATTTTGATTTTGTTTAAATATCTACAGCAGCATCCAACAAAAAAAATATTCTGCCTGAAATTTTAACTAATATTTTATCTCAATCAATTTTTATTAGAATTGCATGAAAAAATTCACACCAAGTGCTGAGCTGATATCAACTCCAATCCTAGCCTGATTAAAGAACATGAACAAATTGAACTGAAAAGTTATGAATATTTTGATCTTTTTGTGTATATATTTACAGTGTCAACTAACACCAGTTGATTCGGGTTGTAAGGATAATGTTCAACCCCGCTCAACTCTAAATTTCTCTTTGACCCAATGTGGCTTCAAAGGGGTCTAGATAAAGAAGTTCCGATCAAAAAAAGGTTCAACAGAAAGCTACTCAAGTTTCTTTCTTTCATCTTGTATAGACAGGAAAATCCGGGCAGCTGACTCTGGTGCCGACTTGGGGTTGTGAGGCACAACCTTAATCACTTGTATCCTCGGCTCATTGCTTGAGCCCTTTATGTCCTGAAGTGATGGTGTGGTAGGAAAAAGAGGTAGCACTTCTACTTCCAACTGCTCGGCAGGACTACTTGTCCTACTGTCTTCGGATCCATGCAGTTTTTGGCCATCAGAAAATACACCACTCTGCTGGCTCGACCCATAAGAGTTTTTGTGAGGTCCGTGCAATGGGATTGCCTGCTTGACTTCAACATTTGAACCACCAGGACTCGGTACAGGCATGATGTATTGTTGGAAGTAGCTTTGCCCAGGTGGAACGCCATAAAAAGGCCCTTTACCATGTCGGGTCATTGCAGGAACACCGTAAGCTGTTCCACACACTGTGGTTAAACTTGTAGGTGCATAGTTTCCATGTACAGAAGCCATGAGGCCAACAGATGGAGGACACAGCCCTGTATAGGGCTTGTATATTAGTCCCTCAGAAGGAGATCTTACAGGAACAAGCCATTGATTTCCAGGTGGCGGATAGAAACACCAAGGTGCTAGTTTACCATCTGTTGGAATGGATGCTGATGTAGATGGTGTATTTGGAGCTGATGGCCGAGTAAAATGTCGTTTTTCAGCAGCATTTAGGGGCGGGGGAAGCTTTCCATCCTTGTCATGATTTGACTTTATGGCATCTATTTTTGGTTTATCAACAATTGGTGAAGGATCCAGAGGCGTAACAAAGAGAAGCTTATTCATTGGGGGAAACTTGATAGATGGCTTTTTGAGATTGAAATTGCTTTCATACATCACTTCTGGTGATCCTGCAATTAGTTTCTGCACCTATTGATATTATCACATACAGATTAGTAAATAAGTATATATCACGTTCGAAGTATGAATTAACACAAGTTTTACATCACGCCAAAGAAGAGGTGCTTCAGTTGAATACAGGCAGACTTACCTTTACCAGTCTGTGCAACTCAAATATCTGAACCGCGAATATTCTTTGCTGACTGCAAGAAGTGGTACGAGAGATTGATTAAAAGTTCAGTAGAAAAGGGTAAAATACCTCAAATTCAAAAACTTGTCTGCAACGAGCAGGGAGGATAAACGAGCAACCGAAATACTTACTGCACAATTGTTCGCCTTGCTTTCCAGAATAGCCTTTGACCAATCGCTCCCGCTACATCACCAGGAGTTAAATGCAGACCGTGCATAGAGTCTTCCACAGAAGTGTCTGAATTTTCTTGCTTCTTGCCAGTACTTCCTAATTGCATTGCTTCAGAATCCTTATCTTCAGCACACTCCCCAATCCTGTCGATCTTAGGAGGCCTATTGTTATCGCCATATCGAGAAAAGGAACATGTCCAATAGTCCATTTCAGATGCGTTTCTTTTCCTCATTGTCTTTTCAGCCTTGCTCTCTTGCAGAACTGTGCATTCTTCGAATGGTTTTGCATAAGAATCATATAATCTGCTAGAACCACGCACCAAACTAAGGTTTCCAATACCCTCTGATATTTTATTCCCACCAAGAGAGGTTGAAGTTGCACCTGCTGAAGTTTGCTCAACCACTGATATCGCGGGTTTTTTTCCCTCTCCGCCACTTTTTGTCTCATCTGGATGGTTGAACCGAACATTATGGAGTTTCCCAGAAGCGAATGAACTAAAGGTAGTATGTCTTTCATCATCCAAGCAAAATTGAAGTTTGCAATAATTTTGTGCAGAATCTGCTCGAATGGAAGGGGAACACTAAGATCATTTGCATCTCCAGACAAATTAACATAAATTTTATAAAAACTGGAAAAACAACATGGCTTAGAGGACTCTTACCGTCATTGATCCTCATCGAATTTCCTGAAATACGGGGATTTTGATCATTTGTATCCCCTGACATTTGTGGCTCGGGTTTCATGAGTGAAATGTTCAAATTCACTCCACTAGAATAAAAAGAATGACCTATATCTGCCGAGTGAGAAGATCCTGGCAAACCACAGAAAGGAGGAAGTGCTTTTTGCTTTGAATTTCCAGCCTGTTTGCATTCAAGAATATAAGAGAAATCATGGAGATTTGTTTGAGCAGTATTCTAGGTTATCATTAGCAAAACAAAAGGAAATATTGTTCATTGGCAACGACTGCCAGTCCATGTACTTTCGATTTCTTTCATTCTGGCTTATCTTTGCGTCCCTTTTAGCAGTCTTTAAATTACCATCGTTCCAACTTGAAATTTAAATAATTCTTGTAGATATAGGATAGGATGGAGTAAGAATGTAAATGACTACGTATGTACTTGCGAATAATATCTTTGAATCACGGGCAGACTCAAAAATTAGTCTGGGGCTGACTTGATGTGCTTGGGGACGAACGTACTTTTTTAGATAATTTTCTCATAAAAATTTGATTTTTTTTTTCAACTGAGGAGAGTGAGCATCAAGTTTTTTGCCTCACTGAGTCGAAGCACATAATAAAGTTAATATTAGCAAGTAATGATAATGTTTGTTTCAACTTCAAGATCTATGGGGTAAATATCTCCTTTAAAGGCCTAGGGAATGAAAAAGTCCACACATTTTAATGAACATATGGAAAAACCAGAAACTGACAATTGCTAGCTATCAACAAGGATTCAAACTGCTAAATCAAGCACACCATATTTACAGACTAAATAAGAGATTATAACAAATAGCTGATAACCAAGCGTCAACTTTAAAATATTTTCAAAACAACCTAGATGTTTTGACGAATAAGAAGATTATTTATATCAGTGGTATGAAAGGAGCAACGACAACAAATGAAAATTCAAGCCATATAAACTTCATTAAAACTGGTATTTGAAGGCAAAGATTTGCAGATTACAGCCAAAGACTATCATCCACATGATTCAAGTTAATCCTCTGAACTCAATAGATTTAGATGAAAATCATGATAAAAAAAAAGGTTAGCAATTTCCATAGCTTACATTGGTTGAGGATGATTGTTGAACGTATGTACTATATCCATTGCTAGGTGGAAGAGGCAGCAATTTCATGGATCCAGAGTTGTACCTCAGATTTTGAGTGGATAAATTATGATTATACTGTTCAGAAAGAGACATTTTATTCCTTGGAGGGGACCTTGGCCCTCCCTTATCTGCATCATTGATATGAAACCTAGGAAACAGAGGATGATCCATGTGTTTCCCTTAATCTTTTCCACCTTTCATTGTACAAAGATCTCAAATTTTGACTTGAAAATCCCACTTGATTCAAAAATACCCCACCAAGTTTAAAAAACTACGAAAATTAAAGAAGTGGGTAGAATTTGAAACTACGGCAACCAATCTACCCCAAAACTAAGTTCATGTGGCTTGAAGAGAAAGCACTGAGATAAAACACATGAAATGACGAGCCAAAAACTATTCAAAAAACACACAAATCAAAACAAAGAGCACAAACCAAAAATCACATTTCTAGGTGGGATATTTTACGGATGAATATTCAGAGCATCCCCGATACACTCTCCATTCAAGAAAACCCAACTTCCAAACAGTAACTCACACGGGTCAGCCCCAAACACAAGAAAATATCCCATCACTTTAGGTATCACCAAAAAATAAAACAACCCAGTAAAGAAAAGAGGCTTTTAACTGAAAACCAAGAAAAATCAACACGAAAATGCAGCACTATATAGGACACACTATCATATCATACAACGCGAGAGACAGATGGCTAGAGTTAAGGGGTTAATCCACAGGTGGAGAAGATGGGTAGATTAGAATCAGCGAAGGACGAGGGTCACCTTAGAATCTCAAAAGATCGCAATGCAAAAAAGTGGAAGAGAGATAAACTTGTTAAGTGAATTTGTGGGGTGGATTTTCGTCTTGGGGTCCCTCAATAATGGAAATATTCCATGGTTCTAGGTAGAGAAAAAAACAAGAGTTATTGACAGTAGACTGTTTGCAATATTTATATATTTTTCCATCTCCATGCAAAATATGTGTTTTTTTTAAAAAAATAATTCAAAAAAAAAATATTTTCAAAAATACTTCGAAAATAAAAATATTATAAATATACCCTAAACCGTCGTTGGATAGTTGGAAGCGACGGCTACAAATGCATTGAGAGCCCCCCTACAATGGCGGCTCCTCTTATTTTTTATTTTATTTTATGTATATATATATATTATTAATATAATATATTGTTATTATTATTATATATATTATATATATTAATATATATTATGTTTATTATTATATATAATATATACGTGCATATATATAAATATTATTATTATTATTATATATTATGATTATTATTATTAGGTAATTTTTAAATCTTTAAAGGCAATCTAAAATTGATTATCAGTCTCTGTGTAAGAAATTTTTTGATGTCAGTCCACATATCATAAATTACATTAGTTCTAACTCTTTATTCATCTAAATTTACTAAAATACCCTCGCTTTCTCACACGTAAAGTTTGTATGAAACATATATAATTTTGGTATTCAATATACATAAAATTAGTATGAAACCTATACAACTTCAGTGCTAAGTATACATAAAATTGGTATGAAACCTATAATAATTTTGGTACTAAATATACATAAAATTGGTAAGAAACATACATGGTAAGAAAAAATTGATAACAGCCACCCAATCCCAACGAGTGGGCGGTTGCTAAATGATTTAAGGGCTATGAAACTCATTTTATACCAAATAATAATATAATATTAATTATGTAAAATTATTATAATAAATTAATATTATTAGTTATAATATATTATAATATATTAATTATGTTATATTATTATTAATTTAATAAATAATATTTATTATATTAGTTATAACATATATATATATAAATAACATAAAATATTAATTTATTATAATAATTTTAAATAATTAATATTATACTATTATTTGGTATAAAAATGAGTTTCAAAAATATTATGTAGCGGCTCTTAAATCATTTAGCAGCAGCCTACCCGTTGGCTGTCGCTACCAATTTTTTCTTACTGTAAATTTCTTATCAATTTTATACATACTTAGTACCAAAATTATTATAGGTTTCATATCAATTTATGACCAACTTTGCCTATGAGAAAGCAATGGTACTTTAGTATTTTCAAGTGAATAGGAAGTTAGAACTAATGTAATTTATGACATGTGGACTGATATAAAAAATTATCTTACACAAAGACTGATGATCAATTTTAAATTACCATTAAAAATTCAAGAATTTGCCTTAATAATAATAATCATAATATATATATATATTTAATAATTATTATAATAATAATATATATATACACACACATATATTATGTATAATAATAATAAACATAATATATATATATACGTATATAATATATATAATAATATATTATATTAATAATATATATATATATAAAAAATAAGAGGAGCCGCCCTTACAATAGGCGGCTCCTCAACATGTAGGGCCGCTTACAAGAAGCGGCCCCTCATTCCATATTCAGTCGCTGTCGGGTTTAGGGTATTTTTGTAACATTTTTATTTTCGAAGTATTTTTAAAAATAATTTTTTTTTGAATTATTTTTTTAAAAAAACCCAAAATATGGGACGCAATTAGGGCTAAATTGAATAAATTTACATTGTTTTTTAAAAATTCAAAAATATTGTAAATTTTTATTTTACGGATCTAGTGTAAAACGCATAAAGTGTATGTGTTTTTCTTAGAAAAACGCATACTTGGTGTGCATTTTTAATTTTTTAGTGTGAATTTTAGTATGTGAGAGAGAGATTGAGGTTTTGTTTGTGTGATAGATATATGGTTAGATGAGAGAGAGTGTGTGAGAGAGAGTGATGTGTGTCAGTGCATGAAAGAGAGAGAGGTGTGTGTATGTTCGTGTGTGAGAGAGAGATGTGTGTATGAGACGGATGTTATTTAATTTTAATTAAATTTGATGTTGCTTAATGCTAGAGGTGTATCAATAAATTTAAATATTTTGTACAAAAGAAAACGACAATTCATAATCCAAAAATAAAAATAATAACGTTTTTCTTACTACAATATGAAGTTCCCAAAAAAAAAAAACATTTCTTGTTATTGCATGATTCATAATTAAAGAACTTGAAAATGATGTTCATCAATGAAACAAAGTTATAAATACTTAAATATATTAAATGTCTGTATTAGTGTTTTATGATAATAAAATATTGGTTTGTCTTCCAAAGATTACCGACGTCGTAGTTAGAATTAATATTGCATCAATCTATCCTAAAAAAATTTAAAAATATAAAAATAAATTAGATAGGGGTGTACAAAAAAATCGTATAACCCAACCCACCCGTTCAACTCGCATTCACCCACCCGTATCCGCTCGTTTTAACTTTTGAAAAAAAGTGCTGCAGTTGAAAAATTAAGGAACCCATATTTATGTGTGTGGGTTGTGGATTGATGTACCTCCACCAGCCTACCCACTCAACCCACCCGAGTTCGGGGTGTTCGCTTTATAATTATTGAAAAATATTAAGAATATTATTTTTTACTTTTATAGTTTTTCCTTTAAATTATTAAAATAAGATGGTTTTTCCCTTCGTCTTGTGTACATCAATCCACAACCCGTCCACATAAATGCGGGTTGCTTAATTTTTCAACTACAACACTATTTTTGAAAGTTAAAACGAGAGGATACGGGTGGAAGAATGCGGGTTGAGCAGGTGGGTTGGGTAATACGCTTTTTTTGTACACCCATATATAATTTATTTTTATATTTTTAAATTTTTTTAGGATAGATTGATGCAATATAAAATCTAACTACGACGTCGGTAATCTTTTGAAGACAAACCAATAATTTATTATTATAAAACACTAATACATACATTTAATATGTTTAAGTATTTATAACTTTGTTTCATTGGGAACAGTTTTTTCAAGTTCTTTAATTATGAATCTTGCAATAGCAAGAAATGTTTTTTTTATTTTGGGAACTTCATCTTGTAGTAAGAAAAAATGTTATTATTTTTAATTTTTGGATTAGGAATTGTCGTTTTCTTTTGTACAAAATATTTAAATTTATTGATACACATCTAGCATTAAGCAACATCACAATTTTAATATAAAATCATTTAATTTAAAGAATTATATTCTAAAATATATTTGGTTATAATAGTCAAATAAAAGTTTTTTAGATTTCTTTGAAGAAAAAGAAAAGTCTAAAAATCATGTTTTGCGTTTTGTAGTTCATATATAAGAGTATCTCGCCCTAGTTAGATGACATTTTAACCAACCAAGTGGGAATTTACATATTTATATGTGAATTGTTTGAAGAAAATAATGATTCTACTAAAAATGAAAGCATGAGATCAATTTCATAGATAGATTATTAAAAACTTCTCTCCTATCGAATTAAGCCCCTTCTCTATTCAATTAGTGAGATTCTATCTCTTACTTGAATCATATATTTAGGCTGCGTTTACTTCAAAATGGCATGATAATATTTTAATAAATTATATTATGATTATTAATGTGACCGATAGGATATGAAATAATCTTTACATAAATGATAGCACGTTATTTTAAAGTTTTTTTGTGTGTGTAAAGACTGATCATTATTAATTGTCATATCCTTCCTTATCCAAGTACTATTATCTTAAACTTTAAAGTGTGATACTGAGTTCTGACAAATAAAAGTTTGTGTCCAACCATTTTTCAAATGAAAATATCAATATATTTTTGTGATTTTTGTTTAAAATATCAATTTCTCTCTACAATAAATCATGGCCGCCTTGCTCTGTCCACTCTTGGTTCTGATAGCATGAAAGTGAATAGATATTTGTAACTTGCGACATCAAAGAAAGGAATTCTTTAAATTCGAACTTAAAGAATCTGAAATCAGCATATACAAATAGAGATGGCATTCCTGATATTTGAATTCCTGATATGCACATAATTCTTCAGTTTATAATCTAATCATCAAAACTGAAAAATGCACGCCATTATTATATGCTTCTTGATTCATTTCCAGTAAATTTTCAGAGAAGAAGATAAAATAGCATCGATTACAACTCGTCATGATAGTATCCATTATACGTGGTTGTTCTGGTCTGGCTCTCCTCGAGGTATCTGACAACCAACGATGCATGAAATGCAGCACCAAGAGGGAGTGCAGCTTCGTTGATTCTGAAATAAGGCGAGTGAGCAAATGTTGGTTGTTCCAGTGTTTCATCCTTCATTCCAAGAAAAAAGAAGTAACCAGGAATAATCTCTTGAAAGAATGAGAAGTCCTCAGATCCCATTAATGGCTGCATATCTTTAATTACGACATTGCCTAACATATCACCACCAACTCTGTGAAAGAGTTTATGCAGGCCGTCGTCATTCACAGTAGGAGGGAAGAAGAGTCGGTCTTTTGAGTCGAAAGTCACGGTTGCATTGCATCTTTGTACAGCGGCTTGTCCTATAATAACCTATGAATGACGGGAATGAGTTTTTGTTTTTGTTAGTCATACTCCAACTTGTATAAATAAATAAAAACAGATGATACAAGTAAAAGGGGCTGAGCCTGACATTCGGCAGGAAAAAGTACAAGGTAGGGTAAAAAGGGCTGCAAAATAAAAGGCCAAATAGCATCAAAGAACTTCGAAAAGGGAAAGTTGCCAAATATTACCAGGTTAAGCAGAGCAATTCATACACATGTTAGGGAACAGGGACAATCGAGAGATGCTACCATGGATCAAAGCTATTCTGAGATGTTACCTCTTTAATTCTCTGCTTAAGTTGCTGTAAGCTCTCCTTTGAAAAGGCTCGGAAAGTTCCACCAATGGTGACTGAATCTGGAATGACGTTAAACGCAGAACCTCCTTGGAATTTAGCAACTGTAACTACCTGTCCGATTGAATCTTGTCGTTAAAGTCGTACAATTTAAGCCTCATCATTTGAGGGGTCAAGTAGCTGACGCACAACTATTATCAATGTTGAAAGATTCAGAAGATCAATGGCATACTACATTATAAAAACTACATATATTATATAGGATATTAAGCATGCTTTTGACGTTTTGATAATAATTCCAATTAACATAAAGTTTCAGGGAATGTCACATTCTAATGCAAATTGGCAAAAGAAAGAGAGTGATAAAAGTATCACCATGGCATTTCAAAGACAATTGACTTAGTAGGTTTATGCTAATAGCTTTGTTCAAAATTGCTATCTTTCATCAAATTCTATCCGCAAAAATGTGTACCATAAACACAAAAACACAGATATTTAAGTACCTGAGAGTCGAGAGGATCAGCTTCTCGTGAGACAAGATGTTGTAAGCTGACAATAACATTGGACGCAGCTAATATTGGGTCTATTGATTGTTGAGGAATGGCTGCATGGCCACCTTTCCCACTTATCACAGCTTCAAAAAAGCCACTGCCTGCTAAAATAGGACCAGACCTAGATGCCACCTCGCCTAATGGCAAGTGTGTAGCGGAATGGAGACCAAAAATGGCTTCGACATTCTGAAGTGCTCCAGCTTCTATCATCTTTTTGGCTCCACCACCTCCTTCCTCTGCTGGTTGGAAAACCAGAACCACAGTTCCCTGTTGTGGTTAGGAGATTTAAGCAACTTGAATGGTCAATACAGTGACGTGTCAGAAAAGTTCGATCAGAATCATTCAAAAGGGATGTAATTGATAGCACTTGGTCCATTTTATGGTGAACAGGCAAGCGATCTTATTTTCAGTTTGCGATGCAGGAAAAAAAATTGACACTATAAAATTTGATCCATACAGCTAGAGATAGGACATGGATGGATATATGACACTACAAAATTTGATCCATACAGCTAGAGATAGGACGTGGATGGATATAGCTACTTCGTTTTATCAAAGGCTATTAACACGTACAACAGATTAGATAGAACTCCAAAGCAGCCTAAAACACAAACTAGAGAAACAAGATCTCGAAATGAATTGTTGTAGACTCGTAGCAATTATAAGGGAGTCATTAAAGTCGTTACTCAATGTCATACATCCTATGCACGTGTACTAGTTTTAACAGACAATGTATATACATATTGACTCCTACCTTGGCGTCATGTTAAGATAATCTACCACATGCATCTTTCCAACAATGTAATTTCTGTGTTTCAAGAATCATTCAACACCAATGAGAATAATAAGATCAAGTAAAATGAAAAATGAGAGAACTTCAAAATCAAAAGGTGATGGAGACATGAACCTTCAAAGAGTCACGATATTCTTGAAGTATTTTTGCAGCACCCAGAAGCATTGCAACATGCGCATCATGTCCACAAGCGTGCATTTTTCCAGGATTCTTACTCTTGTGCTCCCACTCCACCATTTCCTGTGCAAAATGTGAAACCTTAACTTGATAAACTGACTAATAAATAAATAAATTAGCACATCTCTAGCACAAATCTCAAAGCCTCAAATTTCATCTTGTTCACGCCGAAAAAGTATCAGCGTCAAACTGTTACATAAACAGCGATCTTTAATCCTTAGCTGCAATAGGGGTTGCCACCCATTAAAAAATGTATATTTTATTTAAAGATAAGTTTTTCAAAAACCGAGTTCCATCCGTACATGAACTTCTATAACTTAAAGCCTCAAATTCATAAATTCAACCAATCACACAAAACAAATTCGATATCAAGCAGCAACATATCCAAAAATTTTATAAGAAAATAAATAAACCCCAATCTATAACCTTAGAACACCCAACAAAACATTAAATTCGAAGCTAACCTGTAAGGAAAGTGCATCCATGTCAGCCCTTATTGCAACAAATGGAGGTTTTCCCGAACCAATAAAGCCGATCAAACCAGTACCTGCAAGAGGGTACTTGTATTCAATCGCCATCTTATCCAATTCTTCTCTAATAAGCTTACTGGTCTCAAATTCTTCATAGCCCAGTTCAGGATTCTCGTGTATCTTCCTCCTAATGCCCACCATCCAATCAAAGACCTCAGATTTCTTAGAAAATTCGAGGAATTTCAAGGGAATCCCAGAGAACACTTTTGAACTCAAATTAAATTCTGACAAAATGGGTTTGATCAAAATCAAGATAACAAAGGAAATCCACAAAGCCCACTTGGGATTCATTATTCTTGAACTCTTTCTCCGTACTGTTTTCTTCTCTATTGCTTTTAGGCTTATGTAAAAGTTCTAATCTTTGAATTAGTGGTGAGCAAGATGGGATTCGGAAGAGTTCCGTTTGTGTTTACTTTGAGATCAGTTGGGGAGATGTTTGGGCATTTAAATGTGTAGAACGTGTCAAATAGAAAATAATTGTTTTTACCTCGTAACAAAGTTATATAATTCTGAAAATTATAAAAATTATGGGCTTAAATATTGACAGGTTTACAGGAGGACACGGTGACGATACTTACAGCAATGCATCGAGAGATACCAGAGCTCCTTGAGAGCGAGCTCAGGTTTATATTTTATGTTTTGCGTCCCAGTAATTGTTATAATAGTTTTAGTTATGTTTTAAATTACCGGGGTATGCCCCGAGTATCTGTATTTTAATTATTCTACTACTGGTTGATGATATACTTGATATTTATGTTATGATCAACATGTTGAATTGGAAACCGGAATTACATATTTTAAGTATCAGTATATATGTATCACCTAAAAGCGAAAATTTTTAGGGCCGTTTGATAAGACCTTTGAAATAAATCTCCGCTGTTTACGCAAATTAATAATTATGTGTTAATTAAACACCACATTAGGATCGGGCCTCTTTTTAAAATTATAACCCTCACTTCTTGTAATAAATCTAAAACCTTGTTTTAAATTATAACCCTAAAGTTTGGAAGTTACTTTGATTGGCACGTTCATTATGTAAGGCTTTGTGAAAAAGATAAACTCAGTATCCATGAGTGAGATGAATACTGGTTTATTAACCGGTGGCAAGATCCATGAGTGGGTACAATATATGGAAAATGCAGTTCGGAGCAGCCATCCATTTCTCGTGTTTGGAGTCACACTGAAGGGATTATAACTGTTTGTATAACCATTGACACCTTTTTGAGTATAGGATCTTCGATGTGATTTTTTAAGGTTGCTATTAAATTTTGCATTTTATGCATTTTTTTTTTTAAAGAAATGTGAGATATTCATATACTTGATATTCTGTTTGGAAAATGCACTGGTCAGTGATTTTGGGCCATGTTTTCTGGAATGCTTGACAACAATGTATATAAGTTTCTGTAGTCCCATTAATATTCTTGTAATACTTTTCTCAAACTAATGCACTTTTGCCCTTTATTATCTTACAGATTGTGAAAGACTGGGTGAAAGAACTCACTCGCTTGAGAGGATACGCAGATCAAATGGTGGAAGATGCCAATGCTTTAATTTTTACCTTTGGTTCTTACAGACTTGGGGTAAGGAGCACCAGTTTATAGACTGAGTGCAAGTTAACCCTTGCTCAAAGATGTGTCTCATATTGTAAATAGTACACTGGTTTACTGCGAGGCACCTGGTTGGTGTGATGGAATAAATGAATGATGCAATGTTGGAGTGATAGTTAAATGAAAGATATGGATAATTATGTGATAAAATATACAGTACTTGGTGTGATTTGTACGTGAGTGATTAAATTTGTAATTTTTTCTAAATTGCGAAAAATCCCATGTTGTCTATGCAAAAATAATGTGGCCCAACTATCAAAAACGTAATATCATGAACTGATCTCCATTAATGGTACTGAAACAAAACAATAAAAATAGAGACGAAGCTTTTGGGACTTTTTTTTATTGAATGGTGAAAAAAATTATAATATTCCTAACTAATTTTCACGCTTTTTGTTGCTGCCATCACATGTGAGCATCTTTTCTGTTACATCACGTAATTCTTCTCTTGTGGCAAGTGGATGTTCTTGTTCCATGTTTGGTTCCTCATAATTTTCATCAATCTTTGGACACTCCCCACAAGATGGGCATATATGTTTAAGATGCCCATCTTGGCTAACAAAAAATTGAGTTGACTTGACAAAGCTTATGTGAAACCATATGCCAATTGATACTTGGAAGGAATGTACACAGTTTTGATCATTCCAGCAAAGAATTTTTCTCTAATGAAAAGAAAATCCAACTCAATATGTTTGGTCCTTTCATGGAACATATGATTCTCTGTTAATGGTGTGGCTGATTGATTGTCATAAAATTGGATTTGTGTTTATCCACAGTGCCATCGGATTTCAACTTAAGCTTAAGAATATATCAACATCCTATAGCCTTTTTACCCTGAGGTAAAGTTGTGATCGACCAAGTGTTATTAGCTTCCAAAGCATCAATTTCTTAGATAATAGCCTCTCGCCAGTGTTGACATTTCACAGCTTCTTCATAAGAGGAAGGTTCTTTTTGATTTGATAAGGCGAGAACATAGGCTTTATGTATGGAAGAAAGATGGGCATAGAAGAGATAATGAAGTAATGGATGAGAAGTGGGAGTGAGGATGAGAAGTAATGAGATCAAAGTGATAATCTTGAATATATGATGGTGCATGTCTTGAGCGTGCAGTGCAACGTAGTGGAGGTGAAGTGGAAACATGAGGCTCTTCAGTGGAAGGTTCATGTGTAAATGATGGTGATGCAGGGATGAGTGAGTGGTCAGTACATGGGTGTTATTTAAGAGAGGGGTATGTGTTCGATTGATTAAATGGGTGGCGATCAAAACAACATCCCCCCAAAATTTGAGGGCAAAGAAGCTTGAAATAACAAAGCTCGTGCTACATTTAAGAGATGTTGATGTTTTCTCTGGACTATGCCATTTTGCTGAGGGGGTGAATACATATGATTTTTGATGCAAAATGCCATGGGAACTGTAAAATATGGTTTTTAACTAACACGTGCATATTGAGCGGGACACCTATGGGAAACTCAATGCCATCTTTATCCACATGATTATGTCAGTGGATTCTTCTAAGCACTGTGCTCATTGTTTTGTAACTGTGCATTTACCCTACAGCAAGATTTCTGTATACAGTCTTCCTAAGCTAATATATCGACGTCCAATTGTTACAGGCTTAAATTATTTATTAAGAACAAATGTTAACTATTAAACTTCATAGAAACTCAAGTTTTGTTGTTGCAATTCCATTTTCGTTTCTTCATCTACTCCTTCAGGGAAAAAAATCAAAACTTTCACACAAACTCAAGTTTTGTTGTTGCAAAAACTTGTAGAGGAAGGTATACCTATATTTATACTCTTTGTTTATGAGTACATAAAACCATTTGGAAAGTGTAGTCACTGTTAACTAATGTGGTGCTTAACAGAGAATCACAAATGCATTTTATACATGCAACTTCATGTTTCTTTTTTTTTCTAACAAGTAACAATGTCAGAACAGTTCACTAAGGCTCTTTTGGAGCGTTGAAGCAAACTGCACATAACTACTTTCTTCGGTCTGAAATAATATAATTAACACCCAAACGTCAATAATAAACACACCACATTCCCTCCTCCATATAAACTCTATACCCTCCTTATCCAATTTCAGTTAAGCCGTTGCAAGTTCAAACTAACAGTGTTTAGTTCCTCCACCTGCAAACAACCAAAAGGTCAATTGATAAAACAGAATTATTACTCAGAAACTGAAAGATAAACATCAATCGAAAAATGATTAAGAACTCACTCGTCAGAATAGGGAGTTCAGAGCTTTTCAAGACGCGCAGCCTCTTCACAGTTGATACAAACATACTGCCAAAATGTACATTAAACATCAAATTACGACAAGATTATTAAAAGACTTAAGGGGATTGTTTTGTGGTTTTTGTCGAACCATTACAGAGAACAAGTCGAACATGATTTAAGATTTATTACATTTTTCACTTGCTAGCAGTTCATTTAGTGTAGGTGCAGAGAAAGCCAAAACCAATAGAACTAGCAAAAATATCGAGTGCTCGAAAATCGAATATAAATTGGCGTTAGATCGTAGAAGGTAAGATGCTTACTGCCAAGGGACATCACCGACAAGCATCCTATCACCTTCATTATCTTCATAAACAAGAGTATATTCACCACTTCCATCCAGTAAACCTCCAATTGCCCCTTGTCCTTCGTTCTCCTCCTCCTTGATTCCACCAGCACAAGTGTCTCTTTGAACTACAAATGTGAATCAAGATAATATTCATGTGGTAAGTTGCCCATTCACAAGTCAGTTACACTCTACAAGATTTGTATAATCACGTGAAGATAGATTTAGCATATTATATTATGACTAATCAGTCAACAACAAGTAAATAGAACAAATCAAGTAGCTAGTCTTCGGCGCAATTCTGAACGACAAGTTGGTAACATAAACAACCTGCAAGAAGACCTCTGAAGAGTCCATCGACTGCTAATGCAAGCTTTTCATAACTGTCGTATGCTTTCAGGTCCACTTTTCTACCAATGGGAACACCATCCATGTTGATCTTCACAAACGGGCTCTTCAGGCAATTTTCGATCTGTTTATGGTTACTAAGTTTGGTTGGGACAACAGTTGGAGACTCGGAGGCCGGTTTGGAAGAACTGCCACTCACAAGATTCTTCCGAAATGATCGAAGAGGAGGCCATCCCACCACTGGAGCAGGAGCAGGAGCAGTCCTAAAGTTTAAAACAATTGATATCAGGATGTTTCATAAAAGTTCAAGAAGGAAATTTATAGGATCCAGTATCAAGATGTGCTCATCAATAATAAAATAAGATAAATCTTACCAAGTAAAACAGGGGTGAAGTGTGGCAAAAAAATAACAAGCAGGCTCAATAAGTTAGGATAAGTTGAGAGAATTTTCTACCAAGTAAAACAGGGGTGAAGTGTGGCAAAAAAATAACAAGCAGGCTCAATAAGTTAGGATAAGTTGAGAGGATTTTCTGAAAATTTACTAACATAAGAACCCACCACCATGCAGGTATGCAAAATGAAGAATCTCATAATCAGGTTCAAATTAAGTTGAATGCATCAAAGGAAACCACACCATAGAATCTTCAATTTTTTTTTTATTAAAATCTTCAAATTTGGATTATACATAATAGATAATATTTATTTAATCTGAAATGAATAACATATTTCAAGGATTATAAGTTTAAAAATACATGCTCAAAATACTTCTTTAAATAAATAAATGAAAAACTAAAGAACAGAGAAAAGTAGAGAAATAAATACATCGTACAAGACAGACATCAAGAAAGAAACCAAATCCACAAAGCATATTGCAATTTAACCCCTCTACAAAGGAAAAAAATGGTTAAAAGAGGAAAGAAACAAAGCTGGCCACCTTTTCTGAGCACTGTTGCTGTTATGAACAGCTGTATTTGCTGGTGAAAATGCCTTCTTTTCTGCAGTCTGCAAATCCACTGCTGCTCTAATGCTACAGGGCTGTGAGGATTCCTTCATGACAGTAACCGGACCTTGTGGAGCTGATTGAAGATGAAGAAAAGAAGCCATATTTTGCTGGTTCCATGGAGATTTCAAGACTGGATTTTGAAGAGAATTGTTTGTAAATTGACCAAAACTTAAATGGTCTCTTTCTTTGGAAATGGACCAGTCTCCACTTGGTGGTCCAAGCCTCAACTCGAGTTTTTTCTCTTCTGAAAGTTCATGTTTCGTTTCTTCTGCACTTTTCGCAAGTAATCCCTTCCCTTTTGGAATCATCAAATCCAGTAACTGAGGACAACTCTCATCTTTTTTTGAAAACCTCTCCATGTATTTCTAAGAAACACTTGTTACTGAAATCTCTTTCCCACCACAAGCGAGTACTAAAGCAGAAAGAAATTTGCTGAAAAAAAACATCAAAGAAGTAAACTTTAAGTAAAAGACACAAGATTTAAGATGAAAACAAGAACCTTAAGACTGCTCGGGTAAGAAAAGGAGCGACTTTAAGCAACATAAAACCAACCTTGAATACTTAACGAAAGCTTGCACACATGAAACCCACACTTTTTCAGTCGTATACATAGAATCGAAAGGACTATGTAACCCAAAAACTCCGAAAGGGCTACGCAACAGTTTAAAAGGCTTCAAACAAAGTAATCTTGAAGTTCAGTGAAGAATGATTATTTAGCTAAGCTCACAGATAAATACACAATCCTTCCTAAAGAGATCCCAAACATAAACAAAGAAAAAGCACAAGGGTAAATGGAGAGGGACCTATGCTATCTTGCTTTTAAGGCTTATTTTTTTGTCACGCTCAATGTTAGTGTAGTGGGTTGTCTCTGTCTATTCCCACCCCCCTCTCTCACATTAATACACACACTCTCCTCTTGTTCGCTTGTTTAATATAACATATATATCAATATATATAATTAATAAGAATATACCAAGGCAAAGTTTATAATTTTACATTAAATTCATATTTTATTCTCGGATTATAGTTTTATGTTTTATTTATTTATTGCAAACAATTCTATTATTATTATATATTTAGTACAATAAATGGTCAAATGATATTTAAAAACCGAATATGAGGTATAATAGCTGTATCAGAAAATATTCCTTTTATTATATTAATAACTTTTAGTTTGTGAAAAATGAAAATGCAGGCAACCAACCGAGCTCTACTTTAAATATGATGCTATTGATCTTTTAGGTTTAGCTCAGTTGTGAGAGCTCACATCTATAGTAAAAGATTCGATTTCGAGTCCCATAATATGCGGATAAAAAAAACTTAGCCACTTCCTCTTTTAGAAAAAAAATAATAATTATGATGTTATTCTGTTTACGAAGCAAACATAGGCCACTGTTGTTCTACATTTAAGAATATTGATTGTTCTTAATAAATCAACATTAAAAGTGTTAATTATGTAAAATATTAATTGTACATTAAGGCTACCAAACCCACCTTTTATAGTATAATTGTTGAATCATATATTGATTACAACAATTTCATATAAAATAAGTGTGAAATATTATATAATTTTACATCTTAACTATGCTTTAGCTAAAAATGTGATGAAGATTAAATGAGATAAGATAAAGGGTGTGAGAGTTTATGTTTTATTAAAGAAAAAATTTTTATTTCTCGAAAATATATTTTGTATTATTTTATCCAGAAATATGTTTTCGACCCATTTTTTATATCATAATATAAAATCGTTATTTCTCATTGTTTTTAAAATATATTATGATTAAATTATAACCAAAGCATTATCAACTAATTTTTTCAGATAACCAGAATATAAGAAAAATCATACTGAGCAAAAACTAACTCAACTTCACTTACTATCGTAAAAAATTAATGGTATTAAGTGTATTTTTTTTGGGGGGGAAATTCGATTTCTTCTAAATAAAATAATAATGGTATTTATCCGTGAGCTTGTCTGATAGTCGGCCTGCGGCGCTGCTTGTCTCTTCCCCCACGGTGGACCATTAACCAAATCAGATATGAAGACGACAATACACAATCACTTATTTTATCAGGTAACGTCAAACTACTTCATTTATTCAAATAGATCTATTCATCCAACGGTTGGTAAGGATACACGACTTCCTTTCTGTTTATTTTCCTCTTTTTTTGACATTTCCACGTTTGTAGGTTAATATGCTATTATTATTATTAAAATTAAATAACAGAGCTTCCGTTTTTGGCACATTGGTTTACCCGAAATAAAATTTTCAGAATTTATGAGTTAGTTTTCAAGAAATCTTAGGATAGAAACTAGTAACTATTAAGTCGGTGCTTGCGAATACTTTTCAAAACTACTTATTTGCATTTCAGACCCAAAAACATATTTCGAGTGTTTATTTCATTGTCTCTGTTATTGATTCTCTAAAAATAAATAAGCACAAACAAAAGCCGATCATGAGATCACTACTTTTTTTTATGTTGGCAATTTTGTAAAATTTAAATTTTATTAAACTATTTTTTTTATTATAATAACAAACACTCAATATCTTTACTTAAAATCATTTTTTTCCAATTTTAAACAAAAAAAACATAAATATTTTGAACAACCTATTACAAACACAGCCTAATTATATTCCCAATAGATATGCATGTTGACCGAAAATGGCTGGCTACTTATAAATGAAATATATATATATATATATATATATATATATATATATATATATTTATTGCCACTTGCGCCAATGGCCAATGGCCAATTGTCTTAATATTACCATTACAATGTCAAGTTTATCTTGTTTCATCAAATTAAATAGAGAATAACGAAATTTCATTAATTTTGTTTTGTTTCAATAGTGTTAACTTACTCCATTTTATTTATAATAAAGTTGATTATATTATGTGGTAGATTAATTTTTCTCCTTAGTCCTTTTCAATTGAATGTTTGTCTTGAACTAAATAAATCGGTACTCTATATTTATCATCAAACATTGGGTATGGCAAGCAAATCAGACCGAGGTGAGGAGTTCGACATTATATTAAAACTAGATTGTTTTTTTAGTTGATAATAATTTGCATTAAAGATTTCAAAAAAGTGATTCACAAGAAAATTAGGTAATTCGAGATTAACCGAGACATACAAGCATAAAATATTTCCCAATCTTTAAAAGTTCAAATTAAATAATTACCACGTATATTTCAAGAAGAAATTTTGATAAAGAGGACGATTACGTAAGCAGACAAATTTAAGAAGTGAATTTTGAGGTCGGCTGGCTGGCTAAGCCTAAGCTTGGATACTGAGAGACGCCACCCTGCCTGCCATGTGTCAGTTGTTTGTAGGCCCCCCATTAATATAACCTAATCCGTCTCCATATCATGCAGAGCTAATTCCCTACCTCAAGACACTGCGAGTATGGCGGACTAAGTGTCATAAATGGGTTCTGAATCGATTTAGAATCGGCTCGTAGTCAGTAGTCAATGAAGGGGTTAATCGAGTCAACGGTTTGAAGAATCAGACATGTAATCGATCTGTTCATAGACGGGTTGATTAAGGGTCATAATATTATAACCTGTGAATCGACGGTCAACAATCGGTTCAAGGGTTTATTTTAATTTTTTTACATTTCTAAATTTAAAACATATGTGATTGTATATATTTGAACTCATAAACTCAAAGTTGAATAATTAGCTTCAGCCATTAGGTTATAAGAGTCTTATTGATTTAAATAGAATGTTATAATTATATATAGTAATCAAATAGTATATCCACATTTTTGAATATTTGAGCTTGAATTTATTTGACGTTACATATGGAGGAAAACACACTCATATATTTTTTACACTTTACTTTCAAATTTTAATAATTTTTAATTTTTTTTTAAAAAAATAAGGTTAAAACTGTAGCCGTAAACGAAACCGTAACTGTAAATGAAACCGTAACAGGTAGTTTACGAACCAAAATCGAAACTATCAAGGAATATTAAGGTTAAGAGGTCAATATTTTTTGAACCGGTTCACATAATAGCGTAAAAATTCAGTCCGCAAGATTTACTTTCAATTCAGTCCTTAAAATTATAAAAAATTCAGTCCGCAAGATTTACATCTTACTCGTATTTTTTAATTTATTATTTGAAGTAATTTTTTATTCTACTTATTTCTTCAAGTAGATTTTTTGTGCAAATGTAGCTATATAAGTTTTTGACTTCTATAATTTTTTCGACTTGTATTATATCAGATAGAGAATCGCACGAAATGTTGGGATAACGTTGTCGCATGGCACCTTGTGGCGGTGTTATAATAGACCGGAATATTTTTACATAAAAATATAAATAAAAGTTTTAATCCACACGCCTTGCTCTTTCGAAATTCGGCACTAGGGTCACGTCACACTGACACAGGCCAAAACGGGTAATAAATTTCTCAGAGAATCCCTCGAAGCAATCCAACGGTCGTAAACCAATGATACCGTGTTATCTCAAAAAATTATCATATAACATAAATCAAATTAAACACGTAAATTTTACGTGAAAAACCCAAAAAATAAGAGAAAAAACAAGGGGATCTATTTCAGTATAAATTACACTATAATATCAAAGAGTTACAATTTTTTTACAATAAAATGGTAAATAAAGTGGATAGAAAATGGTGTAAAAATGATATTTGGTCTAGCATTATCCATGAAGTCTCTGTTTTTATGAAATCTCTTCCTTTAAATCATCGGTCATTCATTCTTTATATAATTGACGTAATTGAAAGTTAAGGTAATCATTTCATCTGACATGTCTTTACATGCTTTTGTCCATCATGTCACTTTATTGGAACTTGAAATGTGAGGTATCATCATGCATGTGTGTACATGTGCCAATTCCATATCAAATTTCGTGTCTTGGTTCTTCTCTTCCCTGGACTCTTCTCAGGTGGTTTCCCTCTCTTCCCGGGTAGTGTCTCTTCTCTTCCGGGGTTGTTTCCTTATCTTCCCGGGTGGTGTCCCATATCTTCCTAGGTAGTGTCTATTCTCTTCCCGGGTGATTTTCTTCTCTTCCCAAGTGGTGTCACTTCTCTTCCCGGGTAATGTCCCTTCTCTTCCCGGGTGGTTTCATTCTCTTCCCGTGTAGCGTCTCTTCTCTTCCCAGGCATTTTCGCTTCTATTCCCGGGTGGTTTCCTTCTATTTTCAGGTAGTGTCTCTTCTCTTCTCGGTCATTTGTTCTTCTCTTCCCGAGTGGTTTCCTTATCTTCATAGTTAGTGTCTCTTCTCTTCCCGAATATTTTCTCTTCTCTTCCCGGGTAGTGTTCTTTATCTCCCAGGGTATTTTATTAATATTAGATATTTTTATCACGAGGTCTCGTAAGTGTATTTCAGCCTCATTTGTATGCCTTAATTCATTCAATGTACAAAACTATGGTGTCAGAGACGCGGGCGTCGAATCAAAAGAGCATTCTGGAGGACGCGAGAGTCGTGGTACAATGATGCGACTTTGGACAATTTGAAAACAATGTTTATTGGAAAGTTAGATATACCGCACTATGTATTGTAAAAATAATAAAGTCGATGGCCTACGTGCAATCCAATCAAAATGAAAGACCCACTGATTCAAAAGGGTATTGATTCAACTATGGCTCCCGCGAATTGGACATCAGTTTCATGCAAGAATCCATGAGTGGGTAGCTAAGGATCTCCCATTGCGATAGCTGTTCATACTAGAAAAGATTCATTATCAAAACTAACTTCTTGCACAATATATCATAAACAAAATAAAAACTCATATAAGCATCGAACCTAATTTTCTTTTTTTTTAGCCGTCTTAAAAATGAGACCGGAATATCATTTCACCCACCGAAAATCCGAACAATAGTTTTCCATCATATTAAAGCAGAGTAGTGGTTATCACCCTCTCCGCATCAAGAACAAAACTCGAAATTTCTACCGATTGGATTTCAAAATTTACAATGCTCAAATTCGTGCTTTATCTCAAAGTTCTAGAATGTATAGTGATGTCATATGACATATTGATTTTCTCGGGTAAAATCCATTTGTGAAAATACGAACTCTAAAATCGCCGAACAGAAGTTAGACCGAAGAGATGGTTACCAAAAACAGAATACCGATCAGCATATTACCGAGCATCCCTTACCCTCTTCGGGATTTTTGTCAAAATATAGCGAAAGACCCGGTCATAATTGAAACTAATTAACCGGCGGGGATGGAACGTGCATTAATGGGACGGATTTCTCAGAAATGTTTGCCATGTCTCAGCCACGATCAAGGGAGGCACATTCAAGATTTTCCCGCCAAGTAACTCCAGAATAGCTCCTATAAATAGGAGTTAAAGGCCTCATTAAGAGGACTTTTGGAAAAAAAACAAAAAGGACTCCGAAGAGAGCATTTTCGAGTCTGTTCGGTCATTATTTGTCTGTACTTTGCAGATATTCTTATGTGATGATTCTGCGATTGTAATGAGTCAAAAGTCCTGTAACTTGATCATTTTTTCGTGATAGTACAATTTAAACTGGAGCAGATCCCGTGGTTTTTCCTTCAATTCGAAGGTTTTCCACGTAAAAATCTTGGTGTGTTTCCTTTATTTTTTAGTAATCGTTTCTACCATAAAAACATAAAATAAGCGGATCACATCATATAGTTTCAAAGAATTCGACACATTTGATCGATCTAACACGTATATTACAAATTTTAAATGATAAGTTCACTTACATATTGTTGGAAAAACATCCTAAAACGTGTTTGAGCAGGTTTTGGGAGCAAAGAAGCTTTGAAAATCACCTTTTTCTATGTTGAAGTTGATAGAGCCGACCTGGGATTCTTCTATAATATATTTCTGCTGAGTTTTCTTGATGATGTGATTTACTACTAAGAGTGTGTTTGATATTAAAGCATTTATATGTTTTTTTTTAAGTTGGAGAAAATTATGTTTAAACAACAATATTGAGTGTTTGATAGTAAAAATAAAAAGATTAATGAATTTCAATTATTAAAATTGTGAACATCAAATCAAGGGCTAATTTATGTTAAATGTTGGGGGCAGCTGTCCCTCAAATAAAAATATTTTTACCTTAAAAAAAATTTAAAAATTATAATTTGCCCCCAAACAATTTGTCTACCCTAAAATTATATTTGGACCCTTTTAGAAGTTTTTTAACCTCTATGTTTATATTATTATTTTTTGCCCACTGAACTATATTTCTAAGTTCGCCCTCGTGTCAACTCAAAGAAGTCATAATCATATCATGGACTTAAAGCAGCCAAAACATTTGCTAACTTTATTATCTACTTCAGTCCTTTTACAATTTTTTAGAAAAACAATAATAGAACACTGAAATCAAATACCCAAATATCTGTTATTTTATCTAAAACACAGATAATCTTTTTTTCTTTCAAAATCAATCCAAAACACTCCCTAAAACCTTGCAATTATGGTGACAAATGTTGAAATTGATGTGATTACTACTATAAACAATGCGGTAATTATAGGGGATAAATGTTGGGAGTTAATTCCCTAATTACTCTCCACTATCACACATCATTGCCCCATAATCAGTCATGATTGTCCACTAAAATGGAAGTTATGACTCCCTCACCGCAAGTTTAATGGGATTACCCCATATGATGGGCCTTCACAACCATGCTTATTTAGGAGGTTCTCTCTAATGGGTTAATTCATTGGTTTTGGACAACGAATCCTCCTCCGATTTTCAAATTAACCAGTTTATACTCGTGTGATTTGAAAACATACAGTTTACCACTATAATTCTCAAAATGGACAGTTTGCCCTTCTGTATTTTGAAAATATGCAGTTTATCATCGTCGTTAACAAATAGTGCAAAACACATTTGTCATGCAAGGAACAATATACTATGTTTTGCAACCAATATGAGGATAAAATATTTATTTTGAAAATCACAGAGAATAAACTGTCTATTTACAAATCACTTGGGGCAAAATATCTATTAGTGAACATATGTCAAGTATAGAGACAAATAACCGCATCGCTCTTAATTCAGAGCGAGCCACATCGCATTTGATACAATATGACACGAATACATGATCACTTTTAGACTATCGATTCATCATAGCTGGTGGTCCCTGTAGAGCTTGGAAAGTTGCAACTTGGTATGGCATGGAAACCCCTGCGAATGCCATGGAATAGGGCCACTTACGTTTCATTTGCATATGATGCATTTTTTTCAACGTTTTTCTACATACATGTTAACAACCAAGTCACCCCCACCGCCCCTCATGCTCATAGGTGGTCAAGTTGGTGGAGTATATGAGCGCAATATCTTTGATCGCGAGTTCGATTCTTCTGTCAACATTTTCTCAGTCGAGTCCGTCACACTAGGCTTGCCTGCAGTCTGCCTGATTGACGTGGTTTGACGTCTATTGTGTCAGCCCAATAAAGTACGAACCCAAAAGGGTAGAGCATATGGTTTCCAGACATAAAAAAAATAAAAAATTCACCCACTTACACTAGTATAAAAAAAAATCAAGCCACCAACAATATAAAATATTATCTTCACATAAAAATAAAAGGATAACTATCGTATGTCATGACTGTGCTTACTGGTAGAACCCTCCATTAATTTATATCAACATAGTGTGGAGTCATCTATTGCTAAATCCCACTTCACAAAACGCACGAGTTTCACTTTTATGTATATATGATATATCAATAAAAAATTATAGCTTTATACCCCCTTTTTCATGATATTTTCTTTGCTATATTTGATTGCCTTCAACATAATTTGAGATTTGAAAATTGAATGCATGAAAATTGACATTCTTAAAAGTGTTCGAACCAATATAAGAATACGCACAACCCCTTTTTTGAGTCATGGTGTAATCTTACATTAATGAAAATAAATGGCGCCCATTTGATCGACAAAGATAGACGAATATGGGCTCAAGTGTTTATCATCTTTGTACATAAATATTTATAATTTAAGATTTTAAATGTTGACCAGTTTCTCGAGAGCTGATCAATGGTTGAGTAGTTGTTAACTATGCACAGTGCTCTATACGGAATAGCTCATTTTGGACGAAAATATTTGAATCAAACCATTGATATGCTCAATATCAACCAAAGTTTTACTCTTTATGGTAAAAGGGCCTTTACAATAAAAATTACTAAAACAAGATAAATAAAATAATAGATGAAATGAAATGAAATCTTGAATTGATAAAAAGAATGTGGTTATGGGGTCCAATTTCCATCGAAGAACGTGAGGATTGTATATAGACATGATCGAAAGGAATCAAAGCATAAAGATTGAATACCGACCCCGTTTAACTGTCCCTAAGAAAGAATTTTGTAAAATTGAAGTGAGAAATCAAATCAATTCTTTGGGCCATTAACTACCAACTAGATAATAATAATAATAATAATGAAAAGAATAGATAGTACATATCATATATTATTTTAGAATTTGAATGTTATAATAAAATGCATAAAGAAATGAAAAAAGAATAAGTTCCCTACTCATTAGTTCTCCTGTACTTTTTTCTTGAAAAGCAAATAAGTTTAATTTAGTTAATAGAAAGGCTTTCTTGATTGTCAAGTTGTTTGTGCGGCTAAGTGCCCTTTAATGGGGACACTTCCCTCGATTCCTTTAGCCGTAGGAATAGAGACGAGAAAAGAAAAGAAAAACAATTGTGAAATTATTTATTGGCTCACATTATATTGTTATTCATTTTGTCAAAATTTATGAACTCCTATTAGGTAAAGTTATTAAGCTTATGTAAATTGAATAAATATATTATTTATAGTTATATATATATATATATATATATATATATATATTTTAGATAAGCCAAAAATTATTAAAATTAGCAGTGAAAGTGCTAAAATGATACAATGTTTTAGGACAAAGAGCTTGTTTTCTTTCCTGTGACTTATATATCAAATTATAGTTTTTTTTGGGGTGATAAAATTATAGTTTATAATACCATAATATTCAACAAAAAGGAAACTACCATGAATGTGGACAGTGGTGGAGTTTGTGAAAAGAAATGATTACTAAAAACTTTTATTTTAGTGACAAGCGCTCACTTTTAAGCTTCTCGAATTGCTTTAGGTTGTATTTGGATTGATGAATTTGGGGTTAAGGATTTCAAATCCATAATAATAAATTCATCAAACTTGTTTAGGTACTCATGAAATGGATTTCAAATTCCTACAAAATAGAGTTATTCGAAATCCTTCCCCCAAATCTTTTGATCAAATCCAAATCCTTCATTCCAAATGCAACATATGTTTTGGATTTGAATGGAGTGATCTGATTTAAGAGTGAACTTGAAACTTGGATTTGAAATGACACATATCTTAGGTGCATTTCAGATCCATCATAATTACCGTTTTATTTTACATAAATTAATAAAGATGGAGATTTGAAATATATCCGATATAAATTTATCCAAACAATTAAATGAATTAAAAATCAAAAATTTAAAATTCATAACTTTAAATCCCTATATCAAATGCACCCTCATATGCTTCACTACTTCAATAGTATTTAATCATTATCGATATGTGATGTGATCCGTTATTTTACGTGTTTGGTAGAATTAAATGTGTACGAAAAATAAAAGGAATACACCAAGATTTTTTACGTGAAAAACCCTCGAATTGAGAGAAAAACCACGGGACCTAGTCCAGTATAAAGTTCCACTATAAATATTACTGATTTACAAGATGATCTGGACACAAGAAAAAATTATTCAATGACTTACACGACTACTGTTGTAGAAATTATAAAAAAGACCGAACAGACTCAAGCTTGCTCTCTTCGGAGTCTTTTTGCCCAGAAAAATCCAACCCTTGCTATGAAGTTATCTGAGGGTATTTATAGGACTGCCCTTAGTAACTAACTCGCGGAAAATCAGCCACATGATGTCCTTTGATCGTGGCTTGATGGGAGCCAAGCGTGTCCGAGAAATCCGCCCCATTAAAGCACGTTCCATCTCAGCCGGTTAATTAGTTTTAATTATGACCGGGTCTTCCGCTACTCTTTGACCAAAATCCCGAAGAGGGCAAAGGATGCCCGACAATATGCTGATCAGTATCCTGTGTTCGACAAGCATCTCTTCGGTATAATTTCTGCTCGGCAATTTTAGGGTTTGTGTCTTCATAAATGGATTTTACCCGAGAAATCAATATGTCATATGACATCACCTCACCCCCCCAAAGTAAAGTAAGATGAGAGTAGTGAAATCTTGGTTTATTGTCTTCGGGTAAAATCTTGATATGCTCGGGATATTTTAACCGCCTAATTTTCCCGCCTGAAAATTTCAAAAATCTTGCGACATTTCGTTTCCCAAGGCACATCTATAACCGTTCATGGGATTTTATTTGGACGGTGCTGATTTAATGACTGTTTCAGTGGCACCCCACTATAAATACTCGTTCATTTTGCTGATTTAACCTACTTTACTGCAGTTTGCTTCCGAGCTAGCATTAGACGTCCGACCAATCTTTTCCTCCATATTTACTTTCTTTCCATTCATCGAGTATGTCTTCTTCTGACGATATCTCGAAAACTATAGACATGTTCGAGGAAGAGGGTATCCTGGGTCCCTCTCCTCGACATTCTTCTTCCTCTGATAGTGAGGAGACTTCCAGCTCGTCGACAGCCCCCGACGTTCGTAGAGAGGAGCTTCAGGCTGCGACAGAGCAGGATCTGATAAAAGCCCGCGTTCCCTGGTTTGAGATATTTGAATCAGGGATTAAATCGCAACGGCACATATCCAGTATCCAAACTAAATGGGGGATTTCAGAGGGGACATCTATTATTGTTCCCCCTCCCGGATCTCGCCCCCACTTGCCTCCCGTGGGTTATTTTCCCTTCTACATAGACCAACTTCGAGGGGGACTTCGCTTTCCTATCCCTTCTTTCTTTGTAGATGTTGCTTCCTACTTTGCCATTTCTCTAAGTCAGTTGTTCCCCAACAGTTATCGATTGTTGGCGGGTTTCTACATAGTCCTATCCTTTTTTGGCTTTTCCCCGACTCCCGAACTCTTTCATTGTTTCTTTCAATTAAATCGAAAAGAGATCGGGCTTTTTTATTTTTCTTCTCGAACAGGGATGGGTTTTCTGAAAAATTACCCCTCTTCCATAAAAAATTGGAAAAGATTTTTCTTCTTTGCTCGCCCACTCCAACCTTGGGGCTGTCCCATGGAGTGGAAAGAAAACTTACCGAAGGGCAAGTCAATCAAGGGGCTACTTGAGGGAGAAACATATCTATCGGTTCGTCGTAAGCTTGGCGATCAGTGTTTTAACCTTGGGGAGCTGATTGACGACGGACTGTTGTACTTGTTCCAGCTTAGTCCTAAGGGTGTTTCCCTAAAAATGCCCCTCGGTGAGTATTTACCGAGCATCTTGCTTTGTTTGCGTATTTTGTGTTAACATGCTTGAATAATTGCTATGATGTTTCTTTCTTGCAGAAAACAAGATGCTGAAAGCCAAGATTGCTGCTAGCCTGAAGAAAATTGCCGCACCAGAGAAGGCTACCAAACCGACCACTGGAACAAATCCTCCCCCATCCGTTACACATGCTCCCCCCGAAGAGGTAATTGAAGTACCGGAGACGGAAGCCTTGATTCCTCGATCACTGAAGAGGGCGGCCCCTGAGGGCCAATGTTCTTCCTCTAAACTTCCTCCTGCCAAGAAAACTCCCCCCCGAATCTCCCTTACCCACCGAGCTAATCCATCTCTTCAAACTCGGGCTACTTCTCAACCTGCTCCTGGTGGTTCTAGCTCTTCTCGTCCAACCTCCAGATATCACATACCTGATTGGATTTATCCCCCCAACGTCCCGATTCTGAGAAAACCGGACCCCAAAATTTCCCATTCTATTATTTGCAATTGGGCCAATTCTCCCGATCGCAAATACCTGGGAGGATTGGCCTTCAGCAATTTGATAAATGATTTTTCCACCTCCCTCACTCAGGTACCTTATATCCATTTCCATCTGATAAACTTTTTGTCTTCGGTATATTAACTTCGTTTATTTGCTTGCAGACCAATCTAATGGCTGGCGAGATTATGACTTTCCCTGTCTTCTTACACTCTTGTGCAAACTAGTCTCTCCAACAAGCGGACTTTTTAGAAAATATCCCAAAGTAATGAATATAACAGAACTCGGGGAAAAGACATCCCGAGCATAATAAGGTGATACAATTTCAAGTTCAAACGTTGACCAAACATCCCGATCCAACGATTAAACCGAACATAAGCTCGCAAACCCGAGCACAATAACATGGTAATTTCAAGTTTAAACGTTGACCAAACATCCCGATCCAACGATTAACCCGAACATTGCTCGCTACCCCGAGCACAATCACTTAGTCCCATTTTAGGTTCAAATACAGACCAAACTTCCCGATCCTGTATTTAACCTGCCAACAATGGACTATAATAACATAAGCTCGCTACCCCGAGCACAATAACATGGTATTTTCAAGTTTAAACGTTGACCAAACATCCCGATCCAACGAGTAAACGATGGTGTTTTAAGTTTAAACGTTGACCAAACATCCCGATCCAACGATTAAACGATGGTGTTTTCAAGTTTAAACGTTGACCAAACATCCCGATCCAACGATTAACCCGAACATTGCTCGCTACCCCGAGCACAATCACTTAGTCCCATTTTAGGTTCAAATACAGACCAAACTTCCCGATCCTGTATTTAACCTGCCAACAATGGACTATAATAACATAAGCTCGCTATCCCCGAGCACAATAACATGGTATTTTCAAGTTTAAACGTTGACCAAACATCCCGATCCAACGAGTAAACGATGGTGTTTTCAAGTTTAAACGTTGACCAAACATCCCGATCCAACGATTAAACGATGGTGTTTTCAAGTTTAAACGTTGACCAAACATCCCGATCCAACGATTAACCCGAACATTGCTCGCTACCCCGAGCACAATCACTTAGTCCCATTTTAGGTTCAAATACATACCAAACTTCCCGATCCTGTATTTAACCTGCCAACAATGGACTATAATAACATAAGCTCGCTATCCCCGATCACAATAACATGGTATTTTCAAGTTTAAACGTTGACCAAACATCCCGATCCAACGAGTAAACGATGGTGTTTTCAAGTTTAAACGTTGACCAAACATCCCGATCCAACGAGTAAACGATGGTGTTTTCAAGTTTAAACGTTGACCAAACATCCCGATCCAACGATTAAACGATGGTGTTTTCAAGTTTAAACGTTGACCAAACATCCCGATCCAACGATTAAACCGAACATTGATCGATAACAGGAAATTTATTTATTTCGGAAATACATATGGGAATAGTAACGATAACTGAAAGATTACACAAAATACTTTCTTAAATTATGAATGTTCCAAGGTCTCACCAGTTCCCGACCTTCGCGATCTTCCAGCCTGTAGGCTCCTCTTCCAATCACCCCTTTTATCTTATAAGGACCCTCCCATTTGGGGGCTAACTTCTTTACCTCCCCCGCGGGATTGATTCTTCGCAGCACCAGATCTCCCACTTGAAAAGCCCTCGGGCGAACCCTCCGATTGTAAGCATTGGTCACCCTTATTTTATACAATTCCACTTTAGCCAAGGCTTTCTCTCTCAATTCCATAATCCCGTCTAACTCTAACTTCCTTTTTTCTTCATTCTGGTCGGGATCGTAGCTCTGTACTCGAAGAGATTCAACTCCAATTTCTGCTGGAATGAGGGCCTCAGATCCATATACTAAGCTATATGGAGTCTCTCCTGTAGATACCCGAGGAGTTGTTCTATAGGCCCATAAGACCCCGGGTAATTCATTTACCCACTCCCCTCGAGCCCCTTCTAGTCTTGTTTTGATCCCGTGCAATAAAATCCGATTAATCACTTCCGCCTGCCCATTTGCTTGAGGATAAGCGACTGAAGTGAAGACTTGTTTAATTTTCATATCTTTGCACCATTCTTGTATTCTTCCTCCCTGGAATTGTCTTCCGTTATCGGAAATTATTCTTCGAGGTATTCCGAAGCGGCATACTATATTTCTCCATAAAAATCTGATGACTTCCTCCTCAGTTATTTTAGCCAATGGTTCGGCTTCCACCCACTTAGTGAAGTACTCAACGGCTACCAGGAGAAATTTTCTCTGCCCTGTAGCGGGAGGAAATGGCCCAACAATATCCATTCCCCATTGGTCAAAGGGGCAGGAAATGATGCTACTATTAAGAATTTCCGCAGGTACATGGGATAAATTTGCGTGCCTTTGGCAATTAATGCATTTCTTCACAACTTCTTCAGCATCTTCCCTCATCGTCGGCCAATAATACCCAGCTCGGATAGATTTCTGATATAACATGTTAGTTCCTACATGATTCTCGTAACATCCTTCATGAATCTCCTTTAATAAATGCTCCCCTTCTTCCTTCGAGGCACATTGTAAAAAAGGAATTGAGAATCCTTTCTTGAATAACTTGCCTTCTATCAACACAAATCGGTTCCCCATTCTTTTAACCTTAGCAGCTTCCTTTGGGTCAGAAGGCATAACCTTTGTCTTCAAGAATTTAATAAGATGCTCTCGCCAATCGGATATAATACATGGCTCCATACTCATGATGCTATTGACGGATATATGAGAAATTAAAAGCTCTTGCACGAGCACATTCCTGTTCTTCCATTCATGTACTGAACTAGCCAATTTTGCTAATTCATCGGCACGGGTATTCTCCTCCCTTGGTATTTGCATTAATTCCACTTCTTGAAATTGAGCTATCATCGCCCGCACCTTTTCTACATACTTTCGAAGTTTCTCCTCTTTCACCTTATATATCCCCTTCACTTGATGAACGACTAGCATCGAGTCCATAAAAGCTTTTATCTTCATGGCTCCAGCGTCCAATGCTATTTGGAGACCTGAAATGATAGCTTCAAATTCAGCTTCATTGTTTGAGGATAAAAATCCAAACTGGACGGCAACCCTGATTTCTTCCCCTTCAGGACTAATGAGTATGACACCTGCTCCACTTCCCAATCGAGTAGATGATCCATCCACAAACAAACTCCACTCTTTTTCTTCCGAGGTATGGGTGACTTCTACCAGAAAATCTGACAGAGCTTGTGCTTTAATCGTAGTTCGGGGTTGATAAGTGACCTCAAACTCACTCAGCTCTGTGGCCCATTTTACCATCCTCCCTGATATTTCGGATTTGGATAAAAGTCTACCCAAAGGAGTGTTTGTTATTACCATGATAGGGTGAGACAGGAAGTATGGCCGAAGTCTTCTCGCTGTGGTGACTAGAGCTAAGGCCAACTTTTCAATTTCAGGGTATCGCTGCTCGGCTCCTTGCAGGGCTCGGCTGACATAATATACAGGCTGCTGTTGTCCTGATTTTTCTCTGATTAACACGGAACTAATGACTTCTTCTGCCACCGATAAATACACGAGAAGTGTTTCTTTGGGCTCAGGCTTGTTTATCAATGGTAACTGAGCCAAATAATCCTTCAAATCCTCGAAGGCCTTTTGGCACTGGTCATTCCACTCGAACTTGACTCCCTGCCTTAATGCTTTGAAGAAAGGCAAGCTTCGATCGGCTGATCGGGATATAAATCGGCTCAATGCCGCTATTCTTCCTGCCAATCTCTGCACTTCATTCAGTGTCCTCGGAGGATTCATTTCTCGTATGGCTTGGATTTTCTCCGGGTTAGCTTCAACACCTCTTTCCGTAACCATGTATCCTAGAAATTTGCCCCTACGAATACCGAAAGTACATTTTGCGGGATTCAACTTCATGCCAAATTTTCTTAAAGTGTTGAAAACTTCTTCCATATCTTTGACCAAGTCCTTGGCTTTTCGGCTTTTGATCAGGACATAATCCAAATACACTTCCACATTCCGACCAATTTGTTCGTTAAACATTTTATCCATCAACCTTTGATAGGTGGCCCCAGCATTTTTCAATCCAAAAGGCATTACTACATAACAAAAAGTTCCCCCTGCTGTTACAAAACTTACTTTTGATTGATCTTCCTGTGCCAAAGGGATCTGATGATATCCCTGATAAGCATCCATAAGACATAACAGCTCGTGTCCAGCAGTAGAATTTACAAGCTGATCGATCCTGGGCAAGGGATAACAATCCTTGGGACATGCCTTATTCACATCCCTAAAATCCACACACATTCTCCATTTATCACCAGCTTTAGGCACCAACACTACATTCGAAAGCCATGTAGGGAAGCCGATCTCACGAATGTGGCCTGCTTTTAACAACTCTTCTACCTGCTTGGCAATGACAGCGTCTTTTTCTGGTCCAAAATGCCTTCTCTTTTGCCTTATTGCCCGAACATTAGGGTCTACATTGAGGCGGTGTTCGGCAATCTCAGGCTTAACTCCCTTTAAATCAGATGTGCTCCATGCAAATACATCCACATGCTGATTCAAACAATTAACCACTTTTTCTCGTAATTCTGGATCAAGCTGGGATCCTACCCTAGTAATTCGAGTAGGGTGACCCAGCTCGATGTTGAGGAACTCCTCTTCGGGTGTTATTCGTTCTTCCTCGCCCCATTTCCTCTTTTCATTTCCCCTTCGTTCTCTTCCTTCGTTATTCTGCTCTTTTTCTTGCTTTAACTCTTGCACATAACATTTCCGGGACGAGCTTTGATCACCCCTTACTTGCCCCACCTCCTCTCCTACTGGAAATTTCATGATTAAATGATAGGTGGAGGCAACGGCTTCAAAAGCAGCTAGGGCGGGTCTTCCCAATATTATATTGTAAGAAGATGGTGCATCCACAATGAGGAAATTTATCATCTTTGTTTTGATCCTTGATGCTTCACCAATTGTAACTGGTAGAGACACTTGCCCTATCGGGTTTATGATTTCCCCTGCAAATCCGTGCAAGGACGTATTCACTTTCGATATAGGTAAGCTTCCTAGGTTCATTTGGCTTAACGTACCAAGAAAAAGTACATCCGCCGAGCTTCCTGTGTCCACGAAAATCCTCTGAACATTATAATTAGCCACTGTGGCAGAGATAACCAATGCATCATCGTGAGGAAAATGAACTCCTTGCAGATCTGCAGGCCCAAAAGATATAGACGGACCCTCATGTACATGACTGGGGTCAATAGAGAGCACTTGAAGCCTCCGGGCGTGATTCCTTCTTGCTCTGTTCGAATCTCCTCCTGACGTTCCTCCAGCTATCATGTGTATAGTTCCCCGACTCGGAATATTGTTCAAGGTTTCCTCTTCTCCCTCTACTCTTTCTCCTCGAGCTGACCAAGGGACTGGCTGCGGTGCTCCTCTTCCAGGATTTATATTAATTCTAGGAGTGAAATTATTGTCTTTGAACTCCTCGTTAAATCCCCGCCCTCCATCAGACTCGTTAGATCTTCCACCTCGAAACCCCCCTCCTCGATATCCTCTTCCTCGGAAGGACCCTCCTCGGATCATTGTTCCTCGGAAAGGTCCCCCCTATGAGGTCCACCCCGCCCCCTCTTCGGCATACTCTGATTCATTGCTACTTCCCGATGGGGTCTCATCGGTAGAAATTGGTCAAAACTTCTTTTGACTGGCTCCACCGGTTTATTCTTTCTGTTTACCTCTTCCCCAGTTCTGCCATCTCTTCTTTGCTTCATCCTTTGGGCTTCTTCCAGGTTAATGTATTTAGAAGCTCTTCCCAACAATTCATCATAATCAGAAGGTGGCTTTTTTGCCAAAGATCGAAATAAGTCTCCTTCTTTTAATCCTTGAGTGAACGCGCTGATTAGTACTTCCGAGGTGACATGCGGAATGTCAAGACATGCATGACTAAATCTTTTCAGAAAATCTCGAAGAGATTCCTTCTCCGCTTGCTTAATCCCGAATAGACTAAGAGCTGTTCTTTTGCAACTCCGGCTGCTTGCAAACTGATGCAAAAATAGAGAACTAAACTTCGGGAAAGAGTCTATGATTCTTGCTGGTAACTGATTAAACCATGCTTGCGCTGCTCCCGATAATGTGGTCAGGAAAACCCGACATTTCACTCCATCCGTAAGTTGATGAAGAAGCGAAGCGTTTTCAAATCGAGACAGATATTCTTCGGGATCTGTACCACCATCGTAATTTCCCACATTTAAAGCCCTGAAGTTTGGGGGCAAAGGATCATCAACCACATGGGAGGCAAATGGAGTACTCCTCTGCGGAGGATACAGACGTCCTTCCATCTTATTACGCATCTGCTGCAGCTCACTTTTCAGTTCTTCCATTTGGCGATTTAAAGCTTTATCAACTTCTTCATTCAAATGATTAGAAATATGTCTAACTTCCTTAGGCTCTTTTTCAGGTTCTTTTTCAGATTCTCTTTCAGGCTCTTTTTCAGGTTCCTGCCGGGAAGCCAATTCTTCCCCCTCTTCATCTTGTACATTTTCTTGTTTCTGGGGGGGGGGGCATAAATTGCCTCATAATCTCTCCAACAGTTTTGGTTATCATTTCCGTCAAATGCTCCATGGGAATTCCCCCAACAGGAAATGACTGAGGAACATGTTGAGATGATCCTGCATCTTCTGGCCCTTCTCCGGGTTCAGTGAACATGTATGGGTGAGAATTGGATCCGTTTCCCCTAGAAGCTTGCCCCCTGCCTTTACCTCTGGCCATCTTGCCCTTTGATTTATTTTTCGTTAGAAAATTCGTCCTACTTCAACGCCTTAGATCAAATTTTCCCACAGACGGCGCCAATGATGTGATCCGTTATTTTACGTGTTTGGTAGAATTAAATGTGTACGAAAAATAAAAGGAATACACCAAGATTTTTTACGTGGAAAACCCTCGAATTGAGAGAAAAACCACGGGACCTAGTCCAGTATAAAGTTCCACTATAAATATTACTGATTTACAAGATGATCTGGACACAAGAAAAAATTATTCAATGACTTACACGACTACTGTTGTAGAAATTATAAAAAAGACCGAACAGACTCAAGCTTGCTCTCTTCGGAGTCTTTTTGCCCAGAAAAATCCAACCCTTGCTATGAAGTTATCTGAGGGTATTTATAGGACTGCCCTTAGTAACTAACTCGCGGAAAATCAGCCACATGATGTCCTTTGATCGTGGCTTGATGGGAGCCAAGCGTGTCCGAGAAATCCGCCCCATTAAAGCACGTTCCATCTCAGCCGGTTAATTAGTTTTAATTATGACCGGGTCTTCCGCTACTCTTTGACCAAAATCCCGAAGAGGGCAAAGGATGCCCGACAATATGCTGATCAGTATCCTGTGTTCGACAAGCATCTCTTCGGTATAATTTCTGCTCGGCAATTTTAGGGTTTGTGTCTTCATAAATGGATTTTACCCGAGAAATCAATATGTCATATGACATCAATATGATTATGGAATAACAAGAGCCACGCCTTCTTTATATTCAATATGGTCAATATAAATACTACGGGTTGGTGTTGACTGGCGAGTGTGACCCTTTAACCGATTCATCCATGAAAATATGATGACAAAAAAGAGGCGGGTCAGCAGTATTATATAATTTAACGACTATCTAAACATATTATGAAGATAATCCATAGGCCTATTAATGTTAATTCATTTTCTTATAATTTTACAAGAATTTGATATCAGTGTTCAATCTAATAAGGAAAAAATATAGGAAACTTAAGTTCAATTCAATTGTATTTTCTTTTCGAACTTTTTGTACTAGTAATGGAATGAATTTATGATTTTATATAGTTGACAAGTTTAAATGATTTTATATAGTTGACAAGTTTAATATCTATATAGTGATAGCTCAATTAAAAAACTAAGGTTGTGTTCGGATTTAGGGATTTGATTTGGAGGAAGTGATATGATTTGAAGATGGATTTGAATAATAAATTTGAAATGACATCCATCTTGGGTATATTTCAAATCCATCATAATTACAGTTACATCTACATAAATTAAGAAAGTGGTGGATTTGAAATCCACCTAACATAAGTTCATCCAAACAATCAAATATATTAAAATCCATGGCTTCAAATCCCTCCATCCAAATGGATCATAATATTGCATTTTGATGGATGTATTTTATTTGATGTAGGGATTTGACAATGAACTTGAAACTTGAATTTGAAATGACACATATTTTAGGTGAATTTCATATACATCACAATTACCGCTACATTTACATAAATTAGTAAATATTGGGTTTTGAAAAAAATCCGATATAAATTCATCCAAACAGTTAAATGAATTTGAAATCAAGGATTTGAATCCATAGCTTCAAACCCTCAAACGAAATACACCCTAAAACAATATTGTGGGCCAAATGTAGGCTGCATATGTGTAAGTTCTATTGGTCTCAGCTCTCTTTGCCCAATCCATAGGCCTGTTAATGTTATTCAATGATATACCCCGAATTCTTTTTGGTTTGGGGTCAGAGAAAAGGCCCAGCACATTTTCGGCTTTTCCAGGAGTTTTCTTCGGGTCGACACTTCCGCTCTTTGCGTCGGTGGGTATTCCGAAATTCTCTGTTTGGACTTTCCAGTTGTAATTGATATTGGATTTATTGAATATGGGAGCTTGTTTTGGCAAGATATATTGATTCTTGGACATATTTCTGTTGTGTTTCATATAGAATCATGATTTTATTTTTTCCCTTGATCATGCTATTCTAAGGGTGAAACTGTGGGGTGGACTAATATTAAATTTAAACAATAAAGTTTTTATGTGAAAAAAAAATATGAAGAGTAATGCGTCAAGATACATTTAAATATAATATATAACTGATAATATATCAAGTACACACATGAATAAGTGAAAAAAATAAGAAATATACAAATTGTTGTAAAAACAACAAAACAAGAATAAAGATTGGTATTGAAACTTACATCTACATTATCTCAATTTCATCATAATCTTAGAATTTTCAATCATTTTTAGTAGATAATAGATCTTGTTAGAACTTTTGGTAAAGCGACAAACGCTTGATCCTATGAATTGTGTCAAAGTCAAAGTTATGTTTTTGATCTCACGGATTGAAAATAGTGCAATTATTGTGAGGGGATTGTTGGGCGCAATAATTATCCATGCTTGGAGAGAGATCGAAACATGACGCTTGAGTTGTATACTGTTTAAAATATTTAAGTTACACCATTACCACCGGCTATAACTTTTGATCCTAAATAACATCTTTAAAATATCCAAAACAGTTCTACACTAAAAAAATATTGTAACTCTCATTATCTCAATCAAATTCAGTTTATACTTTGAACTTGAATCATACTAAAGGAGAGAACGTACTAACAATTATAAAATGCAACTAAATATCAAATTCTACACGATTCGTATTATTCAACAAGTAATTATTAATTAACCACCATCAAGAATATTGATATCATCAAAAATTATGATCTTCAATAAATATTGAGCAATTATGCAACAAACCGTTTATCTTCAATTAAACCGAATTGAACCACTCCAAAATATCCCTCTGTATCAAAGAAAAAAGGTGACATGACTCCGCCCGTAGGCTAAGCCACTCCGACGCTCAAGTCAGTATAGGTTCAATAGAAAAAGTATTGAAATTGTAGACTTTTGCATAAGTAACTGCATAAGTAATCGCGTACCTGAATGAAGGTTATGAGCTCTCTATTTATAGATGCAGAGATAGATGTAGAGTCACAATCAACATATGATAAGAGTTATAGTCAATATGAAATTGTATTCATAAGATAAGAGTTCTAGTCAATATGAAATTGTATTGTATATGACAATTATTTCCATGTCTATCCCGAGAATATTGAGAGATATATTCCAAAACCCTACAACTCTTTTTTCTTAAGAAATTGAGCCCTTGCAAATGAGCCAGACTAGATGAATTTTATTTGAATAAGCAGGGTAAATAAGTTATAGCTTGCTTAATCAGATTGAGTCAATTAAAATCCATTAGGTAGATCGATCCCCCATGGTATCAAATATGAATTAAAAAATAGCACTAGTAATGCATTTCCTTGTAAGTGTTAGCTTATTGTTAAGTTGCTGAAGGAAAAAAGTACAAAAATAATGAAAAAGGAACGAAAAACGTGATCCCATCCTTCCTTTTCCCCAAAAACATAGACAAAATTCTCTCCATTTTTGTTCAAGATGTGTTGTTGAGATGTTTAAAAAGTCAGTGTAGGCCATTATGCTTTTGCTTTCTTTATAAATTTTTAAATTTTGGTTTAGGTTACTGAGCTGAAGAAGTAGACTTAAAATCATTTTATATTTTTCATGTTGGGATATTGGGCTGAAAAATCAAACCCATAAAATTAAGGCTGAAAAATCAATACATATAAGGGCTAAAAGAAAATGGGCTCGTGGCAGATTCATTCTCTCTTTATCTCTCCAACTCCATATTTTTGGTTGTAATAATGTGTGTGTTTCTGTTTTATGGGAGACCACAATGAAATTTAAAGTTTTGCAGGATTAATGTCAACTTGTACATGGTATTATTGCCTCGTTTTTAAGGTCGCCATTGTCCGCTTTTAATGAATTTTTTAAGGTTAATAAATCCGGAGATAATTGAAGCGCAGAACTATTTTCTTGTTTTATTTTTATGTACTGGATGTAATTGTGCTGGCATTAAAATTTTTTTAAGGTGCTGTATATTAAGTGAAAAGTTGAGGTGCTGATGATCGAGTACCTGATGCCGGAAAGAAAATCTCGCATAGATTTATGCTATTTGGCAGCAAGAATAAAGGAGTTTCTGCAAAATCGATCAAGTCCATTAATGCATAGCCCAACCGTAAATAAGTGTTCTCGAAAGAATTCCTCTCAGACTTCATCAGCTGTATGTTAACATTTATTTTTGTAACACTTCCATTTAGTATTCATTTAAGTGTTCATTCATTTAAGTGTTAATTAAAGTGCTCATTTAAGTGTTTGTTCATTTAAGTGGTCCATAATATTTCACATTCATCTTCATATGCTCATTGATGGTAATGAGCTTGTATATACTAGATGTTTGGGTCCCTAAGTCAATCAATCTATTAAGTCCTCAACACACCATCTAAAGGAGATTGATAAAGGTTTATAAGTACCCTTACAACTACAGCTTTTCAGGTTCCTGGATCAAAAGCAAATCAATGGCTGGAGGTAACCCGATCCTGAACATTTACATTTCCGTATATTCGATTTTGTGTGCCATATGTTTAGGTACATTGAAAATCTATTAAGTATTCATGTTAGAATTTCTAACAGTTGGTATCAGAGCAGTTCTTGCTTCTGCCTTGATTTTCGATCTGGGCTAAAAATTCTGAAAAATTTTGGTGATAAAATTTTATTTTGTATCATGAATTTTTACACAATTTTTGAAATTAAAAATATATCAGAATTCATTGGAAAATCAAAATTCCTAATTTTTGTATCAAAAATCAGTTTGTTGAAACCCTATTTTGAAAGTATGAAATTGTGTAATCAATTGATCGCTGATATGGAATCCGGCGATGGAGCACGACGTCCAATCGAACCACCATGACCGGCGACCGTCATTGGGCCGACGGCTACCTCAAACCGCCGCAAAATAGGCCTGAAATCGTTTTTTGGTGCCGCGCGATTTCTCACTATTTTGGGCCTATTTTGGCTTTATTTTGGCCATATAAATTTCGGATCTCGATGCTAAACGTCGATTAAGGAAGATCCTATGGCATTAGATCGGTGGTTGACGTCGGAAACGTCAGGATTTGGTCGGATTAAGGGCTTGAAGTCGTCGCTGCGCGATAACTGTGATAATCGCGATTTGGATAGCCGATTTCCAACAGTTTGCTGCCGATGAAATCTTGATAGTGTTCGGCCGGCTATGGGTTGACGTTTATCGGTCGTGGATTTGTCGGAGGAGGCGGCGGCGGTTTGATTTGATTTGGTTTAGGGTTTTTGGTGATTTTGGGAATTAGGATTGGTTCAATTTAAGGTCTTGTTTGATGCTGATTTTTCTGATTTGGCATGTTTAATTTTAAGGCCTGTTTGGTTCTGTTTCACTTTGAAATTCAAAATTCTGCCTAATTTTTTTTAAAAAAATATTATATGCAATCTTTATGTGTAATTTTGATTGTTTTATTATGGATAAATGCACCATAATTTACGTAAAGCATAAAATATTTTTATGCATGAATAATTAAGATGTCTAAGTAATTCGTATAGTTTAATTGATTAAATTATTCATTAATCATGTGAATTATATAAAGTACAATAGACAATATATATATGAATTAAGATATAGCATAAAATATTTTTATGCATTCAGAATAAATGTCTAAGTGATTCGTATAGTTTAATTAATTAAAGTATAGCCATAGCAGCTTTAATTGATTGAATTATACATTAATTTTGTGGATCACTTAAAGTATAATAGACATTACATTAATTCAACTATGACATAGTTTTATGCATTCAGATTAAATGTCTATGTGATATGCATTATATGATTTATTAAAGTGTAGCCACAGCAGCCTTAATTAATTAAATTATGCATTAAATTCTCAAACATCACATAAAGCTAAATCGACATTACTTGTAATTAATTATATTTGATATAATGGAATTTATCCCACAGTAAATTTATTATATTAAATATGTTTAATTAGGATGAGATATTGAATTATTTTCTTAATTTGCCACAGGTATTAAGAATGTCGGATAATTCGATAGTTTTATCATAAAGTTATATGAATTTATTTGAATTAGAAATTTAGCCCACATGTAATTTCTATGTCAAGGATTCATTTGTTATTGCATGGTTTACATTGGTAAAGCATGTCATTTGGTTATTTGCTTCAAAATTTGTGGTAAGCATGTATTTTGGATTTTTATTGCGGCTATTCAACCTGTTAATTTATCTGATATGACATGTACAGTTCCTGAGCTCAAAAGTGATAACTAGAATGATCCTGAGACGTTTTCACAAGCGATGGAAAGTAAGGAATCCAAATTATGGTTTGATGCCATGAATGATGAGATGGATTAAATGGCACATAACGGAGTCTGGGAGTTGGTTCAGTTACTTGATGGTGTAAAAGCCATTTGATATAGATGGGTCTTGAAAACAAAGAAAGTCTCACTGGGTAACAATGAACAATATAAGACTAGACTCGTTGCAAAAGGATCCAGTCAAAAGGAAGGAATTGATTATACAGAGACATGTTCTCATGTATCTAAGAACGATTCTCTCTGTGTAGTTATGGCATTAGTAATCCATTTTGATATGGATTACATCAAATAGATGTGAAAATGGCATTCCTCAATGATGACATTGAGGGAGAGGTTTATATGAAACAATCTAAAGGATTCTCCTCTAGTGATGGTGATTATTTGGTGTGTAAGCTTAAGAAATCTACGTAGGGATTGAAACAAACCTCCCATCAATGGTATTTAAAATTTCATCACGTTATCTCTTCATTTGGTTTTGTTGAGAACGTAATGGATCAATGTATATACCAGAAGGTTAGTGGGAGTAAAATTTGTTTATTGGTATTGTATGTAGATGATATATTACTTGCAACCAATGATAAGGGGTTTCTATATGAGGTAAAATAATTTCTCTCTAAGAACTTTGATATGAAGGATATGGGTGATGCATCTTATGTCATTAGTATTAAAATCCATAGGGATAGATCCAAATACAATTTTGGGTTTATCGCAAGAAACCTATATAAACAAAGTGCTGGAGAGGTTTCGGATGAGTGATTGTTCACCAAGTGTAGCACCCATTGTGAAAGGTGATAGATTCAATTTGAATCAATGTCCAAGAAATGAGTTTGAAAGGAACAAATGAAAAACATTTCATATGCTTCTTGTGTTGGAAGCCTAATGTATGCTCAAGTCTGTATTAGACCTGATATTGCATTTGTTGTGGGAATATTGGGAATATATCAGAGTAATCCAGGTAAATACCACTGGAAAGCTGCAAAGAAAGTAATGAGGTACTTTATGGGGACCAAAGATTACATGCTTATATATATAAACAAACTACTAATGTATTTCCACTATGGAGGCTATGTTCGTATTTGTTTTGAGGCTATCATGCATGGTGTATGGATGAAGAGTTTCATTTCTGGACTTAGAGTCGTAGATTCGATTTCTAGGCCATTGAGAATATGTTGTGACAATTCAGCTGCAGTCTTTATGGCTAAGAACAATATAAGTGGTAGTCGAAGCTAGCATATCGACATCAAGTATTTGGCCATAAGAGAACGTGTTAAAGATGGAACAGTGGTTTAAACACGTTAGTACTGAATTGATGATTGTTGATCCTTGTCAAAAGGCATGCCACTATTAAAATTTAAGGATCATGTGAAAGAATGTGACTTGGTTCTTAAGAACGAATGTTTTTGTCTCATATTTGGACTTGTGTACACATTTATTTTGAGAAATATCATTGACGTTTGGACCTTGAATAAACATATGGTTTATTCATTAAGTAAATAAGTTAGTATTTGAGGAACATGATGCATTGTGATACATGGATGATAATACTCGTATTAAGAGAACCTATCGCCATGATCCATGTATTTTGGTTCTTACTGTGGCGAATGATGAAATATATGGACCAAGTGGGAGAATGTTAACATTTATTTTTGTAACACTTCCATTTAGTGTTCATTTAAGTGTTCATTCATTTAAGTGTTAATTAAAGTGCTCATTCATTTAAGTGGTCCATAATATTTCACATTCATCTTCATATGCTCATTGATGGTAATGAGCTTATATATACTAGATGTTTGGGGTCCCTAAGCCAATCAATCTATTAAGTCCTCAACACACCATCTAAAGGAGATTGATAAAGGTTTAGAAGTATCCTTACAACTACAGCTTTTCAGGTTCCTGGATCAAAAACAAATCAATGGCTGGAGGTAACCCGATCCTGAACATTTACATTTCCGCATATTTGATTTTGTGTGCCATATGTTTAGGTACATTGAAAATCTATTAAGTATTCATGTTAGAATTTCTAACACTGTAAGGAACACTTTTCCTTCCATAAAGTATCTGTTGTGTGGTTAGATTTTTTGTGTGCAACTGAACAGTAAGTAACATGAATTTACTTCAGGGTTGGATGGGTTATCTAGGCTTGGGATAAAAGAAAACACCATCTCCTGGCCAAGGAATCCCATTGAATCCCCCTAGCATCACTCAAAATGGTACCAGCGAGGATGCCAAAAAACTTGCTTTCGCTGCTTTTGCAGCAGTTAAGGATGCTGTTGCGTTAGTTACTGCAGGAAGGGGTAAAGTTGACGTATGTTTGTTTTTTTTAATGATGAATTGGTGTTTTTCCATTTAATTCTCTACTGATTCTTTTATTGTTTTTTGTATATGCACTTTTAACCTAGTTTTCACTGTTCTATGATTCAGATCGTTATTTATCTATAAATGAAAGGGTAGGATTCCATGTCAAAACCAACAAGTGTAGACTGGTGCTTAATGTTCAATGAAGATTTTTTTAAAAAAAGTTTCCCATCTGATTGTGCTGTGAGAATTTGTGGGCGTAATTTTTTTTTTTTTTTTTTGTAATGCTATTTGTTGAAATTGCTCTCATTTTTCTAATCTTCTGTATTGATCTTTCATTTTTTTCTAATTCGTGTCCGATGAAGACCTAAACTGAACCTTCTTGATGTATAACGTTTTGGCGCTCTTTACCCCCTTTGTTGCGGTTTGTCGTTACGTGAACATTGAAATAGAAAATTAAGATGATGTTATTTTATTTTATCGAGGGAAATTCAGATGATCTTGTACTTGCTTTGGATTCACTCACCTCCAAAAACTCGAAACTTCTTCATTCCATTTTTCATAGTTGCATTCTGCGTTTTAGATTTTATTAAATTCGTAGTGTACTTATCAGGCATATACTGTAAAAAAAATTTTATCAGGCTTGCTTTTAGATGTTTTATCAGGCTTTTGGGTTTTGTTATTGGGTATGAACGACGATATGGTCAGAGTTCTTAAATTTCAAAATAGTCCCGTAAGATATGAAAACGTTTAGAACTAATGAAAATTGATTTTATATTATATGATTTTAATAAATAATAGTCTCAAACGTGATCCCACATAAATTATGTTTTATGAAAAGTTATTTCATGATCAAAAGAGGCTTTGTGATCATTTTTTATTAAATATATATAATATGAGATCAATTTTAAGTAGTCTTAAACGTTTGAGATTGATATCCAATGAGACCAATTTTGATTAGTCATAAACGTTTGGGGCTACTATTGATTAAACACATATCATATGAGACTAATTTTAAAATTTCCCCTTAATTAATATTAATTATATAAGGAAAAAAGTGGAGATGGTGTCCTTCCGAAAATTAATTCCCAGAGTTACTTAATAGTTGATGTTATGGTCCTACCCTGCAAGTAACATGTATTACGGTATGTTCCAAGTCAGGATAAATGAGAAACAATCAACTAAATATAATAATCACATCTCATGAGATAGAACTATAAAATTGTTGTTATTGTCCTACTTTTCAGAACCTCGGGATTCATATGGGACTATATTTCCGTCTCTTGCGTGAAAAAAGTGGATGAATAAATTTATTTTCACCTTTAACTATTCTTACAGTTTCAACTATTTTTTAAACCAACCTTTTTCCCTAGAAGCAATTTTTTAGTTACATTAATTTAGGCTACTTATAATCTTACATTTAATATACAGATCCAATTTTATATTATTTAGTATAAGTATGGGTCGAATCTTGAAATAACAACAGTGATTCAATTTATATTATTTAGTGTATTTTCAAAATCATTTTATAATTTAAGTTAATCAAAATGCCTAAAGATGGAAAATCTAATATTTTTTGAAATAGAAAACAAGGAGCGACTTGAATTTTAGATGGTTAAAGAATTTTTGTTCTTGATTTACTATTAATAGTTATCAATTGTACATCTTGATAGCTTCTTGAAAATATTAACAATAGTTTTAACTCAAATGGGATTTAAATTGAAATAAAAACATGGAGTCATCTAACCGAGAAATTGTATCAACCTAAAGAATGTATGGAGAAAAAAAGAAATAATTCTGAAAAAATAACGGTACCAAGAAAAAACAATTTTAATCCGGATCCAAAAATGTCCCCACAACAGATAAGCAAGAGGTGGTTTAATGGCCCAGAAGATTAAGCAAACCGTCAAACAAGCTACACTACTTCCCACCTCTCATACTTGATTTCGTGCGATTATTGGATAATTGTCATAATCGACAAGAGCAAAACTCAAAAAATCCTACTTTCAAGAAGGGTAAAATTTCTTACTTCAGCATCCCTTCTGTCCGAACAGAGCAGACCAATGTCTGACAGACCCGTTACCAGATTTATATCAGCAGCCTAACTCTTCATGGGCTGCTGTTATCTAGCATAGTTTCGATCAAAGTTTTTAGCTTTCTGTGACTGTTGTCCCAAAAAAGTTGATCTTGAACGTTTCTTGAACTGAAAATGAGAGGATAGGAAAATTTACAGGTGTAGTTGGATTTGGGTGTATAAATTAACAATGTTACCTGTTTGCTCAACCACCACCAACAGCTCCTGTCACGCACAGGTTAGAGTTTATAAGTTCTTCAATTTTTTGGATTTTAATTTTTTTGGTTGTTAAATAGTCGCTATCGTTTGGTATGCAGCATTTTAGTTTATCTTTGTTTCATTTTAATATTTGTTTCATGGGGATTTTATCTTTAATTGTGGCTGTTAACTAATTAGGTTTTAGAGGTTCATCTCTTCATCGAGCATTGAATCTGATTGGTGGATAAAATTTTAGACCCAAGAAGCCATATAGCATAATACCTCTTTGTGTCGATGAATATCCTAGTGACAGCATTATGATATATTGATATAGCAAGAGTTTGATATACACGTTATGAAATTAATCCTGCAGATTCCTATCCATGGAGGATTGAAATCATTTTCCTTGTTCGATATCAACTGCAACCATGTGGACAAAATTGCCCGGAATTTCTCCAATGGAGTTCTTGACAGAGCTTCTCAATTGGAATCCTTCAAGACACGGCCTGCTTCGTGCTTTTACTCCAACTACACTGTGAACATGGACATGATTAATAGACCGGCACATCAGATTGTGTTAGGAAGCACAAAATATTTAAAACATTGCAATTATCAAGTTGGAGTGATTGACGAATCACACCTTTTAGGACCAAACAGTATGATATATGTAGAGAACTCGAGTGGCTCCGCTGAAGGTGATCAGCTTTTTGAGCTAACTAGTGAAACAATCGACAATACTGTTGGCATACCGAGCTACGCTGATCCTGAATTGACTACACCTTTCTATGGTGTTACAAGTGATCCCTCTCCAGTACCCGATTCTCTAAACGGTGATGTGAATTCGTCGTCTGACCTGAATGCGTCTGACCTGAATGCGAGTATCGCTGAAATAAACAAATCATTTTCTGATACAATTAAAAGAGGAGAAAACGTTTTGAACAATTCATTTGATACGATCACTTCATCGGTGAATAAAACTCTTACAAATGCTACTGAAGCAGTCGATGGTGTCATCAAGGACATCGCATCATTTTTTAATAAATCTGGAGAATCGATTGATAATAAGTTTACTGGTATCACTAGTGATTTGAAGGAAGCATCAGGTAGAGCCGGGCTTGGCGCACTTGATGTGTTGAGGAAGGCTGTTGTTATAGTTGAGGATTCTCTAATACAAGGGGCAAAAAATGTTGGATATACTTATAGTTCTGCTAAGGAATTTCTCCCTCCACAATTCAAAGAGACAGTCAGTTTATCTGAAGACATTGTTATTAAAGTACTCGGGCCTGTTGGGACTGCTTTTCAACAGGTGGGTTTCAAATTGTCTTTTATGTATCAAGATTAAACCTTATTATGTTTTATTTCTGTATTTAGCGATGAGAAATCATTTTGATATGCTATCTAGTGTTGTTGATTGAAAAACCTTGAACTTAAACTTAGCTTTTAATAAAATAAATGTTCTAACATTAACACCTAAAGTTTTGATTGACTTGATTCTTTTGGTTCTTGATTTATGTAGAAAGAACATGGAGCTATTTTAGCCATCAGTTAATGTAATAGATTCCCAATATTTACATATGCCACTCCTACGTTGTGTTGCAAAGGTTTATATTGCTGTGGAGGGATTTGAAAAAAGCCTTGGTCTGGACCCTAATGATCCTCTTGTTCCACTTGTTGTTTTCCTTGCATCTTCGGCCACTATATGGTATGAATTTCTTATTTTGAACTGTTTTACTTTTCAATTTTATGTTTGTACTTGTTTGTCTAGGATACTAGGCTGTGATTCTTATTATGTCTCTTATTTAATCAATGGAAATTACATTTATCATCAGATTTGTGCAGGGGTTCTTACAGGGTATTTGTGTATGGTGGATATGCTGGAGATTTATCTCCGAAGTCAACTTTTGAGCTCTTACAAGGAAATGAGAATGCCGTGCTTATTGATATTCGGCCCGAGGTAAGAGTTTGTAAATTTTTCCAGCTTCTCTTTTGCAGAATACTGTTTTGCTGCAATCATGAATTTTTTTTGTTTCACTTTATTGATTTTTTTTTAAAAAAAACAGTTTGTTATGATAAGTTGTTATTTTTCAAGTTCTTTGTTCTATGCCAAAGTATACCTTTTGTTTTGTGAAATGATGAACTATATCTGATCGGCACAACATAATTTCATGGACTGTTTCTGGTTGCATTATTATGGCTGCAAAGAATTTGAAGGAAAGAGATGGCATTCCTGATCTTCGACGGACAGCACGGTATCGATATTCCAGTCTAACAGTACCTGAGGTTGTTAATCTTTTCATAGAAAGACATTTAATATCGTTGACGTTGCCTTATAAAGGATTGACTTAAAATATAGGTCGATGACAAAATTATGCACACAATTATTGTAAGAACCATCTTTCTCAGTTTTTTATTATTTATTTTTATCATTTTGCAGGTTGATGACTCTGTGAAAAGGTTGCTTAAGGGAGGAAGAAACATTGAAGACTCGTTACTTGCTATTGTTATTCGAAACCTAAAAAATGTCGAAGTATGGAACACATTTTAAATATATCTTCTATTTTGTCCCTTACAAATTCATATTGAAGCTTCTAAAATCTGTTCTGGAAATTTACTTTTCTTTCACGAGTGTGAAACAATGGTCAGTGTTAGTAAAAAATGGGGATGGCAGTTCGATGTAGAACGGATATTTGTTGGTGAAGTTATTGTAGTTAGTCATGAGTGTTAGAGCAAACACTTAATGCAAATGGTATAGTTGTTCAGTCATTGACTATTTTATGTATATGTCAGATATAAATTATAAGGGCTGGTGTCTGAAATGATTTTCATCCTATAGGACAGGTCAAAGGTGTTGGTTATGGATGCTGATGGAACGCGCTCCAAGGGTGTTGCAAGATCACTGAAGAAGCTTGGAATCAAGGTAAGCAAATGCCGTTTCAATTTATGCCAACTCCGCTTCTCCTTGCATGAGTGAAAATTGAGCTCATCATATCTCCAAAATTATGCCAAGCTCTTTTTGATCTTTCGTGCCAAAAATGAAATAGTGTCTTTTAAAAGCTAATCAATTAGGCTAGCTTAGCAGCTTCTCTACTAAATAATGATATATCTGTGATATATCCTGGTAGAATCGCATGATAAAGAGAATATATACTCGATATCCTCGAGCCAAATGGTTTGTATATTAGCAACACTAAGAAAGTTGATATTGGCTGCTTAAACATTTAGGCCTAGGGAATATTGAAGCTTCTGTGCTTGGATATTTTACATGATCCATCGCCTAATATTTCCTCAATAAATTACAAAAATATTAAATTTGATTTTAGTGTGAATTTCGACATTTGTTCATTTGTATTCCTCGTGACAGAAACCGTATCTTGTCCAAGGTGGCTTTCGCTCTTGGGTGAATGAGGGTCTCCGTGTCAAAGAGCTGAAAGCTGAGACCATGCTTAGCATTATCAATGAGGTTTATGCCACAGATTTAAATTTTGGTCTGATTATTGCTTTTGCAGCAAAGATTCTTGTGAAATCTTACTAGTCTCATACATATAGTAACTAAAGTTCACAAAGTAGGAATCTAAGATGTTATTGTGCCTTGCACCTTTAATATATATGGTTCACATTAACTTTTAAAATTTTAATTTTTTGTTCACAAAATCCATGTATAGGCGCTTGTATTGATCGTCCTTTTCTCTTTTGTCAACCTGAATCATTTTCACATTTGGGGCTAGTCATTGAAGTATTTTGTTCAATATAATAGTTTATCAGTCAGTCCTTGGGCCTTTCTGTCTAGTGCATTTTTGATTGCATCCGGGGAATTTATTTGAAAAAAGGCGAGCAGTTGATGTAACCTTTTCTTCTCGAACTGATGGACAAATAATTTCTTCATCTTATCATGAACCAATACGAGCATACTTCCGTGAAGTAAGAAATATTTGACAGCCTTGTGTGCCGACATTACAAAAGAAAATTTGGGCAACGAGCAATCAATCATGGGCAACAAGGAGTTTGTACAAAAGTTAGATAATGCTGTAAAAGCAATAATGCTGTAAAAGCAAATAATTTCAAGGAATTAGAAGGTTGCTTTAATCCTGGCTTGAAAATATGGTGAACAGACGAGTAATGTTTCTACAAATTAAAGAGAATTACACAATTTCCATTTTTTGCATTTTGTGGTTTTTAGTATCGGAAGTTGCTATCGTCCTATAGCTGATGTATTTTTAACCTTCGTGTCTATTTAAAAACTAACACAAAATTGGGGTCTCATCAGGAAGCTGAAGCAATCTTGGAGGAAATAAATCCAACTCCATTGAAACTTATTGGATATGGAATTGTAAGGATCCACTCTAGCATGACTGTGTTTCTGATTCCTTAATACTTTCTTCCTAGTTTCATGTTACCTTTGCAAATCTGGTAAAATTCCCACGCCTTCTCAAACTTTCAGAAGATTTCTGTCAATTCTGATATGTATTCATGCAACTCGCCGTTCCTTTTTTTGGAGTGTAGATCAGCATGCAAAACCACCATTGGAGAAAACGACTTTTTCTGTATTTAGCTAAGACACTCCAGTTTATTGAGATAGTTTAATATGTGAAACTGTGGTTCGAACAAAAAGTTAAAGTGAATTCCGGAGTTTGGACTTCTATTTGCCAACGCAACTGATTTATGTGAATTGTCTGTGGACAGGTTTTTGCTGCTGCCGCTTATTCATTAGTCGGTAATGTTTGGATTTTAGTTCCTGTACTGAAAATTTAAGCCTTCATCTTTTTGCATATGTTTACGAAATTGCGTCCTCTTAAATTATAGATGAAGAGATTTTCTATCTCCAACTAAACAAATAATATTTCTGCAGAATGGGAAAAGAGTCTACAATTCATTGCTGTTATTGGTCTTGGCCAGGTGATTAGTCTCGCAAATCTATTTCTTAATAAGAAATCTTCTAGCATTCCATTTATGCAAAATATGGTAAATGATAGTAATCTAATCAGATTTCACGTTCAGCTGCCAGTTCTACTGTTCTCATTTTTTTCCTATTCAACTATTGCCAGACTATGCTCCGGAGATTTGGTTCTTACCAGGATGCCGAAGATATTGAGAGGGACGTGAGGTAAAAGCTTTACTTCTTCATACATCAATTTAGTCATGAGATAACATTGTTTTGGTGTCATATCTCGTAGGTTTCTGCTAACTCCAGCTAGACTTGGAGGTCAGGCTATTTCATGGGCTGCTGGCAAATTAGAAAGGAACCGCAATGGACTCCCTACATCGCCTTCATCATCCAACGTCCAAAGTAGGGTGTTGCAAGCTGCTGCGAAACATGAATCAGGACCTGAAGAAACACAAGACTCGTCTCCAATAGCAACTTCTGGCAATGCGGAGGTGAATGTATCTGAAGCATAGGAGTCAAGATTCATGAACCTTCAGGAGTCTATTTGTGTTCTGCTTGTGTTAAATTGTAGACGGTACTTGATGACCCAATAATAAACATTTTGGCAGAGCTTGTTCAAGACGTATGAGAAAATTATGTAGTTTCATTTGTATTGATGGAGCTGGGAGAATTAGAGAAATATTCATATCTTTTTCTGTGTTGTAACCTAAAATAAATGTAAATTGCTTTGTTGGTCTCTTTGTAGCTGTTGATATGTTCTTAGTTAAAGAACTTCGATTTGTTGTCGCATGAACTTAGATGTGCCAATAAAGACAGGATCTTTCACACTAGGTGATATATGTCCATTATGTCAAAAAAGCTCGTCATTCGGGGGTCCCTAGTTCGAATAAATTACACAAAAGACACGATCAAAATCCTGGCTGTTTTCTTAAACCACTTGTGAGTACTGTCGAGGATATTGTTGGAGTACCTTCTATTAAGTTAGACGCAAGCGACGTATTTTTTTTTTAAAATAAAAGATATACAATAAATACAAAATTTATTTAATATAAGACTGCAATTCCCCGAGTAATCGTCGTTTTCACATGGAACGAGTTCAGTGAAACACAAACATTCTGCATTCTACATGCTACATTAACGCATGTCTAATTATAGCATCTGCAACTGATTACATTATCGAATAGCACAATTCAAGAACCGCGAAAAAAAGTAAATATGTTAAAAAAAAAACAAGAAAACAATGGCAAATGAATGAAGGACTACCAATCTTGAGAGAGTAAAAAAAACATAACTTTAGGATCCTGCTGCCGCTTCAGCGGTACTTGCGATAGTTGGGGCTGTACATAAAGCTTTCGGCATATGCGACGAGGTTCTCTGGTCGCGGGAGACGAGTAGCCAAACCTGAGTAGCAATAAAAACATGAAAATAGTCAAACATAACAGATTACACAACTATACAGTACTTGTATTGTATACTTGTAAATTATATTAAAATGTCACGATACCAAGTTCGTATGCTTTCGCAGCTACTTTGGCTGCAATCTGGGCTGAAATCTTTCTGATGTTTGCAAATGGTGGATATATGAGCCCTTTATCTATGTTATCTTGGCTGACTTGCGCAGCCAATGCTTCCGCTGATTCAAGAAAACAAGTTGACACGAGAGATGCAAAATGATCAGGAAAAAAGTTAGAAAAGAGCCCTTCTTCGCATTTTGTTAGGTTCCACATACTGTGACGGTTTGTTTTCTCTCTTGAAAAAGTTACGTTAAATAAACTTACAAGCTGCCAAGAGCATGTCATCGTGAACTCGTATTGCACCAGAAATTATCAAACCCAAGCCAAATCCGGGAAAGATGTATGCATTATTAGCCTAAAAGATGATAAAAATCATGCTCAACTCCGTTGAAAAAACGGGAGCCAAAACAAATGAACTCTAGCGGAGGGTAATTAAGACTGAACCTGGCCAGATGCATAAAAAGTCCCGTTATATTCAACTGGACCAAATGGGCTGCCACTGGCGAAAATGGCTCGGCCCTGAAGAGACCAGAATGAACAATGATTAATCGATAACATCTGAGAAATGTATGGTAAAGATGAGAGCTGGCCTGTAAAATTACCTCACTCCATCTATAAGCTTCTTCGGCTGTACATTCAGACTGTGAAGTCGGGTTGGAGAGAGCAAGAATAATGGGTTTCTGAATGTAAAAATACGGTTTTTGAGCACATGTCAGTGCAAGTTTTATTTGAAGACAACAAATACATATGTTTACTTAATAGTGTACCTCATTGAAGGATGACATTGCCTGGATCACTTCTTTTGTGAACGTTCTTCCTGCTCCAGAAGATCCAATTAATACCGTTGGTTTAATGACCTGTGAAAACGAGATAGGTAAGAATAGCATACGTCCACCCAGCTCAATTTTTCTTCTTCGATGACAATATCGAGTTCATACCTTTACAGCATCTAACAAGCTTTGGACAGGTTCGTGTTCATGAGCCCAGGGCCTCTTAAAATGTTGAAGTAACTCCATACGAGATTTAACAATCAACCCCTACAAAAGAACAGAAAAGGACTTAAAATTCATACATGGAAGAAATACTTATATCTGATTGTTGAAAAAGAACTTGAAATTTGATTACTTTTGAGTCTACAAGCCAAATCTTCTTGCGAGTCTCTTCCAGTGGGGCGACAGTCTGCAAGAAATAGAGCCCATGATATAATAATGCTCACAAGATTTCTCATGATTTTGCTCGAAAAATACAAATGCTTATCGCCCTTTAACCTGTTTTGACATTTCAAGAGCAATGAGTTCTGCAATACCAGTGCCAGCCTGCATTTAGACCGTACATAAGCAACAAAAGATAAGAGATGATAATATATATTTAACTGGATAAAGAAAAGATCTATGCACTAATTAAAGTGTAAGTGGAAGAAATAATCACACATTAGTATCAAGCGATGTGCTACATATAATACTACTTTTAAGCACAAGAAGAAGGCGAAAAATTGAGAAAAGTGATGAAAAAAGTCACCTCTCCAGCTCCGAGGAACAAGAACGTATGTTCAGCTAAGGTTCCCCCAACTAATCTCAGTGATGCAATAAGTCCTGCAAGGACCACAGATGCCGTACCCTGAAACAAATAAAAAATAGTATGAACGTACAATAGATGACAACAACACTTATATTACAGCCAAAGTTATTCTAAGAAGAGAAATAACTGACTGATGAGTACTGTAGAGTTACCTGAATATCATCATTAAAAACAAGATGGGTACTTCCATACTTCGCAAGGAGATCAAAAGCATTGTGATTCGCAAAGTCTTCAAACTAAATGGTTTCCCACATGGAAAATGTGGTTAAGAATCAAAATCACAAAACAAATTGGTAAACACAAAACTCTCAGAGCAAAAAATGACTAACTTGGATAAGGACTTTTTCTCCGTAATTCTGCTTCACCGCAGTCATAAACTCATGCAGAAGTTCGGAATATTCCTGAAAATGGCAACAATTTTAATTTAAAGATCTTTAGAAGGAAAAAAATATGGCTGCTTTTTGGATTTGTGAGAATAGTAGCATGCTAAGTGTTTAACCTGCCCGGTTGCTCTTCTTCGTCTGAGTCCAATATAAAATTCATCATTTAACAACTGCTCATTGTTTGTCCCCACATCAATGGTCACAGGCAAGCACTGGTATGGATAATAGTTATAAACAATTTTAGTTTCGGCACAAAATAAAATAGCTACAGCCAATAAAGACATCAAATTTATGGATCAATGGTGAATGTTATTAAGTTGGTTTAAGATGTCCCAGTTCTTGGACACTTTTTGAGAAATGATAAATTTATCAGCAACTAATAAGCTAAGGTAAATATTATAAAGGCCAATAATGGCATATATTAAATCAATGTTATGAAATAAAGATTTATGAAAATAATAAAGCTAGTCACGTAGATACTTACAGCAGAAGGACGGATGCCACCAAGAGCTGAATATAAAGAAAGCTTTCCCACAGGTATGCCCATTCCCTGGTATTATAAAATGGACTTTTAAAATTAAAAATCATTCTTGATTATTACATGCAAGATAAAGAAGCACCAAGGTAAAAAATTCGAGAAACTTATCTTGGGAATACAATAAAAGAAACAAAATATACATCTACCTGGCAGCCAAGGTCCCCAAGTCCCAAAATCCTTTCACCATCTGTCACCACGATGACTTGAATTTTCTTCTGCGGCCAATTTCTCAGTACCTCAGAGAATTCTTCCCCTGAAAAATACAACTAATTATCAGTTTAAAAGGTGACATACATAACGTCCTAATCTAGAATGTAAAGTATCACTGGATGAAACATACTTTTCTTTGAGACTGATAAAGAGGCCCTGAGGTTGCCTGAATATGCACCCATATTTTTGGCACGCTTCGCCTACAGTTGGAGTGTAGACGACTGGGAGCAGTTCCTCAACATTTTCAATGAGAAGTTTGTAGAACAATTTTTCATTTCTCTCCTGAAGATGAACACAAATATGAACACACATGTCAATGCAACGGGGTAAAAATAAGAATGCTCATCCTTGATTCTTGAAACAGAGACTTTAATTGGTCACCGATTTGAGCTCGTTACAATTTTGATGACTATAGAGATGCAATGATAATTAAGCTGAAAGAGAAATTTTAGTAAATAATTGGGTAATTCTTTACCTGGAGATCCATCATAGCCATGTACCTTTGTAGTGGTACTTGATACTTGCGCATGTTGTGCATCATTTTTTTCACCTATTCATTACAGTAACACAAAATTTAACGGAAATTCTTACCCAGTGAGGTAAACGATTAAAAACTAAATCATCTGATTATAAATTCAGAAATCGAGGAGTCAATTGAGGCGACCTGGAGGTCTTGGCTGATGACAACGGGAGGAAGAAGACCACGTAAAAAGTGGGCATCCCTCTCTTTCTCAGTGAATGCGAGGCCTTTGTTATGGTGGGGGTCGCGCAATAATGGATATCCACTGAGAAAGAGAAATATATATGCTACTATTAGATGAAGCAAGAAGATTCAAGACCTCAAATCAATTGACTGTAAAGAAATGAATCTAGTACCCAAGATGATATGGAAAGCACAAGATTGATCAAGCCCAAAATGTAGCCACCAAAACTAAGTTATCTTTAAAGGCATATTGTCTTGAAGAATGTTGACTAACCTTTACAAAGCTCCGCAAATACTTTGATCCTTGGTTCAGACAGCAGTAAAGACATCGTGGTTTTATACAACGTGATACTAAACGTGGACACACCTCATCAAATTTAAATACAATCGAGTACTAAGAACCCTTCGAAAATCAATAGTCATCATATGGCTCCCTATTCAATCTTATTTGACATGCTTGTCAATTTCTACAAAAATCGGCAAGCAAAATAGTTTACAGAAAGAATTGAACTATATCAAGATGATCAAACACTAATTTTCCCATGGAAGAGGAGACATGTTTTTCATAATTCCACAAAATAACGTAAGCAAGAAAAAATAAAAACTTCCCAATCGACTCCGGAGCCCACTAGCCTACATGATAAGAAAAGAAACATAAACCATACTGTTCAACGATACAAAAGAAATTAAAAATCGCATATTAAATGTAAAATATATGATCTGGAAAACATATCAATATCTATCCATAAACAGGAACAGAAAATTAGAAGGCCTAAAAGGAGGGAAATAGTTTTTTACCTGGCAACAGTGACAGTCCAGGGGGTGATGTACTGATCCTCGGTGGCGCTATCCTCGCCGTAGACATCTTCAACTCCACCACCAACGGTAGGATTTGTTTCTTCGTCTTTCACTGATAATTGTGATGCTAACGATGGTTGAGGAAGAGCATTCTCTTGGGTCTCCTTAAAAGTATTTTCCAACAAAACGCTGACGTTTCGATCACCAGGAGTGCCATTTGGGCTCACAGAAGCCACTATCACTGCATGTGGAGAAAATTTCTTTGTTTGTCTAGACTGTAACAAACTTTTCGATACCCCAGAAATAGAAGTGTTCTGCATAACACCAAAATTAAGCAACCGATTAAAACTAAGATAAAAATCGGATCTTTATCACAATAATCTTTTTTTTTCCCTTTTGCTAATCGAACATGGATTGCATAAAGATACAAAAAGATTTGAGCTACTACAAATTTTCTTGAAATGGGTAATTTACAAACTGATAATTATAGAAGGGCTGTCCTTATTCTTCCAATCTGGTATGAAAACAAGCAAATTTAAAATGTGAAGCATGAAACATGTAATATTTACTATTGAACGCACAAACAATAAAAATGGAAAAGAATTGAAAATAATATTAGTCGAGATTGATATAAATACATGAATTTCGACACATAAATTACCAGAAAGCTGCTTCCATGTAACGAGAACATGTTGGCACAAATTTACAAAGATGGAGGAGTGTTTACGCCCGTAAAGAAGATGGAGAAAAGAGGAAAAAGGACGAGAAAATGAAAAGAGTAAGCTCTCCTTACGTGGAATTCCTCTCTTTCCCCCCCTCTCTCCTCTCTCTCTCTCTCTCTCTCTCTCTCTCCAGCTGCTCGAGTCCGCTTTTTAACAGGTAATTAACTCTTGCTTGTTTCTGTCAGGACTGTAGCAACGTCTCATTTCAAATATCTAGTATAATTTTCATAATGTTTTTTTAACTGTAATTGTTAGTATAATCGTAAAAAAAAAAAAATTACACGTGTGGCAGCATATTTAAAACAAAAATTAACTGAAATTAATTAGTGTTAGTACGAAAAAAAATTAGAAATATAAATCTGTAACTCAAAGTAAATGACTTCGAATTATTTATTGTTTAATGTTTTCTTGTTGATTTAATATTAAATAAAAACAGTAAAATGTAAAAACCTAACCCAATCCCACCCAATGAACTCGAATCGGTTTACGTGCTGATCTTTCTCATATTTGCACCAAAGAAAGGAAAGGGCAAGATCCTGGGATTGCTCGCTCTTGTACTCGTCGTATTTCTCTACTCGCTCTCCATGGCAAATGAAGAAAGATTTTCTGCTGGATTACGGCTACTGTCTTCTCCATCATCATGTATGGTTCACATTTGACAATCATAATAAGTTTTCGTTACTTTGTTTTTTGGTAAAATCCTTATATGTTTTGAATAGTGTCTGAAATTATTTGGTATCGAATAAATTTTGGGTTTTTAAATATATTTGCAGAGGTTGGTTATCAAGACTAAAAGTGTGGAATTCATACCCTTCTTCTTATCATTGTTTGTGTTCTTGTGTGGAACATCATAGTTTGTCTTTGGCCTCCTCGGAAAGGACCCATTTGTTGCTGAAAGTATATGATATTGAAGTGTGTTGTGGGCTCACGAATATGTATACAACTAATCATATGAATACAATGTTTCTGGATTCCAAATGGATTTGGCTGTGGATTTGGCACAGTGCATCTGATACTATATGCCATATAACGCAATAACAAAGGCCAGAAGATGGAGAAAAACATCTCTAAGCCCCATCAGGAGAAGCCATAAACACACTGCATCCATCACACGATACACGATGAGCTAGTATCGCGTCCCTAGAAACTAGTCTTGAGTTCACATTCGTATTCATGATGATTCTGAATTTGGTCCCTCTATAGAATTGTTTCGGCTTTTCTTTTTTTTTTTTTTTTTTTTTGAATTTCCAAATAACACAGGTCATGTAGGGGTATTATGTTCGATTATTAAAACTTCGTTTCTCAACTTCCGCTTCCAGTGAGCAATCCAACACTGATTCGAAGTGAAAATTCGATGATGGCAGCGAGAGTTCAGCGGCTGAAAGAAGGGGAAGACATGAGGCTTGGGGCTTGATTGTGGCTTGCACTCTGAAATTTTGGGGAGGGTGAAAGGGAAAACTGAAAAGAAACGAGGGTGGGATTGGGTGAGGTTTTAAATTTTTTTTTTAGCAAAAGGGTAAAATTGGAAATTGAAAATTAGTGCTCTCGTTCCAACAAAACTTGCTCTGGTATTATCACTTGCCCAGAAATTAAAAGTATGTCAAATGGTGTGATGATAAAACTGAATTTCCTATGAATAAAATATTTGTACGGGACAATGATGTGTTTCAGCAGCATCGCCTAAAATGTAGTATTTATCAACACCACACATGTACAATTAACCACTCTTTTCAACGCAAAATAATCCATAGTTTGTCACATATAAAACCAAGACTTGGATTACCAAGACAAATTGTGTTACTAAATGTGACGTTCAATCCTCTATTTTATGTCAAATACGCAATAATTATTGACATTAATATTCCAACGATTATAATAATATTATTATTATGAGGACACAAATTGGTGGGTGAATGAATCCACTACATTCGGCACCCATTCATCCACGTCCATTGCATCGTAGAATCCGTCTCCCCCACTGAATATTTTCTAAGCTGCATTAATTGTTCATGTGATTCGATTGGTAGATTTAAGTGTTTGCGGAAAATAAAAGAAATACATCATATTTTTTACGTGGAAAACCTTCGAAATGAAGGAAAAACCACGGGACCTAGTACAGTATAAAATTCCACTATCAACAATATTTTTTTACCATGTATTTTGTATAAGAGAATGAGCCTAAAAATATGAAGATAAAGAAATGTTTTCTCCTCCCCTCAATAGCCGAGAGATCCCCCTTCTTAATGGCTAGCCCCTCTCTCCTTGTATAAAGAATTTAACCCCTTAATTAAGCCATTAACTCTTCCACTAACTCCTCCCATTATTACCCTAACTCCTTGCCTCATTCTCGGCCACCTCCCCATAATTTGTCCCACTAATTGCCATTAACTGTTCCATCATGTCCGAAAAATTCGGGTTGATTAACCGATATGACCGAGTCTTATGCCGCTGTTTGACCACGTGGGACCGAGCATAGTATCATTCACTTCGGGCATTTTCCTGTTCGGACATTTTCTTACTCGACAATGATTTTACCCGATTTGATATAATTTCCCCCCACATCAATTGTAAATACAGAAATCTGCCCTAGATAGACGGCTTCTTGCTAATCTACTACACGGTTGAGTCAATGACCCATATTGATTTTTGGGATTGGGTCTTACTGGGCCATTGGATCACATTTTGGGTACTAAGGGTCGAATCTCCCTTGCTAAACTTCTCAACTATTAAACGACAATCCCTTGAATTATTTATAATAAAACCATTATATATCTATGTAAAGCAGTTAAATTATCACTGGATTATAATATATAAAATATCTATAAAAAAAAAAGTACTTTTTAGCATTCAGTAATAATTAATTTATTTATTGCTCTCACATGTTCAATTCGAACCGCGTCGTCTCGCTGCTTCCGTATATTATTAAAAAACCGTGTATTTGCCATCAAAAGACCACAAGTTGATAAAAAAAACATAAACCAATGGTTCACAGAGAGGATAAGAATTCCTCAAATCAGGTCCCATATCCACATCATTCAAATCAAAATACATACAAAATAATGAATATTCTGTCCCCAAAAACAACAAAATAAATTAATTAATATTCTGAAAAGGATGGCTAGCTCTGAATCTAGGATAGCCACCGGGTCGTATACTTTTGGAATATTTTCCGATTCGACCCAATCCGATCATTCAACTTTGTTTAGTAGTGTGTGAATTGGGCCGTTGGATGAGTAGAAATGGGCCTGTGGAAGAGACTTTAGAAGTGTATTTCGAATCATTTTGTACGAAGCCCTAATATTTGGCCCAAAGTTGTCTTGACTCAAAGTGGGCCTATTCTAGGCATCATCCAACAAGATCCTAAATTTAGGGGAAATTACATGGAAGTCCGGTGACACAAAATCTACTTAAGTCTTGAGAAAAAATCTTAGTGCATAAAAAGCAGAATTTGAAACAATTGTGTTGAAATAAGTCCACTTTTCAAATTTTCAAACCAATTGGGTGTTTTATGATGACTCTTTTACCCCTCAATAGTTTGATATATTGCATTCTATCATTTAGGTCTTTGTTTAAATTACAAAGAAGTCCATATATAATATTTAATTATCTTTGTTATCCTTATATTTATAAATAACAACATTTAACATCAACTTTTTACAAGTCCCCGTTTTATGCGATCCTTGGCACAAAATGGTATCAGAGCCTAGGTTTATTCTGGAAATACTATGATAATATCTTGAATATTAATTTGTAACCTATACGGAGGAGACGATTCAAGAATATTATGGACCCGAACGAATGTTCGAAGTGTCATTCTTACAGGTGGTATTTCCAGAAATTGGAAAAACTAAATCAAAAGCATATGGCAGAAGCTCAACGCTTCAACCATAAGTGGAAACAATTACGAGGAACAGGTTTATGCACTCCAAGCATAAATCATTACAAGAAATTGGAAAGGATGGCGAAGAGGCTTCATCAAGTGAACCTCAAACTTCAGTTCCAGTTAGCCGAACTTCAGGAGGACAATCATCCTGAACACGAGGACGTTGTACCAGACCCCAATGATCCAACAGGGTCCGGACCGGATGAATAAGATGGGTGAGCCAACCTTTCGAGAAATCGAGCCCGATTATTCTAAGATTTCCCAAGATCTTAGAGAGATCCAAAAGACAGTGCAGCGCTATGGATATCTTCAATACCATGTCCCTACACAAATCCATCAGATCCAGAGTCAGATGGAGACCATGATTAAACATCAGAAGGAGATTCTTGAAAACCTTCAAGATGTTCAATCCCGAGTAAAGGAATTGGAGTCAAGGCCCAGTCCTACAGGAAGAAGAAAAGGAGGATGGTTGCCACCATCTTACGGAACAGAACCCCTTTTACACCAAAAGGGGAAAGGAGAGGAGGTCCGAAGGCTGTTAACTGAGTCTGAAAAAATGATTGCAGTCCTACGAGGAGAACCCATACTTCCCACAAAGTAATGGAAAGAATCAACCTGGAAGATCTACGGGATCTTGAAGATCTAAGGGATCTTGCTGATTCATTTGCAGGATTAAATCTCGTAGAAATCAAGACAGGAGAGCTTGTACAAAGACCTCCACCACAAGAGAGCTTCGGGTCACACAATCCACCCGAAGGAGACCAAAGTATGCCACACAGGGATGATTTCACCTCAGCAACTTTGGATCCCCCAGTAGGAACAAGGAACCGTTCCCGAAGGCCAGATATTCATCAGACGCCATATGGGAAGTCACAGCTAGATCCAATCCATCCATATGGACTTATGCTCAACATGGATAATTTGGATTTCAAAAAACAGAGAACTTCTTATTGATGAATGGGCTTCAGCAATGAGAATAGCAGCAGGAACACTTGAGTTAGGCAAAGAAGGATTCATTTTACTTCTAAAAATGAGTCTGGAAGGATCAGTCAAGATTGTCTGGGATCTTGGAGACCCAGGAACCAAGGAAGAAGTTCTAGCCGGAGAGTCCCTGAAAGAGATCGTGGACAAGATGGCGAGATTCTTCAAAATCTGTTTCATCGGAATAAGCTACTTCGAGGGAATGGAGGAAGAAAATGCTAAGAAATACAGACAAGCTCTAATTAGCCTAGAACTACATGACATCTGCTATGTAGATGAGTACATCAAACTCTTTACAGAGTATCGATGGAAGTCGAAGATAGCGGAAAACGATGCAGCGGAGCTGTTTTTTGTCAAAATTCCGAGCCCATGGAGAGAAATGCTTATCCAAGAGTATACACCGCATACAATCGACACGGTGTCCAGGAGAATGTCATTTCTCAAAGTAAAGCTGGCGGAGTGGTGCTACCAAGCAAAGCTCCAGAAAAATTTCAAGAAGCTCAGATGAATCAACAAAATGGCTCCTCTTTGTTGTGCGGGAAATGATATCCCTACAATCATTGGGAACTACCCACAAAGGCGCAAGTTGAAGAAGCACAGAAGTCAACCGTATGCCCGAGGAGGTGGTTCAAGAAAAAGTAGGTCTTCATGGAGACCTAGAAAGTTCTGGTCAAAGCAGAAAGCCCGAAGCTATAGATCGGGGCAAAGGTCTGGACCAACAAGGAGTAGAATCTCATCGACAGGTTCTAATCAAGCAAGTTCTAGCAGGGCACCAACGAAGAGAACTTTCAGACGCACACCTACCCGTGCAAATGAGAGTTTTCAGAGATTGTAACTGCTGGACATGCGGAGCAAGAGGACATATCTCTATAGATTATCCAGAAAACCAAAGCCGAGGAGTCAGACAGTTCGAGCATACCAAGAATTTGAGGATGCTGTCTATTTTCAGGATTTGGTACAGGTGTATCAATTTGAGCATATTCCCTCAGATGAAAGTATCTACGAAGAAGAGATCTACTCTGAGGATGGAGGTGAATCTAGCTCAGAATCGGAGTGAAGGAGAGTTCCTTCAGAGTCAAGAGAGAGGTTGCTAATACACTTTCGTGGATTCATATCGGAGCCATAAGAGTTATCATCAAAGCAACATTCAAGGAAGGAATTGATTCGCCCCTCAACCTGGCGATCTTTGACAAGAGAATCCCGAACCTCAAAGATTCTTGTTTGGGAGCAGTAGCAGGAAATCTGTATGCAGGAAAGATGGCCTTCAACATCTATCCGAGGATTGCTTACAATTTAGGAGATCGAGACTTCAACAAAGTTCTCACTCTTCATCAAGATTTTAAAAGAGAAGATTTGATGAAAGAAGGGAACAGGCCTTACTCGATCACCTACAAGGTGTCATACGCACTCTCGAATACTCATCATTCCGAAGTATTCTTGAGAAAGGAATTCATCGAAGTCCCCAGAATCTTCGAAGACTTCGCCAAAGCAGTATTGCCGGACATCATTGATACTCTGACAATAGGAGAGATTGACATGAGGATACAAGATCAACCTGTTCTGAACAGAAGCAGGAGCCTCATGATCGAGTCAAGAAGGATGTCTTTCCAACAGGATAGGTTAATCAGCAACTATCCAGGGGAAAAACAGAAGGGAGCCTCAAGCAGAATTCGGAAAGTTCCTGATGTATTCCAAACAATAGGGAAACTGAAATGCCCAGAAGGCTGGAGAGAAGTGCAGATAATTTTTGACATCACCGAGAAGAACAATATCTTCCCCTGCGATGTCCTATATTATTTGCAACAACCTACAGTTGGCAAATTTCAAGGAAACCTTCAAATTGGTGAAATTAATCTCACAATTGAAGGAATTGCCGGACGGATCCCCGAGCAGCTTATTTTAGGGATTGAATTTCTCGAGGAACATAAACCTTGGGAAAGATTGCAAGATGGAATGGAATTCACGGTCGACGGAAAGAGATACCGAATTTGATGACCACCAGTCCATTCTCAATATACATCTCCATTGGGATGTTATATGAGAAGTACCGGGCAGAATATTTTGCAGCCTACATTGACTCAGGGGCTGGAATATGCACTGCCATGCGAGAAATCTTCCCCAAAGACGTTGGTGAGAAATTACCAGCCATTGCCGGAAGAGACTTTTCCAAACGGATCCTTATTCTTAATGAAGGAGTCCAAGGAGCGGAAATAATTATCGGCGGAGCAGGCGGTACCCCATGGTACAAAGTCAAAACTCCACCTATATATTTCCATGATACAGGTGCAGATATGCTGTTAGGAAACAATTTCCTACAGACGTTCAAGACATTCACTCAAGAGAATGAAACGAGAAGACTTATTTTCATAACTCTATGTGATCATAAGATTATGGTACAACGATTACGGGAGGCGTTTCACCGAAAATTCCCTATTCGTTTTCGCAACAAGCGTGGTGCTGAAGGAAAACTTCGACACCCAAAGATGAAAGATCAGCGGAAATTTGGAGAGGAAATTCTTCAGTTCCGACAACAAGATCCTAGTGAAAGGGGGTCACAAACTTTTGACTGGGTTAATATCATGTCTTTCAGAGAACAGGATGAGGAAAGAGTAACTCCAGAAACCCTGTTGCTACTGAAAAATGCTTTACGAGAAGAAGTTCCACAACCTGAATCTACCCTCGAAGAGCGAATCACTCTAGAGGATGTAAAAAGGAAGATTCGTAGGAACTACAACGAGGATCCACTGGCATGGTGGAACAAAAATGAGCTCAGAGCTACTTTGAAGGTGAAAACTGGAAAAGAAAATGAGTTTGTAAGGTATAGGCCGATCCCCATGAACCAAGAAGATCGGAAGGATATGCAGAGCATACTTAAGGAGCATCTTGACCTTAAGTTAATCTCAGCAGGTATTTCTCCATACAGCAGCCCCGGTTTTCTGGTAAGAAATCATGGAGAAATTAAACGAGGAAAGCCGAGATTAGTGATCAATTATAAATGGATCAACGAAATCTTGGAGTTCGATGGATATTTTATCCCAAGCAGAGAACATTTGGTAAATAGCATCAAGAATGCCAAAGTATTCTCCAAATTCGATTGCAAGTCTGGTTTCTACCAGATTAAAATGGAGGAAGCAAGCCGAAAGTTCACAGCATTCTCCACACCACAAGAACATTATATCTGGAATGTCATGCCAATGGGATTGGCAAATGCTCCCCAGATATATCAAAGAAAGATGTATAATCTTTTCAAGGATTACTTCAGCTTCATGTTCGTGTACATTGACGACATCCTCATAGCGTCAAAAAACATGAAAGAACATCTTAAACATCTAGAGATCTTCTCAGACGTTTGTTACAAGGAAGGATTGGTGCTTTCCGAAAAGAAAGCAGTAATTGCTACAAGACAGATCGAGTTCCTTGGAATCGAGATCGACGAATCTGGAATCATCCTACAAAATCATATTGTTGAAAAAGTACAAGGATATCCGGATGACCTCAAGGATTTAAAACAACTTCAGAGTTTTTTAGGAGTTGTTAATTTTGCTGGAATGTTTATCAACAATCTAGCAAACCACATGAAGGTGTTCAGTTCACTACTCAAAAAGGATGTTAAGTTGGAGTGGAATGAAGATCACAGACAAGCTGTTAAACAGCTAAAGGAGGTTTGCAGGCAACTACCAAAACTCGCAATACCAAACGACGAGGATGAACTGGTATTATACACAGATGCCAGTGATCATTGGTGGGCTGCGGTCCTCATGAAAGTTACAACAGAAGGAGAAGTGCCATGCAGATATTGCAGTGGATTATTTGATAACAACGAAGTTATCAGATGGCACATCAACGAGAAGGAGTTCTTTGCAGTCCGAAAGGCTTTTAAAAAATGGCCATTATTTTTACTTGCAAAGAAATTTATCTTAAAATAGATAATACGAGTGTTAAGTCTTTTCTGAAAAATAAAATTGAATCAAAACCAGAAAAAGGCTAGATTTTTACGTTGGCAAGCTGAGTGTCAATATTATGATTATGATATTGTCATTGTGAAATCTGATAAAAATATTCTTGCAGATTTCTTAACACGAGATGGAGGGACACATTGCTAGCGATACCCTCAAGCGAGTTAGGAATCTCAGGGAAAACCTGGAGATCCTGGAACGAGATTTTGGGACTCTTTGTCTCAATGCAGAGGTCGCGGGACGACTTCAACGAGCAGATCAGGAACTTGTTACTGATCATATACGAGCATGCTTTTGGGACCACGAACGTTTGTTTGAAGTCTTGAAAGGGCCTATACTTCAGGCAACACCTTCAACAGTGCAAAAAGAAGTGTTTAGAGAACGGGGCTCATCTAACCCGGAGGCAAGGGATTCAAGTACCCCTGTCACGAGTGCTTCAGATGATGCATTCCTTGAGGATGTACAAGCTGAAGCGAATGTTGAAGGTCAGGTGTCATCACAATCTGAACCTTCAAGTCAACCCAGCACCTCTGGGGTAAAAGAGGGAGAGTTGAATCTTAGGCCAATGACTGGCAAGTCTAAGGTTCAAACTAATGACGATTTAGTTTCTTCACCTATGCAGGATTACCAGCGCACTTGGGAGAAACTAATTACCAGGCGAGGTATCAACCCAGAAAAATCAATAGTTGATATCTCCGGAAAATATCCGAGAGTTTGGATGAAACCATGCAGCCATCCAAATGATGTTCAGGAATGGTATAATTTCGGAGCTCTGGCTTCGGTTTATACTGTGGCACCAGCCTTCTCTGAAATTTTGAAATTAGTAAAATGGATCAGAGAAGCTGTATACGAGACTTGGGCCAATAATCCACATTTGGCCAGAGGTGATATCTTGGAGTTGTATTTTTTCAGTGCTGCTCCAGAACCGGCAAAGAAAGGCTTCATTGAAGCTTTTCATTTTATCAAGCTGAGAAGACCAGATGGAAACGCCCTGAAAAATATAAAAATGGCGCTACCAAAAGGAATTCCAATTTTGGCGGGAACTATCACAGATGATGAAGTTTCAACCAGACGAGCATGGGGTCTTTGGGTTTGTCTAACTGAAATGGACAAAGTCAAATACACATTCAAGTTCTTTCAGAATTCAGCCAATGGAACTTTCTTGCTGAATTCCATGACAGGAACCTCCACGAGATTTGCCGAAGAACTCTTTGAAACAAAGAGAAGAATTCTTTGGGAGAACAAGATTCCGGCAGGAAAGGAGACTTACCGAAAATTCTGCAACATGGCACACATTGGCCGATGGATTGATCATATCTGCCTAGCATGCCCGGAGCATAAAGAACCAGAGTTCGGGAAAGGATTCCGATCCAAACCCGACAGATCAGAGGCAGGAAAAGACAAAAGACCTGCTGACAAGAGAGCCCGTTTTCCTAAAGCTCGGGGACCACAAAAACCACTAATGTAAAGATTCCCCGACAAAGGAAAAAAGGTGGACCATTAGAAGTTAGTGCGGATACTGTTCAAACACACTCAGACAAAAAATAATGGACCACTCACGAGAAAAGTTGGCACAACTGGACAAAGATGCCAGACCACGTGAAAGTTAAGGCGCACTCACAGGCGCACTCAACAATTATCAAGATTTGGAATCCGCATTTGAAGTCCGGATTCATACCTATATAAGGGCACTCATTCAGGAAGTTAAGGACATCGAAAATTCTCCATAGTTTTCTGAGAAATAAATTTAGAGTCTCCAAGCTTTGTAATATTTCAACTTTCGTAGCTTGGTAATCTTTCTTTCTTTTATTTCTTTTGTAATCATTTGTAATATTGTTCTGTTGGTTTTAAGTTTATGTGTTTTGAGTCAAGCCTCATCTATATGAGAGGCTAAACAAGTCCGTCTCCTCCCAAAAGGAGACGTTTTAATGTAATAGATGTTATAAGTATTCCAGAATAAAAATAAGGCTGTTGCCCAGCTATCTCCCAGATTTCTTTAAATCTTTTTTATATCTTGAATATACCTTACGCCCTAAGGTAGGAAACGAATTAGGGCTGTGCTGTGCGGTTTCTGAAGGAGTCGGATAACTGGCAGACTAACCTCGCCCGTGTGCTGAGGTTGGATGGTGAGGAGCCATTCGTAAAACAGTCTGGAGGCAGTAAGTTTTCGACTGGTGGAAGTTGCGACCCACCTCACCCGGTGCCGTTATGGTCAAAATGGTATTTTTCAGTTTGCTAAAATTTTATTGTAATACGGAAGCATGTTGGGCCTTTTATTTATTTTTAACATGATCTTCAAATCGGGTTAAATTATAATTAGACGAACGTTATATAAACCGTGAGTCCTTTGCAAAGTATGCTCTTGGGATTCATCTCGAGATGACAGAAACTGAAGGATCTCATGTTCATATAATGTTTCTGTTTGATAAATATTAGGATGAAAACGATGATGAATAGTATATTGTGGCATATTTTGTTCTTTAAACATTTTCGAGGGCTAAGAATGCAATTTTATTAAAGATTGGTTGGATCACGTGGACCGCTTGGACCACATGGACCACATGGGGTTATTATGGTCATTTCAACCTAGAATGGACTTATGTCAACTGATGTTTTTTCGCTGGACTAGGATAGATTATGTTTAACCAAAGTGTACCGGCCCGTAATTTTCCCTAAAATTTAAGTATGCTTTATTCTTCCGTAAATGCTGGATGGATGAATCCACTGCGATTTTAGTTAGTTCTTTCGGTTTTTAGAAGCTTTTCTAGCACTTCAATTCGTCCTAACAATAATAAGAAAATTGCGCTAAATCGTGGTTCACTGGTAAATTCACGGTTCAGAAAATATCAAGTACAATGGGAACAGACACAGCTTGTTTTACCGGCTTCTTAGGTTTGATGTTGCCTATTTCCTCAATTTAAGAGTTCTTAGCTCGGACAAGCTTCTAAGATCCTTCAACTTTTCTTTTTGAGTGTATGATAAAAATGATTAAATTTTACTTGTTCTTAGAATTAATAATGAAAGCATGACGAATTATACTATGTTAAAAAAATTATTTATTTTTAGTTGTTTTTAATTATTGAGAGAGAGATGACTAATGAAAAGGGAAAGAAAGGGGTTAATGAGTTGAATGAGAGAGAATAAGTGTAGTAGGTTAGGCAAAAAACATAACATTTTATATTTTATATCTAAAAATATTAAGGTCGTGAACAGTTCGTAAACAATTGAACAACCTAATCTGCTCGAGTTTAACTCAAAAAGTTCGAATATGTTCGAGTTCGCCTCGAAAAGTACAAACGTATTCGAGTTCGGCTCGAATTCAATAATTTCGAATAAAAATCAAATATTTTTGGCTCCGACTTGAAAAGTTCACTAGCCGGGCTTTGATTCGTTTATACCCCTAAATCTTCCATCAAGCACTTTATGTTGATGGTTACATCACGGAACTCGAAAGGAAATTACACGACGATAGATCATCACATGAATTTGAAATTATTACATCATTTTATTTATATTCTCCATTGAGATCTTTTTCTCATTTAATATTTTCCAATCGCTTATTGAATTTCGATATTGTTCAGATCCACAATATTTTTCAAGCCTCGCGATCCAGCTAGTTTCCGTCGGTCTTCTTTTGCAATGTTTATGAGTCTCCATCGGCCTTGATTTGAGCATTGTTGTTATATTTTAACTATGGATTTTTTGGGAGAAATTTGAATAAAAGTTCCTTTGTTCGAGGTTAGTTGATCATAGCAATTTATGATTAAAACAAGAAACCTCTATGCAAGGAGCAAGATGCCCGTCTAGCTCAGTTGGTAGAGCGCAAGGCTCTTAACCTTGTGGTCGTGGGTTCGAGCCCCACGGTGGGCGTTTGTTTTTTATAAACTCGTTTCTGTTATTGGGCTAAATTAATTACTGCTTATTACGGGCTTCTGACTGATCTACAAGAGATACTTTCGTTTCTTTCGGGACAGAATTGGAATTTTATTTTGAGAAAATTACACATAGGTATCGCTTTTCAAAACATCTTTCAACTAAATCTAGCAAAATATTTTCTTTTCAACTAAATACATCTTGTGAGAATCTTCTTTCAACTAAGTTCATTTTTATGAAACCCTATCTAATTAGTCCTTTGCTATTCCTAAAACACCCTTGTTCTAAAAACCAATTAATTACAGTTGAATTATCTGTTCCTCGTCGTGAGAGTTGGTGATGGTCGCGTGTTCTGGGAAATCAGCAATGATGGTTAGGCGACGAGTATGGAGCGGTGGCGGTGTTGTGGTGGAGGCGACGGTGACTCCTTTTCATTTTGCCAAATGTCACTTCTCCAACAACGGAAAACCGACGTTTTGTTTCAATTTTATTTGCTGTTTTTATGGTATTTTTGGAGTTAAGCAACATTGAACTTTTATTACAATTTTGGTGCAGATTATGTGTTTGCTAAAATGTTGCTTTAGGTAAACAATTTTTTTTGTAGCAAATTTTGAAAAGATAAACAACATATCATCCCATTCCAAAAGTTTTGATTTATTTTTTTCCCACTTTCATTTGTTTATGTACAACATACCAAGTAAAAAATAGACTCTAAAATTCCATTTTCATTTGTTACATATTGTTTTCATTTCTAAACTTTCAGACATCATGTCACCACATTAGTGGAAGGATCTATAATAACATAAACGATGCGTATATTAAATTCCTGACAATATATATTAGTGAGGTAACAAATCTTATCTTCTCAAATCAAAGTTGAAGAACTAACAATCTTAAAAGCAAGCAACACATAGAGGTGCATGTAAATTACACGCACCACTAGTCTACCGGTGCATGTAATTTACATGCACCGCTAGTCTACTGGTGCATGTAAATTACATGCACCGGTAGACTCAACATTTGCATTGTTTCTCAAATTACATAATAAATAAGTATCATATAGTAAGTGTTAAAGACGATCACAAATAACACTTAAAAGTTAAGACACACACGTATAATATATTATCATTTGAAAAATAATATACTTTTGTTATGATATTATTAAATAAATTATCATATAATATATATTCATCCATAATAAAAATTTAATTTCTAAAATAGTATATTGTATCTTTAATTTGTTATAAGATCAACAAGCAAGCAACACATAGAGGTGCATGTAAATTACATGCACCACTAGTCTACCGGTGCATGTAATTTACATGCACCGATAAGATCAATAAGCAAGCAACACATAGAGGTGCATGTAAATTATCATTTCAAAACCTAAAATAGTACCGTAATAAAAAAACATTACATTTGTGTATTACTTGAATATGAAAAAATATGCACACCCCTGAACTCAAAGATAGATCAAGGAAACCAATTGATCAGCCGGATTCAAGTATATAAAATCGTTTGGCTCCTCATCTTCATCGTTGTCGATCCATCCATAGCTAGGCCTTCGCCTTCTAGATGGATGAGTATTGGTTGATGGAGGAGAAGGAATCAACGATGGACTCTTCACCGTAGGATGCAATCCAGTGTTAGAGTCCCTGACGGTTTTGCACGAAACGTTTTCCATTGCTTCAGTTGGTAGAGCTCCAGCACCACATAGAGGTGCATGTAACTTGCTTCAGTTGGTAGAGCTCCAGCACCACATAGCATGCACCACTAGTCTACCGGTGCATGTAATTTACATGCACCGCTAGTCTATCGGTGCATGTAATTTACATGCATCGAGAGTCTATCGGTGCATGTAAATTACATGCACCGGTAGACTCAACATTTGCATTGATTATCAAATTACATAATAAATAAGTATGATACAGTAAGTGTTAAATTGGATCACAAATAATACTTAAAAATTAAGACTCCTACAGTTTTTATTTACGAGACTGCATCCATCAATTCCTAATTCCCTTTGTACAGTGATTTCATCATCATTATGAATTTTCAGAAACTAATATCAGTTTAAAATAGAAAATCTTCGCATGATTCATTATTATCATCATTTTCACTTTATTGTGTCTAGCGATGCATGTAATTTACATGCACCACTAGACTCATGCGATACATATCTCATGCGGTGCATGTAAATTACATGCACCGATAGACTCATGTCTGTCTTTTAACCAAAAACATTGATAGATGCACCAATAGTTTCAATTTTCTGAAACGATTGACATATTCAGAAAGCCCAACCAATGAAATGTTTTATTTCATTTCAGTAAATATGTCATTTGATGATAAAGAGAAAATTCTCGTGAATACCTCATCTTTACGTAATGTTTTATTTAATTTCAGAAAGCCCAGCCAATTTTATTCTTTTACGTAATTTTTTGTACGGCTCCATCTTGTTGGACATGCGAATACCTCATCTTCGCACAATAATCCATGATGAGAACGATTCGATGGAGAAATTACAGAGATAAAATGGAGAAAACGATTCGAGTTGGAGATGCGAGGAAGATGATAGTTTATGGATATTTTGGTAATTTTGACCTAAAATGGACCTAGTTGAAAGTAAAATATTTTGGTAGACATAACCGAAAAAACTTTCTACTCTTGATACCAGCCTGAAATTTTCCCTTTTATTTTACATTTGGGAAAATTATAAAAATCATCCTCTAGTTTGGTCCATATTTTACTTTATAATAATTGTAACGCTTTGGATCATCTTAACTCGGTTTGGTATTTTTATCGAAGATTCATCACCACATTCAATCATCACCTTACATCCTTAGACATAGTACCCCATAAGCTAGTTGCAAATTTTATAAAAATTAAAAAATATTTTATATATCAAAATTAGCTAGTTTTTTTATTTCTGAAAAAGGGAATTTTTACACCCCTAGAATTTATTTTGATTTTTTAAAATTTTGTAATAACTAGCTTAAGATGCTCTAAGTTTGAGGATGTATGTCGATAATAAAATATTGAGATAAATCTTTGATAAAAATATCAAATCGAGTCAAGACATGCAAAGTGTTACAATTTATGAAAATTGAAGATGCAAACTGTAATTTTCCAAACAATGTTTGTAAAGTAAAATTTGGATCAAATTATTTTTGTAATTTTCCCTATATATTTTGGCTGAAATCAACATTATTTCAAGTACACCGAAAATAATTTGAAATGAATATAAATATAATAATAACTTGAAATGCTTAATTACCTCAATGACCCTCCGAAAAGTATGCAACACTTTAACCTACATCACATATGTTGTCACGCCTCGGGCCCAGGCCCGCGCAAGCGCGACTGCACAATGGGCTCCTATAGCAACCACTTTGTATCCGTCATCGCTACGAAAATGGTTAACCCAAGTTGCCATAATAGTCCATTGTAAGCCTTTATAAACTGTGATATCCTCGAAATAATTATATGCATTTTGGACATTAATTATGTTTATGTGATAATTATGGTGATTAATTAATTTAATGTTGGAATTAATTATATTGGCGAAATGCTTAGTCACATGGTGGGCGTGACCTGGTAATGCATTTTAGGGTGCATGTTATGCATGTTGGGAAATTGGGTGTTAACATGGTTTAAATTGTGATGGTTGTTAAGTAATTGAAAAGCATGTATTTAATTGAGGTTTTGGTGCATTTTGGAAAAATGCTTTTAAAAATATCATTTTAGGATATTTTATACATCATGCTACTTATTGTGGAACATGTTTAATTAAAACCCTTATACCCCACTACCCCTCACTCCCATCACTTTTATCCTATCACCAATTACTCTCCCAACCCTAACCCCCAAACCCCATTTTCGAGTTTGGCAAAAAGTGGGAAGGCAAATCTTTGCAAAAACTCCATTGGTGAGATTCTTGGTGAGATTTAGAGTCCATAAGAGGTATGGATCCTTCCTTGATGTTTTTATGGAGTATGGTTTGGTTTTGAATTGGTATTTTGAGTTTGAAATGAGTTTGTTTTGGGTTGTTGTTGTTTTTGATTGAGTGTTAGATTTTTGGTTGTTTTGAGGTGTATATTGAAGGTTTATGGTGTTTATATGTTGTTTGTTTGATGGTATATGTGTTGGTGTGGATTGGGGAAGAAAAATGGTGTAAAAATGGTGAAAAATCGGGTTCCAGGAGGCGGCGATCGATCGCCCGTTTCTGGCAATCGATCGCGTGCGGGCAGTACGCTCCAGGGGAGCTTGGCGATCGATCGCCATATTTTGGGCGATCGATCGGCGGGGCTGGCGATCGATCGGCGGGGCTGGCGATCGATCGCTGAGTGCAGAAATTTTCGGATTCGGGCAGTGTGATCTCGCGATTGATCGTGGCCTTGTGGCGATCGATCGCCAGTCACCAAAAAGTGTGATATTGGTTATTTTGTGAGATTTTGGTATTGGACTATTATTGGCTCCTAATATTGGTTTGTGTGAATGTGTTGAACCATCCCATGTGGCAACACAGCCATGGAGATAAAGTCCATCGACATCTCCATTTTGGAACTAAGGTACGTAGTGAGACCTACGGGCATCGGACGGTAAAATGTATTTTACGCATTGAATTGTTTATGGAATTTGAAAATTTTTGGTTAAAATCCAATATTGAGTTTTTGGAGTTTTTATTGGTTTTAAATGGAGTATTTGAGGTGTTGATGGTGTATGGGGTGTTGGTTTTGAGTTTGGGTGTCAAAAACACCATGGGAGCTCGAATTTTTTGGAAAATTGCAGGTGGCGATCGATCGCTGAGGAGTGGCGATCGATCGTGACGAGCAGCTCAATTTTTGGTGACGATGAACAGTGCGTGCGATCGATCGCGTGGTCTCGGCGATCGATCATGAGCGAGTTGGCGATCGATCGCGGAGACTCGCGATCGATCGCGATAAGGCGTTGTTGCCCACTGGACAGGGGCGATCGATCGCGCTAAAAGCGGCGATCGATCGCAGCCCGTAAGATGTTGTTTTTTTCAAAATTTTGGAAAAATGTCTGGATTTTGGAATCGAGGTTTAAGTGGCCCGTTCCGGGGCAATGTCTACATTCCAATGGGAATGCTATACTTTTAAAATGAATTGGTTGGAGCCAAAGTTAATAAAATGGAATTCTCGGTTGGTTTTTTTTGGCTATCTATTAAACTTATAAAATGGAATATTTTGGGTACTATGCATGCTTAGATCGTCATGGATGGACGATAGGTTTGGAAGTTGTGAACGTGCTTGGGCACGTGATTGCATGCCTATGTTTAATTGGGAGTTATTTGCATGTTAGCACTTAACTCATCGGGTCGTGGGATTCAGACAAGGTTGGACTCGAACTACGGAATTATAAGGTACGTATAACGTACGAGCATATCCTGTTATAATATTGCAACTGTGAAATGCATGGTATGTGGTAATTGCAATAAATGGATGTTAAAACACATGGTATGTGGTACTTGTAATAAATGGACTGTGAAATGTATAGTATATAGTAATTGCGACAAATGTAAATACATTGGGAATTATATAGTGCCGCTTTGAGCGAGCAATGATTGGGATGTTGTCGCCGTTGAGCGACCATCGGTTATGCCGCCGCTATTGTTGAGCGTGAGTGGGGTTAAAATGCCGCTATTACGGAGCGAGCTATGAAATAAAACTATGGAATCATAGGCTAGATATATGTGATATCTGTAGTACACGCTTGATGATTTAATCATATTTGATTATGGAACTGGTATAGCAGGGATGGTTTTAGTTGATCAATGAGATGATCAACTGGCTTTTGAGAATTTAATGGTTTGGTTATTTTGAGAACATGGACAATACAGGTGATCCCGGATGAGGATGATACCATCCAGGGAGTATCATTTAAATTCATGGCATTTACATTCTGTAAATTATGAACTGTAATATTATGATTTATTGGATTGATGGTATTGGTATGCTCACCCCGTGTGGGGGCTATCTCTGTTGGGGCAGGTGATACAGGTGTAGCAGCAGCTTTGGAGTTGAGATCGGGCTGTTGATTTGAGGTACTTCCAGGATCGAGGCACCAGAGCTGGTTGAATAAGTACATAGATCCAGAGTTGAGATCGAGTTGTGCTTGGGAGGTGCTTCCAGGATTGAAGTACCAGTAACGGTATCTAGTAGAGTATTTTATACATTAGATACACGCTTATTCATTGGGTACTCATAGGTGAGTACGTTTTTACGTGTAAATGGAATGTATAAATGGGCTATGGCTTTTCTCTCTTAATTTATAGTTTGCATGCAATTAAATATGAAATTGCTCAATGAACTGAGAGCATGTTAGTGTATTATAAGGGTGCATGCTATGTAAGTGATCTTGTTGGGGAATTTGAATATTATGTGGATCAGATGCAAGAATTTTTCTGGATAGTATATGGTGTTACGCTTGCATATGGCTTTTTCCCCATGATAGTATAATATATGCACTAATGGTATGGATTAATACACTAATAACGGGTTAAGGGCGCGGGGGTCCTTACTCAGGCGGAATTGAATATGCGGCAGAGGATATGTATGGATTTACTCAAGGACTATGACTGTGAGATAGAGTACCATCCTGGAAAAGCGAACTTGACAGCAGACGCCTTGAGTCGGAAGGTGAAGAGTACTGCTGAGAACGCCATGTGTTTATCGGCTATGATGACTTCCTATTGCCACCTGGGCTATGATTTTGATGTGGATACATCGCCGGTACGGGTATCGACTTTATTGGCAGAGCCGAACATTTATGAGAATATCAGGAAAGCCCAGAAAATGGATGATGAGGTTCAGAGATGGTCCTCATTGGTACTTCAGGGACAGCCATCGAAATTCAGAGTGGCTGAGGATGGTTCTTTGAGTTTGGGTAGCCGTTGGGTAGTTTCGAGTACGCCGGAGTTGCGTAGAGGGATCTTGGAGCGAGCTCATAGTAGCAGGCTTAGTATCCACCCAGGCGGTAAGAAAATGTATAAGGGTCTATGTGATCAGTTTTGGTGGAAAAGAATGAAGCGTGATGTCGTCACTTTCGTTAAGAGGTGTTTGATCTGCCAGCAGGTTAAGGCAGAGAGACAGAGACCTGGTGGTGAGTTGAAGAGTTTGGAGATACCAAAATGGAAGTGAGAACACATATCCATGGACTTTGTGACCCACTTGCCGATGATTACTTCGGGTTTTGATGTCATTTGGGTGATTGTGGACAGATTAACCAAAGTGGCTCACTTCATTCCCTATAGTATGACCTTCACCTATCTGAGGATGGCTCAGTTATATGTTCGAGATGTGATAAGATTGCACGGGATCCCTATTTCTATAGTGTCGGATCGAGATCCGTGATTCATATCTCATTTTTGGGAGGGTCTTCAATCAGCCTTGGGAACTGAGGTAAGGGAGCACTGCATATCATCCTCAAACGAATGGTCAGACCGAGCGTACTATCCAAACGCTCGAGGACATGTTGAGGGCATGTTTGATACTTCATGGCAGGATTCAGTGGCCTTGGTAGAGTTCTCATATAACAATAGCTACCAGGCAAGCAATCAAATGGCTCCTTTTGAGGCCCTTTATGGCAGACGATGTAGATCACCCTTATGTTGGGACGACTATGACAGACAGTCAGCTTAGGACAGACAGTCAGCTTATGCTAATAAACGGCAGCGACCGTTAGAATTTCAGTTGGGGGATAAGGTCTTTTTGAAGATCCCACCTTTCAAAGGTGTTGTGTGATTTGGAATGCGCGGGAAACTGTCTCTGAGATATGTTGGGCCGTACGAGATCTTGCAGCGGATTGTCACCTTAGCTTACCGACTGGCCTTGCCACCTTCTTTGGCGGGTATACATGATGTGTTTCATGTGTCTTTGTTACGGAAGTATGAGCTGTATCCGTCACATGTCTTGCAGCCATCTGAGGTTAAGTTTGAGTCCGATGTATCTTATGTGGAACGGCCTGTCAGGATTCTGGATAGAGCTGATCGCAGACTTCGGAACAAAGTGATACCGATGGTCGAGGTTCAGTGGGATCACAGGGGTGTCGAGGAGGCCACGTGGGAGACGGAGCGGCATATGGTGCAGCACTACCCGGAACTATTTTCTGGTATGTGGTTTATGTTTGGTTTCGTTTTGGGTAAGTGCATACGATTTCGAGGGTGAAATCTTATAAGTAGGGGAGTATTGTGATATCCCCGAAATAATTATATTTATTTTGGGCATTAATTATGTTTATGTGATAATTATGGTGATTAATTAATTTAGTGTTGGAATTAATTATATTGGCGAAATGCTTAGTCACATGGTGAGCGTGACCTGGTAATGCATTTCAGGGTGCATGCTATGCATGTTGGAAAATTGGGTGTTAACATGGTTTAAATTGTGATGGTTGTTAATTAATTGAAAAGCATGTATTTAATTGAGGTTTTGGTGCATTATGGGAAAATGCTTTTAAAAATATCATGTTAGGATATTTTATACATCATGCTACTTATTGGGGTACATGTTTAATTAAAACCCTTATACCCCACTACCCCCTCACTCCCATCACTTTTATCCTATCACCAATTACTCTCCCAACCCTAATCCCCAAACCCCATTTTCGAGTTTGGCAAAAAGTGGGAAGGCAAATCTTTGCAAAAACTCCATTGGTGAGATTCTTGGTGAGATTTAGAGTCCATAAGAGGTATGAGTTTGAAATGAGTTTGTTTTGGGTTGGTGTTGTTTTTGGTTGGGTGTTAGATTTTTGGTTGTTGTGAGGTGTATATTGAAGGTTTATGGTGTTTATATGTTGTTGGTTTGCTGGTATATGTGTTGGTGTGGATTGGGGAAGAAAAATGGTGTAAAAATGGTGAAAAATCGGGTTGCAGGAGGCGGCGATCGATCGCCCGTTTCTGGCGATCAATCGCACGCGGGCAGTGCGCTCCAGGGGAGCTTAGCGATCGATCGCCATATTTGGGCGATCGATCAGCGGGGCTGGCGATCGATCGCGCCAAATGTGGCGATCGATCGCCGAGTGCAGACATGTTCGGATTCGGGCAGTGTGATCTCGCGATCGATCGGGGCCTTGTGGCGATCGATCGCGAGTCACCAAAAAGTGTGATTTTGGTTATTTTTGTGAGATTTTGGTATTGGACTATTATTGGCTCCTAATATTGGTTTGTGTGAATGTGTAGAACCATCCCAGGTGGCAATACAGCCAAGGAGATAAAGTCCATCGACATCTCCATTTTGGAACTAAGGTACGTAGTAAGGCGTACGGGCATCGGACGGTAAAACGTATTTTTACGCATTGGATTGGTTATGCATTATGGTTGAACACATGAAATTAATTATGCATTATGGTTGCATACATGGTCTTGGTTATGCATCATGGTTGCATACATGGGTTGAATATGCATTATGGTTGCATGTATATATTGGATGCTTTGGTGCATGTGATTGTGAGTCGAGATTATATTCCAGTGATGAAGAATACTTGCCACCTTCATGTCTAAGCGATGATAGAATACTTGCCGCTGCCATATTATAGCGATGAAGAATATTTGCCGCAAATATGTCGAAGCGAAGGATAATTCCGCTATTATATTACTATTGCGAGGGATATTATGCCGCTAATATGTCGAACCGATGGGTATTAATGCCGCTGTCATGTAAACGCGAGGGGTATTATGCCACTGATATAATAAGACTGGAAATGGCCATTGGTATACATGGAATGGATGCAAGTCATGACATATATTATTGATATTATAATCTATTGATTATGATTGTGGTACAGGGACAACAAAATAGAGCATTAAATGTATTAAATACAGGAAGTGATTCGTATTTACGATTTATGCATTTATTACAATCATATTATTGTGAATATGGTTTGTTGCATGCTCATGATTTTGGGGTTGTTCCTGTCAGTACTTTTGGGCGGACGGGCTAAGGCGGGTTTATGCGGTGAGCTTGTGTGGAGTGCTTTTGGTGTAGCAGGCATAATTCTTTTGTATAGTCTCTACTCTAGGAGTAGTGTAAAGCTATATAATTAATATTCAATTGGTTGGGAATGTAATTAATCCCTTTTGGAAATTTTATTTTGGCGCTGTAATCTTAACAGCTCAAGGCATCAACACGAACTTTATTCTCTATAGATGTATGTTAGCTCTATTACGCCTTTAATCCGCACCTAAGGAACTATGGTCCTTACATAAACCACTTTAAATTTTCATCCACAACCAATGTGGGACAAGGGTATTACAATCACCCATCCTATAGAACACGACGTACTCGTCGCGACCTAACTCATCGATACACTGGCACCGGGAATCTAGAGGTGGCTCCTACAGGTTCGAGAGGTGGCTCTCGTCATGTAGCACTTTGCCCCGCAGGTTCAAGAGATGGCTCTCACGCACATGACAATTTGCCCCGCATGTTCAAGAGATGGCCCCCGTCGTGTAGCACTTTGCCCATTATGCTCAAGAGGTGGCTCCCACGCACGTAGCACTTTGCCCCGTATAGCACTTATCTCCCCGGTGTTTCCTGCCGGTGACCGGCTCTGATATCATTCTGTCACGCCCCCGGGCCCAGGCCCGTGCAAGCGCGACTGCATAATGGACTCCTATATCAACTACTTTGTATCCGTCATCGCTCTACGAAAATGGTTAACCCAAGTTGCCATAATAGTCCATTGTAAGCCTTGATAAACCACTTTAAATTTTCATCCACAACCAATGTGGGACAAATGTATTACATATGTAGGTCCCATACATTATATTCTAGAATTTCAACATGAAAGTGCCGATTATTAATTTTCACTTCGTCACGTAAATTAATTAGGGTCGATAATGGGGATCTATCGTCTCGATCCTAAAAGTTTGGGACTATTTTTTTGATTTAATTAGTCCTAAAAATTTATGACTAGTATTGAAAAAAATCCATATTTTATGTGATCATTTTTAAATTTATTCTCGTATTCGTTTCAATTTATTTTTAATCACCCATCGTCTTGAACTTTTACTATCTGAATATTCAGACTCAATCTTATTTTAAATCGAAATTTTATCTTAAATTTGTCGTATTTTGTATAAAGTGTCTATTGTTTTTGCACTGACATGTCAAGTATATATTAAAAGTAAAACGGAGGTAGATGAATAATTGGAAGTATGTTTTATAATTATTTCATGTTTCAAAGTTGATAAAGCGATACCTTTATTTCAATAATTGATCTCTCCACCCATATATCTTGTGGAGTGACTTTCTTGATTTTACTTTTTGTTTTTGTGGTTTAACAATGAAACCCTAACTGATTGATGTGGTGTAGGTTCTTACCACTTCGGGTAAAATCATCTCAAGCAAAAATGAGCTCAGATCACCCAACAGTTGCATAGATCACGGACCTAATTTCATGCTCAGTCAAACCAGCGTGTGTTAATGCTTAGAGAAAGTTACCGCCGTGTGTTAAACGAAAAATGCAGAAGTTATGCACATAATACTTGCAGATCGTGCTCTGGTCGTGGGAGGATTGTGGGCAGATAATGCTCCGTGTTTAACGGGTCATTATGTGGGAGAGCACCCCTAAAATATCTGCATCTAAGTTGCTCCCAAACAATAAATAAATAATATATACATATCAGGTTCTTCGTATATTTAAATGAGATACTGAAGAATCCCTTAATCCTATGGTTCTCATTTCATTTATTTTCTCGACAACTGACTTCAATGTCGAAGTGTTCTCGTAAAGGACCCCCTTAGGACCATCTATCATTTTTGCTCTCAGCAATATCATGCCGGGATTTGCAGCTTGGTACCCACGGCTTGTAGCTCATTAGTGATCCGGAATCACACGACAACATCACTGATGAACATATTTTATTTGTTGTTAAGCCATAATGTGTCTATATAAGTGCTTGGAAAACATCCACAAAATTTTAACGTTTACACCATGATGTCGGTAGCATCGAGCCACTATCTTTGGATTATGTTGTTGGATGCATAAAAATATTTATGAGTCCAATGTAAAGACTATAATTTATGTGTGATCCATACATTCGATAATAAATATTACACAAATATTTGTATGCGTAGCCAGACTCGTCCCCTAAATTATGGTTTTGATTGTCTCTCTATACGCTATATCAAAGACAAACTCAACAATCTTGGCAATAAATCATTAAGGAGTACATTTGTAATCGACAAAAAAGATTGTATTTAAATTCAAGGATTTTTTTCAAAGCAAAAGTAAGAGGTCGAATGTGCTATATAAACCTCAACTATACCATAATCATATTGCATTCCAATTTATATATCATTTTATAAATAAAATTATCCAATAGGTAGTAGAAAAATGAAGATGGCAGTAGTTTACGTCTTTGTTGTCATTCATGATTGTAACGTAATTACCAATGTATACACGTTTGGCATTGATAATTTTGATCTAAAGAGATAATTTAATTAAAGTATATAAGTTTTATCCCAATGTTTGCCGAGTGAATAATTTTATTAGAGCATTCAGCCTTAACTGGGTAATAAATGCTCATGTCATCATTTGGGATGACTCAGGTTCGAGTTCTGGCATTGATGCGTACTCGATGAACGATTGGTTTCGTTTCCCTCTTTTATGGTTATGATTCTTCTTATTTAGTTCCTTATTTTATAATCACTTAATACTTTCTGTGCTTTTTATAAAATTTTGACTTATCAAAAGAAAGATAGTATTTTTAGGATAACATAAAACCAACCGATGTTGGATATGCTGGACGTGACATGAAATTAAAGAACCAAAGATTTACTAAAAGTGTTTTTAGATTTTATAAATAAATATGAATTATAAGATTGGACCTCCACTCCACTTATGATTGCCACTTAAAAGCTCCTGGATCTTAGAATTGTGGCTGCAATAATTCCAGCACGCTTAAATTTAACTTTTATAAAATATTTGGCAGACTGACTGACACCCTTTCAAATCTTGTTCTTGAAATATATTAATTTATTGAGGACATAATTCCAAAGATGTTGTAATTTGAAAATATCCAATTCATGCTGCTAAGTAAACTTTGATATAAAAAAAACTTATAATCAGCTGATTCATTTTAAATCTTTTAAATAATACAGTCGTTATGTTTTGATCAATTCCCCTAGTAAATATTGTTATTCGCAATAAACCATTCCAAAATTTCTACAAACTTAGCAACTAATTAATGAAAATCGAACACGTAATTTTGAATGAGCTATTGTTTATTGCCTTGTCTGATCAAAAGCTATGTGTTATGATAATTGTATAATTCAAAATCTTTTAAACCATACAATTGCTCAAAGTACATGTTTTAATCGATCTCCTAATAGAAGTAATATTGCCATAGATACAATTGCTCAAACGACATGTTTTAATCAATCTCCTAATAGAAGTAATATTGCGATAGAGAGACACCAAAAATGAATGAAATTCATATCTACCTTAATGCCGAAGTCTAAATGAATATATGTGATTGTCACGAGATTTCTTTATCGATATATTTCGAATTGATGGATAAATGATTTTGAGTTATATATAATTTGATGGGAACATGTCTTAAAGTTGATGTTGCATAACTAATAGGTAAGCTTATAGATGAGTACAAATGTTTTATTTTAAATTATACTTATTTCGTGCATATATAAATGAGTGGCAACAATGGAATGGAGGATGAAGACACAAGCAACTCAAATGAGGAGTTTATATTATTCACCACTATAGAAGAGGCGCGAGGCATAGGACCAATGACAAGAACGCACTCTTGTCATCGGAGGTAAAATTCATTTTATACATTTTAAAAGAGCAATTCAAAATTTAATTGGCACAAATTAATTGTGACCAATAAATATGAAGCTCAATATTCATTGGAGTAAAATGCATAACCCCTTAGGATATGCACATATAAATTGTTTAATGCATGATGTATGCTTATCTTTTTATAGTAAGTATCTTGGCATGCCTTGTATTCAAATTTGAATATGCAATGTGCAATTATGTGATTAATAATCTATCTAATGATGCATTGATAATTTTAATGATAATTGGGCATAAGTGCATGAACTCATGGTAGAACATATGCACACCTTGCAACACTTGGAATTTATTGTTGATTGCATTAAACACATGTTTGTGGTTCATCTCTATGATTTAATCTAAGGCTTGTTATGCTTATTACATGCTTGATGAGGAACATATGTAAATTGTTAAAATATGGCTATGTGGCAACATATAATTGAACTATGTTTATTTAAATTTTGTGCTTTTTGATTATCACAAAAAAGGGGGAGAATTTTGTGATAAACTTGAAGCTTAACTTGAAACTTAACTCATGCATAGTTTAAGGGGGAGAGCTTGTGTATGCATGGTTTGAGGGGGAGACTTATTTGCTGTATGAAATATGTTTCTTAACCAGTACTTGAGCAGAACAAACCACTGAAATGAAAGTGCGAAAACGGTCTGTTCTTAGCTAGTAAGAACGGTTGATGGCTATGAAATGCAAGATAGTGCGAAATGTAAGTAGACGAGATATGTTTCTGGAAGTTCGAAGGCAAATCCTTCTACGTCTCCCATTCTTCCAATCAAGGAAGGATTCACTAGAAGACTTTGAGTAATACAACGTTTTGTACAACCCCGGTTCAGCTGGATTTACCCCACTACCAGACTGAAACTCATAGTCTCTCAATCTGTTCAAACAATCTGTATGACAGTTACAAATAGATCACTATTCTATCTTAGAACAAAATACAATTGAAAGAGTGGTTTAATCTAAACACAAATGATCCTTAAGTGATCAAATAAAACAATAAGCCGTGCTTCTAATTTTGAGCAGATCGACAAGTCGAACTCTTTTGATGATAGCGTTCTGATGAACTGAATGTTTGATAAAGTTGATTGATCTTTTATGCGTTTTTGAATCTTTTGTGTCTCGTGCTCTGTTTGAGCTTTTGTACCTATATATAATCGTCTCTGCCAACGACAATATTTCCTTTTGTGTGCAACTCTATATTTTGGTCAGTATCTGATCAAGCTGCAGTCTTCTTCTTTAGGTATTTTTCCTTCTGGTCTGTTCTTTCGGCGCTTGTCAGATAGATTCTCCTTTGTCTATTTACCATTTAAGGTAATCTTCAGTCATTGGTCTTGTTCAGCACTAAATGCACCATTAAATGCTTCAATAAATAGCCGTTGATTATTTGGACTGAAGACCGAAGCTTACTAACTTCGTCTGCTCTGATTTGATCTGTATCGAGCTGGTCTGGTCTGATCTTGTTGATCGATCTGGATCTGCGTCGATCTGGTCAGTCATTGATCTGGTCTGTTTTGAGATAGACTTTATTGATCTGATCTGTTTTGTCATAGACTCGATCGATCTGGTCTGTTTTGTCATCTTTAAAATCCGAAACTAACAATATATATATATATATTTTTGTAAAATGTAACTTTAAAAATGAACTGTGATCATTTGAACTTGTTTAGTATTTATGTTTCTAATTCATATATTCGAAAATTTAATGTGATGTATATAAAGATTAGCTTACAAAATAATGGTTTAATCGATCGAACCAGTATATCCGATCCGATTTTAAAAAACACCGCAAAAAATGCCGTGTGTCCATGTTTTTCATACTTTTAATCACTTTCGCCTAACAGGTTACCTAAAATATTGGCTTTTTAATTTTTCCTTCATCAGTGCATTTCGATCCATCGTTTAGTTTTGGGAAAATTTGTATCCCACAAGAAATCACAACCACATGAGAGCGATCGATCCACAATTTTACGAAAGGGGTAATATATATATATGTGATGTGATCCGTTATTTTACGTGTTTGGTAGAAATAAATGTGTACGAAAAATAAAAGGAATACACCAAGATTTTTTACGTGGAAAACCCTCAAATTGAGAGAAAAACCACGGGACCCAGTCCAGTATAAAGTTCCACTATAAATATTACTGATTTACAAGAGGATCTGGACACAAGAAAGTTATTCAATGACTTACACAACTAACGTTGTAGAAATTATAAAAAAGACCGAACAGACTCAAGCTTGCTTTCCTTGGAGTCTTTTGCCCAGAAAAATTCCAACCCTTTTATGAAGTTATTTGAGGGTATTTATAGGACTGCCCTTAGTAATTAACTCGCGGAAAACCAGCCATATGATGTCCTTTGATCGTGGCTTGATGGGAGCCAAGCGTGTCCGAGAAATCCGCTCCATTAAAGCACGTTCCATCTCCGCCGGTTAATCAGTTTTAGTTATGACCGGGTCTTCCGCTACTCTTTGACCAAAATCCCGAGGAGGGCAAAGGATGCTCGAGAATATGCTGATCAGTATCCTGGGTTCGACAAGCATCTCTTCGGTATAGCTTCTGCTCGGCAATTTTAGGGTTTGTGTCTTCATAAATGGATTTTACCCGAGAAATCAATATGTCATATGACATCACCTCACCCCCCCCAAAGTAAAGCAAGATGAGAGTAGTGAAATCTTGGTTTATTGTCTTCGGGTAAAATCCTGACATGCTCGGGATATTTTAACCGCCTAATTCTCCCGCCTGAAAATTTCAAAAATCTCGCGACGTTTCGTTTCCCAAAGCACATCTATAACCGTTCATGGGTTTTTATTTGAACGGTGCTGATTTAACGACTGTTCCAGTGGCACCCCACTATAAATACTCGTTCATTTTGCGGATTTAACTTACTTTACTGCAGTTTGCTTCCGAGCTAGCATTTCAGACGTCCGACCAATCTTTTCATCCATACTTATTTTCTTTCCATTCATCGAGTATGTCTTCTTCTGACGATATTTCGAAGACTATAGATATGTTCGAGGAAGAGGGTATCCTGGGTCCCTCTCCTCGACACTCTTCTTCCTCTGATAGTGAGGAGACTTCCAGCTCGTCGACAACCCCTGATGCTCGTGGAGAAGAGCTTCAGGCTGCGACAGAGCAGGATCTGATAAAAGCCCGCGTTCCTTGGTTTGAGATATTTGAATCAGGGATTAAATCGCAACGGCACATATCCAGTATCCAAACTAAATGGGGGATTTCAGAGGGGACATCTATTATTGTTCCCCCTCCCGGATCTCGCCCCCACCTGCCTCCCATGGGTTATTTTCCCTTCTACTTAGACCAACTTCGAGGGGGACTTCGCTTTCCTATCCCTTCTTTCTTTGTAGATGTTGCCTCCTACTTTGCCATTTCTCTAAGTCAGTTGTTCCCCAACAGTTACCGATTGTTAGCGGGTTTCTACATAGTCCTATCCTTTCTTGGCTTTTCCCCGACCCCCGAACTCTTTCATTGCTTCTTTCAATTAAACCGAAAAGAGATCGGACTTTTTTATTTTTTTTCCCGAACAGGGATGGGTTTTCTTAAAAATTACCCCTCTTCCATAAAAAATTGGAAAATATTTTTCTTTTTTGCTCGCCCACTCCAACCTTGGGACTGTCCCATGGAGTGGAAAGAAAACTTACCGAAGGGCAAGTCAATCAAGGGGCTACTTGAGGGAGAAACATATCTATCGGTTCGTCGTAAGCTTGGCGATCAGTGTTTTAACCTTGGGGAGCTGATTGACGACGGACTGCTGTACTTGTTCCAGCTTAGTCCTAAGGGTGTTTCCCTAAAAATGCCCCTCGGTGAGTATTTACCGAGCATCTTGCTTTGTTTGCATATTTTGTAATAACATGCTTGAATAATTGCTATGATGTTTCTCTCTTGCAGAAAACAAAATGCTGAAAGCCAAGATTGCTGCTAGCCTGAAGAAAATTGCCGCACCAGAGAAGGCTACCAAACCGACCACTGAAACAAATCCTCCCCCTTCTATTACACATGCTCCCCCCGAAGAGGTGATTGAAATACCGGAGACGGAGGCCTTGATTCCTCGATCACTGAAGAGGGCGGCCCCCGAGGGCCCAGGTTCTTCATCTAAACTTCCTCCTGCCAAGAAAACTCCCCCCCGAATCTCCCTTACCCACCGAGCTAATCCGTCTCTTCAAACTCGGGCTACTTCTCAACCTGCTCCTGGTGGTTCTAGCTCTTCTCGCCCAACCTCCAGATACCACATACCTGATTGGATTTATCCCCCCAACGTCCCGATTCTGAGAAAACCGGACCCCAAAATTTCCCATTCTATTATTTGCAATTGGGCCAATTCTCCCGACCGCAAATACCTGGGAGGATTGGCCTTCAGCAATTTGATAAATGACTTTTCCACCTCCCTCACTCAGGTACCTTATATCTATTTCCATCTGATAAACGTTTCGGTCTTCGGTATATTAACTTCGTTTATTTGCTCGCAGACCAATCTGATGGCTGGTGAGATTATGACTCGCTTCCAATCCATGCGATCCTCAGATGGGGAGAATCAGAAACATCTTAAACAGCTAGAAGGTATTGGTGAGGAGATGAAGAAATCCATAAAGTTATTGGAAGAGCGATACTCTGCTGCTGTTGTTACTCGAGATAAGGCAGTGGCAGCTCTCGAGGAAGCGCATGGTAAATTAGCCGACTTTGAGGAGGCTAACACCACTTTATCCGGGCAATTCAGGTCCGTGACTGAAGAGAATAAATCCCTCTTAGAACAACTTTCACAAGAGAGATCACTGCGAGCTGAAGAGAACAAAGCCCTTTCTGAACAACTTGATCAGGAGAAACTATCTCGGGCTACTCAGATCGAGGAATCCTGGCTCATCAAAAAGGAAGAGTTTATGAAGTCTGAGGAGTATGGTGATATTCTGGGCGAACGCGCTGCTAAGTTCCTTAACTATGGCTTTGAAGCGTCTGTTCGTCAATTTAAAGCCGCTGGCTATCCTCCTGAAGGAACTTCAACAGATTTTATAAATGTTGATGAGGCCCTGAATACCGTTCCAGATGAATTCCTCCAGTTGTAAATTTAGGAATGTACTCTTTTTGTTTTAAAGTTGTAATCTTTGGACTATGATATTATGAGTTTCCCTGTCTCCTTACACTCTTGTGCAAACTAGTCTCTCCAACAAGCAAACTTTTTAGAACACACCTCAAAGTAATGAATATAACAGAACTCGGGGAAAAGACATCCCGAGCCAACGATTAAACCGAACATAAGCTCGCAAACCCGAGCACAATAACATGGTAATTTCAAGTTAAACGTTGACCCAACATCTCGATCCAACGATTAAACCGAACATAAGCTCGCAAAACCGAGCACAATCATTTGGTGTTTTCAAGTTTAAACGTTGACCAAACATCCCGATCCAACGAGTAAACGATGGTATTTTCAAGTTTAAACGTTGACCAAACATCCCGATCCAACGAGTAAACGATGGTATTTTCAAGTTTAAACGTTGACCAAACATCCCGATCCAACGAGTAAACGATGGTATTTTCAAGTTTAAACGTTGACCAAACATCCCGATCCAACGAGTAAACGATGGTATTTTCAAGTTTAAACGTTGACCAAACATCCCGATCCAACGATAAACCCGAACACTGCTCGCTACCCCCGAGCACAATCACTTAGTCCCATTTTAGGTTCAAATACAGACCAAACTTCCCGATCCTGTATTTAACCTGCCAACAATGGACTATAACAACATAAGCTCGCTACCCCCCGAGCACAATCACTTAGTCCCATTTTAGGTTCAAATACAGACCAAACTTCCCGATCCTGTATTTAACCTGCCAACAATGGACTATAACAACATAAGCTCGCTACCCCCGAGCACAATCACTTAGTCCCATTTTAGGTTCAAATACAGACCAAACTTCCCGATCCTGTATTTAACCTGCCAACAATGGACTATAACAACATAAGCTCGCTACCCCCGAGCACAATCACTTGGTGTTTTCAAGTTTAAACGTTGACCAAACATCCCGATCCAACGAGTAAACGATGGTATTTTCAAGTTTAAACGTTGACCAAACATCCCGATCCAACGATAAACCCGAACACTGCTCGCTACCCCGAGCACAATCACTTAGTCCCATTTTAGGTTCAAATACAGACCAAACTTCCCGATCCTGTATTTAACCTGCCAACAATGGACTATAACAACATAAGCTCGCTACCCTGAGCACATCATTTGGTGTTTTCAAGTTTAAACGTTGACCAAACATCCCGATCCAACGAGTAAACGATGGTATTTTCAAGTTTAAACGTTGACCAAACATCCCGATCCAACGAGTAAACGATGGTATTTTCAAGTTTAAACGTTGACCAAACATCCCGATCCAACGAGTAAACGATGGTATTTTCAAGTTTAAACGTTGACCAAACATCCCGATCCAACGAGTAAACGATGGTATTTTCAAGTTTAAACGTTGACCAAACATCCCGATCCAACGAGTAAACGATGGTATTTTCAAGTTTAAACGTTGACCAAACATCCCGATCCAACGATTAACCCGAACATTGATCGATAACAGGAAATTTATTTATTTCAGAAATACATATGGGAATAGTAACGATAATTGAAAGATTACACAAAGTACTTTCTTAAATTATGAATGTTCCAAGGTCTCACCAGTTCCCGACCTTCGCGATCTTCCAGCCTGTAGGCTCCTCTTCCAATCACCCCCTTTTATCTTATAAGGACCCTCCCATTTGGGGGCTAACTTCTTTACCTCCCCCGCGGGATTACTCTTCGCAGCACCAGATCTCCACTTGAAAAGCCCTCGGGCGAACCCTCCGATTGTAAGCATTGGTCACCCTTACCTTATACAATTCTACTTTAGCCAAGGCCTTCTCTCTCAATTCCATAACCCCGTCTAACTCTAACTTCCTTTTTTCTTCATTCTGGTCGGGATCATAGCTCTGTACTCGAAGAGATTCAACTCCAATTTCTACTGGAATGAGGGCCTCAGATCCATATACTAAGCTATATGGAGTCTCTCCTGTAGATACCCGAGGAGTCGTTCTATAGGCCCATAAGACCCCGGGTAATTCGTTTACCCCACTCCCCCTCGAGCCCCTTCTAGTCTTGTTTTGATCCCGTGCAATAAAATTCGATTAATCACTTCCGCCTGCCCATTTGCTTGAGGATAAGCGACTGAAGTGAAGACTTGTTTAATTTTCATATCTTTGCACCATTCTTGTATTCTTCCTCCCTGGAATTGTCTTCCGTTATCGGAAATTATTCTTCGAGGTATTCCGAAGCGGCATACTACATTTCTCCATAAAAATCTGATGACTTCCTCCTCAGTTATTTTAGCCAATGGTTCGGCTTCTACCCACTTAGTGAAGTACTCGACGGCTACCAGGAGAAATTTTCTCTGCCCTGTAGCAGGAGGAAATGGCCCAACAATATCCATTCCCCATTGGTCAAAGGGGCAGGAAATGATGCTACTATTAAGAATTTCCGCAGGTACATGGGATAAATTTGCGTGCCTTTGGCAATTAATGCATTTCTTCCACAACTTCTTCAGCAACCTTCCTCCCTTCTCGAACACCATGACGGGTTGCGCCTCCAAGGAATCTCTAGGAATGTCTGGATCATGATTTGGGTTTGCGTGGTGTGGTGTGGTGCATCTGGAATGAAAGAAATATGCGTATTTTCGAATGTTTGAGCTCTGATTTGCGAATGGTGATGGAACGTATTAAACTCTATATTTGAAAGTGGATCAAACCGCAGTCTAAAGACCATTTTTCTTACTCTATGAATGATCTTATACTGGATCCTCTAGTTTGTTTAAAATCTGTAGTATGTCTACGATCTAAAAGTCCGAAGAAGACAAAAGTTGTACAATTCTGTCTTGGATGTAACATTCTTTATGAAAGGAATATCTTATTAGATTTTGAATTATAAAATTTCTAAAAAAATCCTAATTTTTGTTGGATGTGAGAGAAAAATTAAATATTTCAGATGTAAGCTTAATTTGATTCAATTTATTTCAAACTGGTACAGTAATGTTTCATCTTTGGTTAAGTTGCTGGGCAAAACGTAGTATACACATGTTAAAGGCAACAATGAACTTAATAATAGGTTACTTTTAAATAAACAAAGGCTTTTACTAATTTAATTATATGCAATTTTTGAATAAAATATGATTATATTTCTGATACAATAATATAAAAGCATGGTTGATCAATTAATTACTTAAAGAGATGCACTTTACCATACTGGAATATTGTAGACAGATCGAGCAAACTGGGAAGATTAAATAAATGATATAATCAGAACTAGTTGATATGAAAGAAGATTATTTTATACATATATATATATATATATATATATATTTGATGTCATATGACATATTGATTTCTCGGGTAAAATCCATTTATGAAGACACAAACCCTAAAATTGCCGAGCAGAAGCTATACCGAAGAGATGCTTGTCGAACCCAGGATACTGATCAGCATATTCTCGAGCATCCTTTGCCCTCCTCGGGATTTTGGTCAAAGAGTAGCGGAAGACCCGGTCATAACTAAAACTGATTAACCGGCGGAGATAGAACGTGCTTTAATGGAGCGGATTTCTCGGACACGCTTGGCTCCCATCAAGCCACGATCAAAGGACATCATATGGCTGGTTTTCCGCGAGTTAATTACTAAGGGCAGTCCTATAAATACCCTCAAATAACTTCATAAAAGGGTTGGAATTTTTCTGGGCAAAAGACTCCAAGGAGAGCAAGCTTGAGTCTGTTCGGTCTTTTTTATAATTTCTACAACGTTAGTTGTGTAAGTCATTGAATAACTTTCTTGTGTCCAGATCCTCTTGTAAATCAGTAATATTTATAGTGGAACTTTATACTGGACTGGGTCCCGTGGTTTTTCTCTCAATTTGAGGGTTTTCCACGTAAAAAATCTTGGTGTATTCCTTTTATTTTTCGTACACATTTATTTCTACCAAACACGTAAAATAACGGATCACATCATTGGCGCCGTCTGTGGGAAAATTTGATCTAAGGCGTTGAAGTAGGACGAATTTTCTAAACAAAAAATAAATCAAAGGACGAGATGGCCAGAGGTAAAGGCAGGGGGCAAGCTTCCAGGGGAAACGGATCCAATTCTCACCCATACATGTTCACTGAACCCGGAGAAGGGCCAGAAGATGTAGGATCATCTCAACATGTTCCTCAGTCATTTCCTGTTGGGGGAATTCCCATGGAGCATTTGACGGAAATGATAACCAAAACTGTGGGAGAGATTATGAAGCAATTTATGGCCCCCCCCCCAAGAACAAGAAAATGTACAAGACGAAGAGGGGGAAGAATTGGCTTCTCGGCAAGAACCTGAAAGAGAGCCTGAAAGAGAACCTGAAAAAGAGCCTAAGGAAGTTAGACCTGTTTCTAATCATTTGAACGAAGAAGCTGACAAAGCTTTAAATCGCCAAATGGAAGAGCTGAAAAATGAGCTGCAGCAGATGCGTAATAGGATGGAAGGACGTCTGTATCCTCCGCAGAGGAGTACTCCATTTGCCTCCCATGTGGTTGATGATCCTTTGCCCCCAAATTTCAGGGCTTTAAATGTGGGAAATTACGATGGTGGTACAGATCCCGAAGAATATCTGTCTCGATTTGAAAACGCTTCGCTTCTTCATCAACTTACGGATGGAGTGAAATGTCGGGTTTTCCTGACCACATTATCGGGAGCAGCACAAGCATGGTTTAATCAGTTGCCAGCAAGAATCATAGACTCCTTCCCGAAGTTTAGTTCTCTATTTTTGCACCAGTTTGCAAGCAGCCGGAGTTGCAAAAGAACAGCTCTTAGTCTATTCGGGATTAAGCAAGCGGAGAAGGAATCTCTTCGAGATTTTCTGAAAAGATTTAGTCATGCATGTCTTGACATTCCGCATGTCACCTCGGAAATACTAATCAGCGCGTTCACTCAAGGATTAAAAGAAGGAGACTTATTTCGATCTTTGGCAAAAAAGCCACCTTCTGATTATGATGAATTGTTGGGAAGAGCTTCTAAATACATTAACCTGGAAGAAGCCCAGAGGATGAAGCAAAGAAGAGATGGCAAAACTGGGGAAGAGGTAAACAGAAAGAATAAACCGGTGGAGCCAGTCAAGAGAAGTTTTGACCAATTTCTACCGATGAGACCCCATCGGGAAGTAGCAATGAATCAGAGTATGCCGAAGAGAGGACGCGGTGGACCTCATAGGGGGGGACCTTTCCGAGGAACAATGATCCGAGGAGGGTCCTTCCGAGGAAGAGGATATCGAGGAGGGGGGTTTCGAGGTGGAAGATCTAACGAGTCTGGTGGAGGGCGAGGGTTTAACGAGGAGTTCAAAGACAATAATTTCACTCCTAGAATCAATATAAATCCTGAAAGAGGAGCACCGCAGCCAGTCCCTTGGTCAGCTCGAGGAGAAAGAGTAGAGGGAGAAGAGGAAACCTTGAACAATATTCCTAATCGGGGAACTATACACATGATAGCTGGAGGAACGTCGGGAGGAGATTCGAACAGAGCAAGAAGGAATCACGCCCGGAGGCTTCAAGTGCTATCTGTTGACCCCAATCAAGCACATGAGGGTCCGTCTATATCTTTTGGGCCCGCAGATCTGCAAGGAGTTCATTTTCCTCATGATGATGCATTGGTTATCTCTGCCACAGTGGCTAATTATAATGTGCAGAGGATTTTCGTGGACACAGGAAGCTCGGCGGATGTACTTTTTCTTGGTACGTTAAGCCAAATGAACTTAGGAAGCTTACCTATATCGAAAGTGAATACGTCCTTGCACGGGTTTGCAGGGGAAGTCATAAACCCGATAGGGCAAGTGTCTCTGCCAGTTACAATTGGTGAAGCATCAAGAATCAAAACAAAGATGATAAATTTCCTCATTGTGGATGCACCATCTTCTTATAATATAATATTGGGGGAGACCAGCCCTAGCTGCTTTTGAAGCCGTTGCCTCCACCTATCATTTAATCATGAAATTTCCAGTAGGCGAGGAGGTGGGGCAAGTAAGGGGTGATCAAAGCTCGTCTCGGAAGTGTTATGTGCAAGAGTTAAAGCAAGAAAAAGAGCAGAATAACGAAGGAAAAGAACGAAGGGGAAATGAAAAGAGGAAACGGGGCGAGGAAGAACGAATAACACCCGAAGAGGAGTTCCTCAACATCGAACTGGGTCACCCTACTCGAGTTACTAGGGTAGGATCCCAGCTTGATCCAGAATTACGAGAAAAAGTGATTAATTGTTTGAATCAGCATGTGGATGTATTTGCATGGAGCACATCTGATTTAAAGGGAGTTAAGCCTGAGATTGCCTAACACCGCCTCAATGTAGACCCTAATGTTCGAGTAATAAGGCAAAAGAGAAGGCATTTTGGACCAGAAAAAGACGCTGTCATTGCCAAGCAGGTGGAAGAGTTGTTAAAAGCAGGCCACATTCGTGAGATCGGCTTCCCTACATGGCTGTCGAATGTAGTGTTGGTACCTAAAGCTGGTGATAAATGGAGAATGTGTGTGGATTTCAGGGATGTGAATAAGGCATGTCCCAAGGATTGTTATCCCTTGCCCAGGATCGATCAGCTTGTAGATTCTACTGCTGGACACGAGCTGTTGTGTCTCATGGATGCCTATCAGGGATATCATCAGATCCCTTTGGCACAGGAAGATCAATCAAAAGTAAGTTTTGTAACAGCAGGGGGAACTTTTTGTTATGTGGTAATGCCTTTTGGATTGAAAAATGCTGGGGCTACCTATCAAAGGTTGATGGATAAAATGTTTAAAGAACAAATTGGTCGGAACGTGGAAGTGTATGTGGATGATGTCCTGATCAAAAGCCGAAAAGCCAAGGACTTGGTCAAAGATATGGAAGAAGTTTTCAACACTTTACGAAAATTTGGCATGAAATTGAATCCCGCAAAATGTACTTTCGGTATTCGTAGGGGCAAATTTCTAGGATACATGGTTACAGAAAGAGGTGTTGAAGCTAACCCGGAGAAAATCCAAGCCATACGAGAAATGAATCCTCCGAGGACGTTGAATGAAGTGCAGAGATTGGCAGGAAGAATAGCGGCATTGAGCCGATTTATATCCCGATCAGCCGATAGAAGCTTGCCTTTCTTCAAAGCATTAAGGCAGGGAGTCAAGTTCGAGTGGAATGACCAGTGCCAAAAGGCCTTCGAGGATTTGAAGGATTATTTGGCTCAGCTACCATTAATAAATAAGCCTGAGCCCAAAGAAACACTTCTCGTGTATTTATCGGTGGCAGAAGAAGTCATTAGTTCCGTGCTAATCAGAGAAAAATCAGGACAACAACAGCCTGTATATTATGTCAGCCGAGCCCTGCAAGGAGCCGAGCAGCGATACCCGGAAATTGAAAAGTTGGCCTTAGCTCTGGTCACCACAGCGAGAAGACTTAGGCCATACTTCCTGTCTCACCCTATCGTGGTAGTAACAAACACTCCTTTGGGTAGGCTTTTATCCAAATCCGAAATATCAGGGAGGATGGTAAAATGGGCCACAGAGCTGAGCGAGTTTGAGGTCACTTATCAACCCCGAAGTACAATTAAAGCACAAGCTCTGTCAGATTTTCTTGTAGAAGTCACCCATACCTCGGAAGAAAAAGAGTGGAGTTTGTTTGTGGATGGATCATCTACTCGATTGGGAAGTGGAGCAGGTGTCATACTCATTAGTCCTGAAGGGGAGGAAGTCAGGGTTGCCGTCCAGTTTGGATTCTTATCCTCAAACAATGAAGCTGAATTTGAAGCTATCATTTCAGGTCTCCAAATAGCATTGGACGCTGGAGCCATGAAGATAAAAGCTTTTATGGACTCGATGCTAGTCGTTCATCAAGTGAAGGGGATATATAAGGTGAAAGAAGAAAAACTTCGGAAGTATGTAGAAAAGGTACGGGCGATGATAGCTCAATTTCAAGAAGTGGAATTGATGCAGATACCAAGGGAGGAGAATACCCGTGCTGATGAATTAGCAAAGCTGGCTAGTTCAGTACACGAATGGAAGAACAGGAATGTGCTCGTGCAAGAGCTCTTAATTTCTCATATATCCGTCAATAGCATCCTGAGTATGGAGCCATATATTATATCCGATTGGCGAGAGCATCTTATTAATTTCTTGAAAACAAAGGTTATGCCTTCTGACCCAAAGGAAGCTGCTAAGGTTAAAAGAATGGGGAACCGATTTGTGTTGATAGAAGGCAAGTTGTTCAAAAAAGGATTCTCAATTCCTTTCTTACAATGTGCCTCGAAGGAAGAAGGGGAGCATTTATTAAAAGAGATTCATGAAGGATGTTGCGGGAATCATATAGGAACTAACATGTTATATCAGAAATCTATTCGAGCTGGGTATTATTGGCCGACGATGAGGGAAGATGCTGAAGAAGTTGTGAAGAAATGCATTAATTGCCAAAGGCACGCAAATTTATCCCATGTACCTGCGGAAATTCTTAATAGTAGCATCATTTCCTGCCCCTTTGACCAATGGGGAATGGATATTGTTGGGGCCATTTCCTCCTGCTACAGGGCAGAGAAAATTTCTCCTGGTAGCCGTCGAGTACTTCACTAAGTGGGTAGAAGCCGAACCATTGGCTAAAATAACTGAGGAGGAAGTCATCAGATTTTTATGGAGAAATGTAGTATGCCGCTTCGGAATACCTCGAAGAATAATTTCCGATAACGGAAGACAATTCCAGGGAGGAAGAATACAAGAATGGTGCAAAGATATGAAAATTAAACAAGTCTTCACTTCAGTCGCTTATCCTCAAGCAAATGGGCAGGCGGAAGTGATTAATCGAATTTTATTGCACGGGATCAAAACAAGACTAGAAGGGGCTCGAGGGGAGTGGGTAAACGAATTACCCGGGGTCTTATGGGCCTATAGAACGACTCCTCGGGTATCTACAGGAGAGACTCCATATAGCTTAGTATATGGATCTGAGGCCCTCATTCCAGTAGAAATTGGAGTTGAATCTCTTCGAGTACAGAGCTATGATCCCGACCAGAATGAAGAAAAAAGGAAGTTAGAGTTAGACGGGGTTATGGAATTGAGAGAGAAGGCCTTGGCTAAAGTAGAATTGTATAAGGTAAGGGTGACCAATGCTTACAATCGGAGGGTTCGCCCGAGGGCTTTTCAAGTGGGAGATCTGGTGCTGCGAAGAGTAAATCCCGCGGGGGAGGTAAAGAAGTTAGCCCCCAAATGGGAGGGTCCTTATAAGATAAAAGGGGTGATTGGAAGAGGAGCCTACAGGCTGGAAGATCGCGAAGGTCGGGAACTGGTGAGACCTTGGAACATTCATAATTTAAGAAAGTACTTTGTGTAATCTTTCAATTATCGTTACTATTCCCATATGTATTTCTGAAATAAATAAATTTCCTGTTATCGATCAATGTTCGGGTTAATCGTTGGATCGGGATGTTTGGTCAACGTTTAAACTTGAAAATACCATCGTTTACTCGTTGGATCGGGATGTTTGGTCAACGTTTAAACTTGAAAATACCATCGTTTACTCGTTGGATCGGGATGTTTGGTCAACGTTTAAACTTGAAAACACCAAGTGATTGTGCTCGGGGTAGCGAGCTTATGTTGTTATAGTCCATTGTTGGCAGGTTAAATACAGGATCGGGAAGTTTGGTCTGTATTTGAACCTAAAATGGGACTAAGTGATTGTGCTCGGGGTAGCGAGCTTATGTTGTTATAGTCCATTGTTGGCAGGTTAAATACAGGATCGGGAAGTTTGGTCTGTATTTGAACCTAAAATGGGACTAAGTGATTGTGCTCGGGGGTAGCGAGCAGTGTTCGGGTTTATCGTTGGATCGGGATGTTTGGTCAACGTTTAAACTTGAAAATACCATCGTTTACTCGTTGGATCGGGATGTTTGGTCAACGTTTAAACTTGAAAATACCATCGTTTACTCGTTGGATCGGGATGTTTGGTCAACGTTTAAACTTGAAAATACCATCGTTTACCTCGTTGGATCGGGATGTTTGGTCAACGTTTAAACTTGAAAATACCATCGTTTACTCGTTGGATCGGGATGTTTGGTCAACGTTTAAACTTGAAAACACCAAGTGATTGTGCTCGGGGTAGCGAGCTTATGTTGTTATAGTCCATTGTTGGCAGGTTAAATACAGGATCGGGAAGTTTGGTCTGTATTTGAACCTAAAATGGGACTAAGTGATTGTGCTCGGGGTAGCGAGCTTATGTTGTTATAGTCCATTGTTGGCAGGTTAAATACAGGATCGGGAAGTTTGGTCTGTATTTGAACCTAAAATGGGACTAAGTGATTGTGCTCGGGGTAGCGAGCAGTGTTCGGGTTTATCGTTGGATCGGGATGTTTGGTCAACGTTTAAACTTGAAAATACCATCGTTTACTCGTTGGATCGGGATGTTTGGTCAACGTTTAAACTTGAAAATACCATCGTTTATCGTTGGATCGGGATGTTTGGTCAACGTTTAAACTTGAAAATACCATCGTTTACTCGTTGGATCGGGATGTTTGGTCAACGTTTAAACTTGAAAATACCATCGTTTACTCGTTGGATCGGGATGTTTGGTCAACGTTTAAACTTGAAAATACCATCGTTTACTCGTTGGATCGGGATGTTTGGTCAACGTTAAACTTGAAAATACCATCGTTTACTCGTTGGATCGGGATGTTTGGTCAACGTTTAAACTTGAAAACACCAAATGATTGTGCTCGGTTTTGCGAGCTTATGTTCGGTTTAATCGTTGGATCGAGATGTTGGGTCAACGTTTAACTTGAAATTACCATGTTATTGTGCTCGGGTTTGCGAGCTTATGTTCGGTTTAATCGTTGGCTCGGGATGTCTTTTCCCCGAGTTCTGTTATATTCATTACTTTGAGGTGTGTTCTAAAAAGTTTGCTTGTTGGAGAGACTAGTTTGCACAAGAGTGTAAGGAGACAGGGAAACTCATAATATCATAGTCCAAAGATTACAACTTTAAAACAAAAAGAGTACATTCCTAAATTTACAACTGGAGGAATTCATCTGGAACGGTATTCAGGGCCTCATCAACATTTATAAAATCTGTTGAAGTTCCTTCAGGAGGATAGCCAGCGGCTTTAAATTGACGAACAGACGCTTCAAAGCCATAGTTAAGGAACTTAGCAGCGCGTTCGCCCAGAATATCACCATACTCCTCAGACTTCATAAACTCTTCCTTTTTGATGAGCCAGGATTCCTCGATCTGAGTAGCCCGAGATAGTTTCTCCTGATCAAGTTGTTCAGAAAGGGCTTTGTTCTCTTCAGCTCGCAGTGATCTCTCTTGTGAAAGTTGTTCTAAGAGGGATTTATTCTCTTCAGTCACGGACCTGAATTGCCCGGATAAAGTGGTGTTAGCCTCCTCAAAGTCGGCTAATTTACCATGCGCTTCCTCGAGAGCTGCCACTGCCTTATCTCGAGTAACAACAGCAGCAGAGTATCGCTCTTCCAATAACTTTATGGATTTCTTCATCTCCTCACCAATACCTTCTAGCTGTTTAAGATGTTTCTGATTCTCCCCATCTGAGGATCGCATGGATTGGAAGCGAGTCATAATCTCACCAGCCATCAGATTGGTCTGCGAGCAAATAAACGAAGTTAATATACCGAAGACCGAAACGTTTATCAGATGGAAATAGATATAAGGTACCTGAGTGAGGGAGGTGGAAAAGTCATTTATCAAATTGCTGAAGGCCAATCCTCCCAGGTATTTGCGGTCGGGAGAATTGGCCCAATTGCAAATAATAGAATGGGAAATTTTGGGGTCCGGTTTTCTCAGAATCGGGACGTTGGGGGGATAAATCCAATCAGGTATGTGGTATCTGGAGGTTGGGCGAGAAGAGCTAGAACCACCAGGAGCAGGTTGAGAAGTAGCCCGAGTTTGAAGAGACGGATTAGCTCGGTGGGTAAGGGAGATTCGGGGGGGAGTTTTCTTGGCAGGAGGAAGTTTAGATGAAGAACCTGGGCCCTCGGGGGCCGCCCTCTTCAGTGATCGAGGAATCAAGGCCTCCGTCTCCGGTATTTCAATCACCTCTTCGGGGGGAGCATGTGTAATAGAAGGGGGAGGATTTGTTTCAGTGGTCGGTTTGGTAGCCTTCTCTGGTGCGGCAATTTTCTTCAGGCTAGCAGCAATCTTGGCTTTCAGCATTTTGTTTTCTGCAAGAGAGAAACATCATAGCAATTATTCAAGCATGTTATTACAAAATATGCAAACAAAGCAAGATGCTCGGTAAATACTCACCGAGGGGCATTTTTAGGGAAACACCCTTAGGACTAAGCTGGAACAAGTACAGCAGTCCGTCGTCAATCAGCTCCCCAAGGTTAAAACACTGATCGCCAAGCTTACGACGAACCGATAGATATGTTTCTCCCTCAAGTAGCCCCTTGATTGACTTGCCCTTCGGTAAGTTTTCTTTCCACTCCATGGGACAGTCCCAAGGTTGGAGTGGGCGAGCAAAAAAGAAAAATCTTTTCCAATTTTTTATGGAAGAGGGGTAATTTTTAAGAAAACCCATCCCTGTTCGAGAAGAAAAATAAAAAAGTCCGATCTCTTTTCGGTTTAATTGAAAGAAGCAATGAAAGAGTTCGGGGGTCGGGGAAAAGCCAAGAAAGGATAGGACTATGTAGAAACCCGCTAACAATCGGTAACTGTTGGGGAACAACTGACTTAGAGAAATGGCAAAGTAGGAGGCAACATCTACAAAGAAAGAAGGGATAGGAAAGCGAAGTCCCCCTCGAAGTTGGTCTAAGTAGAAGGGAAAATAACCCATGGGAGGCAGGTGGGGGCGAGATCCGGGAGGGGGAACAATAATAGATGTCCCCTCTGAAATCCCCCATTTAGTTTGGATACTGGATATGTGCCGTTGCGATTTAATCCCTGATTCAAATATCTCAAACCAAGGAACGCGGGCTTTTATCAGATCCTGCTCTGTCGCAGCCTGAAGCTCTTCTCCACGAGCATCAGGGGTTGTCGACGAGCTGGAAGTCTCCTCACTATCAGAGGAAGAAGAGTGTCGAGGAGAGGGACCCAGGATACCCTCTTCCTCGAACATATCTATAGTCTTCGAAATATCGTCAGAAGAAGACATACTCGATGAATGGAAAGAAAATAAGTATGGATGAAAAGATTGGTCGGACGTCTGAAATGCTAGCTCGGAAGCAAACTGCAGTAAAGTAAGTTAAATCCGCAAAATGAACGAGTATTTATAGTGGGGTGCCACTGGAACAGTCGTTAAATCAGCACCGTTCAAATAAAAACCCATGAACGGTTATAGATGTGCTTTGGGAAACGAAACGTCGCGAGATTTTTGAAATTTTCAGGCGGGAGAATTAGGCGGTTAAAATATCCCGAGCATGTCAGGATTTTACCCGAAGACAATAAACCAAGATTTCACTACTCTCATCTTGCTTTACTTTGGGGGGGGTGAGGTGATGTCATATGACATATTGATTTCTCGGGTAAAATCCATTTATGAAGACACAAACCCTAAAATTGCCGAGCAGAAGCTATACCGAAGAGATGCTTGTCGAACCCAGGATACTGATCAGCATATTCTCGAGCATCCTTTGCCCTCCTCGGGATTTTGGTCAAAGAGTAGCGGAAGACCCGGTCATAACTAAAACTGATTAACCGGCGGAGATAGAACGTGCTTTAATGGAGCGGATTTCTCGGACACGCTTGGCTCCCATCAAGCCACGATCAAAGGACATCATATGGCTGGTTTTCCGCGAGTTAATTACTAAGGGCAGTCCTATAAATACCCTCAAATAACTTCATAAAAGGGTTGGAATTTTTCTGGGCAAAAGACTCCAAGGAGAGCAAGCTTGAGTCTGTTCGGTCTTTTTTATAATTTCTACAACGTTAGTTGTATAAGTCATTGAATAACTTTCTTGTGTCCAGATCCTCTTGTAAATCAGTAATATTTATAGTGGAACTTTATACTGGACTGGGTCCCGTGGTTTTTCTCTCAATTTGAGGGTTTTCCACGTAAAAAATCTTGGTGTATTCCTTTTATTTTTCGTACACATTTATTTCTACCAAACACGTAAAATAACGGATCACATCAATATTCATTCATCATTATTACAAAATACATTTATTCAAAATGATATTGTAAAGGGTGAAAGTAGTTTTAGCTGCATGATTATGTTTTCCTTTGTATTTACTGCTTTCATTCTTTAATTACATCTTTTCCCATTTCTGAATTCTTACGTCTAAACCATATCATTGAACATCAATCATATAATCTTTTCAGATTAAGAACCGAAATACGCCGTTGAATTCTGCTTCTTCAAATCATTGTAGAATTTGGTAATGAATTCTTCAGCAGCTTCATCTACATGATTGTCTTCTTCAATCTCCGTTAGTGGATATGGGGAGTCTGTTATCCTCAGCTGCCTCACCATCGGGATCGGCCCGAACCCCGGTAAAGCAGGCGACGCTGCCGCACTGTTGATCATCTCAAGAGCCTTTGACACTAGATCTACATCAAGGGGCGCCGCTGCCTTGGAGTGTTTGCGCTTGTTGAGGTGGAATGGTAGGTGGAAAGTGGGGTGAGCGGGGGTGTTGCTGCAGCTGAACTCGTACTCGTTTAGTGGGGTGTGGAACGAGAGGTGGTGGGTGGGTGAAGCGGCGGCGGCGGCAGCGGCAGCGACAGCGGCAGCGGCGGAGGAGTGGTGGTGGAACATGAGGTTGTGTATGGCTTCTAATTTTCCGGCGATCTTGCCACGCTTCAGCATGAGGTTGAGATCAGCTAGTATTTTTCCCTTTGATATGCCTTTTCTTAACATGAAATATGCCACTCGAACAATTTTCCAAAATTTCTTTGCTATAACTGGCATGTTTTGCTCCATTTTCTGTAATTTATTGACTTCCTTTTTTTGATAATTTTGGTGAGTTTTGATAAGTGCTTTTTGTAAAGAAATTAGAGGGAGTTTGAGAGTTGAATAGAGGAAAATGTTGAAAGAAAGAAGAATTGTATGATTTTGCTTAAGAGAATGCAAAAGGGTGTATTTATAAAGAGCCTCCAGTGATGGAAATAAGGGGAAACACGTGTTGTTCTGTGCTTTAATTAACCCTCATGCTGCATGGAAACTTCAAACTTCTTTTCTTTTCTTTTCTTTAGTTTACTTTATATAATTGTAATTTTGGTTCTATATATTTATTTATTTACGATTTTATTATCTATAGTATCAATTTTTTATCAAAGTCTATTTTCTTTAAAAAACATTCAATTTTAGTCATTTTTCTGCATGACACTTTTGTGTGCTTATGTGACATCGACGTGGTGTTATAACTTGTCACGTGCTACATCAACACTCGTGGAAAAAGAACCAACTCGCAAAGAGGCAAACATATGTGATCAAAATTATAATTTTTCATTATTTTAAACTAAAGTTAATATATATCATTTTCACAATTTAATTTATTTAATATTAGATATTTATTTTGAGGTGTGCAAAAAAAAAAAAAAAGTAGCTATGACTGGGGTTATGCAATAAATTCGAAAATCTAGAAACTATATATGAGTTGGTGGATACTAGAAAACATGTTAAAGACATTAATTATTAATTAATAAATGAAATGTTGTCTTAATAACATTTTATGTACAAATTTTAATTGGTTCGAACTTCTCGGTTGATTGTCAAAATTCTCGAGCCATTCCTCCAAAAAGGTTTTCCTTAACGATTAAGGTTTCTCATTTCACATGCCACAAGTTTTAATATAATATTGTTTTTAAGAAATATCTACCAAGGTCTCAATCATTACCAAACTAACCAAGTACTTTGAACAGTGTATCATCTTCACTTTTAAGCAAGTGGAGAATTTAATATATACTTTTAGAATTTTAAATTTATGTGTAAAATTTCAAAAATATTTTACTTGTTCCCAACTTGTCTCCCCGTCTCGTCCATCGATCAATAACCTTTGTTCGCCTCCGCAACATTAAATGTTGGTTTTGGCACTGCCTCCACTTACACCAAGTCCAGGGGTATAGGGAGAGAGTACGTGCGCACCCCCAAATTTTTTTTAGTTATTTTTTATAGATTTCTTTTTTGTATGTTTGATTTTTAACTTGTTTTACATAAATTTCGCCCTCTAAATTATCGTCTTGTCTCTGCTCCTGGCCAAGTCGATCCCAACTAGCACTGCGTTCGAGCTCGAATAAATAACTTTGATCGAATTGGAGTGAGTTAACTTAAATTTTGCAGAGTTCGGACTCGTCGTGAGTTCAATTTTTTTGAGCGCCAATCGAACTCAAGTTTGACTACAGTACTCATAGTTTAAAAAGAATTACCCCTTTTATTTTTAAAAAATAATTGAAACTATATTTTTTTTTTTTATAAAGTTTAGGATAAACTAATAATTTAAACAATATTAGCATGCAAAAAATATCATTCAAGCTATAGTAATCGAGCATGAGATGTAAAAATTCCGGGCTTGGCTCGAGACGAACTGAAGCTGGACGTGTCAAAGCTGAGCTCAAGTTAAGAGATTGATTAACCTCGTCGCTGGCTACTCACAAACAACTTTGAGCTGCTTGAAGTCCTAATGGTAATGTTAGATTTTGGAACCCAGATAATCTTTGTTTTGATATTAACAAAACTTGTTGTTGGCTAATACATTTCATCAAGTGTGTATATTATATTATAGAAGATATTTTAGAGATTGATGAATTAGCAAAGAAATGGTTTGAAGTCATCTTGCTCAAAACAACAAGATAGATCTAGCTGGACCCCGAGCACAACATAGTAGATTGATCATATATCAATGCCCCATCATCAAAATGACGTGCTTTCAAAGAGCTTGGACAACCAACTCAAAAAGAAAAAAAGTCAGATTTTACGTCACGTTGGTTCAAATGCTAACGAGGGGAAAACCGTCTGGAAGTCACTGATGAAGTTCTCGTTGAAACGAAACAGCAAGGTGCCCGACTGGATGACTTTGCACCTTGCTATCTATGGCAAGCGAAGCTACCCGACTGATCTGAAATGACCTACCTAGATGATGACAACTTAGCTAGGTCCAGTAAAGTTCGAGCAGAATTTCAGAAGATAGGCCAGAACCAGAATATGACTGTTGCAATGACATAAAACATACATAACATTTCCCAACGATCAAATCCAATCTAACGTTCATATCATTGTTTGAGGTTCTAAATACAAATACAACTCCTTGAACATCAAAGAAGGTGACTCAACCAAGATTCTAACAATTCGAAAGAACTAGTCTGGTGAAATGAGAGCAACCCCAATATTTAGGCACAATTTACCAAGTTTATGTCAGATCATATTTAGGATCATTTGTGCCAAGTTGCTCCACTATATTCATTGTATAATTTAGCTGACATAGAAGAATGAAGTTGTTTGTAATTGTGAGATAAGTTGTCCACATATTGATATAAGTTGAGTGATAGGAGTTTTAGTTGGATGGAGAATTCGAGCTGGATCGGGTTTGTACAAAGTGTTATATAAATCAATCTAGTGAATCATTCTTGACGTAAGCTTGTTTTTTAACTTCCAAAAACTAATATGTGCGCATTTATTTTCTATCTAATTTTGGTTTAAAATGATTACAGTTCACTTAATCAGTTTCAGAGCACATTATTTTGGGTGTCTTTCACTTGGTTTGAAAACCTAACTCGAAATAATCTCCTAGTTCAATCATTTATTGAGCAACTGCAGTTCAAGTTGGTTGAACTCGAGTGTGGATTAGTCAACCCCAAATATCGCTCGTGACGGGTAATAACATGATATACATGCATATATGAATATATATGCATTGTATGAGTTCAGTTGCAAATAGGGATAGTAAACATGAATGCATGATTAAGGTTCATTAGAAAGCTTTAATATCTTTATGTATAATGAAGACCACCAACTTTTTCTTCCCAGCAATTTCCCCTACGCTTCCTTCAGCACAGCGTGCTAGATTTAATAACTCACAACTTTTTCATCAATGAATTAAATTTTTTGGGGATAAAATATATTGGCCCTAAAAAATTCTAACTCAATTTTCTAATCTGATCAGATTGATATGAATTATTAAATTGTCTTCAAACATTAATTCGACAAATTGTTTAGCATAATATAGTTTTTTTTTATCCCTAAACCATAAACCACAAAACAAAAAACGTGTTTTATAAATTTACAATTACCTAAGTCATATGCTAATTAAAATGTTTCGCTTTTGTGTTCTTTTTGAAGCCTTTTAAGAACTTTTAAGAAGTTGAAATTTTATACGTACTCTATTTAGCTTTTTCAATTAGTCGTCGGAAATATATTTGACTGTGTTAATTGTTACAATTAAATCGTGGAAGTTGGAATTAAGATATATATATATATTCCTTTTTTTTTAATTCATCGGTAGGAGGTGGGAGGTCTCAGCCCTCACATGAGGTTTGATGCCACTTAAGCCAAGGGATCATGGCATATATTATTATATATATATTATAGTGAGAAGAAAAGTAGAGTTAAGACCAGAATTAGCACGTTTTGTAATTTTATTACTCATGCATTACAGCTGTTTTCAAAGTTAAAAATGTCGTTGGTGCGATCTAATCGTCTATGTGTTATGTTCATAAAGACCAAGATTTCTGTTGGGATCAGGGGTTCTGTCGACCAGCATAATAATGCGTGATTTGCTGAAAACTATTGTTGCTAAATTTTAGTCTTCGGATAAGACACTGGCAAACACCTTAATATTGAAGTTTTCTTCGATGCAGCTCACTGGTATTAGAGGAGTGCGTGAGCATATCATGCACATGAGGATATAGCATCCCAGCTTAAGGCACTTGAGGTTGAGATGTCTGATACTTTCCTGTGCACTACATTCTGAACACTTTGTATTACCAATACAGTCCATTTAAGATTTCCTACAATACACATAGGGATAAATGGTCAATAAATGAACTTATGACCATGTGTGTTCAGGAATAGGGTTGATTGGCTATGGAGCAACCTGAAAATGTGCATGTAGCTACCCATATGAGGAAGAAAGGTCAGCACAAGTATAAGGGAAATGCAAAATGCCTATTCAGCTGGACACTAAGAAGGAAATCAAGTGTTTCTTTTGTAAGAAAAATGATCACATTAAGAAAGATTGCCCTAGATTCCAATTGTGGCTTGAAAAGAAAGGTACTCAATTCTCATTTATTAGTTATGAATCCAATATGATTGATGTTAATCATAACACATGGTGGATTGATTCTGGTTCTACAATCCATGTTACCAATTCCTTGCAGGGATTGCAAAACCTAAGGAAGCCATTGGGAAGTGAGCAGAACATCTATTCTGGAAACAAGATGCTCTCATATGTGGAGGCTGTTTGGACATGCAAATTAGTTTTAAGTAGTGATTTCGTTATGATTTTAGAAAAGATATTTTATATTCCAAATTTTTCTAGAAATTTGATTTCAGTTTCAAGACTAGTATCTGTTGGATTTCATTTAATATTTCGGATTTATCATTCAGTTTATTGTATAAATCTGAGATTATTGGAACTGGTACTTTGTCTGATGGTCTTTTTCAATTGAATTTACAAAATGATACCACTAATTCTATAATGCATGCTCAACAAAATATTGGTACTAAAAGATGTGTTGTGAATGAGAATTTCTCTATTTTATGGCACCGGAGACTGGGACATATATCCATTGATCGAATTAAAAGATTAGTGAATGATGAAGTACTTAGTTCTTTGGATTTTACTGATTTTGCACTTGTGTGGACTGCATTAAGGGTAAGCAGACTAACATGTCAAAGAAAGTGCTAAGATGAGTTCTAATATATTGGAGATTGGAGATCATACATACAGATATTTGTAGTCCTGATATGGAATCGTATGGCCAGAGATACTTCATTACCTTCATTGATGATTATTCACGATATATGTATATCTACTTGCTTTAAGTATTAAATGTCGGATGCTTTTAAAGCATATAAGGCTGAAGTAGAGAAACAATGCGGTAAGCAAATTAAGATCAGATAGAGGTGTGGGTACTATGGTAGATACACTGAGAGTGGGCAAGCACATGGTCCGTTTGCTAAGTTTCTTCAGGAGCATGGGATTGTTGCCCAATACACAGTGCTTGGTTCTCCGAGTCAAAATGGTGTGGCAGAAAGAAGAAACCGTACATTAATAGACATGGTGCGTAGTATGCTTAATAGTTCTAAACTTCCTAAGTCATCGTGGACCGAAGCTCTTAAAACGACAGTGTATATATTAAACCGAGTTCCAACCAAGGCTGTCTCAAAGACACCTTTTGAGTTATGGAAAGGTTGGAAACCGAGTTTGCAACATATACGCATTTGAGGATGCCCGTATGAAAATAAGTTGGACCCGAGGACCATTAGTGGGTATTCCGTTGGATATGCCGAAAGGTCTAAGGGATATAGATTCTACTGTCCATCTCACATCACTAAATTTGTGAAATCGAGGAATGCGAAATTTCTTGAGAATGACTTGATTAGTGTGAGCGGTCGATTTCAGGATAGTAGTTCTGAAAAAGATCATTATGATGTTCATCCATCCACTGTAAGTGATCGACTCATTGATGTTTACAAATGCCCTCAGGTTCATAGGCATGTTGATGAACCAGTCTTAGAGATTCCACAAGTAGTTGATCATGGTCTAGTAGTTCCTGATGATCGACAGTTTCCAGATACTGTCGAGAACCCTGTTGAACAACATGATCATGTCTTAGAGGAAAATGTTGATGCAACATTGAGAAGTCTACTAGAATGAGGAGATCAACAATTCCTAGTGATTATATTGTGTATCTACAAGAATATGACTATAATGTTGGAGCTGAGAATGATTTCGATACGTTTTTCACAAGCGATGGAAAATAATGAATCCAAGTTGTGGTCGATGCCATGAATGATGAGATAGATTCAATGGCACATAATGGAGTCTGTAAGTTGGTTCAGTTGCCAGATGGTATAAAAGTCATTGGATGCAGGTGGGTTTTTAAAACAAAGAAAGATTCACTGGGCAGCATTGAACGATATAAGGCTAGACTCGCTGCCAAAGGATTTAGTCAGAAAGAGGGAATTGATTATACAGAGACATTTTCTCCTGTATCTAAAAAAGATTCTCCCCGTGTGATTACGACATTGGTAGCCCATTTTGATATGGATTTGCATCAAATGGATGTGAAAACGACATTTCTCAATGGTGATATAGAGGAAGAGGTTTATATGAAACAACATGAATGAGTCTCCTCTAGTGATGGTGAGCATTTGATGTGTAAGCTTAAGAAATCTATATACATATTGAATTTAGCCTCGCGTCAGTGGTATTTAAAATTCCATCACGTTATCTCTCCATTTGGGTTTGTTGAGAACGTCATGGATCAATGTATATACCAGAAGGTTAGTGGGAGTAAAATTTGTTTCTTGATGTTGTATGTAGATGATATATTACTTGCAACCAATGATAATGGGTTTCTATATGAGGTGAAACAATTTCTTTCTAAGAACTTTGATATGAAGGATAAGTGTGAGGCATCTTATGTCATTGGCGATCCATAGGGATAGATCCAAATATATTTTGGGTTTATCATAAGAAATCTATATTAACAAAGTCCTGGAGAGGTTTCGGATGGTGATTGTTCACAGTGTAGCACACATTGTGAAACGTGATAGATTCAATTTGAATCATTGTCCAACAAATGAGTTTGAAAATGAACAAATGAAAGACATTCCATATTCTTCTTGTGTTGGAAGCCTAATGTAGGCTCAAGTCTGTACTAGACCTGATATTGCATTTGTGGTGGGAATGTTGGGAAGATATCAGAGTAACCCGGGTATTTGATCATTGGAAAGCTGCAAAGAAAGTTACGTGGTACCTTAAAGGTACTAAGGCTTACATGCTTATGTGTAAACGGGCTGATAATTTGGAGGTGATTGGCTAGTCCGATTCAGACTTTGCTGGTTGCGTTGATTTATGTAAATCAACATCGGGATACATATATATGTTTGCCAGCGGATATTTTGGAGAAGTACGAAGCAGACTTTGACCGCTACTTCCACTATGGAGGCGTTGCTTGTTTTGAAGCATCTTCACATGGTGTATGGTTGAAGAGTTTCATATCTGGGCTTAAAATTGTGGATTCTATATCTAGGCCATTGAGGTTATATTGTGACAATTCAGCTGCAGTTTTCATGGCTAAAAATAATAAAAGTGAAAGTCCGAGTAAACACATCGACATAAAGTATTTAGCCATTTGGGAGCTTGTTAAAGACAATAAATTTGTTATTAAACACTTGAGTACTGAATTGATGATTGTCAATCCTCTAACAAAAGGCATGCCACCTAAGGGTTTAAGGATCATGTGGTTAGAATGTGAGTTGGTTCCATTATGTGATTTTGTCGTACGTACATTTATTGTATAGTTAATGAAACTCTTTCAGTTATAATATTTCTCATATTAAGTTGTGTACATATTCAGTTATTTTGAGAAATATTACTTAAGTTGAACCTAGAATAAGCATTGATTTATTCATTCAGTAAGGTTATCACGTTTGGATTTAAGAGCATAATACATCGTGATACATGGAAGATACTACTCAATATAAGAGGACACATTGCCATGATTCGTGTATTTGTTTCTTGATATGTTGAAGTATTCTTGATTATTTGGTTTGTGAATACATTAACCAAGTGGGAGAATGTTAATAATTAATATTATTTGGTTAATATATTATTAAGATAATATCGAGAATATTTATCCAGAAGATTGAGCATTATCTGGATAACCACCCACTATCTGTAAGTGAGATAACTGTGTCAAACTCTAAGTCTTTGATGTCAAGACTTATATAAATGACACTACGGGTGGTCCCTAAGCCAAGCAATTCACTTCATAAAATACATCATCTATTAGAATTGCATAAGGTTTAGAAGCGCCGACTCAATTCTTTAGATCTGTCTGGATCAAACTGCATATTAATGACTGTAGGTAACACTGATCTTAAACTTTTATTTCAGCATATTCGATTTTGTGTGCCATATGTTTAGATACATTGAAAATCGATTTAGTGTTCATGTTAAATTTCTAGCAAAAGTGTCATGACTAAAACTCAATTAAGTAAATACTACTGTAAATTTATCAAAATCGAATAGAAATTTTCATAATATATGAATTTTAATTAGGAAAATACTACACAAATTTATTATTTGTGGATGAATTCATCGTAATATCGTTATATATAGGTATTTTATAATTTAAGTATTGTAAACTTGATAAAAGAACGTTTTGTCTCATTTTTTTTTCAGTTTTAGAAAAATATCTTTCTTAATAAAAAAAAAATTAAGCCAAGGAAAAAAGTGTTAGGGGAGACTGCATGGTTTTGGTATTGGCTTTATGGTATGCGGGATTCTCCCTTGGGAACACTCCAAACACAAAGCACTTTTCTTCCCACATTAGGTTTGCTCAATGTTTTTTTATATTTATTTATTTATTAAATTATTCTATATTATTTCAGGAAAAAAGAAGGGACACGTTGGCAAGTGGTAACCTCCACCGCAAAGTAAAGCCACACCCACCCTACGAGAAAACCAAGAAATTAATGTTTCTTTCACTGTCAAACACAATACTTATTTTCTTAAATACTAATTATTTTTTATTCAGTAATATATATATATATATATATTTGTATCGCGTCGACGATACCACTCTTCATTCTCTATAGGGTTCCCAACCCCATCCTCATTCATTTTATTAGAGGATTGGGAGCTGGAATCTGTCATTTTGCGCCAGCATCAAGCTAGTAAAACGTCGGAGTGCTGAATTTTTATTAATTATTATATATATATATATATATATATATATTACTCAAATTTCATAATTAGTTTTATGTAATATAGGATTTGTATGCTAAAAAAAAAGGATTTGTTTATCTTGAGGGGTCAAAAACAATAATTTTAAGCTTGTAATGCAAGGTTTAATAATTAACAAAAGTCGACGCGTTCTTTAATTTCAATTCGCAAAATCAGGCCAAAATAAAGTGATTTCACCAAAACAACAAGACAAAGAAACGTAATTTAAAATAAATATAGAAAGTAAAACAGCGTGCTGTTAAAAAGTTGAAAATAAAAGTTGAATAAAGCTAAAGAACGTGATGGAGCCGGCTGGCTACTTTTGGGAAGGACATTTTCATGAAGAAGTTTGAACAACTACATTTTTATTTTATTTATTTATTTATTTTGGATTGTGGAACCAAAATATTCTACAGTTTTTACCCAGTCTACGTTTCTTTATTTTTATTTTTATATTTTAAAGAACTCGAGGTATCGAGTTCGAGACTCCAATCGCCCACGGCCATCCTCTGTGCTAAAAAAAACTATCCAAACGCATTATTTTATTCTAGAACTAATTTTTCTCTCATTTTACTATTGATCTTAATCAATTCTCATACGCATAATTTAAATTAATTATGTGAACATTGATTAAATTTTAAATTTTGTGATAAAAACATAATAACATGCACCACACATTTCTCTTGATAGCTAGTTACAATTAATATAACAACCACATAAATGTAACTTGTGACATAAATTGATAATGTCAAGAGTATTTTATAAATTTGTTTTTTTTATATACAAGTAATGCTTTTTTTTTAATTAGAAAACAAATTGTATGATCAAACACTTGCGGTTTTATCGAAAGTTCTCTAACCTTGAAATCATAGAGCAGCATAAGCGTCACACTTTGATCACTCTCCAAGCACATATAATTATTGCACTCCAACAATCTATCTCCAACAATTGTATTAACTTGAAACTCATGGGAATAGAACACGTGACTTTGACACTTATAACAATTTTAAGATCAAAAGTTTGCCGATTTACCAAAAGCTATAGCTAGTAGTAACGATGAACTCTAATCTGTAAATCGGAGAGCAATCCAAACATCATGTTTCTGTCGTTCTCCAAGCAGAGACAATTATTGCACTCAAGACAAAGTATTCAGGTAAATGATTTGAGAAGCTTACTATAATCACAAATATGTTGACACCAAATAATTTTTGATTTAATTAAATGATGACTCAACATCAAGAACTAACACCTCCGCTAATTTCTCTTCAGCTAATCAATAATTGGAGTAATAATAAATGTAAACCAAATAAAGTATAGCTTTCGTGTAACTTAAGGTGTACTACGGACAAACCTCAAAGTACAACTTCACGTTGTCCAATTCTACTATAAAAATACCACTTCACCTAGCTTCAACTAATTAAACAAATAAATCATCCTTTCAATATTTTCTCAAACATCAAATTCCTTACTCTCTCTGCAAATACAATACACACCAAAAATCAAGAAAAAAGGTGTCGAAAATCTCAGAAAAATGGAGCAAAACATGCCAATTATAGCAAAGAAAGCTTGGAAAATAATTCGAGTGGCATATTTCATGTTGAGAAAAGGCATATCAAAGGGAAAGATATTAGCCGATCTCAACTTCATGTTGAAGCGTGGCAAGATCGCCGGAAAATTAGAAGCCATCCACAATCTCATGTTCCACCACCACTCCGCCGCGGCCGCTTCCTCCACCTACAACCGCCATCTCTCCTTCCCCACCCCACTAAACGAGTACGAGTTCAGCTGCAGCAACACACCGGCTCACCCCACTTTCCACCTACCCTTCCACCTCAACAAGCGCAAACACTCCAAGGCGGCTGCCCCCCTTGACGGAGATCTAGTGGCAGAAGCTCTGGAGATGATCAACAGTGCGGCGGCGTCGCCTGCTTTACCCGGGTTCGGGCCGAGCCCGATTGTGAGGCAGCTGAGGGTAACGGACTCTCCATTTCCATTAACTGAGATTGAGGAAGACAATCATGTCGATGAAGCTGCTGACAAATTCATTACCAAATTCTATAATGATTTGAAGCGGCAAAATTCAGTGGCATATTTGGGTTATTAATATTAACATTTTATGCCATCAATATATTTCCTTTTCTAGATGTAATTTTGTAAGCGGTGAGGTTTACATCCAATGAAAAATAAATGAAATATATAATATAGATACCTGCGATGTTTGAGTGTACGGAAGAGAGTGAATGTTTGTACAATTTCTGAATAATATGGGAGGAATTTCATAATTGTGGTTTTTGCTCAGAAATGTTTTACAATTTTTCTAACAAAATATATTTATTTTTATTGTGACTTGCGAGTAGTCGTTTTTCATTTTATGATTCTATCAAACACAAACGCATTAAACTTGGAGATATATATATGTTGGAACAATCTTACGTATGAAAACTATCATTTGAATTTCAGAATCTCATATTAAACCATTAACCATTAAGAAATATAGATAAATATGCGAAATATGGTCTTTCAAATCTTCACAATTTGTCTTGAGAGTCGTTTCTCAATCATGTGATCTCGGGACCATGACCACATATATATAATTTTGGTTATCTATTTAAGCTACTCATATAAATAGAAAAATCATTAGTCTTTATACATTAGATATACATATCATATTAAATGCCTGCAACCCAATTTTATTAACCTTATTCAGATCATTTTATTTGAGTTAAACAATAAGATATCATACGATACATGATCAATTATATATATAGGCACACATGACAAATCATATTCCAGCATTATCATATAAAGGAAGTACTATCATCATTTTGAATTTGTAGATTAAGTTATAAAATTGACGTATGGCTTGAAATTGAATTGAGCCGGTTGTTTCAGTTCAAATTTGATTTATTACAAAGCTATTTTTTTTATGTGATAACTCGTTTTAAGCTATTTCGCGAAACCATTATTTTTATTATTGTTGTTGATTTATTAAATAAATACTATAATAACTAGATATAATAGTATAAATGATTCATATGAATATATCGAAAATAAAAATGGATCAAGCCGTCTCTTGGTAATATATCATATGTGACATACAACTATAAACCCACATCAATGAGCCAACGCAGCCCGACCGAAAGATTTGCAAGTATGAACCCACACAAGTTTGAAGTCGGAAAAATCAGTTAAGATATTACTATTCCTACTCTATCTCCTTTTTTCATAAATATTTTCACAAAATGTGTCTACACACACAAACTATTCATATAAAAATGAAAGTAAATTGGTATTTTAAAACAAATTATATAACATAGGAACATGTTTTAGACCGAGACAAGGTAAAAGTTTTCTCCAAGTCCTATAATCTCTTGGATCATCAAAAATACGACTTTGGTTGTGTAAATATCCGTAATGCTATATTAACAAGTATTCTTTGCTTCATTTGAACGTGTATTCTATGTCACATGTGATAAGACATGGTTGAAAAAGAAAAGAAAAAAAGTAATTTTGTACTTCAAAAAAACTTAAATATCAATTGGGCAGATCCACAAGTATTAGAATCCGGACGAGGAGATAAAAAGTGTGACAAGGCAGATAAGGAAACATAAACGTTTAAACCCCAGAGTATACATGATCCAACTACAGAGGGATTCTTGCGCAATACACCGAGAACTAAACGAACCGCAGAACATTTAGAATCTTTAAACATTTTAAATTTTTCGTGGATCAGAAACCAGTAGCTCAAACAAATGACCAGTTGATGGAACATTAAACAGATGCAATTAGCGGTTTCGTCCTCATTCAGAACTTTCCAAGCCACGGGTCATATAGAGCGTACTAAGTTCAATTATTTTATTTGTAGCAAACAAGTAGTTAGCTTGTCGGAATTAAAGTAAATAAGAACGGAATTTTCTTTGGTTGGTGATTTTTTTCGTATTTTGATTTTTTTTACCTCTTGTTTGAATTGAAAACAAAAAAATCGGATTATTTTGGAATTAATAAAATAATTGGAATCACGCTGAACAGAGTCTCTGGCCCGACACTGCACAAATAGGATGCAATTAGCGGTTTCGTCCTCATTCAGAACTTTCCAAGCCACGGGTCACATGACACCGGCCTGCTCATGCTCGACAAACAGATGCCACCTTGAAGCGTTGTAAAACCCTGCAATTAAGTAGCTAAGAACGCTTTAAACAATGTGTATTGATTCTCAAGTTTCAATTGTAATCTTCTGCTACATGGACTGAAGTGCTGTGCTGATGTTGTTTTAATTTGAGGATAAAGTATTGACCTGATTCATAATGTGTGGAAACTCGGAGACGAGGTTTTTCCGACCATGATCGTCGAAAATCTTTTCCAAAGATATGTCTTCAAGTGCAACCAAGGTTGTCTCAAGCATGTCAAGACCAGCCTGGTTTGCAAATGTAAAAACTGGCATTTGCTGCATAATAAGTTTCGCTTGTTTCATGCTACAAGATTCAAAAGAACTAAAATATCGCATGATTCCAAGGTAGATTCAAAAATTTATACGTGGGAGGCTTGAACAATTTTACATTAATTTTAATATTTTATTTCATTTTTGAGGGGCCAGTTATTCTAAAACTGTCTGAATTGAAAACTTACCTTGATGGACAGAGCTTTAAGAATAGATTCACTCCCTTCACCGTCACAATTTAGAAGCTCGACTCCCATATAGATCCTGCCAAATATTAGAATGACGTTTAGTTAGCTACAGCAATGAAATTAAACTACAGGCTTGAGGCTGAATTTCCGTATCATTATACTACAAAATCGAGAATAAATTTGACGTAGCTATAACTTTGGCAGATCCAGCGTGTAAGTGTGTGTGCTTCCGGAGTTCCAAGATGTGATCGAAGAGAGGTAGGACCTAGGTGAGATGAAGAGAGAGCTAATGCCACCCTTTGAACCGAAGATATGATGCTGCGCACATATTGTCGAGCCATAGAGGTGACGTTATCTTGCATGTGGCTTTCAAATGCAAGCTCAAATGCAATTGTCATGATGGAACTTGTAGAGCCACTTGTGACTTCATTCGAACGTATATTGCCTGCCACCCCAGTTTCAAGAGCAGATGCAAGGTCCAGAGTGCGGTTTGGACTCGAAGTTTCCCATGTAACGTGTGTGTGTGGTCTGGGTTGGGGGGGTGGGGGGACCAAGAACCGGAAGCCCAAAAATTAATAGTTCAGATATTTAAGATGCTAACGAGTTGAAGTACGGACATGAAAGAAGTTAGTCGCGAACACTAACCTTGACAGAATCGAGAGGAATGATGTGAAAACCAGAAGGCAAGAGAGGAACATCATTCATCAGCAAAAGAGGCATCTATAGGGGCGAATATGAGTTCAGCACACGTCCCAACAGCGTTTTCATCCATTCCAGTGCACAACTGCCAAACCCCAAGAAATGAAAATGGGACAAAATGGAAAATGATGCATAGCCACTATTAAAGATGCATTCTCTGCGATGCTCAAAGCAAGATATTGCAAACGCCACAGGATCTTGGGCACTTGATCTTTGGACTCGTTCCCATGATAAATACATTTCCATTTCTTGAAATATAGTCGAAGTGTCGAACATAAAGTCTAATTGCCCATTCTCACTCAAATATCGTGTAATTATATAAATTCGGGCAGTTACTTTCTCGTAATCCTATAGAGCAGATGACAAAATTTACCTGCAAGAGAAACACATCCCTAGGCAGCATCGCATCTTCAGAAGAATGGCTTAACACCTTCCAATTTGATTACCTCCAGCAGCTATTAAGCAGAAGAAGATGCAGAAAAAATTGTAGACAAAAGTGACTAAGCGCTGATACCAAAATTATATTACCAAGTACTATATTATAGAAGCATTTAATTTAATTGGCTGAAAGAAAGATTAGGTGTCTATATAAGTGAACAAATTAATTCCAAAAACTTGCCTCTTCGTGCTCAATAGTCTGAGCCAACGGAAAGATAACTTGACCCCTAAAGTCACCAACTCGGGGCCCTAACAAAGTACAGGTACCCATTTTGATGGCAGCAGCTGAGTAAGCATCGATGTTGTTGTCGGCCCACTCTGATCTATGCTCACGCAGAAACCTGACTAGTATTACAGGGGCCACGTTCTGCACCGAGAAAAGACCGAGAATATAACAATGAATGTACCATAATCGCATTTCCAAGGTTCGAGGAACGCTATGCTCTTTCTGATTATTACTTCTCCTTAAAAGAATAAAAGAATGACAAAAGATGAGAGAACGCAAATTCGACCTGCAGAAGCATAGATGCTTTGGCACACAACACAGCATTGCAGATAGAAGTATATCCATTCTTGAATGAGATATTTACGCCCATCAATTTTCCTGGATTGGAGTTTACGAGGATAGTAACATCATCCATGCCATCACTTCCAATAAACGACCACCCTTTGTCACTAAATCCATTAAGAGCCTCATTGAAACCCCTGAGGAACGACCAAAACTTTTTACAAAATCAATGAGATTATATATAGCACAAAAGAAGAGACCCATAGGAATATCACATGTTCTCACCGGCTCAACCGATGGCTAAGGGCCCGTAGAGCTGCTGGCCGTCTTCCCATGTTGGCTGCATCAGGATGTGAAACATCCTGAGCTATCTGCCTAAGATGGCGAAGAGCCTGCATTTGGGGAAAAATAAGGTAAAACAAAAGGAAGCAACACCGTGACACAAAGCATCAACATTTGCTGTTGTTCAAGTGCCGTCGGTAGTCGAAGACAGAAGCCTAAGATTGTTACAGCCATTGTCGTCTTCTGAGCAAGACCTGTTGATGATTCATAGAGTGGGCGCAACACTTATGGAAAACTCCCTGCCTGGAAAACAAAACATGTATATAATAGAGTCGAATTGCAAACAACTGTAACATTGGGAGGTGAATTCCTCCATATCAAACTGTATCGATTGCTGTTGTGTCTGTCCATTATTCAACACATTAACACCATATAGACGTTCTCTTGATTACAATAAATTCACTTTGTGACACAGGTTGTACCATGTTGAGCATGGCAGAGATATTAGTACCTCTAAATTCATGTGGTCGACAATGTCATATGGTCTGACAAGATAACCACTGGGAAACATTTCCGCTCTCACAAAGTTCTGTACCGGTGGCATGGTTGGACCATTTTGAGTATTGCTAAGTGATCTTCCACTGACCTGAGCATGCCAAACAAAACAAGTCCAATTACCGTCACAGTGTTGATTTTAAACAAATTCAAAGATTTAAACAAGTTACATTATTGAAAAAATACACCGCATTAAAAGTTCACATACCACTAGGCTACCATCATCCATGACCGAGGTATAGCGTAACAACCAAAAGTCACAACCAGGTGCCAAAGTTGTCGGCTCATATAGCTACAGTTCCAATTTCAAAAGCCCATTTGATGCATACAAACAAGGAAAAGAATAAGCAAGCTGTAATGGCCCAAAATTTAAAAGAAAAAAAAACTAAATAATTAATTAAAAAAAAAAAAAAAGAAACACCCCAGAATGCCAAATAATTGGCCCAATTTCCTCTTCTCCTTCCCCCCATCAGCCCACGTCTTCTCTATTCCCCTCCCCCAAAATTTCAGTTTTGGAACCCCTAAAGTCACACCTCCATCATCCGTTCCAAATGCTCAAATCAGTAACAGAAAGTGAAGCATACCATCTATTTATACCTCTCAGCAGTGAACAGAGGGAAAACATCGATGCTCAAGCCATCTGCATTCCCATGAAGGAAATCATTCCTATTCTCTCAAAAAGGATCGAGCTCTTCTATGTTATTGCTGTTGCACCAAACCTTGTTGTCAACCATTGGAACCACTAACTCACCAGAGAAAAGAACGTCGATCGAGATGAAAACTAGAAAAACTAGAAGGGAACGAGCTGTGTACAGAGAGTTTTTTTTTTATATAAAACTCCTCTGTTTCTATATGCTTGTGATTTTAATATGATTTATATTTAATAAATTAGGTCATACTTATGTAATATTAGTTTGATTGTTGGGGGATTTGTTTGAATGTAAAAAAAATTGCAGGCGATGGTTGACTGTGGATGATCATATTTCAGTAGAAAATGTTGGGTTTGGTTGGGATTGGAAACATTAGTTTACTGGAATTAATACTATAACAACTTAGCTTTGCTTTATGATTGTTCTTTTTTGTTATATATTAGTTATGATTTATATGAATAAGATTAATATATGTCTATATTAAATTGTGCCTTGTTAGATTACTTATACAAAGTTAAGTTGACTGTATTGATGGACAATTTATAGGTTGGTGAGGATTAATAAATTACAAGGTTAATCACTTCAGTGTTAGTAAACAATTTATTTTCATCTAAATTCTATATATAATAAAATTCTTAGATGGTGCAAACAAAATAAATATTGCTTTAATGACATCGAAATTGTGATAGGAAATCTTTGATACATTGGAGATTGTTGGAAAGTGTGTAGCTTGAACGTATCTTAGGAAGCTTCGAGGTACGTAAAGAGAGTTGCATTTTCCGCATATTATTTTAAGTATTTTGTGTTATTTATTTTTGAAATATTTTGGGATAGTAAGCATGAAATATTTTGAAAAAAATGATTTTTGGTAGAAATGTGATTTTGTTGAAAATTGGAATTTTGAATAGCATTTTATTGTGTGAAAAACTATTTTGAGGTGACATGCTTGTCTTGATTCAGTGAAAATGATTTGAGGTTGTGAACTGAGGATGTTATTTGTTTTGTCTGTCTCGCTTGCGACGAGGGAAAAAACACGCCCACTTTTGGCTCGTTGGCGACGAGAATAAATAAACGCTTTTTATTTTGCCCGAAGGCGGAGGGGGTATAATATCTGCCGATACCCTTCCAACGGGTATAGTCTGAAATGATATCATCGTGTCACCTCGTTATTTTGAGAATGCGTTTGTTTTCATTACAGCATGACTATTTTATTGATATTATATGGTTGTTATATGATTCTGTTTGTTATTTGTGCAGTTATTTCCGTTATGATTCTGTTTTGTGAAAATTAGCTATGTTAACTGCTCAGATTAATCTGTGTTAATGTTATTTTGATATGAAAATGTATTATTTTTCGTCACATTATTTTCCCGTCTCCAATCAACAAATGAGTACAAAAATTTATGGTTTCCTCTGTTTGTGATCCAAAACCAAGATCTGTGAATGACGGTCTCCAATAAATCTTCCTCCTTGTTCTTTCGGCCTTGGAAACACAAATTGTTTCGATGTAGCCATATCGTCCAGATCAGTGTGCTCCATATTGTAATCCAAGCTACTCCAGACACAACAAAATTCGATAGGCGGAACTGGTAATATCCAATGGAAATTGCATAACACAAAAAAAAACATATGTATCGTCTATTGTACCTTCATTCCAGGCATTTGGACCCACTCCATGGCAGTTCCAGTGGCCTTCAAAAGAAACTCTTTTAAAGACTCCTCTGCAATGGACAAAAGCCTGGAAAAATACAAAAAAAAAAAAAAAAAAGAATTCCCTAAAGCTGCTCACAAAGACGCAACACGAGGAGTCCAAACTGGATTTGTAACAATTTAGATAAAACTTAATTTCATTCATATAAATAATGAAATTCCTAGATAGAGTTATAGATAGCATAAATCTGAAACTTAAAACTAAAATAGATAGAGTTATAGATAGATAAAAGATTGGCTTGATCATATCTTCTTAAATTTCCAATCCAAAAATGAAAATAGAATACCAAAATACATAACAAAAATCAATGCCGACATAACAGCAGCTATAAAAAAAAAACCAAATTTGGATAAGGACAAATGAGGTGTGAAGAATCCAATATCGGCATACAAGAAAAGGAAACTAAAGCAACATAATAGCTAGATTATAAAGCATAAACAAGTATAGTAACAAAGGAACTGGATTATAAAGCATAAACCAATATAGTAACAAAGGAACCAGTCAACACTTTGCCTGAGGAGGAGCCGGCGACGGAGGCAGAGGCAACGGCCTCCACCTTTCTTTGAATACAATGCAACCTATACCGATTGACGTGCCATTAGCAAGGAAAGACGTCATCTCTTTCACGTAATGTACAAATTCGTTGGGAGTCATTTTGGATGGAAAATCTGTAAGGAAAAATTTGAACTTATGCGTATTATTAGTACAATATAAAAACTAGTATTAGTAGAATATAATAATCATTAGTACAATATAATTAGTACTAGTTTGGTAGGCATCGCGCAAGGCGCAGTGCCAGTGAATATGTAATGTGGCTAGCCTATCTTGTATTTACTCGATTTACAGGTGCACAACAATTAAATGAGACTCGTAATCTAAGTAATCAGTAGATTGTGCAACAAAAGTATGTCGAGCAAACTTGTAGTTGCAGGAAGGAAAATGGGGTAAACTAAAGCTTTGTTTTGGTCCAATGCAATTCGAACTTGTTCCATTTCTGGAGAGGTGAGCATGCAGTATCGGAAAAATTGAAAGCAACTTTCCATTTGCAATTATTGTGAAGCAAGGTTAAATGTACATATCACTATAATCAGATCAGGAATCAAAGAATTGAAAGAATATTTACAATGATGGTCCAATAATTTGGGGACGACAACTACCTATACTACAACCAAAGTATAGAATATCGCTAATAACAACAATTATACATTGAATTTGAATTGTGGAGAGACTATAGCACAATAATATCTACAACAACCATGGCAATCATTATGAGAGGAGAATACAAACATGGAACTAAAAAGTTTATGGATGCACATGAATATGACAGAATCTTCGTAGATCAAAGAACAAAAAGTGAAATATAATTTTTCCCTAGCAAGATATAGCTAACCTGGTAAAAGCAGGGGAAGAGAAGAAATGTCTATACGGATGGATAGATTTGCGAGAATGATCAACGAGAGGAAAAAAGTTTAGTACGAACCTTGTACTGGAAATATTAGAAATAGAAAACATAAAACGGCAAAAAAAGAAAAACTCACCAAATAGAAAACAACTCAAAACAAGGAAAACTCTAAAATAGATTAAGTAAACAAAAAGTTTTATTTTTACTTATTTAACACACAAAACAGATATATAAGCAAACATCTTTATACAAAAAAAGTTCGTCACAAACCGTGTAGCATACGCAATAGATATGCGAAAGGTTACAAGAAATTAATGGGACAATTCAAATGCAAAATATGCTATGTACAATACAACATGAGGATTGAGTAGCATATCTAGTCGAGTTTTTTGCGCTTGATCATCCTTCCTCTAGTGGATATCATCATGTCTTTTATCAGTGTAACATCTATAATATAGAACCGTACATAACATATTTAGTCATTATGAATAAAAGGAAAAACAGCAAACGACATAGAGATGATGTGATTTTCAAAGTATCAACCTTCTGTGGCAGTTTATTTTTTCCCAATCTTTGTCACAGCATTGAACTCATCTTCTGAGATGTTGTCATCCAGCACAACTTGTTGCAAATATCTCGTTTTAATGTGTTTCTTTTTCTGCCTGCCCACTGCACGTCAAAAGTAACATTGTGTAATTTGATGTAAATGTCCTTTTCCAACTTCACGACTAAGGGTATCTGCAGTTGGCTATAAAGTTGCATATTTGATTGCGTATAACCCCTCTCCTGACTTCAATTTGTTCCTATCCCTTGATTAATTCTACATTTATCATTATATTTATTCATTCATTTTAATATTTCATCATAATTACAAATTAAACCTTAAAAAAATCAGAAACCTTCACGGAAGATTATTACTATCTCATGGAATTTATGGTTTAAATTGAGGATAGTTAATGAATTTGTTGTTTTTAGGCTACATTTTAATCATGCACAAACAACCAAAGATAACAATTAAGATGTGCCAATGCCTATGAAGAAATGTTGAGATCATAATTCAATATATCATGCAAGGATTAAAATATTATTTCTTTGGTAATCATGAACATTTATTATATGTATATAAATGTATGATGTAAGAACTAAAATATTATTTATTTGTTTAGATATACATTTATTTTATTCATATATTTAAATATTAACTGGCAGAATTGTCCAATGGCAATTTATTTCATGACTAGAGTATAGTTTTACTCAAATTATATAATAATCTGTTTCCTGTCACATGAACGGCATGTTAAAACCAAATATGATTATTATTATACATTAACCTGAAAAATCCTACCGTAAAAAGCTTTCCATCAATAACTCCAGAATGAATATCTCAAAAGTTTAAGACCTCAACTCCACCCTGACTTATTAGGAAGCAAATTTGCAAGATAATTTAACAAAAGAAAGCCGGCATTGCCAAGGGCGGAACCGAAAAAAAGTTTTGGGGTGGGTGCAAGGTGGGGTAAATTTTATTTTTTTATAATACTTGAGGACTAAAAAAAATTTGGGGGTGCATAATTCATCTTAACCTTACTTTTTTATTCCAAGAATTAATGTTGTGAGAAAACAGTATTGAATTCCTGAAGAAATCACACATTAGCTCCTTTTACAGCATAGGAAAAATACTTAGATACCTATTTCTTCTTCTTCCTTCAAATAATCGTGACATAACAAAACTCCTTGAGTTTTGTATCATGACAACAGATATGAAAGCCATCAATTCTTTCATGACAAAATCAACAAAGATCAAGCATTTAATTAGTACAAATCATTTCTTTCGGTTATCAATTCAGCTTATGATTCTACATAATATCCGTCAAAAAGGTGAGAAAGCACTGATATGTTCATATAACTATATTAAAGGTAAGAAAAATCTGTTTACACAATTAAAACAACTGTTCCGACAAAGAAAATATAATGAACGTAATCAGGATTTTATATTCGTGAAAATCATGATCGGGTATTCAAGATACAGGTATTCCAGATTCATAACCGAACCCGAATAATTATCCACCACGGTTATGAATCTGGAATATTTGAATACCCGATCCTGATTTCCCAAAAACCGACCCGATTTCCACGAATATAAAATCCTGATTAAGTCCATTATGTTTCTTTTTTCAGATTGTGTGGAACAAGATTGTAGCCTATCAGAACTTTCTTACATTTTATATATTTATATGAACATATTACATTTTATATATTTACATGGTTCATACTCAACTTTCCACACAAATAACCAATCGATAAATTGAGTCCAAAAGGCATGAAAGAACCAAATTGGCTTGATCAACATTTAATAAATCTATTTTTTTTAATAAATATACTCATTGTTAAAGAAATTAACAATGTCGAACAAGGTTTGTGACTAAAATTCCAATTCTAGCTTTAAATAAATAAAATTGGAACCAAATTACGTAGCTCATTATCGACTTTGAACCTGATAAAATTTTCGAGCTAGAATAAAATAAACGTTACTATTTGACAAGATTAAATTGGTTTGCACGATGTAAAGACTTTAACATAATGACATTTTCCACCATGTAATTGCCAAAAAGAAAACAATCTACCAAAAAACAGAACCAAATTTGGATAAGGACAAATGAGACGTGAAGAATCCAATATCGGCATACTAATAATAGCTGAAAAATAAGCATAAACCAGTATAGTAACAACAAGTTTATTTCCACATTTCACACTATTTAAGAAAAAATATTTATGCCATGTTTCATACTATTTCCATTCCACTGTAGTATTCATCCTCCTCCCCAAAGTTGGCTTGATCTATTTTAGAATCTTTCTTTTTTGACCTATTTTAGAATCTTTCTTTTTTTTTTTACTTGTAATCAATTGCAATCGAATTATATATGAATGCATGAAAAAGAATCGGCATCCACGCTCTCCACGAATCTTGAACAAGTCAGTACCTTGCCTGAGGCGGAGACAGGCGGCAGTGACAGGCGAGGAAGAGAGCGGCGATGACAGAAACGAGGCGGGCGGCAGAGGCAGAGGCAGAAACGGAGGCGGAGGCGGCCTCCTCAATCTTTCTTCTAATATATATATATAACATACATATTATATATATATATATATGTATGCATTGTATTCGAAGAAAGATGGAGGAGGTCGATTCTGCCACCGCCTCTGCCGCCCGCCTCCGTTTTTGCCATCGCCGCCCTCTTCCTCGCCCGCCTCAGGCAAGATACTGACTTGTTCAAGATTCGTGGAGAGCGTGGATACTGATTCTTTTTCATACATTCATATATACTTCGATTGCAAATGATTACCAGTAAAAAAAAAAAGATTCTGAAATAGATCATAAAAGAAAGATTCTAAAATGATGAAGACAATTTAGGGGAAGGGGATGGATACTACAATGGAATGACAATAGTATGAAATGTGGCATAAATCTTTTTTCTTGAAATAATGTGAAATCTGGAAAGAAACTTTTTGTAACAATACTGGTTTATGCTTTATTTTCCAGCTATTATGGTGTTGCTTTAGTATGCCGATATCGGATTCTTCACACCTCATTTGTCCTTATCCAAATTTGGTAGCTTGTTCTCTTTTTGGCAATTACAAGATGGAAAATGTTATTCTGTTAAAGTCTTTACATCGTTGAAACCAATTTAATCTTGTCAAATAGTAACGTTTATTTTGTTCTATCTCGAAACTTTTAATGAGCTACGTAATTTGGTTCCAATTTGATTTGTTTAAAGCAATAATTGGAATTTTATTCTCAAACCTTGGTTCAACATTGTTAATTTCTTTAATTTTTGAGTATATTTATTAAAAAAATAGATTTATTAAATGTTGATCAAGCCAATTTAGTTGTTTTGGTCCTTATTATCATGCCTTTTGGACTCGATTTTTTGATTGCTTATCCGTGTAGAGAGTTGAGTATGAACCATATAAATATATAAAAGGTAATATGTTCATATAAATATATAAAATGTAAAAAAGTTCTGATATGCTACAATCTGCTTCCACAATTAAAACAATTGTTCAGACAAAGGAAACATGATGGACGTAATCAGGATTTTATATTCGTGAAATCGAGTCGGTTTTTTGGTAATCAGGATCTGGTATTTAGGATTCAGGTATTCCAGATTCATAAATTCGGGTTCGGTTATGAATCTGGAATACCTGAATACCCTATCCTGATTTCCCAAAAACCAAACCGATTTCCACGAATATAAAATCTTGATTGCGTCCATTATATTTCCTTTGTCGGGACAGTTGTTTTAATTGTGGAGGCCGATTGTAGCATATTAGAACTTTCTTACCTTTTATATAGTTATATGAACATATCAATACTTTCTTACATTTTATATATTTATATGGTTCATACTCAACTCTCCACATGGATAAGCAATCGATCAACAATATTGTTAAGAGTCAATTTTTATAAATAAATCGAGTCCAAAAGACATGATAATGAGGCCCAAAAACAACCAAATTGGTTTGATCAACATTTAATAAATCTATTTTTTTTAATAAATATACTCAAAATTAAAGAAATTAACAATGTCGAACCAATGTTTGAGACTAAAATTCCACTTCGAGCTTTAAAACAAATCAAATTGGAACACCAAATTACGTAGCTCATTATCGACTTTGAACCAGATAAAAATTTCAAGCTAGAATAAAAAAGATGTTACTATTTGACAAGATTAAATTGGTTTGCACCTATTCACATCTAAAGACTTTAACATAATGACAATTTCCACCATTTAACTGCCAAAAAGAAAACCATCTACAAAAAAAAAACAAATTTGGATAAGGACGAATGAAGTGTGAAGAATCCAATATCGGCATACAAGAAAAGGAAACTAAATCAACAACATAATAGCTGGATTATAAAGCATAAACCAATATAGAAACAAAGGAACCAGTCAACACTTTGCCTGAGGCGGAGCTGGCGACGGAGGCATAGGCGACCGCCTCCACCTTTCTTTGAATACAATGCAACCTATGCCAATTGACGTGGCATTAGCAAGGAAAGACGTCATCTCTTTCACGTAATGTACAAATTCGTTGGGAGTCACTTTGGATGGAAAATTTGTAAGGAAAAATTTGAACTTATGTGTATTTATATAATTTACAAGCTAACTGTTGTGTGGTTATACATTTAACTCGGGATACTTGAAGGGATCAAGTCCAAGTCTGAATTATTAGTACAATATAATAATTAGTATTAGTAGAATATAATAATCATTAGTACAATATAATTAGTACTAGTTTGGTAGGCATTGCGCAAGGCGCGGTGCCAGTGAACATGTAATGTGGCTAGCCTATCTTGTATTTACTCGATTTATAGGTGCACAACAATTAAATGAGACTCGTAATCTAAGTAGTCAGTAGATTGTGAAACAAAAGTATGTCGACCAACTTGTATTTGCAGGAAGGAAAATGGGGTAAACTAAAGCTTTGTTTTGGTCCAATGCAATTCGAACTTGTTCCATTTCTGGAGAGGGGAGCATGCAGTATCGGAAAAATTGAAAGCAACTTTCCATTTGCAATTATTGTGAAGCAAGGTTAAATGTACATATCACTATAACGGAATCAAAGAATTGAACGAATATTTACAATGATAATTAGATCATTGGTCCAATAATTTGGGGACGACAACTATCTATACTACAACCAAAGTATAGAATATCGCTAATAACAACAATTATACATTGAATTCGAATTGTGGAGAGACTAATATGACTTTAGCACAATAATATCTACATAATTTAACAACCATGGCAATCATTATGAGAGGAGAATACAAACATGGAACTAAAAAGTTTATGAATGCACATGAATATGACAGAATCTTCGTTAGATCAAAGAACAAAAAGTGATATATAATTTTTCCCTCACAAGATATAGCTAACCTGGTAAAAGCAGGGGGAAGAGAAGAAATGTCTACGGATAGATAGATCTGCAAGAATAATCAACAAGAGGAAAAAAGTTTAGTACGAACCTTGTACTGGAAATATTAGAAATAGAAAACATAAAAAGGCAAAAAAAGAAAAACTCACCAAATAGAAAGCAACTCAAAACAAGGAAAACTCTAAAATAGATTAAGTAAACAAAAAGTTTTATTTTTACTTATTTAACACACAAAACAGATATATAAGCAAACATCTTTATACAAAAAAAGTTGGTCACAAACGGTGTAGCATACACGATAGATATGCGAAAGGTTACAAAAAATTAATGGGACAATTCAAAATGCAAAATATGCTATGTACAATACAACATGGGGATTGAGTAACATATCTAGTCGAGTTTTTTGTACTTGATCATCCTTCCTCTAGTGGATATCATCATGTCTTTTATCAGTGTAACAACATCTATAATATAGAACCGTACATAACATATTTAGTCATTATGAATAAAAGGAAAAACAGCAAACGACATAGAGATGATGTGATTTTCAAAGTATCAACCTTCTGTGGCAGTTTATTTTTTCCAATCTTTGTCACAGCATTGAACTCATCTTCTGAGATGTTGTCATCCAGCACAACTTGTTGCAAAGATCTCCTTTTAATGTGTTTCTTTTTCTGCTGTCCTTTTCCAACTTCACGACTAAGGGTATCTGCAGTTGGCTATAAAGTTGCACATTTGATTGCCTATAACCCCCCTCCTAACTTCAATTTGTTTCTATCCCTTAATTAATTCTACACTTATCATTATATTTATTCATTCATTTTAATATTTCATCATAATTACCAAAGATAACAATTAAGATGTGCCAATGCCTATGAAGAAATGTTGAGATCATAATTCAATATATCATGCAAGGATTAAAATATTATTTCTTTGGTAATCATGAACATTTATTATATGTATATAAATGTATGATGTAAGAACTAAAATAGTATTTATTTGTTTAGATATACATTTATTTTATTCATATATTTATATTTAAATATTAACTGGCAGAATTGTCCAATGGCAATTTATTTCATGACTAGAGTATAGTTTTACTTAAATTATATAATAATCTGTTTCCTGTCACATGAACGGCATGTTAAAACCAAATATGATTATTATTATATTATAAGTATAAGAATTTTAGAACCAGACATTTTATTTTAATTTGTATTATATCAAATATGAACTATGTTAACAGTAATTAGATTTGTTTGATACTATGAAAACATATGCAAAGTGACTCCGGAAACTCATGATGAACAACACCATCAAACGTAAATAGTCAGGAGACGCAAACATAACAAGGAATAATCTCGCCGTATTAGTGAGATCGGAAAAACTCAAAACAAAAACAAGCCATACCTGAAAAATCCTAACGTAAAAAGCTTTCCATCAGTAACTCCAGAATGAATATCTCAAAAGTTTAAGACCTCAACTCCACCCTGACTTATTATTAGGAAGCAAATTTGCAAGATAATTTAACAAAAGAAAGCCGGCATTGCCAAGGGCGGAACCAGGAAAAAAGTTTTGGGGTGGGTGGGTGGGAGGGGGGGTAATTTTTTTTTTTTGATAATACTTGAGGACTAAAAAAAAATTTGTGGGTGCATAATTCATCTTAACCTTCCTTTTTTATTCCAAGAATTAATGTTGTGAGAAAACAGTATTGAATTCCTGAAGAAATCACACATTAGCTCCTTTTACAGCATAGGAAAAATACTTAGATACCTATTTCTTCGTCTTCCTTCAAATAATTGTGACATAACAACACTCCTTGTCGTTCAAGTTTTAATCCTATTTTTTTTGTATCATGACACACAGATATGAAAGCCATCAATTCTTTCATGACAAAATCAACAAAGATCAAGCATTTAATTAGTACAAATCATGATGCAATGTATCACTCTCAAGGCCTGCACACCAAACTCGTTTACGAAGAACACACTGGATAAGCATGAAAGAACCTACGCCATCAGTACATTTCTTTCGGTTTCAATCCAGCTTATGATTCTACATAATATCCGTCAAAAACATTTCGGTAGAAAAGAGGGCCGAAAAGAAATTATTTCAACAGCCACTAAAATATAACTAAATTAACAGACATCAACTCCACAAACAAAAAGCAAACCTACATAAAAGTCAAGCAGCAACACCGGAAAATTAAGGCTAAGAGAAAATCCCGTCATGAAACTAAAGAGTGGTTTGACAAATATATGGCAAAAAACAAACAAGAAAATATTATAAAGCAAGCCAAATCACAGAGGTCGATACCACGACCGAACGCATGGTGAACCACCCCATCAACCTGATTTCCTACAAAGCAACAAAAAAGCACGCAATCAGAAAATCATCACGAAAAATCCCTTCCTCACCACCTACACCATCCCTCAGTCAGATACTGAGGGCACAGAGAACAGTCGAAAGAGTTAATGCTCTCGTACGACAGCAGATCTCATCAGTAGAAGAATGAACGAACACCCTTCGTTCCCACCAAACGCCAAACCATTCTGATGGGTGTAGAAGCATCCACAGAATTATCTTCACAGCACCAATCCATGGAGGAAGATCAGCACCAATCCATGGAGGAAGATCAGGAAAAGATTGAGGAAGATCAGGAAGATCATATCTCTCCCAAATCTTAGAGATATGATATCTTATTAATTCATTTATTTGATTCTTTAATCTTATCATGTATATTAGAGTTTATATAAGGCTTCCACTATTGTGTATTCTGATTATCAAGAGATCAATACAAAGAGTGTTCATCCATTTTATTATATGGTATCAGAGCCCAAGAAAGACTAACGTCTCTACTATGACTTCCTCTGCCTCTTCTTCAATCAACAGTGAAGTCCTATCTCCTACCCCACCTTCTATCACCACCATGCCCAACGTTGCTGCCACCAAATTGACAACTGAAAACTATCTTCTCTGGAAAGCGCAACTCGTCCTTATTTTAAAGGACAGACCCTTTTTTGGCTACCTTGATGGTACTACCATTCCACCTCCTACACAACTCACTACTACAGATTCTGTTACTGGAAATGTCACCAGCACTCCTAACCTCTGCGTTCTCCCACTGGATACGGCAGGATAATTTAATCCTAAGCACTCTTCTATCTTCCATGTCTGAAAGCGTCCATGCTCAAGAGGTTTCGCACACTACCTCACATGGTGTGTGGACTGAACTTGAGAAGCATTTTGCGTCTAAATCCAGAGCACGTACAATGCAAGTACGTACGCAACTTGCAAACGCAAAGAAAGGAAACCAATCTGCCAGTGATTATTTCTTCTCTATCAAGAAACTTTATGATGAACTTACCATCTCTGGACAACATTTGGCAATTGATGACATTATTTCCTATGTTCTTGCTGGACTTGGCCATGAATATGACAGCTTTGTGTCCTCCATCTATGTACGTACGGACTCCCTCACCCTCGAAGAAGTTTACTCTTTACTTCTCGCCACTGAATCTAGGTTGTCCCGACATCACACCACCATTGCTACGCCTACTCTTGAAGCACATACTGCACAACGTCTTCCAAACAACAATAATAGAGGCCGTGGTGTTTTTAGGGGCAGGGGGCGTTCATCCACCTATCGAGGCACTCTACCATCCACTCCACGAAGTGATATCGTTTGTCAAGTCTGTGATAAACCAGGTCATTCTGCAAGACGTTGCTATCATCGCTTTGATAGTGCATATACTGACTCTCGCCCACAACCTCGACAGGCCTTAGTTGCAACTAATAATCCTCATTGGGCCACTGACTGGACTACTGACACAGGCGCGACTCATCATGTCACTAATGATATGAATCAACTAAATATCAAGAGTGATAATTATGAAGGCTTGGATCAGCTACAAGTTGGTAATGGTCAAGGTTTGCAAATCTCAAAAATTGGCTCTTCTACCTTGTCTACCCCCTCTCGATCCTTTGTTTTAAATAATGTTCTTGTTGTTCCTCAAATCAAAAAGAATCTCCTTTCTGTCCAAAGATTGTGCTTTGATAATAATGTTTACTTTGAGTTTCATGCTAATTTCTTTCTTGTGAAGGCATACTCGGGGATCGTCCTCCACCGCGGCCACCTCAGTAATGGTCTGTATAAGTTTGCACCAAATAATGCCTCTCCTCAGGCACTTTCCAGCATTAGAGTCTCCTTCCAAGAGTGGCATCGGCGCTTAGGTCATGCTGCTCCTCCAGTTGTCAGTCGTCTCCTTTCAAGCATTAACATTCCAGTGAATAAAAGTACTACTAGTCCTGTTTGTTCGGACTGTCAAATGGCCAAGAGTCATGCCTTACCATTTAGGTCCTCCCCTTATGTATCCCCTGCTCCTTTAGACTTGATTTTCACTGATGTTTGGGGTCCAGCCTCTGTAGCATCTACTACAGGTGCTCGTTATTATGTTAGTTTTCTGGATGATTATTCTAAATTTTTGTGGCTCTTTCCTATTACTTTAAAATCTGATGTCGAAACTGTGTTTTTACAATTTCAAAAATATGTTGAAAACCACTTTGACAAACGTATTAAAGCCATTCAATCGGATTGGGGTGGGGAATATCGTCGCTTACATCATTATTTTAAAGAAAATGGCATTGATCATCGTATCTCATGTCCTTATACTCACCAACAAATGGGCTCCATCGAACGCCGACATCGACATATTGTCGAAGTTGGTTTAAGCATTTTATCTCACCCGCACCTCCCTTCACTCTTTTGGGAAGATGCTTTTCAAACAGCCACATACCTCATAAACCGCCTACCTACACCTGTACTAAAAAACATCAGCCCATATGAAGTACTTTATAAACGACAACCTGACTATTCCTTCCTTCGAACCTTTGGTTGTGCTTGCTGGCCAAACTTGCGCCCTTACAACAACCACAAGTTAGACTTTCGTAGTAAAACATGTATCTTCATCGGTTATAGCGTTGGTCACCATGGCTACAAATGCCTTGATTTATCAACCGGCAAGGTATATGTCTCTCGTCATGTCATCTTTGATGAAAGCCTTTTTCCCTATGTAAGACCATCATCACACCCTACTGTTTCTGATCACTATACCAATGTCTCACTTCCCCTCACACTCCAAATCTCTCCTATTCTTGAGCCAAGGGATGTGCACACTACACCATTATCAGCTCACATTACTCCAACTTGTCCATCTACTGATATGTATGCAGGTATGAACTCTCCTCCAGATCCCATACCACATGAGTCTGTAGTGCTCCCTTCAGAACCTTCGACATCTCAGGTTGACCCACCTATTCCTAATTCACTTCACAGCAACACCTCACATGGTATGGTTACTCGATCAAAAAGCAATATTTTTAAGACCAAGAAGCCTTCAGATGATTTTATTCGCTACCCTCTACCGAAGGCTCTTCTTGCATCTGCCACTACTATGGATAATGAACCCACCTGTTATACTGAAGCGGCCAAACATGCTCACTGGCGCGCTGCTATGGATTCTGAATTTGATGCATTAATGCGCAATGGAACGTGGACTCTAGTGTCTCCCCCTCCACATGTTAATGTTGTTGGTTGCCGCTGGATCTTTAAAATCAAACGTCGTGCTGATGGAACCATTGAGCGATACAAAGCTCGTCTGGTGGCAAAGGGATTTCATCAACAAGAGGGATTAGACTTCAATGAGACATTCAGTCCCGTCGTTCGCCATGCTACTATCCGTTTGATCATCTCTGTTGCTCTCACGTTTCATTGGGACATTCGTCAAATTGATATCCAAAATGCCTTCCTACATGGTGTTCTAACAGAAGATGTCTACATGACTCAACCTCAAGGCTACTCTCATCCCCGGTTTCCTCATCACCTTTGCAAGCTACGTAAATCTCTATATGGTTTACGTCAAGCCCCACGGGCCTGGTTCTCTCACTTCACTGGCAAACTCCGTTCCCTTGGTTTCATGGCCAGCAAGGCCGACAACTCTATGTTCATATGGCGCACTTCGAACACAATCACACTTATTCTCATTTATGTGGATGATATATTGATCACAGGCTCGAGTCCAATAGTTATTTCCAACGTTATTCAGAACTTGAGCGCTGCATTTCCAGTTAAAGACCTGGGTTCTTTAAGCTTCTTCCTTGGCATTGAAGCTCTACGATCTCCTGATGGCATATACTTAACTCAGAGGAAATATGTTGCTGACCTACTCACTAAAACTGCCATGGCTACTGCCAAGCCGTGCACCAGCCCTATGTCATGCTCTTCTTCTCTTACTGCTCATGATGGGGTCCCTCTCTGATCCGCACTTGTATCGTCAAGTTGTTGGCAGCCTACAATACCTATCCTTCACTCGCCCAGATCTGGCCTTTGCTGTGCACAAAGTGAGCAAGTTTATGCACAATCCACTTGAACCACATTGGCAAGCTGTCAAGCGAATCCTCCGATACCTCAAGCACACAATCTCATATGGCTTGTTCTTATCTAGTTCGTCGGATCTTTCAATCCATACATTCCCAGACTCTGACTGGGGTGGTGACCGTGACGATCGTCGTTCAATAAATGCATATTGCATCTTCCAAGGCAAAAATCTCATCTCATGGAATTGCAAGCAACAACCCACTGTGGCCCGTAGCAGCACCGAGGCTGAATACAAGAGCTTGGCAAACTCAGCTTCCGAACTTCAGTGGCTGCGCTCCATTCTGTCTAAAATTGGCCTCTCACCTCCGCAGCCACCTACATTGTGGTGTGACAACATTGGCGCAACCTATTTAGCATCGAATCCGGTTTTCCATGCTCGAACGAAACATATTGAAATTGATTTTCACTTTGTTCGTGATCAGGTGGCCCAGAAACAACTTATGGTAAAGTTCATTTCCAGCACTGATCAACTTGCTGACTCCCTCACTAAGCCCCTCGCTCCTTCTCGGTTCAGAAAGGTACTACACAATCTGAATGTCCGTGCTCTACCATTCGGATTGAGGGGGCGTGTAGAAGCATCCACAGAATTATCTTCACAGCACCAATCCATGGAGGAAGATCAGCACCAATCCATGGAGGAAGATCAGGAAAAGATTGAGGAAGATCAGGAAGATCATATCTCTCCCAAATCTTAGAGATATGATATCTTATTAATTCATTTATTTGATTCTGTAATCTTATCATGTATATTCGAGTTTATATAAGGCTTCCACTATTGTGTATTCTGATTATCAAGAGATCAATACAAAGAGTGTTCATCCATTTTATTATAATGGGAAGAAATAGTAGGTGAAATGGAATGAGTGAGACTTGCACACTCCTCATGATTGACCACCGAACACTATTTGAACAAAAATCAAACAACTAAAAAAATTGAAAAATAACCAATCTGATGAAAGTGAAGAAAAGTAGGTGAAATGTGAAAATGGAATGAGTGAGAATCGCACACTCCTCAAGATTGACCACCGAACACTCTGGAACAAAAATCAAACAATATTACATGAGAATTTTAAAAGGGCCTGAAAAAATTTTAAAAACTCAAAAAAAGCCCAAAAACAAGAAGCCCGCGTGAAATGATACTGTTACAGAGTGTATGAGAATTTTAAAAGGGCCTGACAAAATTTTAAAAGCTCAAAAAAAGCCCAAAACAAAAAGCCCACATAAAATGAAACTGTTACACACTGTTTATATATATATATATATATATATATATATATATATATATATATAAAATAAAATAATGCTAAGAATATATATATATATATAATAATAATTATTATTATTATTATATGGTAAAAAGTGAATGTTCCTCACTTACATTATATGGTAAAATATACACTAGTGTTTCTTGGCACCGGGCCAGTGGGCGGTTTCTTTGGCAAGATGGACTGCGACACAATGCCATCCCTCGGCATACCCAGGCAAAGGAACTAAAAATAACAAAAGCCATATGCCCCTATACAGATCTTTAACAGCACAAGAACACTTTAGCCAAACTTCGCAACCCTAAACATGGACACTGAGCGAATCGACAACAAAAAATCTAAGTTCTCAAATTAGTATAAATCAAAAATTTATACCTCAACAAGCAAGACTAATTCATACAAAGAACACATGGACAGAAACATTAAGTTGTAATCATTAAGCTCCCCTTCGGACCTGTCATCATCTACCACCACACCTTGCAAAGATCTTTTCTAATCTTTCTTTTGTCTTTATCCTACTATAGAATAACATGTTTTGGTAAACAAATAGACAAACGTTTTGATAAAAAGAAATTCTTTTGGCACAAGTAATGTTGTGTGCATTGATACGGAATTACCCCTTTCTATTTTCACAACCGCATGTATATTGCCAATCCGACAATCTTTACAACACATACAGATTTTAAAACCTCAAAGAAATGCAAAGGAAGCCCCCCTTTTTTGTCTTAGCCAATGGTTGCCTAATTACCATATGTATCAATAAAAGCAAGTTTGCACCTCGTAACACCTCTTTAGTTTTGGAATCATTGTTAAAATAACCAGCTGTCGTGTCCACCAACAACAATTAGGCAAACAAAAAATGTTTGATTTCCAAAAATTGAACATTTCAAAATTACAACGAGCAGTTTCTTTTGGCCTTAGCATTTTATAAGTTTTAGTAGGAATTTTTTAACTATCAGGCCCCAGGACTGAAATCAGATGTTAACTAATTCAAGTTAACTAAAAAGTTAAAGTCCAACAAGCAGAAGCATATATCATCACATTCCAAAATTTAAAATCCAAAAACACAAGTTGAAACTTGAGATTCATATTTTTTTGTCACTCAAACGAGGGGAAATTTGAGGAATAACTTATTCACTCTCTCTCTACACACACATAAAGAAAAAAGGTTCCAGCCCATCAGCATGCAAACACATTAATTTGCCTTGATAGGAAAATAAAAATATTTTATACCTGAAGTTTTTGTATTCAAAAGGTTTATTGAGATCACCTTTCATTCAAACGCAGTGCCAGTTTGAGGCCCAATTTACTTGAATCAGTAAAGAATAGAGGAATAAGAGTGCTATTATGGTTTTCGCATCTCTGACCTATAGTGTCTAACATCAAAGAGAAACGTGCAACTGCGAGTCTGTGAACATATGACCCCACCCAAAAAATATTGTTGTCGAAGTAAGAGAGCTATGAAAACACAAGGGAAGAGACAACATTATTGATTTCAGATGTACCCGAATCTCTGCACAACTATTTAATTACATCTGCATCCTTAAGCGTGAAATAGAATAGAAATATACAGTTCATTAAACCTAAAACTTTTACTGACTTTAAAGAACGGCCAAGATATTTGCTGTGGGGTTGCATACATTTCTAGATAAGAATTGATACAATAGTAAGATTACAACATATAAGAAATGGTTTCGGTGCAGCTCTTGAATATTGTTTCGGTCTAAGAGTTGAATAAAGAATGAATTCCATTAAAAATATAGAAGAAAGACAAATGAGGATGATGTCTCTGATATTATTCACTTTGCTTATTCCAGCAATGAAATAATATTTATCTATATAAATTTTACCTTGACGTAGCAACAAGGAAGTGGAGGACCAACACGCTCAACAGAAGGGTCATCCTACTCTGAAAGGCAGTTCCCGCACATGTTTCTGTTAGGCCATATACTTGACCAATAGAGGCCCTATAAACATAAGCAGATACGGGTGTTAAAAATATCAAAGACACCTCATAAAAAGCAGACGAATCTTTAAGCAGAAGTATCTGCACTGATTGAGTGGAGACTATGATAATTTCTATACATTAAATTCATATAAGAATTACTCCATGCAAATGTTGATAAAAAATGATAAATATCAAAGAAGATAAAACTGAATCTCTTTGACCTTTACAAACTCAAACATACACACACACATAGACATATATATAAAGCAGAGTGATTAAGAAAAAAAACAAAGACCTTCTTCAGAACTCCATCTTTAACATGGTCGAGAATAGCTGGAACAGCTGCCATGAACGTAGGCTACAACATGGATGCATCTCCATGTGTTCCTTTTTTTTTAATTTCGTTGGAGGTGTCTGTTAATGTTAGTGCTGAGCCATAGTCAATTGCGGTACCTGCAGTCAATATCACAGTCTAGAAGAGCAGAAAATCTTAGAGCTTGAAGAATTATCATCCATGACCACAAACGAAGTAATGCACCACCAAAAGCTCTAAGGCCGGGTAAATTTCTTTTCTGGGTAAATTTTTATCTAAGGCTCTAAGACTGGGAACTCCGCCAGACTTGAGTTTCCCAGCCAAAAGCAATCATAGCACCACCAAGAAAAATTTACCCAGCAGAATAAGCCAAAACGAAGACCAATCAAGGCAAGACAAAAAAGGCATTTCCAGCACACAAGTCCTGAAAAAAACGATAAAAACACAGAACAAAAACAAGGCTAACAACCTTACAATGACAGAACAATGAGAAGCATAACAACCTTATCCTCAAAATAAACCAACTGTGGAATGAAGAAAAATAGCCACCAAGTGGCCAAGTCACCTAGAAAACGTGGACGTCAAATGGTTCGGCGCTTGAAGAACACACACAGAAGTTCCAGAGAGAAGATAATGTACGAACCAACCCCAATTTTGTTGTCACTTGGCTGCAGAAGCAACAACAAGAATGACAAACACAACACCCTCAAAGACAATTACATATATGGGGAATATGGGGCTCCTAAGACACAAAAGGTAAAATACATGAGAAAATGTACACAATAGAACGTACACTCGCCGAACAATTCATTGCTTGCCTAGGGCGGCGAGTAGGCAGGATGAGTGCGAAGCTTCAAAAGTCCCTCGAACACAAAATGGGAAAGAAGAAGTGAAATAAGGCTGGGAAACTCCTCAGATACCAAAACGGGGAATGGAGAAGGAAATAAGGCTGAATTTGACTGAAAGAGGCTATAGTGGACGTCAAATCAGGCTCAGGTTAAAAGAAGGACGTCAAATCGGGATTAGGTTAAAAGAAATAAATAATAAAAAAATTAAGTTAATTAAAAGAAAAGTAAAAGGAAAAAGCAGGATGAAGTTATTGTTTATAAGAAAGTAGAGTTATATATATATATATATAATTAGCTTGTATAGTGTAAAATGTGATCAATTTATTTGGTCTTTTATTTTTTAGATTCACGTTTTTAAAATATATTCGATCTTGTATTAAATATGATTCAAATAGAAACCTACAACTTAAAGTCATCGCTAACACAACTGATTTCAATATTTCAAGAATTATATCAAAATGACAATATTTCATCAAAAGTTTTGCCTAGTAGAAAACAGGAAATTTAAACATAAAAAGGATAATAGATGACTTTAGTTGATTTTTGAAATATCTAGATAAATTTTGTACACCTAGGTAAATGTAAAAGTAAAATGAAGCGTAATACCAATGAAGATGCAACCTTTTTTACGCAATATCGAGATAAAAACAAACAAACGTGGAAAAAAATAAAAAAATTAAACAGTGTCGTGTCGTGCCAGTCCACAGTCTGGCAGCCCTTGGCTCGGCACGGCCAATGATCTGGGCAATAACTGGCACTGCACTGTAGCAAAATGGGTCTTGTTGTGCTGCTCCGTGTAGTGTCGTGCCTCATGTCATCCGCTCCATTTGACATCTCTAATCAGGCCCAAGATATCAAGTGGAATTTGAGTTGTTCAAAAATACAAATGTCACGCCTCGAGATCGGGACTGATGATACCAATGTTGCTTCCAAATTAACAATTCGAAAGCAATAAGCCTTATAAACAGATCTCAAATAGACCAGATTTTGTATTCCATAAAACTGAAATTATTCTTACAACTGAATTAACAAATAATAAAAACTGCTCTAAAACAGATTATATTACGAAAGCGTACTAATTGAAAACTGAACTGAAAAACTATGAGTCTTCAAATTCAGTAGCATATCAACATCCCCATAACTTATTTTGTTCATCCTCTCAACATCTGTCTCACTTATATCTGGGAAGGAATGCAATGGGTGAGTGTTTGAATAAATATTCAGCAAGTAAGGTCAATCGAACGTACAAAACATATACATATATGTCTAATTTCGAAACAGATAATATCAAAACAGAAACATGACTGATTTCATTATATCAAAACTAAAATATACTATATTGCCCTCACTAGAGCCTAAACCGATATGCACACCTAGAGATAGAACAGATCTAGTACCACATATCAGAACTGGTCTTACAATATAATTGCTCACCAAGAGCCATAACAGATCCAGTACCACACATCGGAACAATTTCGGTAACACACATCAAAGCTGATCTTACGACATAAGAGATTTCATAATTTTAAAATATTGCACACGTTCTATTGAATTTAAAGCATATATATCTTTTAAATTCAATATGATAGTAATATCAAAACTTCACTTACAGTATTGAAGCGTGTTTGAACGAATATACTAACAAAGCCTCTCCTTCTTCCTTGTTTGCAGATTCTTGAAACCTAGTGTGTGTGAGTGGGTGAGAATTTCGAGTTGCAGAGCTCCTGTGTAAATCTTTGTGTGACGGCCCGCCCTAAATGGGTCGCCCGCCGTATTCAATTGCTTGAATACAAGGCTTCACTCGAATCGAAACTTAATTATCACTTTGAACTTATGTTTAGCGGAAACGTTTTTATTCTTATCGAATGTTGACTTGATAAATTTTTACCGATGACTTTTATCTTAGAAAAATTTGGGCAGAGTCTCCTCTTAAAAATTGTGCCCTGTGATCTACCAGATCACTACAACCACAATAACAAAATCATAAAAACAAAAACTAAACCAAAATAAACTTCAAATATCAATATCCAACTAAAACATGAGTAAATGTTTCATATCCTCAAAATAAAACTGAAACATGCCAACATACTCAAAACTTCATAATAAATCTAAATATCCTCCGCATCGTCTAAGTCTTCAACTCCATCTGTAATATGTCACATTACAGGTAAAGGTAAGTTGCAGCATTTTATAGTAAGCATAATAAACATTTGATAAAAAGTATCAAAACATCATTTTTCATAATGTGACGAAAAATAATACGATTTCATATCAAAATAACTTTCACACATATATGATTTAATCCGAGCAGTCAACGGAACTAAATTTCACAAAACGGAATCATAACGGAAATAACTGCACAGATAACCAACTAAATGTAACAGAAACGAATAACCATATCATATAATGTCTTAACATTATAGAATCAATCATTAAACATAGCCATGCTGTAATGAAACAAATGCATACTCAATTACGGATGTGACACAATGATATCATTCCAGACTATACCCGCTGGAAGGGTACCGACAGATATTATACCCCCTCTGTCTTCGGGCAAAACGAGATGCGTTTCTTTATTCTCGTCGCCAACGAGCCGAAAGTATGCGCGTTTTTATCCTCGTCGCAATGCGAGCCACAACGAAACGAAAATATCCACAATTCACAACCTCAAATCGTATTCACCGAATCAAGACAAACATGGCCTTTTCAAAATAGTTTTTCACACACAATAAAATGTCATTAAAAATTCTATTTTTCAACAAAATACATTTCTTACCAAAATCATCTTTCAAAATAATTCTTGCATGCTTACTATTCGAAAATCATTTCAAAAATAAACCATACGAAATACTTAAAATAATTTGCGGAAAATTGCAACTTCCTTTACGTACCTGAAAGCTTCTTATCAACGATAAATCTACAAACCTCCCAAAATCTCCAAGATATCAAGGATTTCCTATTATCCATTTCAACATTATTAAAATCATATTCAATTAACTTAGTTCTAACACAACTAACAAAATCCTAACTCTCTGAAATCTATCACCATTTTCGATTTAACATTCAAAATTCCAGAATATGTTTCGAACTAGAATTTCCATTTCCAGAAATACATTTCAGTAAATATTCAAACTAAATTCCAGAACATTTTCAACCTTAATTCCAGAAATTTTCGAACCCAAATAATACAATTCTTTAAAAATCTTCAATATCATTTTCGAACAATACTTCCATCTCCACCATATTTTCGAATTCAAATCCAGTAACCTTCGAACAGAACCGTATAAATCCTTCGAACAAAAAAAATCATTTTCGAACTAATTTCCTAAACAATTTGTGTTCTTGACAATTTAACCCCTAAAACTTCAATTTAAATCCAACTAACCTAACCTTAACAAATAAAAATCGAAACAGTACTTAAAATCGAAATCAGGAAAAATTCGAAACTTAAAAAAATCAAATTTCATACCAATTGATGTCCAAAATCCGAATTCCTCTCAGTTGCTTGCTTCAGCTCCGATTTAGAGAATTTTCGAAGCTCAAAAATCGAATTTTATGATGTCTGGAAATTTTCTTTTCGATTTGAAACAGACAGGAATTTTTTACGATTTTGATATTGGGTTATTGTTGGTAGGCTACTAAATAGAGTGATTAATCAGTAGGTGAAAGGGTTGAGAGTTATTGGTGTTGATAATGAAAGAAGAAGAGGCGAGACAAGTAATTGAAACGGACGAACGAAGGAGACAAAATGAAAGAAAAATTAGGCGAAGAAACGAAAATGAAACTGAAGAAAATCGAAGCTGGAAGGGAGAATTGCTTTCTGCTTTACCACTCTTTAATTAACATTAATTAAATAATATTACTATTATTATTATTATTATTTATTATTATAATTATCATATATTCTTATTATTTATTTATTATTATTAATATTATAATTTATAACTTGCACAATATTTGGGTCAATAAATTCCTTAAAAATTGAGCCATTACAATCTCCATACATTCTAAAAAGTTTCGTCCTCGAAACTTGTATCACGTTTTATATCTGGATACTTAGCATATAATTCTTCTTCTTTTTCCCATGTTGCTTCATCAGGTGAATGATTGCTCCATTGAACCTTTACAAAGGGAATTGTCTTAGTTCGTAGAATTCTCTCTTGACGGTCGAGTATCTTGATAGCATATTCTGAATATGTACACTCCTTTGATATCTCAACCTCTGTTGCTTTAAGTACATGACTTTCATCTGGACCATACTTCCTGAGCATCGAGACGTGAAATACATTATGTACTCGATCTAGTTCCGCAGGTAGAGCAAGTCGATAAGCCAATGTTCCTATTCTTTCCAAGATTTCATATGGTCCTATGAATCTCGGACTTAACTTCCCATGCTTGCCAAACCTCATTACTCCTCTGAATGGTGATACTTTCAAGTATACCTTATCCCCTTGCTGAAATTCTAAATCTCTTCTGCGAACATCAGCCCAACTTTTCTGTCGACTCTGAGCTGTAAGTAACCTCTGTTTGATGATGGACACATTCTCATTCGTGAGTTTGATCAACTCTGGTCCTTCCAATACCTTCTCTCCAACATCAAACCAACACTGAGGTGTTCGACATTTCCTCCCATACAAAGCTTCGAATGGTGCCATTTGAATACTGGATTGATAGTTGTTATTGTACACAAACTCTGCCAGTTTCAGATGACGATCCCACTGTCCTTGAAAATCCAAAATACATGTTCTAAGTAAATCCTCGAGAATTTGAATTGTTCTCTCAGACTGTCCGTCTGTCTGTGGATGGAAAGCTGTGCTGTATTTCAAATTCGTTCCCAACACAGATTGTAAACTCTTCCAAAATTGAGATGTGAATCGAGTATCTCGATCTGATATGATACTGACTGGTATCCCGTGCAAACACACCACTTGATCAATGTAAAGCCTTGCTAAATCATTCATTGATGTAGTCTTCTTCATCGGTATAAAGTGAGCACACTTAGTAAGTCGATCAACAATAACCCAAACTGAATCTTTTTGTGTCGTAGTTTTGGGTAATCCGGTCACAAAATCCATAGTAATATGCTCCCATTTCCAGTTTGGTATATCCAAGTTTCTCAGTGTCCCTGCTGGCTTTTGTCTTCCAACTTTCACTTGTTGACACACTAAACACTTGGACACAAACTTTACGATATCTTGCTTCATTCCTGGCCACCAAAATAATTGTTTCACATCTTGATACATTTTATTCTGTCCTGGATGCATGGCCAATATTGTCTGATGTGAATCTTGTAAGACTTCGCCCCTGAGTGTTGATACAGCTGGAACGAATAGTCTATCATTGAATCTCAAAGTCCCATCTTCATACATTCTAAAATTTTCTTGGTTTGTTTGAGCTCTTTGCAAGAAAGTATGCCAAATAGGATCCTTTGATTGTGCTTCCTTAATCCTGAGAATAAGATCAGGTTGCACCATGAGATTACACAACATCGTCATCCCATTTTGGTCGTCTCTTGATTCGACATTCAGATTTAACTTTGACATCTCGTCAATGAGTTTCTGTTGCGTGGTCAATAGCATTGATCCATAACTCTTCCTGCTTAATGCATCTGCTACCGCATTACTCTTTCCAGGATGGTAGTGCAATTTCACATCATAGTCCTTGATCAGCTCTAACCATCTTCTCTGTCTCATATTCAACTCCTTTTGAGTAAAAATATACTTTAAGCTCTTGTGATCAGTGTAGATATCACATGTGGTTCCGTACAAGTAATGTCGCCATAACTTCAGCGCAAAAACCACTGCTGCCAGTTCCAGATCATGAGTGGGGTACCTTATTTCGTGTTCTTTCAACTGTCGTGAAGCATATGCAATCACCTTTCCATTTTGCATAAGTACACAACCTAACCCCTCCTTTGATGCATCACTGTAGATACAAAATCCTTCATGTCCATCAGGCGGTGTAAGAATTGGTGCCGACACAAGTAAATCTTTCAACTTCTCAAAACTTGCCTGACGCTTAGAATCCCATTCAAACTTTACTCCCTTTCTTGTTAACTTTGTAAGGGGTAATGCAACTCGAGAAAATCCTTCCACAAATTTTCGGTAATAACCAGCCAATCCCAGAAAACTTCGAATTTCTGTCACTGATGTTGGAACTTTCCAATTGGTAATGGCTTGAATCTTTGCTGAGTCTACTCGGATTCCTTGAGTATCAATGATGTGTCCAAGAAATGATACAGAATCCAACCAGAAGTCACATTTCTCGAACTTTGCAAATAATTGATGTTGTCGTAGTCTCTCCAATGTCATCTTCAAATGTTCTTCATGTTCTTCCTTTGATTTGGAATAAATCAATATATCATCAATGAATACTATGATGAATTTGTCGAGCCATTCTCGGAATACATGATTCATTAATGCCATAAATGCTGCAGGTGCATTCGTAAGTCCGAAAGGCATCACTAGAAATTCATAATGTCCGTATCTGGTTCGAAAAGCAGTTTTGTGAATATCCTGATCTTTGATTCTGAGTTGATGATACCCAGATCTCAAATCAATCTTCGAGAATATTTGTGCACCTTGTAATTGATCGAACAAATCATCAATCCTTGGTAGTGGATATTTATTCTTCACAGTGATTCGATTCAACTCCCTGTAGTCAATGCACATTCTCATGCTGCCGTCCTTTTTCTTTACAAACAGTACCGGTGCTCCCCAAGGTGACACACTAGGCCTTATGAAACCTTTATCTTGTAGTTCCTTCAATTGACTTTTCAATTCTTTTAGCTCTGCTGGTGCCATCCTGTAAGGTGCTTTGGATATCGGTTCTGATCCCGGAATAATATCAATAGAAAATTCCGTGCTTCGAATTGGTGGCAGTCCTGGCAAATCCTCTGGAAAAACATCTGAGAATTCTTTCACCGTGCAAATCTTAGTTATTTTTGCTTCCACTTCAGAGACATTGCCACAAAATCGTTCATGCAAGCTTACGCCTTCATAACAGATCTCTTTACCCGAACTCGTTTGTAGAGTTATGATCCTTCGGTAACAGTCAATGCGAGCCTTTGCACTACTCAACCAATCCATTCCAAGAATTATGTCGAATTCTTTCATGTTGATGATGAGCAGGTTGGCTTTGAATTCTTCGCTTTCCACAATCAGTGTTACATCATTGCATACATATTTAATTGTGATTGTCTTTCCTAATGGACTCAATACTTGCATTAAATGCAACAGTGGACTGAAATGCAAATCAAGTTTCCCCACACAAGATTCAGAGATAAAGGAATTTGAAGCACCAGAATCAAATAACACATAAACATCTTGATTCAGGAATTTAAATTTACCTCCGATCAATTCATGATCCTCTTCAGCACGGACAGCATACAATCTAGTTGGATTGCGCTGTTGTTGTCCACGTGGTTGATTGGTTCCTGAGGTTTGTTTCAGACTGGGACAATCTCTAATCCGATGATCTTTAGATCCACATTTAAAGCAACCTCCAGAGTTCCAGTAACATTCCCCAGTATGACTCCGATTACACTTGGGACAGACTTCATTCTTCTTAGTTTCAACGATCATCTGTCTGCGAGCTGGCGGTCTCTGATCTCTGTTTCTGAATTCAGGCTTTCTCTTTCGATTTTGAGGAGCCTCAAGATTCCTCAGTTCAGATTCCACGAACAATGCCCTCTCCATGAGTATATCAAATTTGGTATCCATGAGAGGTGCTACTTTGAGCCTGATGCCAGTGCGAAGACCTTGTCTGAACCTTGTAATCTTGCTGTTCTCAGACTGCAAATACAAAGGACAGAATCTGCCCAGCTCTTGGAACTTCCTCAGATATTCCAGCACAGTCATATTCTCGGTTTGCCTCAGCCTCAAAAATTCATCTTCTTTAGCCATTCGGACAGCGTCAGGAAAATATTGTTGCAGAAATTTCTCTCTAAAAATCGTCCAGGTAATGGAGTTTCGTTCCATACTTACTTCCACTGAGGTCCACCAATGCTTTGCATTTCCTTCCAGAAATGGAGTCACTACCGTAACTTTTTCTCCATCGGCAATGTTTATGGCCTTCAGTAATTCTTCAATCTTAGTCAGCCATTCCTCAGCTTTCATTGGATCAGTCTCATTTCCAAAGTACGGTGGTCGGAGTGCCCGGAATCTCTCAAATTCAGTCCTTCTCGGTGGTTCCGGCTGTAGTGGTGCCGAAGCAACATTTTGTTGTAACACTCCAGCTATGATGCGACATATGTTCATGATGTCCACCTCATTCATTGATCCCACGTTTATATTTGGGATTCCATCTTGACCTTGATTCACATTCCTATCCTAACCATCTCCTGAGTCGCGATTCGAGTCCTGTTCTTGGCTACTACTCTGATTGCTACTGGTTCTTCCTCTAGCCATTTGAAATCTTAAAATGAAAGTGAAATTTATCGTAAGATTCGTAAACAAAGAAGATAGATAGTCAAACCTAAATAACTTCATTCTTAAGTTCAAAAGTCTAATCCCAAACATATAACAAAGATCTAATCCAAACAAATAACAAAGGTCTAATCCAAACTTATAAACTAAGGCTCTGATACCAACTGTGACGGCCCGCCCTAAATGGGTCGCCCGCCGTATTCAATTGCTTGAATACAAGGCTTCACTCGAATCGAAACTTAATTATCACTTTGAACTTATGTTTAGCGGAAACGTTTTTATTCTTATCGAATGTTGACTTGATAAATTTTTACCGATGACTTTTATCTTAGAAAAATTTGGGCAGAGTCTCCTTTTAAAAATTGTGCCCTGTGATCTACCAGATCACTACAACCACAATAACAAAATCATAAAAACAAAAACTAAACCAAAATAAACTTCAAATATCAATATCCAACTAAAACATGAGTAAATGTTTCATATCCTCAAAATAAAACTTAAACATGCCAACATACTCAAAACTTCATAATAAATCTAAATATCCTCCGCATCGTTTAAGTCTTCAACTCCATCTGTAATATGTCACATTACAGGTAAATGTAAGTTGCAGCATTTTATAGTAAGCATAATAAACATTTGATAAAAAGTATCAAAACATCATTTTTCATATTGTGACGAAAATAATACGATTTCATATCAAAATAACTTTCACACATATATGATTTAATCCGAGCAGTCAACGGAACTAAATTTCACAAAACGGAATCATAACGGAAATAACTGCACAGATAACCAACTAAATGTAACAGAAACGAATAACCATATCATATAATGTCTTAACATTATAGAATCAATCATTAAACATAGCCATGCTGTAATGAAACAAATGCATACTCAATTACGGATGTGACACAATGATATCATTCCAGACTATACCCGCTGGAAGGGTATCGACAGATATTATACCCCCTCTGTCTTCGGGCAAAACGAGATGCGTTTCTTTATTCTCGTCGCCAACGAGCCGAAAGTATGCGCGTTTTTATCCTCGTCGCAATGCGAGCCACAACGAAACGAAAATATCCACAATTCACAACCTCAAATCGTATTCACCGAATCAAGACAAACATGGCCTTTTCAAAATAGTTTTTCACACACAATAAAATGTCATTAAAAATTCTATTTTTCAACAAAATACATTTCTTACCAAAATCATCTTTCAAAATAATTCTTGCATGCTTACTATTCGAAAATCATTTCAAAAATAAACCATACGAAATACTTAAAATAATCTGCGGAAAATTGCAACTTCCTTTACGTACCTGAAAGCTTCTTATCAACGATAAATCTACAAACCTCCCAAAATCTCCAAGATATCAAGGATTTCCTATTATCCATTTCAACATTATTAAAATCATATTCAATTAACTTAGTTCTAACACAACTAACAAAATCCTAACTCTCTGAAATCTATCACCATTTTCGATTTAACATTCAAAATTCAAGAATATGTTTCGAACTAGAATTTCCATTTCCAGAAATACATTTCAGTAAATATTCAAACTAAATTCCAGAACATTTTCAACCTTAATTCCAGAAATTTTCGAACCCAAATAATACAATTCTTTAAAAATCTTCAATATCATTTTCGAACAATACTTCCATCTCCACCATATTTTCGAATTCAAATCCAGTAACCTTCGAACAGAACCGTATAAATCCTTCGAACAAAAAAAATCATTTTCGAACTAATTTCCTAAACAATTTGTGTTCTTGACAATTTAACCCCTAAAACTTCAATTTAAATCCAACTAACCTAACCTTAACAAATAAAAATCGAAACAGTACTTAAAATCGAAATCAGGAAAAATTCGAAACTTAAAAAAATCAAATTTCATACCAATTGATGTCCAAAATCCGAATTCCTCTCAGTTGCTTGCTTCAGCTCCGATTTAGAGAATTTTCGAAGCTCAAAAATCGAATTTTATGATGTCTGGAAATTTTCTTTTCGATTTGAAACAGACAGGAATTTTTTATGATTTTGATACTGGGTTCTTGTTGGTAGGCTACTAAATAGAGTGATTAATCAGTAGGTGAAAGGGTTGAGAGTTATTGGTGTTGATAATGAAAGAAGAAGAGGCGAGACAAGTAATTGAAACGGACGAACGAAGGAGACAAAATGAAAGAAAAATTAGGCGAAGAAACGAAAATGAAACTGAAGAAAATCGAAGCTGGAAGGGAGAATTGCTTTCTGCTTTACCACTCTTTAATTAACATTAATTAAATAATATTACTATTATTATTATTATTTATTATTATAATTATCATATATTCTTATTATTTATTTATTATTATTAATATTATAATTTATAACTTGCACAATATTTGGGTCAATAAATTTCTTAAAATTGAGCCATTACACTTTGTTTGGAATGATCAGGTATTTACAGGGGTAATAACCTAGGAGTTACAACACATGATATTATCTTCCGCATTATTCCACTTTAATGCAAACCCTTCAACTTCGGTAACCGTAGCCCCCACTATCATTATTTATAAATGATGGTTTAGTGGGCTTGACCAAGTCTTTTGATTTGGTAAGTTGAGCTGATTCGCATTGGTTAAGCTGATTGGTGTAGGTTGAGACAATTTGGTTAAGTAAAGCTGAGTAAAATCTGCACGTGTATAGTTTATGCATATGTAGAGCTAATTGGTTTTCCTTAGCATTTCACAAGTTGAGCCGATGGATTTTCATGTCTTCATTGGTTGAGTTGGTAGAGATCATCATAAGTTGAGCTGATGGTTAATATCAGTTCTGCTCACAGAACTGATTTGGTTTCGACAACTAGTCTACAGATAGGTATTGATTCGACTGGTGGGATCGATTCTCTCTGTAGGACCGATTTGATTTGGTCCCTGGAATGATTGTGGAACCGGATCTTCATAACCAATGCTGAGAAGATTTAACTTTTACCAATTTTCGTTTTAACATGTCCCAACTTTGATAGGTAGAGCACATTAAAGTTTAGATTGTTCATTCTATTTTTGTTCCATATTATGTTTAACATTTCTTAGCCTATAAAATTATGTGCTTTTAATTAATATACGCTGTTTTTTTAACCATAGAAAAAACTAAAAAGTGTTGTATTGTGATTATCGTTACAAATAATTCGGTTTGTTTGATGATGCCCTTAAGAGTAGTGCCCTTAGGGGCATCATCACCATTCATTTAGAATCTTTTTTTTTAAGGAAAAAAAGATTCCACTTGTATGGTGGATGTTGCTCCTGAGGGCAGCAACAAAGTTTCCAAATAATTCACTGGTAAGCACGTCTAGTTTTTAATAGTGACAAAGTACATAAATCGTTTACACTTCATTTGGATGGAATGATTTGGTGGATTTGAATTTTAAATCTTTAATACAAAACCATTTAAATGTTTGGCTAATTTTAAAATCCATGGATTTCAAATCAACCATCTTCAATTTTAAAACATTTTTTAACAATACCAAAATATTTCAAATTCCTAATTATTGAAGTCATTTCAAATTTATTGTTGAAATGAAATAATCCAATCTAGTTGCAACCTAAGAGTCCATTTGTATTGAAGGATTTGAAGTCGTGGATTTCAAATCCATTTGATTGTTTGGATGAATTTATGTTGGGTGGATTTCAAATCCACCACTTTCTTAATTATGTAGATGTGATGATAATTATGATGGATTTGAAATACATTAAGTTGAATGTCATTTCAAAATCATTATTCAAATCTCTCTCCAAATCATCTTTTCTTCCAAATCAAATCCCTCGATCCAAACACAACCTAAAAGTTTAATGTGTTGGACTGGATTTGAATCAAACTAAAGAAAAATAACTCCATTGAACCGAATATGAATGCTACTAACAATTTATATGCAGCCGAACTAATTAGTTTAGGTTTGCTGTTTTGGGGTGGAGGTGGGGGTCCTATAGCTGTCCTATAATGGAGTTATTATAGGTTGGGATGACTCTCCAAAAAAAAAATTATAAAAGTTGAGTGATAAATAAAAAAAATCATAAATGTCTAAAACTATAACTATTATATATATATACACACACACACTCACACTCTCTTCTATTATTTGAGTTTTTTTTATATTGATAGATCGAGCACTACAATCATTGGTAGATATTATACGTGACGATCGCCCTTAACTTTAATTAAAATATTTAAAAGTTTTACTATATTTTTTCTTAAATTACAAAATTTACCACCCAAAAACTAATTTATTTTAACATGGTTGGTTGGTGGATTTTCTTAAACTTGTTATAAAATTACTGCATATAATAAACAAACGTTTTCGGGTCTCGGAGTGATGCTTTTTTAGGCAAATCAAAGGAACATTGCCGTTGTCGGAATTAAAAATTACCAAATAAATGGTAAAGAATATTAATTGATGGAGGCTTTGAGTTGTAGACTAGGAATAATATGTTGCTTTATTTATTTGCACAATAATTCGATTTACATGCAAGTCTACAAATTTCCATTTGTTTCCTTGTTCCTTTATTTGAAATGGGTCATTTTTATTTAACGGTATCTTATCACCCAAAAGGGTATCCAAGAAAATATTATGAGTAGAAATTTGGATCATTCCATGTGTCAATGTCATATATGTACACGTGTCTTTTGAGGAAGAAAATGACAAAATTAAATAATACGACGCTCCAACGGACATTTAAAATGGACATATACGTGTGTGTTGAGTGGGTCGGTACACAATTTTACTTTTGATTTTTTATATATATAAAAAAAATTAATCATGACATAAATCATTCATTTGTCATGAAAATTATTGGGCATGTAATTGTTTATTTCACAATCAAATCAAGTGTGGGAATTTGAGTCAAGAATCTTGTCCTCTTCTAAATTGGAGTAAACGATGAACGTTACAATTTTCCTAATCAAAAGAGCGTGTAGCTCTTAAGTTGCATGTGAAGACACGCTTATATACATCAGATTTGGATACTGTTTATGCATCAACTCAATATTAAAATGCAATATCTTTTAAATAAACAACATATCACTCATTTTATACAAATCATATTGAATTGATCCATAACTTAAGCATATATCGGGTTCATACAAGCGTATTCCGTGAAATGTGATGGTCTTTCAAAACAACTTCTAGAATTATTAGAATGATTAATAAAATTCTATGCACTATTATTTAAAAAAAATATCATCAAAAAATATTATTAAATAATATATTCATCTCGAGAGTTGATATGTAATGACAACCAATTTTGTTTCTTTAGTGCAAAATAACAAATAATATCCGAGGTCACAATTCTGATGAAAAGGCAAGAATTTAACAAGGAAACTTTATATCGCACTCATACTACGATAACGTATACTTTATTTTGATATATTATTATTTCTCGCAATGACTTAATACAAGCTCGCTCTTTTTTTTGTTAGGTCCAAGCGATATAATTTAATTTCTATATTTATGTGAGAATAGAATTAAAATTTTCGTAAAAACATTTAATATTTTGATTATTAAATCAAATATGTATAAATATGAAAATTTCCAATCCGTAGATACCTCTATCTCTATCAAAGCTCAACTAACTCTTCTTTCTTCCATGTATAAATGAGTGAAATGCATTAAATTCTCTGAATACATAATCCCTAGCTACCTTCTCTATATAACATGTGAAGGGTATTTCATCTCCCCAGCAACCATTTTAATACATCCATCTAAAGCACGGCTGAGCCGCCAACTTCAGATGGTGGAGCCGCCGTCTTCAACCGCCGTGAACACCGGCAAAACTCAAAGCCCTGTCGAAAACAATGAAAAGAAATGCAAGAAAAGAGAGAGAAACAGTGGGACTAAGCATCCGGTATACAGGGGCGTGAGAATGCGGAGCTGGGGGAAATGGGTTTCAGAGATTCGCCAGCCGAGGAAGAAGTCACGCATTTGGCTGGGAACTTACTCGTCAGCGGAAATGGCGGCTAGGGCTCACGACGTTGCGGCGTTAAGCATAAAGGGCAATTCTGCGGTTCTCAATTTCCCACTACTTAGAGATACCCTGCCACGCCCGGCTTCTCTATCGCCGGCCGACGTGCAGGCGGCGGCGGCTAAAGCGGCGGCTATGGAGGAGCTCAGCCCTATGTCTTCCTCTTCAACAACTTCCAACTGCGCTTCTTCAAATTCTGAAGTGAACACGGGGTCGACGGATGAATTAGGAGAGATAATTGAGTTACCGAGTTTGGAAGGGAGCTACGAATCCGGCGATCCGGGGAGCAAATTTCTGGTTGTTGACACGGCGGAGGGGTGGCTGCATCCACCATGGTGGGAGTTAGATATATACTTCTACGACCATTTTCTTGATCAAGTGAGTTGTGGAGAGAGTTTGATAAATTCCATGTAGATTTGAGGAACGGAGAGGAGCCTACTGCCTCCAAAAGTGAGTGTACCTTTTGCCTTAATACTTATACGTTTGATTCTCTTACACACTCAGTTGTATTGTACATATTAATATTTTTTTAATTTTTTTTCCTTTCTTAAAATAATTGATTAAATATCCTTGAGTATTTGTCAATGCCAAATAATATGATTGTATACACTTTCAAATTCTCAGTAAATAGTTATAGTATAAGAGGTGTGAATGCGATCGGTAGGCGGCTTTATACTTGGTGCATGTAATTCCTTCCTTTCATTTACTTGACAATTTCTTATATTTTGAAAGGATAAATATATTTTTCAAAAAAATAATAATAATATACAAATCGAAAATTTATTTGACACTCAAGTCAAAATTATTTACTCGTGAAATTGAAAGCAATCAGCCCATCATGTCTTTCTTTGCTTTTTGAAGTACTTATTGTGAAAATTACAATACATCAGAGATTAATTTGTGAATAAGTATTCATGAGGGAAATATTAAAATTTAGCATATGATATTATTATTATTAGTAATATATGAGTGCATATATTAAGTGAGATTCGCCCACATGTCGCATTCTTCTTACAAGCTTCAATATATTAATTTTTTTCCTTTTAGACAAAGAGTGACGTGTTTGGAAATATATATATATATATAAACAAGAGCGGTACATCAAAGATTAATATAGACAAACATGGACATAACACAATAAACATAGATATCTAACATTGACATAACACAATAAAAATAAGTATGCTCATGTAAGGTGGGTGAACTAGGTCTCCTTAAATCACAGACGCCATGGTGAGATCGAGAGTGATAACTGCCTTCCATAAATGAAGAAACAAAGTCCAATAAACAGGAGACATAAATTGATAGAAGGACACCAAACGAGCAAACTCCGTTATCCAAATCGCGAACATAAAACCAACGACCAAATACCAATACGGTGTGGCGTACGAAACCGTACAACCCATCAGTCTTTGAAGGCATAGCCAAGCAGTGCCTCAGCTCCGAAACCAGCAAAATGGGTGAAAAAGAGTCACCACCACGCGGCAGAAACTGAAACCAAATAGTATAGTAAAACCATTAGTACACCAAAAAACAGGCCAACCAAAATTTGATGGAGCATGACTACTACAAAACAATATCAAGACCATCAAATACCACATACACGATAGTAAGATAACATAGATAACAATGATAAAACACAAAAAATGGGAAGAGCGTCCGATAAGACATGCACGATTGATGCTACTCTCATAGTCATCAAATAACCCCAAAATCTCAGTCAATACAACTTTTCAATTTAATCATTTACAGTATATAATCCATTGGTTATTTAATTAAGTTTCTATTTGGATAATTACATAGCTTAATTTCAGTGCCTTAAATATATTACTTTATTAATTTGTAGCCTTGATGATTGATTATTTCGTTGTAAATAACGAAGACTAATAAATTATATTGTAACATAATATATACTATCGTATAACACAAATAGAAAGATCAAATAAAAAATCGAGTATCCACTGGCTATTACCATTCCTTTTAAAACTTGATAGCTCAACTTCTAGTTCTCGAGCAATTGACTTTTCTTCGACAGATCTTTTTTGAAGTTATGATAAAATGGCATGTGCAAAATTTAATTCACTATTGGTCCACTCTTATAATTCCAAAAAATCAATAAATAAAAGATATATTAAATGGCCGGACCACTCTCCAATAAAACTTTCGATATATAGGTGGAGCACCAAAAATCTAATCTATGGAGGAGGCCGGTTTCATAATTAATACTAGCAGACGACGCACACGCGTTGCGTGTGTAGCGTAATATATAATGCATACGGATTGATACGTGCAATGAAATAAATGAGACATATACGTTGATTAATATTACAATTCAAAAGATACATCAAAGAACCACAACAAACCATTAAATGAGATAGTTTAGTAAATTCAAATTTGTCATACCAAGGTAGTTAGTATAGGTGGCTTAGGCATTATAATATAGTAAGATATGTCAAATAGTTAACTTTTGTATATATGTGTAGAGGAAATATTGATGTTAAGCTACGTAGAAGCAGTACCCCAAATGGTGCATCCACGATTTATATATAATATTTCACATAAGTGGTAAATGAATGGCTATAATGTCATTAAGGATAGTGTCTTTAAAGTAACATAAACATTACCGTAAGCAGAGGGTGTATTCATAAATTCAAGCAACCTGCGACAATTCATTAGCTATCGAAATGTAAATTTTACGATTATCATGCATATATATAATGTAAAGTTAGATTTTGCTATAGAATTATCTGTAAGGATATCTGTTTAAAAAAATAATCAAATATATCACAAACTTAAAATTCCAAAATTTAGAATTTGTTTATTAACAAAAAATGGTTAAAAGGGCGACTCACGCATAATTAATCTGCCAATTCCCCAATTTGATTAGTCATACTTGTAATCGCAAACAGCTACTTCATTTGTGGTACTTCAAATAATCAGATCATGCCCAAAATTTCTAAGCATCATTTGTACGTAAACATGTCTAAGACAGAGGGTAATTGACGCCACAAGTTTGACATAAGTACATCCTAATAAGTTCCTCTTTCAAAAATATATTATTTATTCGATAGTCTTAAGAATTCATGGGGTTCCAACTCAAAACCAATTGACAATAAGTGGAGTAACTCATGTATCTTATAAATAGTTAACATAACTTCTAGTTTCCAAATGTGTGGCAACTCTTAGCACGCCCCTTCACGTGTGACATATATAAGTTAAACACGTGGATTGATACGGCCGATTATTGTGAGCATGCTGGCGAAATCAATTCCTTCCTTGACAGTTGCATTGACTATAACCCTAATGGCTCCAATATGAATCCATGAGAGCGTGTTAGAAATTTCTCTTTTAACCTTGTTCTTAATCTCCTTGAATTACTGCATCTCAATTTGGTTTCCCGTGAATTTCATTGGGATCGCAAATTCACATGTTGTCACCCAATGAATAACCTGATGCTTCCTGCTTCGAAGACCAATCCTATCCACGGCTTTTTTCCATTGATCCAATTGTAAATCCATCATACACCTGAAGCTTTGGTTCTTCCTTCATGATCCTCATAAGAGTTTCATGAGAAACGGTGGTGTGAGAGAAAAATCCTGACGGTTTTTCTCTGATCATGTGTTGAAGGATTTCCTCTTCACTCTGATTCTAAACTAAATTCACCTCCATTATCAGAATAAATCTCTTCTTCATGGATGCGTCCATCTGAGGGGATATCCTCAAATTGATACACATGTACCAAGTCTTGGAAGTAGACAACATCCTCAAACTCCTTGGTATTCTCGAACTGTCTCACTCCTCGGCTTTGGTTCTCAGGACAATCTGTAGAAATGTGTCATCTTGCTCCGCATGTCCAACAGTTACAATCTTTAAAACTCTCATTCGATCGTGTATGAGTGCGTCTGAAAGTCCTCTTCATTGGTACTCTGCTAGTATTTGCTTAATTAGAATCTATTGACAAGGTTCTACTCCTTGTTGGTCCTGATCTCTACCCGGATCTGTAACTTCGGGCCTTCTGTTTTGACCAGAACTTTCTAGGTTTCCAGGAAGACCTACTTCTTCTTGAACTATTTTCTCTGGCATAAGGATGATCTTTGTGTTTTTTCATCTTTCGCCTCTGGGGATAGTTTCTAATGATTGTGGGGATATCATTGCATGTACAACAAGATGAGCTATCTTGTTGATTCATCTTAGCTTCTTGTAGTTCTTTTGGAGTTTTGCTTGATAGCACCACTCCGCCAGCTTCATTTTTAAGAAATGGCATTCTCCTGGACACCGTCTCTATTCCTTGTGGTGTATATTCCTGGATAAGCATTCTCTCCATGGACTAGGTATTTTGGCACAGAACAGTTATGCTGCATCGTTTTCTGCCATCTTTGTCTTCCATCTATACTCTGTAAAGTGTTTTGATGCACTTGTCTACATAACAGATATCATGTAGTTACAGGCTAATTAAAGCTTGTCTATATTTTTTTTTATCATTTTCGCCATCCATTCCTTCGAAGTAGCCCACTCCAATGAAACATAATTTAAAGAATTTTGACATCTTGTCCACGATTTCTTTCAGTGACTCTCCGGTTACAACTTCTTACTTGGTACCTGGGTCTCCGAGTTCCCAGACAATTTTGACTGTACCTTCCAGACTTATTTGAAGGAGCAATATATCACCTTCGTTACATAGATTCATCGTTCATGCTACTATTCTCATTGCTGAAGCCCATTCATCAATAATAACTTCTCGATTTTTTAAATCCAAGATATTTATATTGAGTATAAGTCCATATGGATGTATCAGATCTAAATGAGATTTCTCGTAAGGCGTTTGGTATATGTCTGGCATGCGGGGACGACTCTTCACTTCAACTGGGGGATCTAAACTTGCTGAGGAAAAATCTCTCTGATGTGGCATTCTTTGATCTTCTTCGGGTGGATTGTGTAACCCTAAACTTTTTTGTGGTGGAGTTCTGGTTACGACTTCACCTATCTTCGAGTCTACAAAATTTAATACGGCAAACGAATCAGCAAGATCATGTAGATCTTTCAGGTTGATTATTTTCGTTACTTTGTGGGTAGTATTGGATCTCCTCGAATGTCAGTGATCAATTTTTCTGTTTCTGTGAGGGCTTTGGACCTCCTTAGCTTTCCCTTTTTGATGTAAAATATATTCTGTTCCATAGAATGTTGGTAACCATCCTTCGTTCCTTCTTTCCCATGACTTGGTCTTGACTCAAAGTCCTTAACTCGGATTTGAATATCTCGAAGGTTTTCAAGAATTTCCTCCTGATGTTTAATCATAATCTCAATCTGACTTTGAATCTGATAGACCTGTGCAGGGACATGGTGTTGGAGGTAGCCATAACGCTGCACTGTCTTATGGATTTCTCTAAGATCTTGGGATATTTTAGAAGTATCCGGCTCGATTTCTTGAAAGGTTGGTTCTTTCATCCTATTCGTCTATTCCGGATCCTGTTGGGTTGCTTGGATCTGGAATCATGAGGTTATGCTCAGGATGATCTATCTCCTGGGCCTTGATAATCTCGAAATGTAGCTTGATGTTCATCCTGTAAAGGTTACTCGCCACCTTCTTCTGTTCTTGATACTAGTATATGCTAGCCCTGATATCACAAATTTCCAGTAGAGTATTCCATTTCTGGTTGAAATGTTTAGCTTTGACCAGATATCCTTGATTTAGTTCTTCTAATTTCTGGAAGTACCACCTATATGACTTGCACCACGAATATTCGTTCGGATCCATAATATTTCCTTAATCGTATCCTTTGTATAGTTTAAAAATTAATATTCAAGATATTATTAAAGTTTGAAAAGTATTTAAAACTCTAGGGGTATCATGCAATTAATCACTTTTAACTTTGGAAGAGTAATTTTGTAAAATGTTGTGGGGTAGGGAGTTAGGATAAATATGAAAGTATTATTGGGGAGTTAGAATATAGAATAGTGGATAAGTAGAATAAAGTTAAAGGGTAGGGAGTTAGGATTAAGATGAAAGTATTGTTGGAGACTTAGAATATAGAATAGTGGATAAGTAGAATAAAGTTAAAAAAAGTTTGGTTTTGGGAGTTTTTATGAGTTTACCCTTCATATATACCAAGGTTAATCGCTGATTTTTTGGACAAAATCGTCATTTCAAAAATCCTCCCACCCAGCCCCCAATTATCCTATCCAGTTCATTCCACTTCCCACCACACTACCACGCCCAAATGGCCTACACACTTCATTCCAAACTCTCACTCTGTTCGCCCACTACCACTACTGCCGCCGCCGCCATCAAACGTCGCCTCTGTACAATTCGTTGCGGCTCACGCGACAACCGCGGCCCACTCCTAAAAGGCAGAATCCTAAGCACAGAAGCCATACAAGCAATCCAATCCCTCAAACGCTCCTACCGTGCAAACCCCGCCTCCCCCTCCCTCCCGACGCACATCCTCTCCCGCCTCATCAAATCCGACCTCGTCGCAGCCTTCAACGAGCTCCTCAGACAGGAACACTGCACCCTCGCCCTCGAAGTCTTCTCCACCATCAGATCAGAATACCGAGCCGATCTCAACATGTACGCTGGCTTGGTCTCAGCTCTGGCAAACAAGGGGTTGACGGAGGAGATCGACGGCTTGATCGGGGAGCTAGAAATGGACAGTGGGATTCCCTGCGACGATCATAAGGGGCTGTTGAAATTGGTGCAGGCGTTGATTGGTGCGGATAGGAGGGAATCGACGGTCAGGATTTACGGGCTGATGAAAAAGGGCGGGTGGGGATCGGATTCAGGTTCTTTTGAGATGGATGATTACTTGGGTAAGGTTTTGAGAAACGGCTTCCGGAGATTTGGAGAAGATGAATTGGCCGACGAGGTTGAGGGGAAATTTGGGAGATTGTATAAGGGTGTTTTGGGGAAATCATGAATATGCTAAAGTAATATTTGTGCAATGAATATTGTTTTGGTAAAAATACATAAACTGGAAATCGAGATCACTATTTTATATTTCCCAATTTAGTTTTCAATTTTCAGAGTGTCAATTTAATTAGTTCGATTTCACTCATTCTTCAAACAATTTCACCATTCACTATTTTAAATTACTTATCATTCTTTGGTCACGAGTCTTCAGTCTGGAAGGCGGAAGCAAAATCAAAAGAATCCATCATAATATGCCACAGAAATGGACCGCCGCCTTGTTAAAGTGCTCTCTTTGACGAAGGTGAACGTCTCAGTGCCAATTTTTACTCACCTGAAGAAGTAATTGGGAGATAACAAGCATTTGACTTTTTGCATACCATTTTGAAATTAGCAAGGAATGCTATTTCAATATGAACCAGAGCTTGATGCTTTTATTGAATTTTTTCTCATTTGGCGATTTTCCATTTGAGTTGATAAGCCTGCTCCTGGTAACACGCTCAAGAATTTGAGATATAGAGATGAATGTGCTTTCGAATCTAGGATCAAATTTATCAAGCCTTCCAGCCCTTCAATGATATGTTTTCTTCTCGTTAAATCAATCTATGTTACTCGACCATATCTGTCCCATCGCTAGGGTAACAAGGCTCTAGATAATGTACACAAATCTTCTGGTATAGAGATGTTGAGCTCCATATCAGTCATCAAAATTGCAAACTTCACCTTAAAACAATTCTTCATTCATCTATTCCTCATATGTTCTGTCCAAATCCAAGTTCTGGCATGCCCTATTTCTCCACAAATTCCTGCTAATTAAATTTTTGTATTGTAGAATGTATAATCTTGATAAGGATGGCATTTAATTCCCAGCTCCCTTATTAGTACGATGGTATTTGTACCAAAACATGCTCAACCAAAGCTTCAATATGATTGGCTCATGGAATAGAGGGTTGGGGTGCTTTCTCAATTGTTTAACTTGTTCCGTGGATGCCAAAATGTAGCATTTCTGCAAATGTGTCATGAATTGTGAGTCCTTAGCCAATTTCTGTGCATAGCTAGTGGAAGCAATGACAACAGTGGACAATGCTTTTCCAAGACTCTTATGGTATTGTATTCTTCTAAATATATTGGACAAGTTTTGTGCCATTAGTCCCTGGGATCCATCCACTTTCTCGGAGCCGAATTGTTCCGAATTGTTTTGAACATATTTACGGCATCGTTATTACAGAGACTGTTGTCATATTGGAGGGTGGGGGCGGCGGTGCTCTCCAAACAGCAAGGCTTATTTAAATTATGTTTCAAGGTACGCGAACAACTTGGTCAGATACCCATCTTATAGTTCTCCTTATCCAACATACAAAGTATGTTGGGATTAATAATTCGAAATTTGCTTTAATTGATAAAAGCTCAATAATTATTATTAAGTTTGTTAATGAGAACAAAATTATGGTAAGTTAATTATGAATAGTCAATTAGGCTAAAGAAATCACACATTGAGAAAATAAGACACTTATAGTTTGTTTATAATGAGATACAAATCAATAGAGTGTAGTTAAGTAGAAAAGATGGGTATCACTCGCTCGCCGTCCGCTCGGCTCGTCTCGACTCGCCGCGCCGCTGCCGCGCGAAGGCAGCCCTATCTTTTTACTACTCGGATTTCTGAAATGACTTTTCATCTACCCGACTTTTCATATTCTGCTGAGTATTAAGTTCGAGACTTTTCACATACCTGCAGAATTGATGTCAGATTTAAGTGTGAGACTTAAATCCATATTAATCGGATATTAAGTTTTGAGACTTTTCATCTACCCCATTAAACTTTACACTTAATTTTTGATACCTTTGGAGTGGTCTGTTGCCCAGCTATATAAGCTGCTTCAGCCATATGTTTTCATCATTCCGAAAATCTGCATACATGCATATTGCATACTGTTTTGAGAGTACTGAACACTGCTAGTGTTCGAGGTAATCTGCTCGGCGTTCTGCTTCAATCCGAACAGAGGTGTTTGAGCGTTGTACCTTGGAACTCAGTTGTCCAGGAGGCCAGAAGATAAGGCGAGCAAATTTGAGTTTACGGGCACACGGCTTGCTGTGGCCTCGTCCAGAATTGTTTCCAAATTCTTGTTGATTAAGTCTCCAGTTTATAACTACTACTGTAAATCTAATACGTAGTTTGATTGTTTGATGTTATAAGTATATTGTTTTTGTTCACAATATTGTTTTTTTTTTATTACAATTGTTCAAACTGATTCAAGCTTTCGAGTTAAATAAAAAAAACCAACAATCGTAAACTCAAAAGTTTTGTTTCTGTTTTTATTTTTAGGATCTTAATCAGTTTGCAAAATCCTAATTTGCTAATTACAATATTGTTGAATTTTCAACTCATCACTGTTTGCGCAATATCAAAACATTTATAAAGTTGTTTTCAAGACTAGTTTGATATTATTTGTGATGTGTTCTGTTATAGCTTATAGCTGACCAGATTCCAAACCGAAATGCTGAGAATACTGAGATTCCAGTGGTGACTCCAGTGGTGAAAGCTAGCGGCGGTGAGGTCATTATGCCAGTTCTGTGAAACCCAATGTCGTTCTCTCAATTTGAGAAATCGGAAAAGTTCAAAAGTTCCAACTTTAAGCGTTGGCAGCAGAATATGATGTTCTTCTTGACCACCTTGAACTTGACCAGGTTTCTTAAAGAGGAGAAACCAGTGGAGGACAAAGATGATCCTCAATCTGTTGTCATAGTCGAATCATGGCTGAGCACCGACTACCTCTGTCGTAACTATGTACTGAATTCTCTGGCCGATGCACTTTTTAATGTGTATTCCTCCAAATAAACTGCGAAGGATCTTTGGGAATCGTTAGAAATGAAGTACAAAGTTGATAACGCAGGCGCAAAGAAATTTGTAGCCGGTCGATTCCATGACTATCGAATGGTAGATGGCAAGAGCGTTGTTGAGCAATGCGAAGAGCTGCAGCTTATATATCGTGAACTTGTTGCCGAAGGTATGGGGCTAAATGATGCTATCCAAGTGGCGATGATGATTGAAAATTACCGCCATCTTGGAAGAACTTCTAGAGCTACCTAAAGCATAAGCGAAAGATGATGAGTCTTGAGGATCTTATAAGAAGGCTGCGCATCGAGCAAGACAACCGAAAAGTTGACAAGAAATCATTTGGAATGATTTCCAATGCCAACGTGGTTGAAGTTGGGGACAGCTCCCGTGGGAATAAACGCAAGCGTACTTTTGATCCCAATGGAGATACTCGAAACATGAGGTTCACCGGTGACTGGTACGTGTGCGGTAAACCTAACAATAAGGCCAAGGACTGCACACAACGCCAAATCAATGAGGGTAAAAGGAAGGCAGTCCCAAATAGAGGCAAAGGCAAGAGGCCTGCTCATGCCAACATTGCTGAGGACAACCTGAGCTCAGACATGGATGACATGCATCTGACTGCAGTAGTGTCATAGGTGAATCCTGTTGGTGGAAACTCCAAGGAATGGTGGGTGGACACTGGGGCTACTCGCCACATATGCGCCAACAAATGGATGTTTAAGACCTATCAACTAGTCAATGATGAGCACTGATACATGAGTAATTCAGCAGTCTCAAACGTTGAAGGCAAGGGGACGGTTGTGCTGAAGATGACTTTCGGTAAAGAATTGACTCTTACCGAGGTGCTCCATGTGCCAAAGATCCGAAAGAATCTCATCTCCGGAGCAGTGCTGAACAAGAAAGGCTTTCGGCTCGTGTTTGAATCCGACAAAGTCATTCTGTCTAAGGGTGGTATGTTCGTGGGAAAATGCTACTTGGCCAATAACCTCTTTAAGATGACGTAATGACTCTAGCTCCTAAGTCTAGTGTAGAGGTTGAGATTAATGTTAATGGAGCAAATAAGGCTAGCACAAGCAAAAATAATGTAATGATTGTTGCCAATGTGGCTAATAAAATTTTAAAGTTTGATTATTCTTGTGAGTCTTTACATTTGTGGCATGGTAGATTAGGACATGTGAATTATAAGTCCTTACAAAGGCTAGTGTCTCTTAATCTATTACCTAAACTTAACATCAATCATAAACACAAGTGTGAGACTTGTGTAGAAGCCAAATTAACCAAGTCTTCATTCCACTCAATTGAGCGAAGCACCGAACCGTTTAACTTGATCCATACGGATGTATGCGATCTAAAGTATGTACAATCTAGAGGCGGTGAAATTTATTTCATAACCTTTATTGATGATTGTACAAGATATTGTTATGTCTACTTAATGAGAAATAAAGACGGAGCAATTGACACGTTCATTCAATACAAGAATGAAGTTGAGAATCAACTTGATAAAAAGATTAAAATTCTTCGAAGTGATCGAGGCGGTGAATATGAGTCACCATTTGCACAAATATGTGATGAGAGTGGCATTATTCATCAAACCACTGCGCCTTATTCTCCAGAGCAAAATGGTATTGCTGAAAGGAAGAATAGACGCTTAAGGAAATGATGAATGCAATGCTTATAAGTTCCGACTTACCTAGAAACTTGTGGGGTGAAGCTCTGCTTTCCGCCAACTATGTGTTAAACAGAGTACCACATACGCCTTATGAATTGTGGAAAGGTCGCGCACATAGCTACAAGTTTTTAAGGTTTTGGGGCTATCTAGCAAAGGTTTCAATTCCTCCTCCTAAACGGACTAGGATAGGACTCAAGACAGTGGATTGTGTATTTATAGAATATGCACATGATAGTAGTGCTTATCGGTTTCTAGTACACAAGTCAGATAATGCAGAAATGCATGTAAATACTATCATTGAGGCTAGGGGTGCTTCGTTCTTTGAGGAAATCTTTCCCCACAAAACTCCGACAGTGCATGAAACCAATGTGGAGAGAAATGTGGGGGATAGAGAATCTCAAGAGAATGTGAAATCATCTAGACGAAGCAAAAGAGCTAGAAAAGAGAAGTCTTATGGCTCGGATTTCCTAACATATTTGTTGGAAAATGATCTGGCTACTTTCAAGGAAGCAATGTCTTCACAAGACTCTGATATTTGGAAATAAGTGGTGAACAGTGAGATAGAATCTCTTACATAATCATACTTGGGAACTAGTGGATCTTCCTGCAGGTTGTAAACCACTAGGCCACAAGTGGATCTTCAAGAGGTAGATGAAAGCTGATAGTACTGTAGATAAGTACAATGATAGACTTGTAGTCAAAGGCTACTAACAAACTGAAGGTGTTGATTATTTCGACACATACGCTCCGATATCCAGGAAAACGTCCATAAGGTTAATAATTGCATTTGCTGCATTATATAACTTAGAGATCCATCAAATGGATGTAAAAATGGCTTTTCTAAATGGAGAGTTAGAAGATGGGGTTTATATGGATCAACCTAAAGGGTTTGTAGTTCCAGGTAAAGAAACGAAGGTGTGTAGACTTGTGAAATCCTTGTATGGATTAAAACAAGCACCTAAACAATGGCACGAAAAATTTGATAGCGTCATGCTTTCAAATGGGTTTAAAACAAACCAATGCGATAAATGTGTCTACGTGAAAGGAGACAATACAAACTATGTGATAGTATGTATATACGTGGATGACATGATAATTGTTGGTAATAACAATAATATCAATATCACCAAGAAAATGTTGTCGCGAAATTTTGAGATGAAAGACCTATGCCTTGCAGATGTGATTCTTGGGATGAAGATCACAAAACATGCAGATGGATATTCTCTCTCCCCTAGAGTCATTATGTTGAGAAGATACTTGACAAGTTTGACAAGGGAAATAATACCATCGCGAGAACACCTATGGAGGTGGTGTCAAATCTTTGCAAGAATCGCGCAGAAGGTGTGCAACAACTTGAGTACTCTGGGTCATAGGTAGTCTCATGTACCTCATGGATTACACTAGACCTGATATAGCTAACTCAGTCAACAGATTGAGCAGATATACGAGTAATCTCAGTTATGAGCACTGAAGGACAGTAGTTCGAGTTCTTAGATATCTAAGATATACTACTAACTACGGACTACATTATACGAGATATCCAGCAGTAATTTAAGAGTACTCAGATGCGAATTGGATATCGGACTCCAAGAATATAAAGTCCATGAGTGGATATATATTTATTATTGGAGGTGCAGCTGTTTCTTGGAAATCATGCAAACAGACGTGCATTGCTAGATCAACTATGGAATCTGAGTTCATAGCTTTAGATCTTGCAGCAGAAGAAGCTGATTGGCTTCGAAGTTTCTTGGAGGACATTGCAATGTGGTCAAAACCTATGCCACCCATTAGCGTGCACTGTGATAGTCAGTCAGCTATGGGAAGAGCACAAAACAATGTGTATAATGGGAAATCTAGGCACATACGTCGGAGACATAAATCCATGAGAAATCTACTGAAAACTGATATTATTTCTCTAGATTATGTGAAGTCTAAAGAGAACATTGCGGACCCATTTACTAAAGGTCTAACGAGAGACCGAGTAGAGATTTCATCGAGATGAATGGGGTTGAAGCCCATGAAATTGATTTCCAACCATGATGGCAACCCAACCTGAATTGTAAAGTCCAATTTTGCAGGTTCAATTGGAAAATCGAATTGTGGAGGGGAACCGAACAAAGCACTCGGGAAGTTGAGTTCCTTACCTATTCATGTGATGAAAGAGTGATAAACCTGTATTTGGGAAGGCTGAGCTCATGCTCTTAATGATTCTTCTATCTCGAGATATTAAAGTGGGGTATGACAGAATACTCTTTAGGAGAAATTGCCTATATCGAATGTGAAGGGGCCACTTCTATGAGATGACCTGAGGGCTAAATCTCTAGAGCATTCGATGAAACATCCAAGACAGTCCAGGGCCAAAATAGACAACAACGAAAGAAACAATAATAGTGTGGAGATGAAGATGTGTGAGTATTGTTATCTTATTATACATAAAAAGTCGAACAGTTCAAGGCATTACATCCATGACAAGTATATCCGATGATAATTTACTAAAATATGTTCAAGGTTAACCACCACATATCTTGATGCAGTGGATTCTCAAAGTACTCTCAAATCTTCATCTAGGTGCATTGTGTAATTTTTTTGCCATATTGCATTCATGTGAGGGATTGTTGGGATTAATAATTCAAAATTGGGTTTAATTGATAAAAGCCCAATAATTATTATTAATTTTGTTAATGAGAACAAAATTATGGTAAGTTAATTATGAATAATCAATTAGGCTAAAGAAATCCCACATTGAGAAAATGAGACACTTATGGTTTGTTTATAATGAGATACAAATCAATAGAATGTAGTTAAGTAGAAAAGATGGGTGCCTCTCGCGCGTCGTTTGTTCGTCCGCTCCGCTCGGTTCGTCTCGTCTCGTCTCGCCTCGACTCGTCTCGTTGAGCGTGTCACTGCCGTGAAGGCAGCACTATCTTTTTACTACTCGGATTTCTGAAATGACTTTTCATCTACCTGACTTTTCATATTCTGCTGAGTATTAAGTTTGAGACTTTTCACCTACCTGCAGAATTGATGTCAGATTTAAGTGTGAGACTTAAATCCATATTAATCTGATGTTAAGTGTTGAGACTTTTCATTTACCCCATTAAACTTTACACTTAATTTCTGAGACCTTTGGAGTCGTCTGCTCAGCTATATAAGCTGCTTCAGCCATATGTTTTCATCATTCCGAAAATCTGCATACATACATATTGCATTCTGTTTTGAGAGTACTGCACACTGCTAGTGTTTGAGGTAATCTGCTCGGAGTTCTGCTTCAATCCGAACAGAGGTGTTGAGCGTTGTACCTTGGAACTCACTTGTCCAGGAGGCCAGAAGCTAAGGCGGGCAAATTTGAGTTTACGGGCACACGTCTTGATGTGGCCTCGTCCAGAACTGTTTCCAAATTCTTGTTGATTAAGTCTTCAGTTTATAACTACTACTGTAAATGCTTTTGTAGTTTTATTGTTTGATGTTTCTGTTCACAGTATAGTTTTTTTATTACAATTGTTGAAAATGATTCAATCTTTCGAGTTAAATAAAAAGAACCAACAAAGTAGAGTAGGGATACGAAATGCATGTACTCAAGAACCGGCTGGCAAGGCAATTAGGGTTTGCAGCATAGAGTTGTATTACGTAGCTGAATAGTTTATAATCCTAACATATAAATCTGCAAAAGAAGGAAGATTCATAAATGGAGCACCTTGGGTATGGCTGCATGTTAAATTTAAGGAAAGATAGTCTCTCATGGTGTATGTTTTATTTTATTTTGTTTCAACTTGTCTCGCATTTGCATGGATGGCTACAAGAGGGAGGGCGATTAGATCCAAAAAATTCGACTAAATATCAGACTTCATGTCATTTGTGAGATATGAAGTTGAAATTTTAAACATGAAATGATCTTTTTTTTTTGTAAAGTTTTGTGCATCTCCAGTCTATGATGCATTGATGTCAAGAACTTCTTTTGGGTTTAACTGTTTCCTTTAATATTTGTATCATTATTATGTGTATTTAATAGATACAATCAATTTTCCATTTCCTATATCTATTTCTTATGTCCGTGCTTTGAATTGGTGTGGACATATTAGATTATGTATTTGTTTATGTTCATATGCACTTTGTAATTTCGGTTTTCCTTCTTCATTTAGATGTGGATATTTGATTTCATATACTTCGTACTTGCTTTTTGTAATTGAGATAGCTTGTGTTTGGAGTCATATTGGTTATTTCAATTTTTGTAGGTTTTGATTTGTTATGCTGTTAGATTTGTTTTATTTTGACCATGTTTCGACTGCCACATTTTAGGTTAAACATTCTTGTTTTTTATGTTGCTAGGGTAATGAATGATGGTCTTTTAGTAGAACAAGAAGCTACATCGTTGTTGGCCGAGAAAACTGACCGCTGACACCGCAACTTGCGCGGTACAAAATGAACTATTATTTATATATGCGCAATGAAAGCCAAGACCTCGAGAAGGTTACAATAACAAATGAAAAGGCAATTTTTTTGAATTTCTAATGTTTTTACTTTTAAGCAGTCGTCATAAGCTGCCGAATGCCAAGTAATTTTTCTTATGTAATGGTACTATCAAGCTAAAATTGATTTTTTTTAAAAAAATATATATAAGGAGTTACAAAGTTAATAAAATTGTTATAAAAAATATGCTAGAAGAGTTACAATAGAGTTAATATTTACTTACAATGAGGTTATTAACGCATAAATTACGTTGGAATTGAGAGGTTATGCAGTTAAGCCTGATTAATGACGAAGCAAAACTTGTATGATATATATATATATATCTCATATTGATACAAATTCAAGAAAGTTATTTATAAGATAATATATTTGATTTATATAGTAATTCTAATTATTTTCGTAAATCAAATGTGGATAATGAAACGATTGCATGGAGGTTTTGATCAGAATCATATTTCTACACCGAAGAAATAATATATTGAAGATTCTGAGGGGGCAAAGAAAATTCTTAAAAACTGGAGGAATTTTCTTATGTATGTATTTGAGGTCACAAATTTCATATGGATTATGAAGTGGCTGGTGAGTCAGCATAAATAGAATGTTACATTTCCTTACAATTATAGGTTAATAATAATAATAATAATAAAATAATGCACTAAGTACTATATTATAACCACCTTAGTGGTTTTAAATTGTAATTATTAAATTAATCCCAAAATCCCTTTAAAGATTATTCCGGCTTAATATAAAAATAAACACAGCATATTAGCAACTTTATTGTTGTTTGTTTAATTCTATAAGGTCAACAAGAAAATGACTCCCAACAACATAGAAAACTCTAAAGTTAAGCTTTTCATTCATTTAATAACACCAAACCTAATCTTTACTCCATTTCATTTGAAAAGTTTTCAAGTTAATCATGATTTATTCTACTCCCTAATGATGAGTAAATCCCTAATCTCTTACACATACGAATATAGTCACTCACATTTCTATATATAAATAAAACTTATTAAACTAAAATAATCATTCATTTTTGCACAAAAAACGAGCTTGCACATCCATATATAAGAAATTTAGACCAAATACAATTTTTTTTATTAATACAACTACAATAACAACTAAACATTTAATTCCAATGAATTGAGGTAGGCTACATTGAGGTAGACTGCATGAACTATATGAAGAATCAAGTCGGGTCGCACACGTGTGCTAGTTTTCTCCAAGCGTTTCTTTCTGTCAGAATATCTCGTTGATCCCTTTGAACTCTAAATCTTTGTATAACTTGGAGCCAATTTGTTTTATTAATGTGAGCAAAAAATTATCATTTAAGAATGAGAATGAAACGACTATATCTGTCTACTTGAATAATTCCAAGTCCTTAAGGATCCTTTAGTTACTATCAAAGAAAGATGTTCCGTGGGAAGAATAAATTCTGTGATTTGCACAAAGTAATGATTTTTCCTTTCATGGGGTAAATTTAAAAAATATTCCTGTAGAGTAGGGATCTTTGCAATACTAGCTCTAAATTTTTAGGACTAATCAAATATAGTCAAATGAAGATTGATTTTTAATCAAAACAAGTCCCAAACTTTTATTTTTAATCAAAAGTGGTATCAAAACACCCTATTCAGTTATTGGACCACTTTTGTATAAAAATAATTGACGTGGGACTAAAATTTGTTAAAAACGTCTATGTGAGACTATTTTTAATTGAAAACAATTTCTTAGTGATTATATTTGATTAGTCCTAAAATTTTGAGACTAGTATTGGAAAACTCTATATTGTATGTGACCATTTTTTAAATTTGCCCTCTTCATGTATAGAAATGTTTTATCTTTGTTACTTTACTAAATTTACTGGATTGTTTTAAAGGCAATTCTCTAATCCAATAATCATTAAGGAAATCAAACAAAAAATATAAAAAAAAAATTCCTCTGCCTAAGTGCTAACAATTTAATACAAAAAACGAAAAAATAATTTTTTTTAAAAAAATTATATGTATGGAATCCACATTTTTCATCGGAGGAGTTTATGCATGCGACTTATGTATTTTTAATTTGTCGATAAAACATTGTGAGCTTAAACTTAAATTTAACCTACATCTCTAGCAATTCGTAGTTACCACCACAATTCAAGGAAATAAGCTCCACAGTCTTTTGTTTTTTGGCCAGAAAACACTCCCCTTCAGCTTTTTCTGTCGCGCTTTATGATAAAGTTAAAGCAAAAATATGTAAAAAGACAACATACATATAATAAGTCGATTAATTAATAAATAAAATAAGAAAAGAAAGATGAAGGGAGAGGAAACAAACAAAAGGTTTCCCCAACCCCACAAGTATAAAATACTCTTACTTGAAAGAGACATGGGGTTTCTTCAACCTCTTCTGAGAAAGCAAACCACAATTCTGAAAGCTTCAAACAAAGGCTCGTTTTGGTGCCAAAATAACTAAAGATGCGTGAGAGAGGGGGGGAAATATCAAGCTTGAAAAAAAGAGTATAAGGGTTTCGATTTCTTGAAATATCTTAAGGATTTTGGTTGGTTTTGGTGGTGATTCTTGTTAGTTTAGAGTGACAAATGATGGCTGGAAACCCTAACTGGTGGAGCATGAATGGCATGCATCCACAGTTTTCTCAGTTTGTTCATGGCTCTAATGTTTCTTCAGTTTCTTCTAACCCTTCTGAATCTGATCATCATCCTGAACAAGAATTTCCTGTTAGGTCTTGGAGCCAACTTCTTCTGTAAATTTCTCTACTTCTCTTTTACACGGACAATTAAATAAATTTGTTACAAAACCCTTTAATATTTTAAGTTTCTGGATGTATAACATATATGGATTCCTTAATTTTATTCTTTAAATATTAGCATTAACTAGTACTTCATCGCTGCTATCAGCTTATCATTTCAGCTTTAACAGCTTTTTTATGTGGATCTTAGCATCCTTAATATATAATTTAATTTCCTTATAATTTACCCATGTATCCATGCTTCTTGGTTGTACATATCTACACACAATTTGTTTGATTTGTTTTAATTAGTATATGTATATGTGTATGTACGACTTCACTTGTTAACTCAAGTGATTTATATATGTTTAACATGGTCAGAGGTGGATTATCTGGTAATGAAGAAGAAAACAGGTTTGGTGGCAGTCTTTTTCAGCAGCAAAAGAAGTTGGAGACTTGGGAAGACCAAGTTTTGAATTTGAACCCAACTTTTACCAGGGATTGTGCTATTAATCTTGATGTGAAGCAAGAAGTTTCTCAAACGAACAGTACTTGCCAGCTTTTTTCTGGGCATTTAGACTATGATCAATTTCAGCGAAATAATTCACAGACATCTAATTCTAATTGGACACATCATCAAGTCATGCCTGTTTCTTCTCCCACCTCTTGTATTACAAGTTTGAGTAACAGCTTGTTGAATTTCTCCGGAGGGAAGGGGTCTGTAGCCGGTGTGGAAGGAAAGAATCAACGGCATAATCAAGAGCATTCTTCTGAGGTAAGAAACCAAGGTCCTAATATTACTAAGAGATATTTAGTGTCCAAAATTCGTTATTACCATATGAAAACACAGAGAGTAATAAACTTTATGATTTTCTTTGCACGCTACTATTATTTTAGTGATTAAACACATGCTTTGCAAAGAACCCTTCAAAAGATTTTGTATTATTCTTATGCAAAAATATAATTATTTAGCTGTAAGATTCTTCTCCACGGTTTGTTTTCGTGATTACTATTCTTTTATCTTTTCTTTGGCAAAAGTGCAACAGCACTGGGACTGGTGGGGTATCTAAGAAGGCTAGGGTTCAACAGACCTCATCTCAACCAGTTTTGAAGGTGAGGAACAGGAATCTCTCTTTCTCAAAAAATAAAACATCTAATTACAATGGAATGAAGGTTTCAATTCTTGGTATTATTTATATTTAAGTAATCAGATTCTTGAGAAAACAAGGACTTCAAATTCAATGCAATTTCACAAATTTGATACAGGTGAGAAAGGAGAAATTAGGGGATAGAATTACTGCCCTTCACCAAATTGTTTCTCCATTTGGAAAGGTAAATAAAATTTTACCAACTTTTTAATAGCTGCTTCTACTACGCACCAGGTCTGATAATCACACATACAAATATATCTATATATATATATATATTTGTATTTGTGTTGGTGTATGTAAAACCCGGAGCACCAAAGAGTCTGACTTGTGCCTATCTCAAAGGAAAATGCTTCTACCTATATCACAAGAGTCTGGCTTGTGTCTATCTCAAAATTATAATCATTTTATGTCAGATTTATTTACTTTAAATGTATTTTCAATGAATAACAAAACTATAGATATCACCACTCCCATTTGACAAATTACACCAGGGTGCCTGTGCAGAAGCAAATTTAATTTATTAACGTGAACCCATAAAGAAAACTAAATCATACTTAAAATAACCCAAAAAATAACAAAAATATTCCTCTTTTCTTTAAACTTTATTTATCATCCATCTAGGGTTGTCTTTTGAAATTAAAGTAGACTTTGATAAAAATAACTTTCGGGGCATGTTTCTCTTTTGCAGACTGACACTGCCTCTGTGTTGGCAGAAGCCATTGGTTACATTAGATTCCTTCATGGTCAAATTGAGGTAAATATTATTTTGTTCCTCCCATTATTCTTAATTTTATCCAAAAAAAATAAACAAAAATATCAATGTATGCACTTCCATTTCAGCTAATTCCATTATAACACTTTCTTGGACTATTTGTTTTCCTTCCATATTAGAATTTAAATTGGACGGTTACATCCAATTAAACAATTTAAAGTTTATCCAACTGTTTTCCCTGTTTTTTGTTTGTTGTAAATACAGGCGCTAAGCTCTCCATATATGGGCAATGCTTCAGGAATTACTTCACAGCATTATGTGAGTAACTTTATTATGGTAACATGTTTAGTAATTTAGTTGGAATGACTATTTAGTATTTTTTAAAAAAATTAAATTTGTATTATTTTAAATCCGAAGAAAATACATTTTTCCAATGCGAGACAGATTTTTCCACGCACAAAGTTCACAGCATACATTGTGTTGCTAAATATGGGAATGGGGATGTCGAATAATGTCATTTTTTTTTTGGAAATATCATACTCAGATTTTCAAGAAAGTTCATTTTTTTGCTAGGTTCAAGAAAGGAATTATTTATTTCACGAAGAGCTTGGTCAGGTATGCGTTATTGGATCCATAATTCCTAATAAAGAGGATTTTAAGTAATTATTAAAGTATATTATGTGTTTAAATAGATAAAATTGTCTGTGCACACAAGCATTTATTCTTTTTATGCACTGGTTTTACTTAGAAAAATGCAAAAAGTACTGGAGCTTATTAATTTAATGGCATGAAGGTGAAATTGATAGAGTTTGTATACCTTAAGTTCCATCTTCAAATTGATTCAAACTATGGTTTTTATTGAAACTATATATTATATACAAATCTTTTATGTAACATTCAAAATTAAAGAATTAATTTCCATGCAGGAGTCACAAGGCCGAGCAGGATTGAAGGACTTGAGAAGTAGAGGTCTCTGCCTGGTCCCAATCTCTTGCACTCAGCATGTGGGGAACGACAATATAATCGGAGCCGATTACTGGGCCCCGCCTCCTCCTGCTCTTGGAGGTGGCTTTTGATTCTCCGATCCATCCGCGCCACGGAAACGAACGTCAAGTGGCCCTTTTGATTTGCTGTAACATCAGAAGCAGTCATTCTCCAAAACTCACACGGCTTTGACTGCTTCTGATGCCACAGATTGCTGTATTAATGTATGTTTGTTTCTTGAAAATTAATGCACCTTATAAATGATCTGTTTAGTAGCTAACTTATTAATATCATGTATGAGCATACAATACATGCATGCATGTTTTATTTACTAGTCCCTTTTTCATGTACTGATTAAGTTTCAGAATTTTATGCGACACCAAGTGCATACATGCATGTGTTTCTGTAATTTATACTCCCTTCCCTTACACAAACGTCCCTACAGTTTGGGTTCATTCCCGGTCAGTCACTAAAGTTTTCAATGACACAGTTTAGTCCTATAGTTTTAAAAAAACTACCGGTTCAGTATCCGACGTTAAGTCGGCTGTGAGAAGCAAACAGAGAGGCACTGAATTGAGAATATTTTTAAAACTTTAGGGAGTAAGCCTTGTTTTGTTTGTTCTCAATTTAGTGTCTAAAGTTTTAAAAATATTCTCAAATTAATCATTATCTGTTTGTTTCTTAGCCAACTTTACTTCGGGGATTAAATTGGGAAACTTTTTAAAATTTAAGGGATAAAATCGGATCATTAAAAACTTTAAGAAATGAACACAAACCACATGAATGTTTATAAAAAAAAGATTGGTATTATATCAAAGATATAGTTAGAGAAACGGTCTTGTTGGACTTTTTCGGGGAGGCCTGAATTTCTACTTTCTCAGGTGTGATTTGTACGAATATGAAATCATGATGAGGAACCAATTCATTTCTCTCTTTTTCCATTTTTTTAAAAAAAAATGAAATCTATGTTAATTTCATAGATAAGTTAATTCACTGGTTATTGACGCAATCCTGACATCATTATATCATCATACACACTATAAATAAAAAAATTGGATTTAGTTTTTCCTTTGCTTTATCTACTTTAATAATCCACTTGTTATCCACTCATAAAAGGGCTATTATTAATAAATAAATGTATTTATTTATTTGTATAATAATGATAAAGAAGTGTGAGAATTTTATTGGAAGATATCTACATTGCGAAAATAATTCCCATTACGCTAAAAAAAAATTAAAAACTAGGGAGAATGTTACCTTTAACATTTAGGATGAACATACAATTTAAGAAAAAAATTGATTTGATTGAAACAACCGATCTTATTTAGCCAACTATATATACCGAATGGTATAGCTAAGAAAGTGGGTAAGGTCCAAATAGCTCAAGTGACACCGGTTGCTCGGTGAGCAGATAGATCTCAAGTTCGATATCTCCATATCTTACCTCACTCCTGTTGGATTAATAATATTTTATTATTGGGTTAATAAGCAATAATGTTTTATTTTGTTAATGAGAACAAAATTATTGTAAGGTCCAAATACGATTGTTTGATGATACCCCTAAGGACAATAACATTAGGGTACCATATATTGGGGTTACATGGCCACCTAGAATTATATAGACTTAATCTAAATAAAAAACGTTGAGCTAAACCGAATTAAAACATTAAAACTATATAAATATCATTATCTGAACACCTATAGCCATAGAGTAGTAATTGAGAAAAAGTGAAAGGGCTTACCAAAGTTAATTCTAAGGATATAAAAATAACTACGATTTTAACTTGAAACATAGCACAAGTGAAATTATAACTAGTATACCGTACACCCAACTCTAACTTCGTATAAAACGAGAACTTGAATAAGTAGAATTTTTTCTCGCCAATGGATAATCAAATTCAAATTAATGCTATACTACCAAAATAACGGAGCGCTTGATTAATTATTATTTAGTGTGAAACCTCAAACACAAATTTTCAGCAATAGCAACTGAGGTCATCAATTTCTTTCATATTAAATTTACTTCCCAAAATCTGGAACAAAAACACGCTAAATGATTTAGGGGCGAAAGTCCTCGAGTTCCAGCAATAGTACCCGTGCTATACAACATTATAACTCTAAATTTACAATACTTTTAGTTGATGTACGAGAGGCCCTTCTGTCGCCAAACGACATGAAATATTAGGCAACACCAACAGACGAGCCCAGAGTTTGAATCTGGAAAAAGTCATTTTTTAAACTTCGTGCATGAGTGAAACTATAAGTACTAGATTTAAAATCTTTGGAACGAATAACGACTATGTACCTTAATCACAAGTAAGTTTACTTGCTCTTTGTACATCTCTTTTACATCAGCAATATCGGCTCGAAGCTCTTCCAACTTCACATAATATTCAGTTTTACGGGTTACAATTGAACAGTTAATAAAAACCAGGGTAGTTGCCAAATACAGAATTTTAGAATTGATAATGAAGTATTCGTCCCACACAGAACAAGGTATGAGGTACTGTGGGCAGTTTTAGTTACCATTGCATGTATCAAGGGCCTGCATACTATAGTTAATATCCTTTTGGCTGCCTTTCTGGTGTTAACTATAATCAGAGACCAGGGAAAAAAAGAAGGAAAAGGTATACTGTGCAGCTGTGCTCGAGGTTATCTATTGGGAGGTGAGGGCGGACCCTTAAGAGAGGATAATATTGTGAACAAGGACAGTCCCTCACCACCTCTCGATGAAGAAAGGTCTAAAGTCGTTCAATTTTTCCTAAAGTCTTACTTCGACAAACAGAAGTAATCAACTCACCTCCTCAAAATGACAATTTCAAATTTCATGTTTAATCGTTTTCCAACCCCAACTAAATTCCTGTGTTGACCACCATCCAGAGGTGTGAGAAAGGTAAGATATAAGTGTGTAACGACCACAGCATACAAAACAGAGGGCTATTTCCTAGACTTGAACAGTTGATTTCAATGTTGCTGTTTTGAAAATTATGGCTAGGAAGGAGAGAATGAGCTACCTCTTCATCACGCTCTCCCATCAATTCCAGAGCTGCAGAGTGTCTCCGTCTAAGTGCTTCTAGTTCTGCTCGTATTCCAGGAAGAGTAGTTGCTTCTGCCTGTAACTTTTCACACTGCGACATGTATGAAAAATCAGGTAAAGATGTACATCATAGAATTGGAGAGTGCCAATATCATATTTGAATCATTGTTACAGTTAAATTGCCTAAAGTAACTTATATATTTGTGATATTGCAACATGCAAAGCAAATAGGTAGCATGAGAAAAAAGGGAAGATATCCTCTGGGTTTCAATGAGGTGATAAAGCACACAAATCTCACCTGTGCAGTCATTTTAACCAACTCCTCGGCAAGAGAGTCGCGAATTGATTCCATTGATGCCTGTTGAGTATAAGAAACCACAATTACGGCGCTTATAACATCAACATGAGCCATGTTTGGGATGCACGAATGGGCTAAAGTTTACTCCACGAATTTGAGTACATTATTTCAATGAGTCAGAAACTAACCAATCTAGACATATAAGACGCAAGCTCCCCTTCCTTTTGGCGTAGGGCAGCTTCAAAAGTACTTGACGTCACACTCTTCATATAATATGGGTTCATGGTACCTTGTACAGCACTTATACGTTCAGGCAACTTCTCGGATGATTCCAAAGTTGATTGCAGAAAATAGCTTTCTTCCATACTGCTCAAGTTGCTTGCACTTGAAATCTTACGAGTCAAGTTTCCTGTTAAGGTATGATTGTCATATGAAGCAAGCAGATACACATGCAAATACATAGAATACATGGGAGATGAAATACCATTTTCAAATGCGGATGATCTTTGCCTTGCTATGGGGATTTGATCAGGTACAACAGAAGATGGAAGGCGAGCAGCCCTTTCCTGTTCCAAACGAGTAGTTTTTTCTCTCTCTAGTTCCTGTGACATTAATGGGCTTACTCAATAAATTAGTGCATATTTCATAGAATTATAATATGAAAATATGAATCGCATGGACAAATATTTGGCTGAAATGAATGGGAAAATAAAACCACATATGCTACCTGTCGCAGAAACTCTTGATGCATCAATGCGTCATGCAAGTCATCCTTGTGCTTTCTCCGGAGTTCACTAATTTCTTCTTCAAGTTGTTTAACACGACCTTCACGAGTGTCATATTCCTCCTTTAAAACAAGATATTCCTGCCTATTTTCAGCTGCCCTCAGTCTCTCCTTCTCAAGAGATCGTGTTAGCTGCGTCTGCTCCGCTCTAAGGCATGATAACTACAAAATAATACTCGCACACATGATCGCTGAAATAAGACTTCTTGATAACCAATAAGTAAAATCATGAAAAACCTGGGCTTCAAGAACATTTATCCGTGAAAGAGTTTGTGCTAGACGTTCATTGATAGAACGCTCTTTTTCCTCTGCAGCTGCAGCTTTCGCTTCTGCTTCCTGTGCAGTTAATAATCAAGACTGCATTATATGTCTAAAATGCCAAATAACGATTGGAGAGAATAAGTTCCAATAAAAACCTGAAGCCGTGCGTTTAATGATCTTTCAACAGCAGCCCAAGCTTCGGCCCTTCTGCCAGCAGTTTCCTGTAATCAATAGTCAAAGCATAGCAGAGAAGTGTAATCAACCAAGAATAACACTATCAAACCTGCATAACTTCAATCTGCCTTAAAAGAGGCCTGGTAGATTCAGGAACTTGTGTAATTAACTCCTCGCACCTACGCTCACTTGCCTAGGAACAAATGATTTTACAAGACAACAAAAATTCAAAAACTTAATTTCGAAGAGAAGATATTGCATCAAAAGGAAAAGACTACTTGATATCGCTTTTGAAGATCCTCGATGTCTCTGCGTAGCATGTCTTCTCTAAAAACTGCCTGCAACAGGATGAAGAGACAGCTTTTTCATAGAAATAATAGGTGAATTAGGAATTTCAATATATTCATAAAAATAACCTGCTGCTCTTTTCGGCTCAGAGTTTGCCTTAATTCTTCAAGTGTTTGGACTAGCATACTTTCGCGGTCCTCAGCCTCTCTTAGACGAATTTCTAGTTTAGTTCGTGCTTCGGTGTTTCCACGCGCCTCTGCTAATACTTCAGCTTCCTTTGCCGCATTCAGTGCATCAGTGTAGTATTCTTTTTGGGTTGCAAGTTCAGCTTGGTGTTTCTCCACCGTTTCTTGAAGCAATTTTTCATTTTCTGCCTTATCTCTTTTCATGCTCTCCACTTTGTTCTCTTCTACCTGAGTATAATTCACCACAAATCAATTCTAATTTCAAAGGCTAGCAAAAAAAAAAAGAAAAAGGAACAGAACCCAAACACTTGAACAGTGAAAGCAAAAAGATCATATAATCATGTATCAACATCCACGAATGATCAAAGAATGAGGAGTGTCATCATTATATCATGGAGTGTAGGAAATATTCAATCAAATCTTCATCCGATTATTTAGATGATTAGGATGAATAAGATTTTATATTTTAAACATTGTTATTTGATTAGATTTATCTAGATAAGACTTATAGATTATAGTTCTAGATAAATTAGAGTCCTAAATATTTTAGACTCCTAGATTAGTTGGTTAAATCTATAAATATGTATCTTGTATCTAATTCTAAAGTGAAGAAATAATAAAAATTCTTTCAATTTAATGTTTCTTCCATATTTTCAACGTTGATATCAAGGCCAGGTTTTTTCAAAAATAAAATAAAATTGTGCCTAGTGTTTGCACAGTAGCCGCGGTCTTCCAGCCCAAACACGTAGCAGCAGTCGCGGAGCTCCTCGCAACTTTCCTGTGTGAGCTGCAGCCTCCTCGCATCTTGCCTACTGGAAAAATTCTCCAAGTCCGACAATGTCTATGCAAATGGAGACCAAGCTTGCTGATAAGAAAAAGGCACATGAGATATGCCAATTATATCTAGGAGTCTAAAAAATATCTTGTATCTGATTCTAAAGTGAAAAATATTTTCAACATGGTATCAGAGCCAAGTTTTTTCAACAAAAAAAAAAATTGTGACTAAGATTTATACACTAGCCGCAAAAAAAAAAAAAAATTGTAACTAGGGTTTGCACAGGAGACGCGGCCTTCATGCCCAAACACATAGCAACAGCGCATCCCTCCTGTGTAAACCTAGCATCCGCTGCAGCCCTCCTCGCATCTTTCCTGTGTGAGCCGCTAGCCTCCTCGCATCTCCCCTGCTGGAAAAATTATCCAAAGCCGGCACAATTCAAACAGATTTTGAAATGTTAACTATCCGTGAGGATATCTCATGTGCCTACGTCTTATCATCCAGCATGATCTCGTCAACGCCTATAGCCAAGCTTGAAGAGGAGTGTAGGAAATATTCAAATAAATCTTCATCCAATTATTTAAATGATTTGTTGATTGATTTGATTACTAGGCAGATTACTAGGCTGAATATCAGGGATTGATTACTAAATCTCATAATATTGGGGATTTTTTATGTTTTTTCCTTTTATGTAGATTATTTCCTTTCATGTATTATTTCTCCTCTTATTTAAAGAGGCACTTTGTATTTGTTTAAGTAAGTGATTAAATAAAAAGCATTCAGCTTCCTTCCTCTCATTAACTCACATGGTATCAGAGCGGTTCAATCATGAACTTTAAAGCTGCCATGGTTGGTACTGCCTCCTCTACCAATGGGGGCGTCTTCCTCCACCACCAGTGGCAGCTCCTCCGTCACGGAGAACCCCCCTCCAATCGTACCCTCCAATGACCAATCCCTTCAAATTACTATCCATAAATTGTATGGAACTAATTACCTCGAATGGTCACAATCCGTTCGATTGGTAATCGATGGGAAAGGAAAATTGGGCCATCTCACTCGTGAAACGAAACCACCACCCATTAACGATCCACGTTACAACCAGTGGAGATCTGAAAACTCAATGGTTACTGCCTGGTTAATTAATTCCATGTCTCCAGCAATTGGAAAACCATTTCTTTTCTTACCCACTGTCAAAGATGTCTGGGATGCCATCCGGGAAACCTACTCCGATCTTGATAACCATTCTCAAATGTATGCGCTCACCACCAAGATGTGGAAGATGCAGCAAGGTCCACGTACTGTCACCACATTTTACAATGATTTGCTTGTGATGTGGCAGGAACTTGATCTCTTTGAAGATGAAGCATTGGACAGCCCCACTGATGCCGTGCGTTACAAACAAAAACTTGAACGTACTCGCGTCTTTGTTTTCTTGGCAGGCCTAAATCCCGAGCTTGATGATGTTCGTGGACGTCTCCTCGGTCGCAAACCATTGCCCAGCCTCCGTGAAGTGTTTTTTGAGGTTCGCCGCGAAGAATCCCGTCGCCTAATGATGCTCAAACCCGTGACAGACGGCGGATTTCCTGGTGACGCCTCTGCCCTCGCCGCGCGCAACTTCCCTGGTGACTCAGGTGGAAATCGGTCGGGTCTTTGGTGTGATGTTTGTCGCCGGCCGAACCACAACCCCGAGACGTGCTGGAAGATCCACGGAAAACCTTCAAATTGGAAGCGACGTGGTGGTCGCGATATGCGCGCTGATGAGAGACGGAGTGGGCGTGAGGTTAAATATAATGAAGAATCCAAAGCTTTGCATGTTAATAATTCTGGTTCAGGCCCAGTTAATTTATCATCTCAGCATCTTCCCACAAATGGTAGCTCTGGCCCAGGCCCAAGTTCTCAATCACATCAGCCCATTTTCACAAAAGACCAGTTAGAGCTTTTGACTAATATGTTTAAATCTTTGGGTCCTAATAATTCCTCTTGCTCTATTGCTCAGTCAGGTATAAATACTTCCGCTGCATTGACCTGCACAAATTTTGGTAATTCCTGGATCTTAGATTCTGGAGCAACCGATCATATGACTGGCTCTTCGCGTTCTTTTTCCACATATATTCCTTGTGCAGGAAATCAACAAGTTAGACTTGCTAATGGGTCATTTGCTCCTGTTGCCGGGAAAGGGATTGTCCCTATTTCCAAGTCTTTAATTCTTAATGATGTTTTGCATGTTCATTCCTTATCTTACAATTTGTTGTCTATCAGTAAAGTAACTAAGGATTTCAACTGTCAAGCTAATTTTCATTCATCTCATTGTCAATTTCAGGATTTAACCTCGGGGATGATGATTGGGGATGCTAAGCAAGATGGTGGTTTATATCTCTTGCATTCTGGATCGAACTTTGATAGGCATGCTCAACCAACCTGCTTTAGCTCTATGTCTGTTTCTGGAACTAGTGATATTTTCCTTTGGCATTATAGACTCAGACATCTTAATTTTACTTATTTAAAAACATTATTTCCAAAGTTATTTTTGAATAAAATTCATTCTAATCTTCAGTGTGAATTTTGTCAACTTGCTAAGCATCGTCATACTATCTTCTCATCCCAACCTTATAAACCATCTCAACCATTCACTTTAATCCATAGTGATGTCTGGGGTCCTGCGAGAATACCCATTATTTCTGGCAAACGATGGTTTATTACATTTATTGATGATCATACTCGCCTTACCTGGGTTTTTTTGTTAAAAGATAAAACTGATGTTGCAATTGTTTTCACTAATTTTTATCAGATGATTCAACATCAATTTCACAAGTTGATTAAAAAATTTCGCAGTGATAATGGGAAAGAGTACTTCAATAATGCGTTGTGACATTTTTTTGCTACAGAAGGAATTATTCATCAAAGTTCCTGTCCTCATACCCCTCAGGAAAATGGTGTGGCCGAAAGAAAAAACAAGCACCTTCTTGAGATTGTTAGGGCTTTACTCTTTACTACTAAAGTTCCTAACTATCTTTGGGGAGATGCTCTTTTAACTGACACTTTTTTAATTAATCGTGTTCCCACCCGCATCTTAAATTTTCAAACACCCCTCGCATGTTTTACTACCTACTTTCCAAACTCCAGACTCGCGTTGGATATCCCTTTAAAAATCTTTGGAAGTGTGGCATTTGTTCATAATAACGATCCGTCCCGTTCCAAACTGGACCCTCGTGCACGGAAATGTATTTTTGTGGGATACCCTAATAGTCAAAAAGGGTATAAGTGCTTCGACCCAATTTCAAAAAAATATCTTGTGTCTATGGATGTTAACTTTTTTGAAGGATCATCCTATTACACAGATTCCCATCTTCAGGGGGAGCAAAATGATCAAGATGGGATACATTCTGGAAGTTCTGATTTTGTTGTTGAAATTGATGTCCCTTGCGCTACTAATATTCCCACAAAGGCTTCGGGAAATCATATCACACATGAAACAGAAATAGCTGACAAAAGGTTCAAAGGCATTGTCTATTCAAAGCAACATCTGGCAAAACAACGAGAGGACCATATCTCAAGACATAACCAATCATCTACTAAGAGGTTAAATCAAGAAAATCAAAATGAGATTTCCAATGATCCTCCTTTACCAGGTAATATTGATATTTCTGAACCTAATCTAGTCAATGATCTTGATCTTCCCATTGCCCTTAGGAAAAATAACAGGACATGTACTAAACACCCTTTGTCAAATTTGTGTCGTATAAAAATCTATCTCCCTCATATTGTGCTTTTATCTCAAAAACATCAAGTGCGGTTATTCGAAACAATATTCATGAAGCTCTAAAAGTTCCAGAGTGGAAAGAAGTTGTTCTTGAGGAAATGAGGGCTCTGGAAAAGAATACCACATGGGAATCAGTATGTTTACCTAAAGGGAAAACTATTGTTGGCTGCAAATTGGTGTTTACTATTAAATATGGCTCAGACGGATCCCTAGAACGATACAAGGCACGATTGGTTGCGAAAGGATTTACTCAGACATATGGGATTGATTACTCCGAAACATTTTCTCCAGTTGCTAAATTAAATACTATCCGGATCTTATTATCTGTGGCTGTCAATCTCGACTGGACATTACAACAACTGGACGTGAAAAATGCCTTCTTAAATGGAGATTTGGAAGATGAAATATATATGGAACCTCCACGTGGGTTTACTAAATTGTTTGGAGACAAAGTATGCAAGTTAAAAAAATCGTTATATGGTCTCAAACAATCTCCAAGGGCTTGGTTTGAAAGATTTACATCATTTATTAAGAGTCAAGGATACACTCAAATTCCCAACAAGTGGTATCAGAGCCTGGGTCCTTTTGCGGCGGTGGAGCTTTGGTGTGGTAGGCGAATACGTAGTGACTAAGGAGGTTCTGTCTAGGAAAATTGGTATTTAAGTGGGACCATTGTGACCCCACCAATTTACCTGGGAACCTTGAAGTTCTGTCTAGGAAAGATCGAGATCCTCTCTTTCCTGTGAGCTTACTTAGTGTGTACTATTCAGGTCTACGGTAAAATTCATCAAAGTATCAGAAGATGTCGGGAAGTAGAGTTTCAAATGCAGTCAGATTTGATGTGGAGAAATTTGATGGGAAATCAACTTTGGCTTGTGGCAAGTGCAAGTCAGGGATGTGTTGATTCAGTCTGGTTTACACAAGGCGTTGAAGGACAGAGTATTCCCTGAAAGCAGCAGTGATACTAGTTCGACTGGTGGAACGACTAGTGCAACAGGTAAAGCTGGAATGAGCAATGAAGATTGGGAGGATCTGGATTTGAGAGCAGCAAGTGCTATCCGTCTGTGCCTGGCCAAAAATGTTCTTGCAAATGTGCATGGAATGTCTACGGCGAAGGAACTCTGGGAAAAACTGGAAGAGTTGTATCAGACAAAGGGCGTCTCAAATCGGGTGTATCTGAAAGAGCAGTTTCATACATTGCGAATGAATGAAGGTACTACTATTTCAGATCATTTAAGCGTTCTAAATGGCATTGTTTCAGAGCTGGAATCCATTGGAGTTAGAATTGATGATGAGGATCAGGCCTTGAGACTCATCTGGTCTCTTCCACGTTCGTATGAGCACATGAAGCCGATACTGATTCATGGAAAGGAGAAAATCATTTTCTCAGAGGTTACTGGTAAGCTTCTTTCCGAAGAGAGGAGACTTGGCGGGAGTAACGGTTCACATGAAAGTTTTGCAATGGTGGCTCAAAATTGGAAGAAGAAGAACTCCGTGAAAAAATCCTGTTGGGGTGTGGACAACCTGGTCATATCAAGAAAAATTGTCCAAGAGCTGGAGCGGGTTCGGCAAATTGCTCTGTATCAGCAAGTGGAGATGCTGATAATGAAGCTAACATTGTCTCCTCTTTTGAAGTCCTCTGAAAAAGGACATGTACATCCTTGTGGCATGCCGCTGTCCCCAAGTTGCCATGAAAAGGGATGTAAAATGTTAGCGGGTCTACAGTTTTTGCACACGGGCATTGGTTTGGCATTGATGCAGGGTGTGTGGTGGAAATTCATGTCGATGGCTGATTAACTTCCAGGAGAGCCAAAAAGTGGGAGTTGCACCATAATTTTTCAGCAAGGTTATTTTTTCGACATGGGCCGAATTGAAATGCTTGGAATGGTTTATTCTGAGTGGGGTATGCTTTTATGGTGGAGCATGGTAATTCTCTGCATTGAGAATTGTGACTGTTTTTGCAGTGTTAGTAGCGGAAGCTATGAAGATCTTCATCGAGGTGGAGTGTTGTGGGACGACAAAGCCACAAGGTGGAGATTGTTGGACTTCTTTTGTCCCACATTGAAGAAAGCAAATAAAATGGCCAACCATTTGACTATAAAAGAAGGCTTGGGGCCTTTGGTTTCAGTGCACCAGTCAATAGCTTGTCTAGCAACTTTTGGCTTTAGATATATTTCTCTCTTGTTTTAGAATCTAGTAAAAATCTTAGTATGCTCTGTGGTTGCAGCTGTGTCTGAGCTTCCACATCAAAAAGGATTTTACTAGATGTCTTTGTTGTAAGGGGAGGGGTGTGAGTGATAAAGTGTGGCTAGTGGGAAAAGCTTTGTCGTGTGTTTGGGGTGAGAAGAGAAATTATGTGGTTGTAATAATTTTCCGTATAGTGTATTTTCTTCTCTGGTCCTGGTGGTTTTTCTCCTGATTTGGGAGTTTTCCACGTTAAATCCTTGTGTTGTTATTAGTTCTTCTTTTGCTTGCTTTTCACATAAAAGGTGCATCCTGGGGGGTGAATTTGGAGGGTCAAATTCCCAACACTCTTTTTATCAAATCTTCAAACAAGACATCTATAGTGATCGTGTATGTGGATGATCTCATCCTAACTGAGGACGATGTAGAAGAGATGGGGAGACTGAAACAAAAATTGGCTTTGGAATTTGAAATTAAAGACCTAGGCCAACTGAGATATTTTCTAGGGATGGAAGTTGCCAGATCAAAACAAGGAATCGTTGTGTCACAAAGAAAATACATATTGGATCTATTGAAAGATACCGGGATGAGTGGGTGTAGACCTGCTGATACCCCGATACAAATGTTAAACTTGGGGAAGTAAAAGATGGTACACCGGTTGACACAGGAAGATATCAAAGATTAGTTGGAAAACTAATTTATCTATCTCACACACGTCCGGACATTGCTTTTTCTGTAAGCATGGTTAGTCAATTTATGCATTCTCCCTATGAAGAGCATCTTAATGCTGTGTATAGAATAATTCGTTATTTGAAAAGTTCTCCTGGGAAAGGACTGTGGTTCAAGAAATATGAAGGAAGAGGAATTGAGGCATATACAGATGCTGATTGGGCAGGATCGATAGTTGACAGGAGATCTACATCCGGATACTGTACATTTCTGTGGGGCAATCTCGTCACCTGAAGAAGCAAAAAACAAAGTGTGGTGGCAAGAAGTAGTGCTGAGGCTGAATTTAGAGCAATGGCCCAAGGAATATGTGAAACACTGTAGCTGAGAAGAGTTTTGGAAGATATCAGAATGCCAATAGATTTGCCAATAAAGCTTTACTGTGACAATAAGTCAGCAATCAGCATCGCCCATAATCCAGTTCTACATGATAGAACCAAACATATAGAAATCGATAAACACTTCATAAAGGAGAAAGTGGAAGGGACAATTTGTATTCCATTTGTTCCAAGTATTCAACAAGTCGCAGACATCCTCACCAAAGGTTTATTGAGGCAACCATTTGAGTTTCAAGTTAGCAAGTTGGGCATGACTGATATATTTGCACCAACTTGAGGGGGAGTGTTGGTTGATTTGATTACTAGGCAGATTACTAGGCTGAATATCAGGGATTGATTACTAAATCTCATAATATTGGGGATTTTATATGTTTTCCTTTTATGTAGATTATTTCCTTTTATGTATTATTTCTCCTCTTATTTAAAGAGGCACTTTGTATTTGTTTAAGTAAGTGATTAAATAAAAAGCATTCAGCTTCCTTCCTCTCATTAACTCACGTGATTAGAATGAATAAGATCTTATATTTTAAACATTGTTTGTTGATTAGAGTTATCTAGATTAGACTCTTAGTTAGAATTCTAGATATTTAGACTCCTAGATTTAGTTGGTTAAATCTATAAATATATCTCTTGTACCTCATTCTAAAGTGAAGAAATAATAATAATATTTCCAAATTAATGTTTCTCCATATTTCAACATGAAGAACAGAAGCAATTGAACACATGATTGACCATAGCCAAGCACCATTACAATAGTGATCATGAATGGTGCTTGTACCGTTATTCCTACTATAACAACATGAAGTAACCAAAATGGTGGATTCCATAAGGAGAGATGAAATAAAACAACCGAACTAGAGACGTGTATTTAATAGTTTGCAACACAAACATCAATGATAACCTAATTCAAGTAGAAAGTGATCAGATTCCAGCATTCTACAGAGTAAGGTTGGCAATTTCTGTGGAAAAACCTAAAAATCCAATGTATTGAGGGTCTAGATGTTGTCGGGAAACATATAGGATCTAATTACATGTTAGTTTTTTTTTTTTTGATCAGACAAATATAATATAATATAAATGTTTGTGCGAGAAGCACAACACAGTTAGTACAATAAATTGCGAAAAGCATAGTAATGAGTGTCTAGCGCTATTCTAGGAAACTAAACTGCTAACAAACAGACTAACGGTTCCCGTCTCCAATCAACGAATGAGTACAAAATTTTATCCTTTCCTCTATTTGTGATCCAAAACCACGATCTGTAAATGACGAGTTCCAATAAATCTTCCTCCTTGTTCTCTCGGCCTTGGAAACATAAATTGTTTCGATGAAGCCAAATCGTCCATAATAATGTACTCCAGATCGTCCTCCAAGCTTTCCTTCCCCTTTTTCTTGTCCATAATCCCTGGTGATGCAAATAATGGGTTACGGACTCCGCAGACAATACCGTAATGAAGCCAAGCCATCGGTAGCATTTCATCCATAAGTCATATGACGCTGTGCAGCCAAAAAACAGATGTTGAGATGTCTCCTCCGTTAAGAGGCAGGTTGCGCATTTCCCAGCCTCTTCTCCCGTAAGTATGTTCCTTTGACGGAGATTTGCTCTTGTCGGTAGTCGATCTCGAATTAACCTCCAAGTAAATGCCGCCGCCTTGGAAGGTGCCAAAGTCTCCCAAATAGACTTATATGTCGCTGATAAATGTACATCAAGTGGTGAGTCGTCCAACATTGTGGCATATGCTGTTTGAACAGAGTATCGTTTGGAATCATCACTGTGCCAGATCCACAAATCCTGTTGTCCCTGTGTCAAAGTGTACCTGTCCAACAAAGAAACCAAATCATGAAATAAAGTAAATTCCAGCTCCAATAATTCTCTTCTCCAGTCCCAACGCCACTCCCACCACCCCTCCACCCAGACCCCCATCTGAGCTATGAGAATATCTTTATCACGAGCTAATAGCGCTAATCTAGGAAATGATTCCTTTAAACTCTTACTCCCCACCCAAACATCATTCCAAAATCTAGTTCCCATCCCATCCCCAACTTTTCTGATGATCCCTCTTTTAAACCACCCCGATTGATCCTGAAATGTACACTTCAAAATGTCTCGCCACCACGGCGAAGGCGACCATTTGACCCAGGCTACTTTCCGGCAACTCTCCCCTCCCCCCCCCATAAGAAAGCAGTCTGAATGGACTGAAGTTTGGCGAGAATGTTCTTCGGAGCACGATAAAAAGAAAGGTAGTAGATTGGTAAGGAAGTAAGCACAGCATTGAGCAGAATCAATCGACCTCCCAGCGACAAACTTTTATCTTCCCAAGCTGCCAATCTTTTCCGGTATTTATCAATCACCGGATTCCAAGTAAGTTTATTTTTGGGATTCACCCCAATTGGCATCCCTAAATATGTGCAAGGTAATTTACCCACCTTACACTGCAGACAGTCTGCTAAGGAAATAATCAAATCCTCGTCCACATTAATCCCCATTAGTTGGCTTTGTGAAAGTTGGCTAGAGGACCCCTTTTAAACCGGGTTTTGTCGCTCCTAATAAGGTCAGAATCGTAAACTTGGGAGTGTAAGCTAGAGCGGAGCTACCTATCTTTGGCAAATTTATCCAACTGGAGATCGTAGTCTCATCTCAGTCCGCTTTCTTATTAGCAGCAGAATCAGAATAAATTATGCAAACTAAAGCATGAAAGGTATGATATAATGCAGCCAAGTTAGTCTATGTGCTTGAATCAAACCAAATACAGGGAAAAATGATCTACCTCCAGCTTTGTAAGCAATTCTTTCTTCTCTTCCTCAAGCTCTCTGGTCTAGCTTTCGGGAAAGTAAAGACAAAGGCATAAAATCATGTTGAAAATTTAATAGCAACAATATCAGGCTTGAATATAAAATATCAATAATTAAAGATGTGCAAACCTGTGCCCTTAATTTTCTAATTTTAGATTCCTGAGCAGCTTGCTTTTTTGAGAGCTCTTCACCTAAAGTCATCATAATCATGGGGAAATTAATATTAGTTTCAGTCTAAAATTTGAGGATACATACAAGTCCAAGTGAGAGGACAATCATGAAATATAAGTTAGCTAGGGGAAAAAGAGCTTCCCATAAATTTTGAATTTTGTTTCGTGCGAAGGCCATATGACGGCAAACAAAACCAACTGTTCAAAGTAAGGGATTATAACAAATTCATCAAGTAAAGGACATAGGCAATATGTTACGAAAAAAAACGAACTCACAGAAAGGGGATCAAGCAGAGAACAAAACATACAATCAATTACTGAAATGAAAGTGTATTGAAGATGAAATAATAGGTAATACAATGGAAAAGAACTCTCGCTGTTACTCTTACTCAGAAGAGAAATACCTCCTGCCCAAGCATAATGCTTGCCACACTCACTCAATAACAATATTCTGGTATGTTCTACACTCTATTTCCCCTCCCCTTTATTCACCCGTTTCCCCCCAAAACTAACAACCTATCTTCCAACGTGATCCTTCCTGGTAACATTCTGAAACAACAGTTCTCTTGGGCTTCTGATCATTTGCTTTGGGCTTCTATACTGGGCTTATTAATGTCATGGGTTGGTAATGTTTGTCCCGTACCACAATATGCTAGTATTAGGGTTGCGTTAGTGATCCATCCTTTACCAGCTGCCAGTTATACTATTATACTGGTCCTCGGTTCCTACTTGTAAACATGATTTAGTTGAGTCATTGGCTACTAACTGATCACACCGATTAGTGCCATGAATCTATATAGGAACCTGGATCCTTACAGACACATTCTATCCACCCCCGTACTGATTTCTACTTGAGTGAATGTATGTTAGTGGACGAGCCATGATTGCATTGTAACAAAGATGACACACATCTGAAAGAGGAATCAGTAACACCACATCCAATATATTTACGAGAAAATATTGTTTCAGCTCAGGATTTGGTATATCTGATTTGCTAATAAAATGGACTTCAACCATTTGAAGTAGTTGACGTCCTAGCCATGCTGGCAAGAAAACAGCTCTGACCAGTTTATTCGTACTTTTCTTCAAATCCTGCCTAAATGATGTTTTTTGCTTTTAACAAATTAGAAAGGTAAGACAATCCTGAAACAATAACCATCATAGACATCCAACTACTGTCCTTCAAACTTCTCGACCATTTTGTTCATGTTAAACAACTTTTGTGTGAATGCTTAATGAAGAAAAACTTCTTTGGCTTAAAATCAATTTAAATATATCACCTAATATACAAAACAGCGTAACTTGAATTAGACAAATGTTGGTAACTATTGCACTATTGCAGCTTTATTTTTTGGATAAGAACAACGTCGCCACGACTGCAGTTAACCAAACCAAGTAAATCACTCGATTCCCATCCTTAGATGCTTCACATTTACTTTTATTGTCTAAAAAACAATATTAGTTTTGCTAAACATACCTACTGCCATCATTTGACAAGGGAGTGGGGGCTAATCCAGGAAAACACATGCATAATTAAAAGCATATGAAATCAATTTTACTATTCTCATATGCTTGTTCACCTTCGGCCATCACTTGGCAGATTAGTTCATCCTTCTCCTTTAAAAGAGCAGCGGCATCACTTTTTTTATTCTGTTCTCGACGCAGCGCATCCCTCTCCTTAGTGAGATCATACACCTGAAAGATACATGTCAACCACTCAAATTAATCACATCAACCTGAATAAGCAAGAAAAATAGAGACATTGTTTAAGTCATGAACAAAGTAAACAGGTCAAAACTCAGAAAGTCGTTCAAATATTAGCATCCCTTTACGATATCAGCATTCTAAACTAAAATAAAAACGGATAAAAACCAAAACATGCCTACTCATCAGGATTCTACATTTGAACTGAATTCTATTTTTTTATAACTATATTGCTAGTTGCTACTTGTAGTTTGAAAGCATTCATATCATTGATAACATTTTCCAGTTTTTAGCCAAGATTTTCTTTTGCCAGAAAAGAACAAAGGTAACTTTTATCACCAGGATGGGTGGTTAGAGTTAAAAACGGACAACATCACCTCATTAAAGTAAACTGATGAAAACACATTCAAGATCAGACCAATTGTTTAAGCTGTTTGACAAATCAATAAGAGGGTGACCATATACTCTGCCCAAATGCCTAAAAACAGTGCACATACATGTGGCATTTCATTTCTCAATCACCATTTAGAACAAACACATAAGACATCATTGATACGTGAACAAACTGACAAGTTGGAAAAACAAACAAATAATTAATTTATAAGCACATAGAAAAGTTCCACAGAAGCACTTCGAGTTGGGTGACAAGTAGAAGATATATGCACGTGTTAAAATTACAACTCGAGCAAGTTAGATAAAATAATGCATAAAAAGTACTTCACAGCTATATATATTTCCAAAGAAGACAATTATGCAGCTACTGGAAGAACTTTCAAGGTAATATAAGTCATACTTGAAATTCAAAAAAGAAACAGCACCTGCAGAGTGTACCTTTCTCTCAATTGCTGCCATCCTTTGATGATATTCCTCTTGTAGAGACTCAATTTCGGCTTCATTCATTTTTCTCTGGAAATACATCCCCCAGTTAACAATTTTTATTAAAACATGTATGTATGTTTACGAATATAAATGGATAAGACTATAAGAGCACATTTGGTTTTTGGCGTATCGTCTGCTCCCACAGATGCACACATGAACCATTGAGATACAAAAGTATGCACCGACTATAAGCAACTGAATAATTACACAGATATGGGTGAGACACGAAGAAAGGGATCAAATGGGCATGTTCACCTATTTTAGAGACAAAGGAGTCACTATAGTAACTAACGATAAATACGTACAAATAAACTTGAATGATACAGGCTAACGCATTACTGCATCCTGTAATGTCTGAGCAGATGCGATTACAAGCAAGCATTGGATCTTATGATCATTCGTGGTAATTCGATTTTTCTGGGTTTAAATTTCGGATGTTTTTCCAAAAAAATAATAAAGAATAAGAAAATCAAATATTTCATTCACATCAATATTACTTCAAAGAAGTGAACTTTAAATTTTCCATATCATCCAACCCTCCCTTTTCATAGGAAACCAATTTATTCCCATTCAAAATGAATTTGGATTAATCTATTTCTCAAATTGAAAACAAGAAAAATAAAACTCCTTAGCTGGTATAAAACTCAAATGTTCTTCCTTTTCTAATAGAAAGTTACACACGATAAAGAAGAAGATGAGAATAGAAGTTGAAGTACAAACAAATAATTGAATAGCATCAACTTCACAAGTTCCACTTCGCGTCATCAGATCAGACTAATATCTAAGGATGAGAACAAAATAAAAGAATATTGTGTATACTCACCCTAGAATCATCAACCAAAGCTTTTAGCTGCTCATTTTCATTCATATACTTTGCAATTTCATCAGCCTTTGCCTGGGAGGAAACGATCAAGAACAATCAGATTCACACTTCCTTGAGCATTATAGAAAATAAAGGTTCTTACAGGCAGAGGATCCTTACCAAGGAAATTATTATTATAAATTACTGTAACTCTTCAAATACTTTTATTGTTTTTAAATAAAATGTTCAAATAAACTAGGAACTGCAATTGATGAACTACATGCCACATGTTGTCTGTCAAAGGAACATGATAAACAGATGAAATATAGCAAATTAATGGAGAAAAAATACATTCCATCTTCTCACAGCAACAATATTAAACCCATTTAACTAAGCACTTTTCTTGAGACACTCCAATTTCAGTCGGTAAAAACCAAATCTATGAAGGCAAGCCTGTTAAATTTTGCCGCATCTATCAAACAGTAGTTCCCTAGGCATGCAATGATTTTCAACCGAGTGCATAACCATTTGTGTTTACTGACAGTCAAACTTGAAAAACAGCAAATCGTCATCTAAGTCAATAAAATAAAATTATTACTAACTTCCATTTCTTTTCGTTTTATAGGCATCAGGATTTTCTACAAGTTTAAAAATCTATTCACACACAAACACAATGCTCACACTCAAGTCCAAAGATATTACAAATTAAAATACCTGAGCTTGTCTAGCAGCTCCTTGTAATGAAGTTTCCATCATTTTCATTTCCTTCTTCACCTTTTCCAGTTCAGCTACAGAATTAGTAACATCAGATGAGTTGCTTCCAGTGCTTAAACGTTCTTTTACGTCGGTATCATTGATCAAGTTCTGCTTTAACTCAACTGGTTTGGCAATGGCCTCAAAGACCGACTCTGATGCCTCCACATCAGTATGCTGTAAAATGGCCAAGTTGTCTCCATAATCAACTCCAGCATCTCCAGTTTTAACAGGAGAATCAGAAGCAGACGATTCTATGAGTTCAATTAGGCCTTCAGGTGACGTATCCTGAGCTTGAGCTGGAAAAACTTCAATGACATCTTCTTGTGCCATCTGTTCATCTACTCTGTCAGGCAAAGGCAATTGAGTATCATCATCCATTTTAGGCACAGAAGCAGTACGTTCAACTTGACCTATAGTATTTGTTGCTGCTGGTTGTTCTGACTCCAAAGACAAAGGTGATTCTTCTTCTGATCTCTCCTTCTCCTGAAAATTGTTTGAAGATTCTGTTTGAATATGATCAGCATTTTGTTCGGAAGCTTCAATAAAAATCGTAGGTGAAACGCCCTCATCTTCATCTTGAACTGCATCAGTGTTATCTTTTTGCTCGTCGCTGTTGTACTTTATTTCCTCCCCTGATTCTGCATCTACACCTGCCTTTTTTATTTCTTGATTTGCTTCTTCTGCAGATGATTGTTCAGCAGCATGATTCGCAGAACCATCATCCTTATCTTCTTTATCCTTTAAGGGAGACATAGGCTTTAAGGAATCAGGCTGTTCTAATGATTCAGCGGTAGTCTCCGCACCTTTTTGCCCCATAAATCCCATGATGGGTTCAAACAATGCCGTCTGGTCCGTTACCGAAGGCCATAATGTGCCTGATGCTGTAAAGCAGAAATTATCGGTAAATATGGTTTGGTCGGCCACATATGCTCCATAACAAAGATAGGGATATAATTGCATTAGAATTACCTTCACAGGCTTTATAAGTAGGAGAGAAATTTTCAAGAATCTACCAACATGTACTAGATACAGATCATAGTAAACTAATGACAGAATCCATCATGCTCCTACAAACCCCTCAAGGCCTAGAAGGACCAAACATTATGATAAAGGTGTTGACTAAGATAAGTACCAGGTCGTTGGTCACGTCATCCACAATAACATCCTGGTTGGCAGCAAGATATTGTGACAGTAGAGGCAATGCAGGTAATGCAACAGAATTGGTGTGAGCAAGCAGCAGTGTGTGCTCTCGAAGTTTGTTAGGATCCGAAATTTATTGAATTTTATTAGGTAACTCATTTCTGTAACATTTAGATATTGTGAGCATATGCGATTGTGGGGGTATTGGTACATTTTAGCAAACATCTTCTCCTATTCCCTCGTACTCTGCACTTCTTTCCAAATTCCAGGGTATTAGTCAAGCTCTAAATTGCTTAGCTGATCCCCCATCACTTTAGGTTTTGTTATGCCTTTCCGTGAATTACTATGCAATTAATTTATATCATACAAGTAACTAACTGAATGCAAACGGCAGACATTTTAAAATCATTAGGCAATTCTCAAGCTATTCCACGAACTTATCATCTCACCGTAATTCAACATAAATTCCAGTTCCACAATACTCAAACATCAGAAAGCACATTATAAACCACACAAACAATTATATTTGTGAATTAAAGTGAGCAAAAGTTACTAAATCAAAGAATCCACAAACAACGAAAAGTAAACAACAAGACACCTTCATTGCCGCTACTGGTAGCATCTGATTTCTCCTCGAGCCCAAGGGCACTATCAAAATTCTTCTCAATATTTTTAACACTCTCACTCAGCTTATTCACCGCCCCTGCAAAATCCGGGAAATTTCCCAAAGAAACTTTCCCACTAAACCACGCCATTTTTAGAATCACGCAGCTTGATCCAACGATAACGAAATATCACATACCCGCCTATACAACAAACCTTCCAGATTAATCAAAATACATGATTTGTGAGACGAATAAAATAATTGTTTGATTGAGAGTTAATTGAGATTTCAAACCTTGGAGATCCGTGATCTGCAATGGGATTGAAAGGGATCGAATCGGAGCTGGGTGCTGGATTTCCAGTGAAGAATGAATGTAATGATCTCAATTGTTTAATTGTCAAAATATGGGTAACCAGAATGCAATTTTATTAAGATTCAGATTAAGAATTTTGATTTTGTAATTTTATTTGAAAATATAATAAATAGTTTGAAAATTATTAACTGTAATAAATATTTTAGTAAAAAATTAAGAAAAAAGTTAAAAATAAATCCGTAATCCTAAGTTTAACTTTCTTTTTTACTCTCCACCTAAAATTTCTTCAAAGATTCCTACCTATTTTTATCTTATCATTTATATTTACTCGCTGGAGAGAGAAAATTTTAAAATTAATACCAAATTACCATTATGTAAGTTTTTGGCATTTTGCTTATTCTAAGCATAATATTGCGTAGTTTAAGCAGCAATTCTTAAAATGGTATCAGAGTCTATGTTTATTCTGGAAATATTATAATAATATCTTGAATATTAATTTGTATCATATACGGAGGAGACGATTCAAGAAAATTATGGACCCGAACGAATGTTCGAAGTGTCATTCATGCAGGTGGTACTTCCAAAAATTGGAAACACTAAATCAGAAGCATACTTCAAAAGCTCAACGCTTCAACCATAAGTGGAAACTATTACGAGAAACATGATTATGCACACCCGGCATAAACAATTACAAGAAACTCGAAAGGATGGCTAAGAGGCTCCATCAAGTGAACCTCAAACTACAGTTCGAGTTAGTCGAACTTCAGGAAGACGATCATCCTGAACATGAAGATGTGGTACCAGCCTCCAATGATCTAACAGGGTCTGGACCACATGATTAGGATGGGAGAACCAACCTTTCGAAAAATCGAACCAGATTCTTCTAAGATATCCCAAGATCTTAGAGAAATCCAGAAGACAGTGCAGCGTTATGGCTATCTACAATACCATGTCCCTGCACAGATCAATTAAATTCAGAGTCAGATGGAGATTATGATTAAACACCAGGAGGAAATTCTTGAAAACCTTCGAGATCTTCAAACCCGAGTTAAGGAGTTGAACAGAGCCCCTTTTACATCAAAAGGGGAAAGCGGAGGAGGTCCGAAGACCTTGGACGGAGATAGAAAAATGATTGCAGTCCTACGAGGAGAGCCCATACTTCCCACAAAGTAATGGAAAGAATCAACCTGGAAGATCTGCGTGATCTTGCTGATTCGTTTGCAGGATTAAATCTCGTAGAATTTAAGACGGGGGAGCTTGTAACAAGACCTCCACCACAAGAGAGTTTTGGGTCACACAATCCACCTGAAGGTGATCATAGTATGCCACAGATGGAAGATTTCACCTCAGCAACTTTGGATCCACCAGTTTGAACAAGGAATCTTTCTCGCAGGCCAGATATACATCAAACGCCTTACGGGAAATCGCAGTTAGATCCAATCCATCCATATGGATTTATATTCAACATGGATATCTTGGATTCAAAAACAGAGAAGTTCTCATTGGTGACTGTGCTTCAACAATGAGGATAGCAGCAGGAACAACTGATCTAAGTAAAGAAGGATTCATTTTACTTCTTAAAATGAGTCTGGAAGGATCAGTCAAGATTGTCTGGGATATGGGAGACCCATGTACCAATGAAGAAGTTTTAGCCGGAGAGTCCCTAAAAGAAATTGTGGACAAGATGTCAAAATTCTTTAAAATTTGTTTCGTTGGAGTAAGCTACTTTGAGGGAATGGAGGAAGAGAATGCTAAAAAATATAGGCAAGCTCTAATTAGCCTGGAACTACGTGATATCTGTTATGTAGACGAGTACATCAAACTCTTATACAGAGTATAGATGGAAGGCAAAGATAGAAGAAAATGATGCAGCAGAATTGTTCTTTGCCAAAATATCGAGCCCATGAAGAGAAATGCTTATCCAGGAATATACACATCATACAATTGAAACAGTGTACAGGAGAATGTCATTTTTTAAGGTAAAGCTCGCGGAGTGGTGCCACCAAGCAAAACTCCAAGAGAATTACAAGAAGCTTAGAGGAATCAACAAAACAGCTCATCTTTGTTGTACGGGGAATGATATCCCTACAATCATAGGGAACTAGCCCCAAAAGCGATAAATGAAGAAGTACAGAGCTCATCCTTATGCCCGCGAAAGTAGTTCAAGAATAAGCAAGTCTTCATTGAGACCTAGAAAGTTCTGGTCAAAGCAAAAAGCCATAAATTATAGATCTGGGCAAAGATCAGGACCAACCAGGAGTAAAACCTCGTCAATGGGTTCTAATCAAGCAAGTTCTAGCAGAGCACCAACGAAGAGAACTTTCAGACGCACACATACTCGTGAAAATGAGAGTTTCAAAGATTGTAACTGCTGGACATGTGGAGCAAGATGACATATCTCTACAGATTGTCCAGAAAACCAAAGCCGTGGAGTAAGACAGTTCGAGCATACCAAGGAATTTGAGGATGCTGTCTATTTCCAGGATTTGGTACAGGTGTATCAGTTTGAGGATATTCCCTCAGATGAAAGCATCTACGAAGAAGAGATCTATTCTAATGATGGATGTGAATCCAGCTCAGAATCAGAGTGAAGGAGAGTTCATTCAACACGTGATCAGAGAAGAGCCGTCCGAATTTTTATCTCAACCACCGTTTCTCATAAAACTCTTATGAGGATCATGAAGGAAGAGCAAAAGCTTCAGATGTATGATGGGTTTACAACTGGAGCAATGGAAAAAACTATGGATATGATTGGTCTTTGAAGTAGGAAGCATCAGATTATCCATAAAGTGACAACAGGCGAATTTGATATCCCCGTGGAGTTAATGAGTAACCAAATTGAAATGCAGTTAATCCCCTACAGAGAAATCCAGGAGATTAAGAGCAAGGTAAAAAGAGAAGTTGCTAACACTCTTTCATGTATTCATATTGCAGCCATTAGAGTAATCATCAAGGCAACATTTAAGGAAGGAATCGATTCGCCACTCAATCTGGCAATCTTCGACAAGAGAACCCGAACTTCAAAGATTCTTGTTTGGGAGCAGTTGCAGGAAATTTGTATACTGGAAAGATGGATTTCAGCATCTATCCTAGAATTGCATACAATTTGGGAGATCGAGATTTCAACAAGGTTCTCCATCAAGATTTTAAAAGAAGCGATTTAATGAAGGAAGGGAATAGGCCTTACTCGATCACCTATAAAGTGCCATACGCACTCTCAAATACTCATCATTCAGAGGTATTCTTGAGAAATGAATTCATCGAAGTCCCCAGAATCTTCAAAGATTTCGCTAAAGCAGTGTTGTCAGATATTATTGATGCTCCGACAATTGGAGAGCTCGACATGATGATACAAGACCAGCCTGTTCTGAACAGAAGCATGAGCCTTATGATCGAGCCGAGAATGATGTCTTTCCAACATGATAGGTTAATCATTAACTATCCCGGGGAAAACAGAAAGTTGTCTCAAGCCGAATTCTGAAAATTCCTGAAGTATTCAAAACAACAGGAATGCTGAAATACCCAGAAGGCCGGAAAGAAGTGCAGATAATCTTCGACATCACAGAGAAGAACAATATCTTCCCTTGCGATGTCCTATATTATTTGCAACAACCTACAGTTGGCAAGTATCAAGGAAACCTTCATATTGGTGAAATTGATCTGACAATTGAAGGAACTGCAGGGATGATCCCAGAACAACTAATTCTTGGGATTGAGTTTCTCGAGGCACATAAACTTTGGGAAAGACTACAAGATGTAATGGAATTCATGGTGGAAGGAAAGCGATATATGATCAGATGACTACCAGTCCATTCTCCATATACATCTCCGTAGGGATGTTATATGCGAAGTATCGGGCAGAATATTTTGCACCCTACATTGATTCTAGAGCTGAAATATGTACTGTCATGCGTGATATCTTCCCCCAAGAAGTTGGTGAAAAATTACCAGCCATTGTCGGAGTAGACTTTTCAAAGCGGATCCTTATCCTTATGAAGGAGTCCAGGGAGCGAAAATAATAATCGGAGGAGCAGTGTCACGCCCCGAGACCGGGGTCGATAACACCGGCGTTGATTCTAAATACACTTCAAAATCAACAAGCCTCGTAATACAGAATTCTACGAAAACCAGTCTATTATTCCAAAAATAAATAAACAATTCTTACAAATATCAGCGGAAGCTTCATAAATTACTGGCAACGGCATCTTGAACAATAGCATCTAATTCACCATCGCCAACATTGATTTTGATCTTCCTCTCGATTTTGATTCACTTATATCTGGGGAGTGGATGTAAGGGGTGAGCGTTTTGGTAAACACTCAGCAAGCAGGGGCCAACCGATATGATAATAATACTTTTTCATAATTTTCCAAAAAAAAACATATATCTTAATCAAACATATATTGATATGAATGCATCTTAACGTAATTGCTCCATCGAGCCATAATCATAACATATCAATCGTTCATAATTTTCATATACTTAAGCACAATAAATTTCTAGTTTCCTCTTGGTACTGATATCAGTCTCTAGAATTATCCCTCCTAGAGAAGAGGTCATGCATCAGCTTACCCACGAATAAAGGGTCTGGACATTCCAGAAACAACGGTTAACCACCGTATGAGGTCATGTAAACGGTTATATCCCACCGCATCAGGGTCATAAAAGGAATCCACTTCCAATCAGATTTCAAAGTTTAAAGTGCTTAAAAATTACTACTTGCATAATTTCAAAATAGATTCATATCGATTGAGATTTAAAACATACATACAATCATTTTTAGAAAACGAAACGAATACTAGCAAAAACCCACTTACCGCGATTATAGATGTTTGAACGATTTAGGGTGCGTAAACAACACGAAATCCTTCCTTCCTAAGCTTTGAAGTGGTCGAATTTTTTGGTAGGATTTGGGCTAAAGTTTTCGGCTCTTGATGAATAATTTCGAAACAAGAATATGGTGGAGAGGAAAGGTTTGTGCTAGATACACAATAAAGGTATAATCCTAAATATAGTTTGGTTCCAACTTAGCAAAATAAAGGTGGAAGCCTCTAAATTTATGGAATAATATATGAGTAGATTTTAAATGACAAAACATGGTGCATATTTTCGAAAATAAAGTGTATGAGATTCTTGAATTAATGGTATAAAATATGTACAGATTTTATTGCTAATATGATGCATAATTTTCGAAATTAAGGAGGTTAAGATCCTTGAAAATTATGGTTTAAAAATCTTTCCCAAAACTCTTGATTCAATTATGGAATTTTTGATTTCTAGGTATTGCTTAACAAAGGATTGGAATCTTTGAATTAATTGGCTTAGATCATCAAGATTTATGGATACAAAATTAAGTAGCTTGAGTTGGTAGGTAAAGATCCTAGGAGTATTGAGTATTTTGTATCTCAAATAATTATCTCACAATCATTTTGGAATCTAGCTAATTATTTAACAAGTGTTGTGTAATTTACAAGATTATTTACTTAAGTGATTTACTAGCTAAGATATTTGATAAAAGATCACTTATTATTCTTTAGTAGTATTTTCAATTATCTCCACACTTTTAATTGTTTTAAAAGTCTAAAAGATTGAATATATAAACCAATATTATCTTATCTCATATACAAACTCTAATTATGAAAATACTAAGTTCTATGATTAGCTACAAGTCTACAAGATTAAATCGAATAGGATTTATCTCTTTTAAGTGTTTTATTGGCTAATAAATATAATGACATGATTCCTAATTATCCACAAATTATTTATTAGTATTATTAACTCATGCTTTTCTATTAAGTATTTTGAATTTGAAAATGTCATCTATCTAATATTTTGTAAGCTAGATTATTATCTATCAAGTATTTTCTTATCTACAAGATTGGGATAATGTGACTCATTGTTATCTTTAACATAATTCAATATTATCATTTAATTATAATATTATCTTGATATCAAGTAGTTGTTTTTGACTAAATTCAGGGTAGCTGAGCAGACCAAAACACCGTGTAGTTGAGTTGACCAAAACTCTAGTTATTTGACTGGTTGAAAAATCGGGTTCTCACAAGCAGGCTGTACCCCATGGTACAAAGTGAAGACTCCATCTATTTATTTTCATGATACAAGTGATGATATGCTGCTAGGAAACAATTTCCTACAGAGATTCAAGCGGTTCACCCAGGAGAACGAAACAGGAGACTTATTTCACAACCCTTTGTGATCATAAGATTATTGTGCAACGACTACATGAGGCGTTCACAGAAAATTCCCTATAGCGTGGTGATGAAGGAAAACTTCGACACCCTAAGATGAAGGATCAACGGAGATTTGGTGAAGCGATTCTTCAATTTAGGCAACAAGGAACTGATCAAAAGAGAAAAATGTCTTTTGATGGTATAAATGTAATGTCATTCAGAGAACATAATGAAGATATGGATGAAGATGAAGAAGAAGTTAATCTCGACATCCCACTGTTACTGAAAAAGGCGTTACATGAGGAAACCATGCAACCTGATGCTATCCTCGACGATCAAATTACTCTAGAGGAAGTAAAAATGAAGATTCAGAGGAACTACAATGATGATCCTCTAGCATGGTGGGACCAAAACGAGCTTACAGCATCTTTGAAAGTGAAAACTGGAAGAGAATATGAGTTCGTAAGATACAAACTGATCCCCATGAACCAGGAAGATCGAAAAGATATGCAGATGATACTTACATCTTGACCTTAAGCTAATCTCAGCAGGTGTATCTCCATACAGCAGTCCGGGATATCTCGTACGGAATCATGGAGAAATTAAAAGAGGAAAACCAAGATTAGTAATCAATTACAAAGGTATCAACGAAATCTTGGAATTTGATGGATATTATATCCTAAGCAGAGAACATTTGGTAAATAGCATCAAAATGCCAAAGTGTTTTCAAAGTTCGATTGTAACTGATTCTACCAGATTAAGATGGAGGAAGCTAGCAGAAAGTTCACAGCATTCTCCACACCACAAGGACATTATATCTGGAATGTCATGCCAATTGAATTGGCAAACGCTCCCCAGATATTCCAAAGGAAGATGAATAATCTTTTCAAGATTACTTCATCTTTATGTTCGTGTATATTGACGACATCCTCATTGCGTCGAGAAATATGAAAGAACATCTTAAACATTTGGAAATCTTTTCGGATGTTTGTTACAAGGAATGATTAGTGCTCTCCAAAAGGAAGATAGTTATTGCTACAAGACAGATCGAATTCCTTGGTATTGAGATCGACGAAGCTGGAATCATCCTGCAGAATCATATTGTTGAAAAAGTGCAAGGATATCCGGATGACCTCAATGATCTAAAACAACTTCAGAGTTTTCTCGGGGTTGTTAATTTTGCTGGAATGTTCATCAACAATCTAGCAAATCACCGGAAGGTTTTTAGTCCATTACTCAAGAAAGATGTTAAGTTCGAGTGGAATGAAGATCACAGACAAGCTGTCAAACACCTTAAAGAAGTTTGCAGGCAACTACCAAAGCTTTCAATTCCAAACGACGAAGACGAATTGGTATTATATACGGATGCCAGTGATCATTGGTGGGCTGCAGTACTTATGAAAGCCACACCATATGTAGAAGTGACATGCAGATATTACAGCGGTCTATTTGACAGCAGTAAAGTTATTAGATGGCACATCAACGAGAATGAATTCTTCGCAGTTCGAAAGGCTTTTAAGAAATGGCCACTTTTTCTACTGGCGAAGAAATTTATCTTAAAAATAGATAATACGAGTGTCAATGCCTTTTTAAAAAATAAAATTGAATCAAAACCAGAAAAGGCTAGAATTTTGAGATGGCAAACTGAATGCCAATATTATGATTATGATATTGTCATTGTAAAATCTGATAAAAATATTCTTACAGATTTCTTAACGAGAGATGGAAGCAAGTGAAGCCAATTCCATCATAACAAGATCAAAGCACCTCGGAGAAAATCTGGAGGAGCTAGATAAGCAGATCAACGGCCTTGTGATTAATTCTCAGGTCGCGGGTCAAGTACAGGAAATGGATCTCACGAAGGTCCAACAGGCTATGAAGGCTACCATGCAGGCTCACACCAGTTTATGGGACATTCTTTATATTCCCCTCCGACGGGATGATTCAGGGGTGAAGCTAAAGTCGTGTTTCAGATAAACGAGCTCATCAACCGGTGTGGGGGATTCAAGTACCACCACTACGAGTCATATCATTGATCCTTTCGGGGAAGATACAGAAGGAAAAATGATTCCCATCGAGGATGTCTGAAGAATCAAGACAATCCAGCACCTCAGGGGTTAAAGAGTGAGAGATTAATCTTAGACCAACGGCGGGCAAATCTAAGGTTAATACTAACGAGATTAAAGTTTCCCCAACTCCCCATTTGCAGGAATATCACAAAATATGGGAGAAACTCTACACAAGAGTGGGTGTAATTCCTGGAAAAATAAATGCAGATTGGTCAGGAAAATACCCAAGAATGTGGATGCATTCGCATACCACAGCACAAAGTTTTTCGAAAATCATGATTACCGAAGTGGATCTATGAAGGGGTGTATGACTAATGGCAAAATAATCATACTCTCGGACGATGAGATGTTCTGGAGCCAAAATTCTTAACTGCAGCCCCAGAAATTACAGGAAATGCCTTCATCCCAGCTTCCATTTCATAAAGCTACAAAGGCCTAACTGGAAGGCGATGGACCAAATAAAGCCACCGCCCGAAGGAACAACACTAGTTTTCCCGCTCACAGAAGACGACATCACCACTTGACGAGCATGGGGATTATGGGTCTGTGTCACTGAGATGGACAAAGTCAAGTATCAGTTCAAATTTTTTCAAAAAACAGCGAACGGATCATTTATGGTTAACTCTATGACAAGCCATACTATGAAATTTGCCGAGGAGATCTTTGAAAAGAAGAGGCAAATATTGTGGGACAACAAGATTCCGGCGACCAAAGAAACCTGCCAAAAGTTTTGCAACATGACTCATGTTGGAAGATGGCAGGACTACATTTGCCCGAGCTGTCCAGAGCAGAAAGAACCACTATTCGGGAAAAGGATTCCCTGTCAAAAGGGACCAGAAAAAAGACGACAAAGCAGGACCAGGCAAACATGGAAGATTCCCACGCGGACTGCAAAGGCCAAATTTCTAGGGACCACAAGGAGACAAGAGTCGTGTGACTCTGACGAGGACCACTACCATTGTCAAAAGAAAACAAAATGGTAGGACAACCTCTTCTGCCGAAAGTCGAAGGGATCACAAGATACCAAATAAGAGAGAAGACGCATGCAATGACGTCTGATTATAAACAATATTTGAAGTCTGGATTTTAGATCTACCTCCAGACTTCTATAAATACCAAGGCATTCAGAAAGCTAATGACATTGAAAATTCTCCATAGTTTTCTGAAAATAAATGTTGTAGTCTCCAAACTTTGTAATCTTTCAACATTCATAGCTTGATAATATTTCTTTTCTTTTATTTCCTTTCGTAAACATTTGTAATATTGTTCTGTATTTTATTTTATGTGTTCTTGAGTCGAGCCTCATCTATACGAGAGGCTAAACAAGTCCGTCTCCTTCCAAAAGGAGACGTTTTAATGTAATAGATATTATAAGTATTTCCATTATAAAATAAAGGCTATTGCCCATCTATCTCCCAGATTTCTTTAAAAAAAATTTATATTTGGTTATACTATACGCCTTAAGGTAGGAAACGAATTAATGCTGTGATGTACAGTTTCTGAAGGAGTCGAATAACTTACAGATTAACCTCGCCTGAGGAGCTGAGGTTGGATGGTGATGAACTACTCGTAAAATAGTCTGGGAGCAGTAATTTTTCGACTGGTGGATTTGCAACCCACCTCACCCGATGCCGTTATGGTGAAAAGGTATATACTATTTTGTCAAAATTTTATTGTAATACGGAAAGAGATGGGCCTGTTATAATGCTAAGCAATTTTATTAAATAAAAGGTAAAATGGTATGAAAATATAAAGAAAATGGAAGAAGACAAAATTAGGGAGGAATCTTAAAATAATTTTGAGTAGGAAGGAATATTAAGTTGAAAGTAGGCATGAGGATTTTAGTGTACGTTGCCCAAAAATTAATAGGTAAATATTATTATAAATAAAAAATTAATTGGTAAATATTATTGGTAAATATTATTTTATTTTGATATTAACTGCAACTCGGCCTCTTGCCGTTATAAATATTATATGATATTTTGATTAATATATTTATTTTTATATTATTTAAAAAATAATCCCATAGTTCTACGTGATTTATTTGTATCGGCTGGTAAATTGGTAATACACTCGGGAAGCCCATATTAAAGCCTATTGCATTAGTAACACACTAAAGAAGCCCATTGGGATAGTAAATCGCAAAAAGCCCATGGTAAAGCCCGCTATAAATTTACTTTACGGTTGACCAAAAGCCTCAATGTTGATGTCTCTTAATGGTAGTGTTCATGGAGGTAAATAAAATCCTTGGCTCCTAGGAAGAGTAAAGATACATCACTCACGCACGGTATTTTATGTGGGGCTATGGACCTGATATGAGCTTCTAAATTTCATGTTTATTGGTTGTTATTCCCATAGGCATTATTACCATATTCGGATGAGAATATTTTCATACATATCGGATGAAAATATTCATATCTAATGGTTTGATATAAGGCATTGATGTGTCCTTAAAGATAACATCAAACCAACCTATATTTCCAACCAAACAACAGATGAGATCGGAGAACCAAATAATCATCTGTTGGGCACTCCAATCTTCTAAACTCTGTACGTAATTTTGTCTGCTCTTTCCATTATTTAAACTCTAATATTGGGATCATCTCTTTGTTTATTGATTCTCTTATGCATTGTTGTACCAATGGATTGCACTGTTTTTGGATTTCAAATTTCTCGAAAAATCATAACTTAATTCTGTAGTTATCTTGCTATTTTACGAGTTTTTTTATTGATTTGAGAAATAAATTTGAAGGTGCATATTTCAATCCAGAACCAGCCTATGGCTTTCTATTTTTCCATAAAAAATCGGTAATGGTTTTTTTTTTTGTCCAAAACAATATCAGTTAATTCGGTTACTGACCAAATTAATTGATATTTTTATCGGTTCGGCTAAATCGGTTACTAGGTAAAAAATTCGGTTTGGTTATTTAAAAAAAAAGTTCGGTTTAATCAGATAAATGAATGTTCGGTTCTGTTGGTAACCAAACCGACTCATTGCACACCGCTAGATAGGATGATAATATGAGACATTGACCAAAAAAAAAAACAACATATTGGTAGCTGTCGATTGGCCATACCCTATATGTTAATTGATACTTGTTAAAATGAGACGATCTCCTTCCGGTGGCTGGATAGTGCTTGTTGACCCCTTTCATGTGGTTGAGGCTCATCTAGGTAATATCTTTGAGCGGTAGCTAGGCATGAAACAACGAATAGAACGTGAGAAGGGGGCTGGATGGTTGTTTTAGCGTGTCCCCTCTGACGCTGAAGTCAATGACTTGATAAAATGAGAGATAACAGAGATATTATTCGTACTTGAAGGTATGGGTTGTACACCACGCTTGATCTGAGGTTGCCTAGTGAGGTTTAGCTCACCTATGCATCCATATGGCCTTAGCTAGCCATCACATCAATTGAGAGTCAAGTTCTCTTAGAACGAATTTGCCAGAGAGAGATGCCTAGTATAGGGGACCGCACCAGACGTCTTAGTGGGCCATTATACCATATGTCGGTTCCTTCTTGAGAACTTGTACCTGGCTAGCGATCTTGTACTATCCCCAAAGCCACCCGAGAGCTTTGTCTGACCTTTGAGGCTTATGTCCCGTCGAGAAGACATATTGACACCTGGTAGCTTGGCATGTATTGCAGCTTGGCATGTTTGGTAGTCTTGTATGCTTGACTATTGAGGTTGCTTGGAAGGGCCAATTACTTAGCTTGGAAGGGTCAAACTATGAGTTCGACTTACCTAGGTGAGCTGCCCAACTCGCCCTCTTTGGGCAAGCTGCTGAGCTCGCCCTACATGGGGGAGCAATTGAGCTCGCCGATCCTAGCTAGCATGTTGAGCTGGCCTGTGGATTATGTTTTTACGGGTTTGACCCGTCAGGTTATCATTACTCCCTCATCGAGTTCGAGTTGAATTAAATGTGAAAATTTGGATGCGGGTGAAGTCTCCCACTAATCGATAAACAATAATGGGGCAGGCACTACAATACTTATAATCGATGCATGTATTCAACTTCCAATTAAGTTGAGTTTATAGATAACAATTACTCACATAAGAAAAATCAAGTAATAATTGCAGTTATTATTGTATCGAAGACACCAAGAAATATTAAAGGGATAATGGATGATAATACGAGAATTTGACACACAAAAAAAACACAATGTGAAAGCAGATTGGCAGCTGTTGATTGGCTATATGTTAATGGTCTTATACCATCTTATGCTATCAAAATTTAATATAAATTGACTTTAAAAAAAAAAACTATATATAATCCTTAAAATGGTCATAACGCATCAATCATCGTACTACGAGTTTCAACTTGGAGATGAATTTCTTTACATTGAATTATATATATATTATATGTTTCTTTAGACTGTCTTTTTTTTAACTGAGGATGAGGTGAAATTTTTTGCATACAACAAGATACCAACTCTTGTCGTCCTCATAATGGGAGATAAGCTTAATCACTTCAATTAAGGTCAGGAGCTCTAAAATAAGACTATTTTTGAGAATAGAAATCAGCATCATTAATATTTCTCATGATAATTTATTAAATAATATTTATTTATGGACAACCGCAACCAACTTTTCAATTTCAGATTCTTTTCGCGCGTCCTAATTTTGAAGCTGAAAAAATTGGTAAATCCTAGCGCACGAAGCTCCATCTATATGCAGGGTTCGGGTAGGAGCCGAATCATTTTTGGCCTAATATATGCAACCTTACCTTACAATGTAAAATTTTTTTTATGACTCAAACACATGATCTCCAATGTCATATGACAACAACTTTGATCATTACGTCCAGGTTTCATCTTTCGAAGCTGATAGAGTTGAGTAAACATATATATAATTTTGTAAAACTTTCAAATATTGCCTATTTTTAATTTTCTTATAAAGTCTTATTATTCATGGAATCCAATCCGTGCAAACAACTTTAGCATTTATTTATAAAAGTTAAAGTAATGAATTGTCCAAACTCCAAACCCCACATCGGGTATAGCCTCCTTCGAAATAATGGACCCTATTGCCCTTGAAATCATTAATTTCTTGACCTTATATCCCAATAAATCGCTGTCACCTTATTTATTGCTCTTTTTGCAAATTGCAAGTAGTCGACAAGATAAATATTTTCCTTGATTTTATTCTCAAAAAAATGGGAAGAGAAAGAAAAGGACCTGCTGTGCTAGGCATATTTTTGTTATTTTTAATAAAAATTTATAATCCGTACAAAAATAAGAAATATAAATATAGAATGTGTTCTTTATAAATGTCAAAAGGAAAAACGAAAAGCCCTTAGAACACCATCAAACTAACCATCGGTAATGACTAGTCATTGTGTGTGCTTCAGTTTTTCAGGTACAGTAATTTTGGTTCTGATGTGACTCGTGATTTTTGAGTATAAGGTAGAATAAAGTGTTAATGAAAAATAACGATAAACACACCAAGATTTTTTACGTGGAAAACCCTCAAATTGAGAGAAAAACCACGGGACCTAGTCCAGTATAAAACTTCACTATAAACGTTGATGATTTACAAGACTTTCTGGACACAAATTACAATCGCTCAATGACTTATACGAATATTTTTGAGAAATAATAAAAAAGACCGAACATACATGAATTTGATCTCTTCGGAGTCTTTTTGCCCAGAAAATTCCACCCCTTCTACGATGACATCCGCGGGTATTTATAGGACTATTCCTAGTGATTGGCTTGCGGTGGATCCGGAACACGATGTCCTCTGATCGTGGCTTGACTGGAGCCCATCGTGTCCGAGAAATCCGCGCCCATTACTGCACATTTATTCACGCCGGTTAATTTGTTGGTTATTCCCGGGTCTTCCGCTAATCTTTGACCATAGAACCGAGGAGGGTTTAGCAGCTGTTCGGTAAAACCCTGCTCGGTGTTATCTGCTCGGTGTATGACTTGTTCGGCTATTGAGGAGATTTTACCCGAGAAAGTCAATATGTCATATGACATCAGGTTCCAATAGATTTTTGGGCAAATAAAGGCATGAAACAAATGGATAAACAAATGTTTGGTCTAACTCTCAAGTCAGGATTGAGAATATACGAGAACATCGAAAGGCTGGAATATAAATAGAACTATAGAAGGTTAAAAGAATATGAGTTAGATATAGTTTTACCATGTCTGATTATTTATAGGTACGAAGATATTTTTATTGATGCGTAGTGTTGTAGCTTGCCGATCTACACTCTACTATAGATGAATACACTATCTCTGAAGTGACTAGGTATTGGTTACCCCATGAAATAGTGTATCATGTGATAGATTCATTCTTTCATTGAGAATATTCACATCCAACATTACTGAAATATTCACAACGAAAGAATGGTAGATCTACCACATAAGCATCCTTCATGGAGTAGCTAAGATCATTTTCTCTTAAGCTATTTTATGCCGGCATACTCATCTTTCGACTTGCGGGTTGTGGATCGTATATTTGGTCTTCATCCTTCATTGTCTCTCGATATACCGTTTGGTACAACAGATGAAATGTAATAAATGATTGATGAGTAGTTACATATTATGATTCATCTCACCATATCAATGTACCAATCAGTGCATATGCTTTGCCTATCCTTGGTCTGGAACATAATACACGACGGTTTATATTTTCCTTATAACATTACGTTGTAATGGTTTAATCTAAGCGCGACATAAATTGGATACTTGGCATATGTTGTGTAATACTTTGGGCTCTATCTAATGCTCTTAAAGGTGGACTCAGAGTTTCCAAAGAGCGGATGAGATCTTACAAAAGAAATCGACTTAATATATTACGGAGTTTGGCTACGGTAGTTCATGCATCATTCTGGTCTAAAACATGTAATCTTGCAGTGATTCACTTTTTCTTTCCACCTGAAAGTCTCGCTTTCGCTTGGAGGCGGCGTTTGTTTTATGTTGGGTCATTGGTTTTATATTTTAGCTTCTATGGATTTTATGGTTGCTGGTATTTCTGCATTTTGATGTAACTTCCAAGTTGGCTAACCTTTGGCTAATTTATTTTTTTATTATAAAAAAAGAAAAAAATTCATAAATTATTGTTGTTTGAAAAAATTTAACATTCTATTATAATTTGCACTCCAAGAGTGCAAATTATAACACTATTCTAAAGTTGCACTCTTGGAGTGCAACTTTAGAATAGTATTATTTGAATTATAAATTAAAAATAATTTTAAATTCTTGATTATTAAAAATAAATTTTTTTTATTGGTATTATATTTTACATAAAAATTTTAAACCACATAAATAGTTGAAATATGAATAAATGATCTGAAATAGCACACATAAAAATAAATAGATTATTCTTTACATTGAACTCTAAATATTTTCTCCGGTCCCACAACCACGTCTATGTCTCAGTCGTTGTGGTCTTCTAGATGGCTCAACTACATCTACATTCCGCGTTTGTGATTGAGAGGGTCTAGTCCTAGCGCTGGACTCACCAATATCATATTGTGGCGTCAAGTCGGAGAATGTAACATGTGAGATATCAAAATGTGGACGTGGCTGTGTAGAATCGGGTACATGAAGCAGAAGATCCGTAAATGAGATTCCACTGTATGCTTGAGTTGGATCTGATATATATGGAGTGTATGGTGATGGCTCCTCCACGTGGGCAGGTTGTGTGCCGTAGTAGTCAGAAGATGTGGCATCATAATGGAATGAAGAACGGTGTGATGTTGATGTCCCCCCTGCATCATATGTATCAGTAGTAAATGGAGGGATATCATCATGAGCATCTACCTGAGTATCAGAGGTACTTGACCGTCTTCTCCTCCGGTTGCCCCCTCTAGTGGTATCTCGCTGCCGTGCAGACATACCATATCTATTTTGTTGTGTCCGAGCAAGTTGACGCACTTCATCCACAATAGCTAAGCTCTGATCTAATACACGTCTGACCCCGGGTGAAATCCCTTCATCCTCACTCAAACTTGAGCAACTAAGTTTTAGTTGCTCCATATGCACATCCTTACAAAAAATATGGTTAATAGGTAGCATAATTCAGAAGAAATTAAATCATTTTAAATAAAAAAAGGAAATATATGCATACCACTTGCTGCCATGCAGCAGCATCTGCTGCACGGTATCCTGTCTCAACATTGTTGGTGGGTGGAGATATAATATGACGTGTAATTGTGCCGTACCACGTCATGTAATCATTGGTGGGTTGCAGTACTTACGAAAGTCACACCAGATGGAAAATTGACATGCAGATATTGCGGCGATCTATTTGACAGCAGCGAAGTTATTAGATGTCACATCAACGACAAGAAATTCTTCGCAGTTCAAAAGGCTTTTAAGAAATGGCCACTTTTTCTACTGGCGAAGAAATTTATCTTAAAAATAGATAATACGAGTGTCAAGGCCTTTTCACAAAATTAAATTGAATCAAAATCAGAAAAGGCTAGACTTTTGAGATGGCAAGCTGAATGATAATATTATGATTATGATATTGTCATTGTAAAATCTGATAAAAACATTCTTGCGGATTTCTTAATGAGAGATGGAAGCAAGTGAAGCCAATTCCATCATAACAATATCAAAGCACCTTAGAGAAAATCTGGAGGAGCTAGCCAAGTAGATCAACGGCCTTGTGATTAATTCTCAGGTCACGGGTCAAGTACATGAAATGGATCTCACGAAGGTCCAACAGGCTATGAAGGCTACCATGCAGACTCACGCCTATTTATGAGACAGTCTTTATATTCCCATCCGACGAGATGCTTCAGGGGTGAAGCTAAAGTCGTGTTTCAGAGAGCCGGGATCATCAATCGGTGTGGGGAATTCAAGTATCACCACTACGAGTCCTAGTATTAATCCTTCGGGGAAGATACAGAAGGAACAATTGATTCCCAGGTATCGAGGATATCTGAAGAATCAAGTCAACCCAGCACCTCAGGGGTTAAAGAGTGAGAGATTAATCTTAGGCAAACGACGGGCAAATCTAAGGTTAATCCAAACGAGATTAAAGTTTCTCCAACTCTCCCTTGCAGGAATATAAAAAAACATGGGAGAACCTCTACACAATAGTGGGTGTAATTCCTGGAAAAATAACTACAGATTGGTCAGGAAAATACCAAAGAATGTGGATGCATCCTGGTGTCAAACCAGAAAGTGTTTGCGAGTGGTTTGATTTTGGCTGCCTAGCCTCAGTCTTTACCACAACACCAAGTTTTCTGGAAATCATGAAATTACCAGAGTGGATCTACGAAGGAGTGTATGACTCATGTCAAAATAATCGTACCCTCGGACGAGGAGTTGTTCTGAAGCTAAAATTTTAACTGCAGCCCCATAAATTACAGGAAATGGCCTTCATCCCAGCTCCCATTTCATAAAGCTACAAAGGCCTAACTGGAAGGCGATGGACCAAATAAAGCCACCGCCCGAAGGAACAACACTAGTTTTCCCTCTCACAGAAGATGGCATCACCACCAGACGAGCATGGGGATTATGGGTCTGGCTCACTGAGATGAACAAAGTCAAGTATACGTTCAAAATTTTCCAAAAAACAGCGAACAGATCATTCATGGTTAACTCTATGATATGGGTGCTTAACGGATCGGACATGTCCGATCCGTTAAGAATGGAACCGGTCCGGTTCATTAAGGAACCGGATCGGACCCGCTTCCGGGTCGATAAGGTCCGAACCGATTTTTTTTAAAAAAAATTTTTTTTTACATTTTTTGAATTTTTTTTGATGTTATAAATGTTTCCCCAATATTCATCACAAATTCAATATATTGCTTCTTTATTTCATAATATAGATGCATACAAATAATTATAAAGAGATGGCAATTGTGAGGATTTACAAAACACAACACATATTTATAGTTTTTTGTTTTAAAAAAAATTTTAAAAAAGGAAAATGAACATTGGCAACGGCTAAAGAGCCGTTGTCAACGTTCAGCATGGCAACGGCTGACACATATTTTATTTTTTTTTACTTTTTAAATACTATCGGTTCCGATTTCGAAACCAGAACCAAACTGGTAGCACCGGAACCCCGGAACCGACCTGGACCAGTTTCTTACCGATTTCGGGGCGAACCGGAACCGGTTAGTCCGGTTTCGATTTCGTACCGGACTAACCGCTTCGGTTCCCCGGGCCGGGTCCGGATTGACCCAGCCCGATAAACACCACTACTCTATGACAAGCCATACTACGAAATTTGCCGATGAGATCTTTGAAAAGAAGAGGCAAATATTGTGGGACAACAAGATTTCGGCGACCAAAGAAGCCTGCCGGAAGTTCTTAACATGGCTCATGTTGGAAGATGGCAGGACTACATCTGCCTAGCTGCCAGAGTAGAAAGAACCACTGTTCGGGAAAGGATTCCCTGTCAAGAGGGACCAGACAAACGTGGAAGATTCCCACGCAGACTGGAAATGCCAAATTTCTAGGGGCCACAAGGAGACACGAGTCATGTGACTCTAACGAGGACCCCTACCATTATCAAAAGAAAAAAAAATGGTAGGACAGCCTCTTCGGCCGAAAGTCTAAGGGATCACAAGATACCAAACAAGAGAGAAGGCGCATGCAATGCCGTCTGATTATAAACAAGATTTGAAGTTCGGATTTCAGATCCACCTACATACTTCTATAAATACCAAGGTATTCAGGAAGCTAAGGACATCGAAAATTCTCTATATTTTTCTGAAAATAAAAGTTGTAGTCTCCAAGCTTTGTAATCTTTCAACATTCATAGCTTGATAATATTTCTTTCTTTTATTTCCTTTCGTAAACATTTGTAATATTGTTCTGTATTTTAGTTTATGTGTTCTTGAGTCAAGTATTATCTATACGAGAGACTAAACAAGTCTGTCTCATCCCAAAAGGAGACATGTTGATGTAATAGATATTATAAGTATTTCCAGAATTAAATAAATGTTGTTGCCCATCTAACTTTCAGATTTCTTTAAAATCTTTTTATATTTAGTTATACTCTACGCCTTAAGGTAGGAAACGAATTAAGGCTGTGATGTACGATTTCTGAAGGAGTCGGATAACTTGCAGACTAACCTCGCCTGAGGGCTGAGGTTGGATGATGATGAATCATTCGTAAAACAATATGGGGGCAGTAATTTTCTGACTGATGGATTTGCAACCTACCTCACACGATGCCGTTATGGTAAAATATGTATATACTGTTTTGTCAAAATTTTATTGTAATACGGATGCGAGATAGGCATGTTATAACGTTAAGCAATTTTCTTAAATAAAGGGTAATGGTATGAAAATATAAAGAAAAGGGAAGAAGACAACTATGGAGGAATCTTAAAATAATTTTGAGTAGGGAGGAATATTAAAGTTGAAAGTAGGAATGACGATTTTATTGTAAGTTGCCCAAAAATAAATTGGTAAATATTATTATAAATAAAAAAAATTAATTGGTAAATATTATTATAAATATTATTTTATTTTGATATTAACTGCAACTCGGCCTCTTGCCGTTTTATTATAAATATTATATGATATTTTGATTAATATATTTATTTTTATATTATTTAAAAAATAATCCCATAGTTCTACGTGATTTATATGTATCGGCTGGTAAATTGGTAATACACTCGGGAAGCCCATATTAAAGCCAATTGCATTAGTAACACACTAAAGAAGCCCATTGGGATAGTAAATCGCAAAAAGCCCATGGTAAAGCCCGCTATAAATTTACTTTACGGTTGACCAAAAGGCTCAATGTTGATGTCTCTTAATGGTAGTGTTCATGGAGGTAAATAAAAATCCTTGGCTCCTAGGAAGAGTAAAGATACATCACTCACGCACGGTATTTTATGTGGGGCTATGGACCTGATATGAGCTTCTAAATTTCATGTTTATTGGTTGTTATTCCCATAGGCATTATTACCATATTCGGATGATAATATTTTCATACATATCGGATGAGAATATTCATATCTAATGGTTTGATATAAGGCATTGATGTGTCCTTAAAGGTAACATCAAACCAACCTAAATTTCCAACCAAACAACAGATGAGATCGGAGAACCAAATAATCATCTGTTGGGCACTCCAATCTTCTAAACTCTCTACGTAATTTTGTCTGCTCTTTCCATTATTTAAAACTCTAATATTGGGATCATCTCTTTGTTTATTGATTCTCTATGCATTGTTGTACCAATGGATTGCACTTTTTTTGGATTTCAAATTTCTCGAAAAATCATAACTTAATTCTGTAGTTATCTTGCTATTTTACGAGTTTTTTTTTATTGCTTTGAGAAATAAATTTGAAGGTGCATATTTCAATCCAGAACCCAGCCTATGGCTTTCTATTTTTCCATAAAAAATCGGTTATGGTTTTTTTTTGTCCAAAACAATATCAGTTAATTCGGTTACCGACCAAATTAATCGATATTTTTATCGGTTCGGCTAAATCGGTTACTAGGTAAAAAATTTGGTTTGGTTATTTAAAAAAAAAGTTCGGTTTAATCAAATAAATGAATGTTCGGTTTTGTTGGTAACCAAACCGACTCATTGCACACCGCTAGATAGGATGATAATATGAGACATTGACCCAAAAAAAAAACATATTGGTAGCTGTCGATTGGCCATACCCTATATGGTAATTGATACTTGTTAAAATGAGACGACCTCCTTCCGGGGGCTGGATAGTGCTTGTTGACCCATTTCATGTGGTTGAGGCTCATCTAGGTAATATCTTTGAGCGGTAGCTAGGCATGAAACCACGAATAGAACGTGAGAAGGGGGCCGGATGGTTGTTTTAACGTGTCCCCTCTGACGCTGAAGTCAATGACTTGATAAAATGAGAGATAACAGAGATATGCTAAGAATAAATATAAAGTGTCTATCTCATACCTTCAACAAATGTGGTATTTATAGGAAGGGAGAGGGGGTCAACCTCTAACCGTCTGTCAGAAACCTATGACACATCCTCTGAAGCTAGGAGTGGGGTCAGGGTCTTAGAGTCGGGGACCAGAAGAATGTGTCACTTTCTCCTTATGATACGCGTACAAATTCTAAGATATTATTCGTACTTGAAGGTATGGGTTGTACATCACGCTTGATCCGAGGTTGCCTTGTGAGGTTTAGCTCACCTATGCATCCATATGGCCTTAGCTAGCCATCACATTAGCTAGCCATCACACCAATTGAGAGTCAAGTTCTCATTAGAACGAATTTGACTGAGAGAGATGCCTAGTATAGAAGACCGCACCAGACGTCTTAGTGGGCCATTATACCATATAGTCGGGTTCCTTCTTGAGAACTTGTACCTGGCTAGCGATCTTGTACTATCCCCAAAGCCACCCGAGAGTTTTGTCGGACCTTTGAGGCTTATGTTCCGTCAGACATATTGACACCTGGTAGCTTGGCATGTCTTGCAGCTTGGCATGTTTGGTAGTCTTGTATGCTTGACTATTGAGGTTGCTAGGAAGGGCCAATGACTTAGCTTGGAAGGGCCGAGCTATGAGTTCGCCTTACCTGGGTGAGCTGCCCAACTCGCCCTTTCTGGGCAAGCTATTGAGCTCGCCCTACACGGGGGAGCAATTGAGCTCGCCGAGCCTAGCTAGCATGTTGAGCCGGCACATGGATTATGTTTTTATGGATTTGACCCGTCCGGGTATCATTACTCCTTCATTGAGTCCGAGTTGAATTAAATGTGAAAATTCGGATGCGGGTGATGTCTTCCACTAGTCGATAAACAATAATGGGGCATGCACTACAATACTTATAATCGATGCATGTATTCAACTTCCAATTAAGTTGAGTTTATAGATAACAATTACTCACATAAGAAAAATCAAGTATTAATTGCAGTTATTATTGTATCGAAGACACCAAGAAATATGAAAGGGATAATGGATGATAATACGAGAATTTGACACACAAAAAAAAACACAATGTGAAAGCAGATTGGCAGCTGTCGATTGGCTATATGTTAATGGTCTTATACCATCTTATGCTAACAAAATTTAATATAAATTGATTTTTTTAAAAAAAACTAAATATAATCCTTAAAATGGTCATAACTCATCAATCATCGTACTACGAGTTTCAACTTGGAGATGAATTTCTTTACATTCAATTATATATATATATATTATATGTTTCTTTAGACTGTCTTTTTTTTAACTGAGGATGAGGTGAAATTTTTTGCATACAACAAGATACAAATTCTTGTCGTCCTCGTAATGGGAGATAAGCTTAATCACTTCAATTAAGGTCAGGAGCTCTAAAATAAGACTATTTTTGAGAATATAAATCAGCATCATTAATATTTCTCATGATAATTTATTAAATAATATTTATTTATGGACAACCGCAACCAACTTTTCAATTTCAGATTCTTTTCGCGCGTCCTAATTTTGAAGCTGAAAAAATTGGTAAATCCTGGCGCACGAAGCTCCAGCTATATGCAGGGTTCGGGTAGGAGCCGAATCATTTTTGGCCTAATATGTAGCCTTACCTTACAATGTAAAAAATTTTTTGTGACTCAAACACATGATCTCCAATATCATATGACAACAACTTTGATCATTACGTCCAGGTTTCATCTTTCGAAGCTGATAGAGTTGAGTAAACATATATATAATTTTGTAAAACTTTCAAATATTGCCTATTTTTAATTTTCTTATAAAGTCTTATTATTCATGGAATCCAATCCGTGCAAACAACTTTAGCATTTATTTATAAAAGTTAAAGTAATGAATTGTCCAAACTCCAAACCCCACATCGGGTATAGCCTCCTTCGAAATAATGGACCCTATTGCCCTTGAAATCATTAATTTCTTGACCTTATATCCCAATAAATCGCTGTCACCTTATTTATTGCTCTGTTTGCAAATTGCAAGTAGTCGACAAGATAAATATTTTCCTTGATTTTATTCTCAAAAAAATGGGAAGAGAAAGAAAAGGACCTGCTGTGCTAGGCATATTTTTGTTATTTTTAATAAAAATTTATAATCCGTACAAAAATAAGAAATATAAATATAGAATGTGTTCTTTATAAATGTCAAAAGGAAAAACGAAAAGCCCTTAGAACACCATCAAACTAACCATCGGTAATGACTAGTCATTGTGTGTGCTTCAGTTTTTCAGGTACAGTAATTTTGGTTCTGATGTGACTCGTGATTTTTGAGTATAAGGTAGAATAAAGTGTTAATGAAAAATAACGATAAACACACCAAGATTTTTTACGTGGAAAACCCTCAAATTGAGAGAAAAACCACGGGACCTAGTCCAGTATAAAACTTCACTATAAACGTTGATGATTTACAAGACTTTCTGGACACAAATTACAATCGCTCAATGACTTATACGAATATTTTTGAGAAATAATAAAAAAGACCGAACATACATGAATTTGATCTCTTCGGAGTCTTTTTGCCCAGAAAATTCCAACCCCTTCTACGATGACATCCGCGGGTATTTATAGGACTATTCCTAGTGATTGGCTTGCGGTGGATCCGGAACACGATGTCCTCTGATCGTGGCTTGACTGGAGCCCATCGTGTCCGAGAAATCCGCGCCCATTACTGCACATTTATTCACGCCGGTTAATTTGTTGGTTATTCCCGGGTCTTCCGCTAATCTTTGACCATAGAACCGAGGAGGGTTTAGCAGCTGTTCGGTAAAACCCTGCTCGGTGTTATCTGCTCGGTGTATGACTTGTTCGGCTATTGAGGAGATTTTACCCGAGAAAGTCAATATGTCATATGACATCAGGTTCCAATAGATTTTTGGGCAAATAAAGGCATGAAACAAATGGATAAACAAATGTTTGGTCTAACTCTCAAGTCAGGATTGAGAATATACGAGAACATCGAAAGGCTGGAATATAAATAGAACTATAGAAGGTTAAAAGAATATGAGTTAGATATAGTTTTACCATGTCTGATTATTTATAGGTACGAAGATATTTTAATTGATGCGTAGAATTGTAGCTTGCCGATCTGCACTCTACTATAGATGAATACACTATCTCTTAAGTGACTAGGTATTGGTTACCCCATGAAATAGTGTATCATGTGATAGATTCATTCTTTCATTGAGAATATAAGCATCCTTCATGGAGTAGCTAAGATCATTTTCTCTTAAGCTATTTATGCCGGCATACTCATCTTTCGACTTGCGGGTTGTGGATCGTATATTTGGTCTTCATCCTTCATTGTCTCTCGATATACCGTTTGGTACAACAGATGAAATGTAATAAATGATTGATGAGTAGTTACAAATTATGATTCATCTCACCCTATCAATGTACCAATCAGTGCATACGCTTTGCCTATCCTTGGCCTGGAACATAATACACGACGGTTTATATTTTCCTTATAACATTACGACATAAATTGGATACTTGGCATATGTTGTGTAATACTTTGGGCTCTATCTAATGCTCTTAAAGGTGGACTCAGAGTTTCCGAAGAGCGGATGAGATCTTACAAAAGAAATCGACTTAATACATTACGGAGTTTGGCTACGGTAGTTCATGCATCATTTTGGTCTAAAACATGTAATCTTGCAGTGATTCACTTTTTCTTTCCACCTGAAAGTCTCGCTTTCGCTTGGAGGCGGCGTTTGTTTTATGTTGGGTCATTGGTTTTATATTTTAGCTTCTATGGATTTTATGGTTGCTGGTATTTCTGCATTTTGATGTAACTTCCAAGTTGGCTAACCTTTAGCTTAAATATTTTCTTTTACTGTTCAAAAAAGAAAACCTAAAATTTCAAATTATATATATATATATATATATATATATATATATATATATATATATATATATATATATATATATATATATATAACAAATAGACTATAGAATAATTTACAAATTTATTCCCTCGAATTTGTAACGGATGATAAATTACAGTTGTCTACCCAATGATTCGATATAAAATACATACGTGATAGAATATCCTACTTTTCCAACCCATGAACGTGTTTCAGGTTTCCTAAAATCATAACATTTGAGTAAATATATTGATTCCTCATCATGCTTGAATCATGGTTTATCTTAACGGATGTTCCAGGTCTGGAATGCCCGTTTCGTGACTAAAACGCTAACTGTCGTTCCGAAGATCTGAATAGTAAAGGAGATTGCTTCGGAACGGCGTTCGACGGACAAGAAACAACGGTTTATCGGTGGAATGAAACAGTGAAACAGACAACAAAAAAACTATCAATGGAACGGTGAATTTGAAAATATAAAAGTTAGGCATATCCAATTGGTGATAAATGAAATATTTCGTTTAGGTTGTGTATTTTATTTTTTATTATGATTTAAGGGTAACATAGTTCTGAAAATTTTAGTATATATTGCTGATAAATTTATGTTTTAATAAAGTGTACATGAGATTTAGAAAAAAATTTAGTTAGTTATTTTCTTACAAATAATCTTTTAAATATTATTTATGAATTAAAGACACAGAGAAATAATTTTTTTTGTCAAAATATTCAATCTTCTTGAATTTTTTAATATTATTTTAAAAAAATCTGCGACAATGATGGTTCCGTGAAATGTTATTGAAACAAGAACGATGACCTCTATTACGAGTATCGTTCCCGCGATGGCGAACCATAACTTGACGTGGGGCCACGACATGTAGTGTATAATTGCATTGTTTCTCCATAGATGTGATAGGCAAGAGTTCCACATCCTAATTCAGACCCCTTAATTCAAAAATTATGTATGTTTTAAGTCGTCGGTTTCACGTGAAAAGTTTACGGAAAAATTCATAAAAATTGACACTTGTCCAACTTGTGGTGCTCCTTTAATTCAAAAATTTGTAAGGAATGGCTGTCTCTCTTCCACCGCTGCACCGCCGTACATCCCCCTCCCTCCTCCACCACACAGCGAGAGATAGAGAGGTTCTTTGCACTCACCAACAAAGCTTTACAACTCATTCTTCATCAGTTTTGTACGTTTTAATGGCCCCACCGATTATATATCTCCTTTTATGTTAAATTTTTTTTTTAAAAAAATCTTTTTTTAAACTTGTACAAAAAAACTCCCCGTTATAAAAACTAGACAAAACAAAAGCTTTATTTCTTAATAACCATCATGAAAGCCCTTTTCTTTATAACTATACAGATTTTTTTTAATCTCGTTAAATAATATGAAGGTTTTATAAAAATAAGTTCATAAATATTCATATATAATATATATATATATATTTATATGTAGCCATAAGCGGCTTAGTAACCTAACAAGTGAAATATTCGTCGTTGGCCCCAAATTCTAATAAGGCCCCAAATTTTACCCAATAAATTTATTAATTATATGATTGAAAATCTACAAAATTTACATCTCTAAATCTAATTATAATAAGTAGATATATTTGAACTATTTTCAAAATATGATGATATGTTATGGCTTGACATATTAATTTTTATTGATTGTAGTTTGGAAAAACAATATCTTGATCTTGAAAACATGATATATATTATGATATTATGGCTTAGATTTATTTTTGGAGTAAACAGTCTTAAAAAAGTTGTAATGATAAATTTAATAAAAGAATTTGATTGTTTCTCAATTGCTTTATACCATAAGTGCACATAAATAAGTTTTTTCAAAATTAAAAATACTAAAACATTATTTACGAACTAAGACTCGAGATCGATTAAATATATTAGCAGTTCTAGCAATCAAAAATAATTTATTGGTTAAGCTTGAAAGCAAAAAACTTAATAAGTAATTTTGTATAAAAAAATGAAAGAAGTAGATTTTTAATTTAATATTCATTTTATTTTGCTTCAGTAAATGTATCATTTTCATAACTTGTGTAAGACCTCCAAAAATTTTAAGACGCCCCTGTATGTAGCTTATTTTTGTTTGTTGCTTACTCATATACACAAAACTTGAAGGAAAAAATTTGAATTCATCAATAAACATGCATACATTAAAAGAATAATTAAGAATATTATTCATAATTTATTTAAAATTACACCTTCAAAATTATCCACTTTAAAATTTTGAATATTGTTCATTTTTAAAATTAAAAGAAAAAATAATTACAAGGAGAAAATAATGTAGATGTAGGAAAATTGGAGGACATTGGATAAGAGAGGAGTTCTCGTTCAGAATTTAAGAAAATAAAGGTTTTTTTGCCTGTAATTATAACATGGGAGAGTTTTTTGTGCAGGGTTTAAAAAAAGAATAGTTTTTTTGTCAATTTTTTTTATCACAAGGAGTTTCGTACATTCTCGTTATAATTACATGAGAGTTTCGTGCAATTTAACATCAGGGAACAAAATTCATGAAATTTGATAATTTAGGTTTCTTGGTATCAAATTGTTAAATTCAATAAAAATCAATCAAGATTTTAAATATGAAATTAGTTTTATGGGGTTTAAAGAAAATTGTGGCCAACGTCCGGTTAATTCAAAACAGATTTTTAAAGAGATGAATTTTGAATTAGATTCGCATATAGTAAATGTTTCTGCAATAAAAAGAAAATCGAAATATCGTATGTGGTTACGAAGGAAAAAAGGCACGTTTTTGTTGCAAGTTTTGTAGTTTTTGAAAAATTATAAAAATAAAACAGAATATTTAACGAATCCATGTAATAATGTCCACAAATTCAACCGCGTCCAGCCAACATCCTTGACACTCCAACCTCTTATCTTCTTTTGTTTTATATCCTTAATTTCAAGAAACCCCACACCTGTCAAGAAAGACACACATAGTACATGTAATTATTACCATCTTTCAGGTAATTCGGGTAAGACAAAAGGTACGTGGATTTATTTATTTATTATTTTTATTAGGATTTCGATTAAACATTGATCTTTTTTATCAAAAAGATTCCCCTAATGATAATTGTGTAATCCAATGCACAGCTAAAATGTGGAAATAGTTATATACATTTGTTTTGGCTCCACTAATAAACAACTTAATATTAAATATATCACATATTAATAAAAAATATAAATTAACATACGAATTATTTTAATCAATAATATTTAAGTGGTCCATAAATAAAGTTTATATAGAGCCTATACAAATATTTCTGCTAAAATAACACTTTTAAATCATTGTCGAGTGCAGTAACAATAATATTTTTTCAAGAATATGAATGCTATAAGATCGAACAGTTGTCACTTTTCAAAATCATAATTAGTATTAATTGTTCAACTTAAATGTGTTAATCATAATTCAATCATTGCGCTAAAATAAATGTTCTCACTTATTTTTCAACAATGATTAATTTTACACATAAATATTATATATTTTTTAATGCAAATCCTATATATATATATATATATAGTTAATTTGTAATTTCTAATTATTGATGATGATTAAAATTAAAAATAATTTATCATGATTTTTTATATAAATTCAAAAATAATAAGAATAGAAAAGAATCCGGGAAAATTAGAGTATGAGAAATAATAATTATAGATGAGTTACAACTTCGCAAAAAATATTCAACTCCAATAAAACTTCAAAAATTATTTCATATAAAGGGTGTTGGAATACAATTGTTCCAAATTAGTATTTACATTTATACTCTATTTTATTTCTCTTCCAATGCATAAAAAATTATATATGAACATTGATTTATTTAAATAAAAATATATAGTTTCAAGAGAAAACATGAATATGGCTTTGAATATTTCACAATCAAATGTGGAATATCCTTATAAATGCAATTAAATTTTACGCGTCATAATTCACTCCTTTTATTAATTATTATAGAAATATCAATCTGCTTTGATATTACGTCATTCACTACGTAGACACCTTACAAAAGTTTTAAATAGTATTGTCCATGAATATTATACAAGATTGATCAAAGATTTCAAGTGAGTATGAGAAATTGACATATACTGTAGAGAGCGATAAATTCCCAAAAAAAGTCCATATATAAATTTGTTATATTTTCTATAGGAGGGTTGTTGGATCGGATTTTGAAATATAGTCAATTTAGTTTCCTTGGTTTAAAAATAGATAATAATTCATATAGTTTGAAAATAGACGTAAAATAACACATTCGTGTATGATTTGCGTTACATACATTTGAGCTTTGAATTTACATATTAATAGGTCAATTGTATCATTTATGGGATAAACTGCATCTAAATAAAAATATATAGGGTAATCTTCTTATTTACTAAAGTGGGAATTTACTATCATGGTTTCGAACATATGCAACTTACTTCACTGTGGTTGAAAATAGGCAGTACGTCACATATGATTTGTGAGTATTTGTAAAATATCTCCTCCTAAATGATGATATTTTCGTCATTACAGATCAAATTTTTTGACAATTATGAAGGGGATGATGAGCTATATTTTATAAACCACATGGTGTAAATTACCACCAATTCAGACTAACCACTTTGTACATCCACCGGATACTCATGTTATATACTTTCAATATCTGTTTCACATTATATTATTCAAAATAGTATCAAATAAGTTAAATTATTAATATTATGATATATTTTTAAAAATTACACATAATTTTATAACCTCAAATTTAAATAGACAACCAACCAACAGTGAGAAAATAAACGGCATATTTGATAATCTCAAGAAGCCGGGGTTAGGCCAAAAATTCGAAAGGTTTTTTTTATAATCAAATTGAAAATAGTAAGGGGCTGCGATTAACATGAAAATACTTCGATTCACTTGATTTGAGTCACACTTATGTATTAACTCAATATTAAAATACAATACTTTTTAAAATAAATACATAACATATCAAATATTTTAAACTAGTCATATTGAGTTGTTCCATAAATAAAACTCAAATCAAGTTAATACAAATACCTTCCGTATTAGCAACCACGGCCCCTTATATTTACAAGATCGCTATTTATACGAGCTAGTGTCAAATAATCTCTTTGTGGTTTGTCAAATAGGCAAATTACCCCATGCGATTTGAAAATAGACATTTTACCCCCATATGGTTTATAAAATGGTCAGTTTACCCCCTGGTTTGAAAATAGACATTTTACCCCCTGTAGGGTCCTTCGTTACTTAATCTGTTATGTATTAATTGCTTATATATATGAGTAAGAATTAAGTAATATCATACACCGATTAAAAGTTTTATATATCAGTTATTACAATATTTACAAAACAAAACTCTAACATAATATATATCACATGTACATACTGGCAACCTAAAGAAGTTTAACTTCTAATCAATGATTCAGCTCACAACAGAATCAACTCACAAACCCGTCCACCCACGTCTATGAGTCCCTACAGAAACAATCACACAATATGAGTATTGATAACAACTATCAGAGTTCTATATCAATAAGCAAAACATCATACGGTAAATAACCATCGTATAATCTCAATTGAGATTGTTCTGTACCATGCATCAAAATATGCAAATATGACATGACATGTCTCATCCAAAGCATATGCCCAATAATGCCGTTCATGCCAAAGCATATGCTCAACAATAGCATACCTCTCGTGGCATCAATCTCAACAACATGCATATATATCATCATGAATGTATACAGCATATGATACTATCAATCATATATCTCAATCTCAACATCATCATAACAATAACATCAATACTCGTACGTCAGCACGTACCTGTTGCGCGACACAAAATATATAAGTCAGACGTCAATGTTTAACCGCCTCGTTGTCCCGTCCCCTGTGATGATGCTACATAAATATCAACAATGTATAATGTCATAAACCATGTTATGAAACAACTACCAAGAAAATACTACATTTTCATAATCTGGGTCTTGCGACCGATCGGTCAATCCAGCGATCGATCGCTCCAAATAATTCACCCTAGCGATCGATCGGTAAAAATCTACTAATCGATCAGTATTAAATCTATATTTCATACAAAAGCTACGACATTCGAGCGATCTATCGGTCGCTACATGAACCGCCTTACACATTCCCCTGTTTCAGCGGTCGATTGGTACGTCTACCGATCGATCGGTCGACAACAGAAATCCAATACCATGGCGATTGCATGTCTATCTTCTTGGTGCTTCTCATACACCTCACTTCTTAACATTAAAACTTGTTACATGCAAACTCTAGCATCATAAAGACTTGTTTCATTCATTACACAACTAAATTCTTTGCATGTTATCAACTCGTAATTCCAACCATGATACTTTTGTAGTTCACTTCACACAACTCATATGTAACTACATAAACAAGCTTATAAACATCAATTCCTTACCAAATATGTTCAATTCCAAGTAAAGGACTTGTTTCCAAGCTCTAATCCAAGAAAGAAAAGCAAGAAAGAATAAGGATTTGAGAGAGTGTTTTGTAGAGATTAGTTAGGTGTGATTTGGTGTTGTATGTGTTCCAAATATGATATTATCTATCTATAGTAGCCAACCAAACTCACATGCACATGAAATCTCATACCAAATTCAAATGCATCTCATACTCATGTTTACTTGTTAATTCATTCCATATCATTTTTCCTCATCATGTATCCTTGCTACATTTGCCACAACCATGTAGCTTTCTATGTTACAATACATAAGTTTATGAATGTATTAACTAGTCTCCACTCAACAACTAAGCATACACTTGTGTGTATTCACCATACTCAATTCAAAGAATTCATATCCGACCGTAATTCTCATGTAATTACACATAATCATATTAAACATGTATGAGTCATATCGATGCATTACACCCCCTGTGGTTTGTGAATATGCATTTTATCATCTTATAATTTGTGAATATGTGTGAAATACACCCTACACATATGGGGTAAACTGCCTATTTTGTAAACCACAGGGAGGTAAAATACATATTTTCACAAATCATATGGGGAAATGCCTATTTTCAAATTACATCGGGGTAAATGGGGGTAAACTGCCTATTTTATAAATCACATAGGGTAAAATGACTATTTTCAAACCACATGGGATAATCCACATATTTGAAAATCATAGGGGGTAATCTGCCGAAAACCCCTATTTAAAATTATGACTTTTTTAGAACTTGCTAGAAAACCGCATGTTGCCAATGAATAAGGCCTAAATAACGACTCCAAAGGAAGTTAATTTTATCAAAGTTAGCTAATTGAATATTCTATCTAAAATTAAAAAATTATTAAACCTTAATAATGTTTAAATTTGTCCCTTTCATGAAAATAATGAAACGGTATCAAATCAACCTACCTATGCATATAAAGGCTAACATGTGGGGTATCGCTATTGAAGTGAGGCCATGCTAATTGTTTGCACATTAAAAGCATGATTCAAATTTAATTATCCGATGGATAGGGTATTTGGGCTACGTGGTGCTAAAAGGTAGGGCTGCTTATTGACTCAATTCGATCCGACTTCGATCCGAAATCCAGCCCGCTAATTTCAAAATCGGTTCGATCCGGTTCTACCGGTTTCGGGTTGGACATGGTTCCAACTGAAACCGGTTTTTTAGAATTTTTTTCTCCGAAAAATCAAGGGAAATTGTTGCTTGGAGGATTCAAACACACGACCACCTCATTCTACTCTACAACTCTAACCAATTGAGCTAATGAGCCTTTGTGTTTGTAAACTAACATCAAATATATTTATTAACATTTTAAAAAAAATTAATTTTTTTAAAATAACGGATCATGTTCCGGTTCAGCCCGGAATAGGATCCGTTTAGTCCGGAATCGGTAAGATACCGGTTCCAGAACGTCGAACCGTTCCGGACCGGTTCAAAACCGGTTACCCCGGTTCCCGTTCCGAACCGGGCTAACCGATCCGGTTTTAGGTCGGGTCCGAATTAACATGGCCCGTTAAGCAGCCCTACTAAAAGGTGATATATATCTCTATTCTAAATTTTTTTATGCATTTTAAGTCAAGATATGGTTAAGAACTCCTAGGGACTAAAATGTAAAAGGCCGTAGTTCATTGACTAAACTGAATTTCACCTAAAAACCAATCGGCAGTCTATTCCTTTGATACTTTAATTAACAAGAATATATTAAAAAGGAAAAAAAATTAACAAGATTAGAAATTTAGTTCGAATTAAAAAAACACAAGAATAAAATTTATATGATTGGAAATCTACGTGGATTTGATATAAAATCAAGTGGATAGATATTTGGAATCGAATTATTTTCAGCAGTTTGTTTAATTAATTTCAGCAGTTTGTTTAATCCACACCCCATATTGCGATTCTAATAAATTATAATATTATATATTCACTTCGTTTAATTCTTACTAAATTAATGAGGGCACTGGTTTATCCTACTTAGCACTTTCCAAGAATTGGAATCCTATCATAAGTCACATAATCCTCCTACCACTTTTCATGCATTGGCGCTCCAGTCTAGCACTGACGCATTGAATGCTTGTGCGGCACTTTAAGGAGCACTAAGTTTTACTAAATCGCACACTGACGCATTGGTTGTGATCTGGCTCATTGAGTAGACATACAACACTTTAGGACTAAGTTTTATTAAGTCATGCATTAATAGCGCATTAAGACGCACTCACACTCATTTTTTTGAAAAATTGACGCACTTACGCATCCTCATCCACACCCGCCCACACATCGGACTTATGTGACTTAGATCCTATCTACGATCCCTGTACTTTTTTATTTTATTATTATTTTTATACAACAATAGAAGTGGGAGGTTATAAACTCGAGACGTCCACCCTCACATGAGGCTGGATCATGGATGCCCACTTAAGCCAAGGGCTCGTGGCATCTACGATCCAGGACTTCAGACACACATACTATATTCATCATTGATTTGGTCCTCAAACGAGTTCTTACAACCCATTTATACTCAAACGTCCCGTTCAAATATAGGAAGCGGTAAAAGTTTAAGATACTAAATTAATGAGATCTATTTAGATAATTGTTAAATGAGGTAGTGACAATTATTTCATGTGGTATCACTAATAGATATTTTATCCACACTGATTTATAAATATGTATTTTACCTCATGTAGTTTGTAAAATATAGCTCACCGTCCCTCCACACGGTAATTGGCATATGATACAATTCTGTCAATTTTTCTTCTTCCTAATTTTAGGTGCAAATTACCCATATATTATTCTTTAAGTGCATAACTACCTCTATTTTTATTTAGGTGCAATTTACCTCCAATGATATAATCGACATTTTAACATGTAATTTCAAAGTCCAGACACAAGATATGACGCAGTGTAACAAAAATCATATCCAGAGAGGTATTTTGCATCTATTTTCAAAATACAACGGATAAATTGTATATTTTCAAAATCAATAAGGTTACACACACGTACACACACAAAACTTGGTGAAACCCTTGATACCCTACAAGAGAAAGACGACCGTATTCAACTATCCACCGAACTTAACATTGGAGGTATAATTGTAAGGTTGACATTCACCCTCATAAGGTCGACCTCCGGACCTCCCTTGGTCAAGACATGCGCATCAATATCAAGGTGTTTTGCCGACTTCCCGACCTCACTTGGTCAAGACATCCGCCTCAAGGGCAAGGTGCATTGCCGACCACCCGACCTCACGAGGCCAAAACACCAGCCCCAGCTCTAAGTATGTGACCAATTTCCCTTGATCTCCTGAGTTCTGGGTAACCTCATTTTGAACTGGAGCTCATCCAACTAATCATTGAGCCAAATTCACCGACCTACCGACCTATGAAGTAAAATCACACTGCCTTGACTCCAAGTATATAATCTCTTCACTGACCTCCCGACCTTGTGAATGCAAATCAATAGCCGTAGTCCCTAGAGATAGCCGACCTCTCGAGCTCCCGACCTCCATACCTTGTTATCTTCGGGATGGTCTTACCCTCAAGGTCAGAAGAATTAATGCTCTGTGCTACCGTCATGTCAATCGACGAGGATGCTCAATAGTCTTGAGTATCTCAGACCTCTCACACCTAAGAGTATGTTGACCAATTCCCCATTGAATTGACGCATCCCGAGATTTCAGGGAGTGGGACGATTCTTGGTCTGGGTAGTCGGTCGACGTGTTCCGAGATTTTAGGAATCGTGTAGATCATGGCCTTACTGGTCCAAGCTGCACACCCGCGAGGTAACACCTATAAATAGCAAGCTCACTCGGGATTTTAAGGTATGCATTTCTCATATATACACTTACATACAACAGACGCTCTTTGACATATTTCATCCCGATCTCCTATTATCTGACTTAAGTGTCGGAGGGAATCCGACGTAAAAATCTTTCAGCCCCCGTCTAACACTTGTTTCTGATCCTAGCAGGTCATCACATGATTTATCTTTTCCATCTGGTTCGTTGAAGAAGAGCACCCGAAGGGAGAAATCCTCCCGAGTCACCAGAAAACCATGGAGACGTTCCACCGGTACCAGGAGATCAAGTACCTCATGTAGGTGGAAGCGTAGGAGATTTGACGTTGGGGCAACTGGCATAATATATTGCTCAAACTGCGGCTATGGCAGTAAGGCATAACCAAGTATCACCTACTCAAAACAATCTACTTCAACATCCTCCACCTGTGGGTTTAGGGCCACAACAGGTTGAACAAGAGCCAGTGATGGCTGATCAACCAGCAGCTGACCCTACAGTACCGAGTCAAATAGAGATGGTATGGGAGGAGATACGAATGTTGGGCCAGCAGAGAGGAGATCAAGTTCTAACATCCCGAAAAGAAAGTCCATTTTCCCTCTCAATCTTGAGAGAAGATCTACCACCTAATTTCGATAGTCCATGGTCGGAGAATATGACGGGAGCACTGATCCCAATGAGCACCTCGGAAGGTTTAAGAATGCGGCATTACTTGCATCGGTACTCGATGGAGTTAAGTGTCATGTCTTCCTCACAACACTTGTGATGTCGGCTCAGCAGTAGTTTAACCTTCTAAAGCCTAACACTATCTGCAGCTTCGAAGACTTTCAGTTCCATCTTTCTGAATCAATTTGCCAGTAGCAAAAGGTATCAGAAAACATCTCTGAATTTATTTACTACCAAAAAGTAGGAGCGGGAATCTCCTGAGGGAATTTGTCAAAATTGCGTTGGAGGTGCCCAATGTCACCACCGACGTCTTATCAATGCTTTCGCTCAAGGTTTGAGGGCTGTGGAGTTTTTCAAATCATTGGTGAAAAAACCTCATCGGATCTATGATGTGCTCCTTTGCTAGAGCGGAGAAATATGTGAATATTGGAGGATGCACAGAAGCAGAGAATTATGTAGATGAGGTCAGGAAGGAAAAAGTAAGAAGATCGAGGCAGGAAAGGAGCGGTTCGCTGCAAGGACGGAGGACCGTGGTTCCACATAGAATATGGACATTCCACTAATGAATTTCAGAAGTTAGAAGAGGGGGTCAGGATAATTATGCAAAGAGAACAGAAGGCGTCACATAATTGTTACATTAGTGAAGTGACATGAGAAAGCAAAAGGTTAGGTTCTAGGTCAGCATTATTGAAGGAGGTAAGCCACCAGAGCAAATTATGGAAAGAACTATACAAAGTAATTGAGAAGTTGAGTTCATGCGCCTATTATCTAGAAGACATGAGAGGGAATAATTAGGGAGACCATGAAATGATTATCATCTCCAAATGCATTACGTTTAATCTATGTTTTGCAATGTAGTAACTCTTTATTGCTTTTGAATTTTCAATGAATGCAGTTTCTCGAAATATTATCTGGCCCGACCTCTACGAGCTTCATGCCGACCTCCGTAGACAAAAAGACTTTACGAGTCTTAACAAAGCTTTACGAGTTATGTCCAAGGTCCGAGCTTTACGAGCTCCATGCCGACCTCCTCAGACTAAAAGACTTTAGGAGTCTCAGCCTAGCTTTACGAGTTATGTCCAAGGTTCGAGCTCTCTGTGCCGACCTCCTCAGACAAAAAGACTTTACGAGTCAGCATAGCTTCCATGCCGACCTCCTCAAACAAAAAAACTTACGAGTCTTAGCATAGCTTTACGAGTTATGTCCAAGGTTCGAGCTCTACGAGCTCCATGCCGACCTCCTCAGACTAAAAGACTTTACGAGTCTCAGCGTAGCTTTACGAGTCATGTCCAAGGTCCGAGCTCTTTGCCGTCCTCCTCAGGAAAAGACTTTACGAGTCTCATCATTGCTTTACAAGTTATGTCCAAGGTCCCAGTTTTACGAGCTCTAACCCGACCTCTCAGAACAAAAGGATGAGCTTATATTATGAGAATTTTATAAGCTCAAAAGCGAGCGACAGAGCTCCTACCAACTTACAAAGCGAGCGTCCGAGCTCAACAACTTATATTATGAAAATGTTATAAGTTCAAAAGCGAGTGACCGAGCTCCTGCCAACTTAGAAAGTGAGCGTCCAAGCTCCACCAGCTTATATTATGAAAATCTTATAAGTTCAAAAGCGAGCGAACGAGCTCCTACCAACTTACAAAGCGAGCATCTGAGCTCCAACGACTTATATTATGAAAATTTTATAAGTTCAAAAGCTAGTGACTGAGCTCCTGCCAACTTAGAAAGCGAACGTACGAGCTCCACTAGCTTATATTATAAAAATCTTATAAGTTCAAAAGCGAGCGACTGAGCTCCTGCCAACTTAGAAAGCGAGCGCCCGAGCTCCACCAGCTTATATTATGAAAATCTTATAAGTTTAAAAGCGAGCGACGAGCTCCTACCAACTTACAAAGTGAGCGTCTGAGCTCCAACAGCTTATATTATGAAAATGCAAGTGACCGAGCTCCTGCCAATTTAAAAAGCGAGCGTCCGAGCCCCACCAGCTTATATTATGAAAATCTTATAAGTGCAAAAGCGAGCGTCCAAGCTCCCATCAACTTATATAAGTGAGCATCCGAGCTCCCATCAATTTATATTAGCGAGCTTCCTAGCTCCTTTAGCTTATATTATGAGAATTCTAAAAGTTCAAAATCGAGCGTCCTATCTCCATTAGCTTATATTATGAGAATTCTATAAGTTCAAAAGCGAGCGTACGAGCTCCCTTCAAAAGCGAGAGACCAAGCTCCTACCAACTTACAAAACCAGAATCTGAGTTCCATTATCTTATAATATAAAAAATTTATAAGTTCAAAAGCGAGCTCTTGAGATCCAACAATCAGTGTTATTGAAATTTTTACAAGCATAAAGACAAGTATCCAGGCACTAAATCCCCTTGTAACTTATATTATTATGAATACTTATACGAGTTTCTGACCACATGTGTCAACTCGACTTGAAGGGGGGATGTGATGCCCTGCGGGAGAAAGACGATCGTATACTATCCACCGAACTTAACATTGGAGGTATAATTGTAAGGTTGACATTCACCCTCATAAGGTCGACCTCTGGACCTCCTTTGGTCAAGACATGCACATCAATAACAAGGTGTTTTACCGACCTCCCGACCTCACTTGGTCAATACATCCGCCTCAAGGGCAAGGTGCATTGCCGACCTCACGAGGTCAAAGCACCAGCCCCAGCTCTAAGTATGTGACCAATTTCACTGATCTCCTGAGTTCTGGGTAACCTCATTTTGAACTGGAGCTCATCCAACTAATCATTGAGCCAAATTCACGGACTTGCTACCTAGGATGTAAATCAAATGTCTTGACTCCAAGTATATAATCTCTTCACCGACCTCTCGATCTTGTGAATGCAAACCAATAATAGTAGTCCCTAGAGATAGCCGACCTCCCTAGCTCCCGACCTCCCTACCTTGTTATCTTCGGGATGGTCTCACCCTCAAGGTCAGAGGACTCAATGCTCTGTGCTACCGTCATGCCAATCGGCGATGATGCTCAATAGCCTTGGCTATCTCAGGACCTCTCACATCTAAGAGTATGTTGACTAATTCCCGATTGAACTGACATGTCCCTAGATTTAAGGGAGTGGGACGATTCATGGTCTGGGTAGTCGGCCGACGTGTTCCGAGATTTCAGGAATCATGTAGATCATGGTCCTTACTGGTCCAAGCTGCACACCCGAGAGGTAACACCTATAAATAGCAGGCTCACTCAGGATTTTGAGGTATCCATTTCTCCTATATACACTTACATACAAAAGATCCTCTTTGACAGATTTCTTCCAGGTCTCCTATTACCCGACTTAAGCGTCTGAGAGGACTCGCCAGGAAAATCTTCCGTCCGCCTTCTAACACTTATTTCTGATCCTAGCAGGTCATCATATGATTTATCTTTTCCATCCGCTTCGTTGAAAAAGATAGAAAGAGAGGTATACCGATCTCTCATTGATACTAAAAGTTCATCACTCGGTTTCGGGAGTATCAACACCCAAACTAAAACCTTGTACAATTTATATAATTTCACTGCATAATGATAAAACTTCAAAATATTAATTTCTTAGTGAGACACCCCAAACTAAACCTTTTACAACCAACCACTCACGTTTGCCCACAAGTAAAAAATCACCCTCTTCCTTTTGTTCCATACTCTTGATTAAAAGACCCCACACCCTATTGTCATTTTCTTTACACCATCACTACAACTAACAGTCTAATACTACCTTAAAAAAGAATACTAAATAACAACCCCTATTCCTAACACCAAATGCCTTCAAAAATACCAAACCAAATTGACATAAACCTTGTAATCAAACATGTCGAATTCTCCCAATTCTCATCATGCCAGAGATTTTCTTTCCACTCCACACCTCTCACTTACTCTAGTATGGACTCATCAAGTCTTCCTTCCATTTTCTTGAGTTTCCGTGCATTGTATTACACAAAAATTCTTGTTTCTTGCATGAAGCTTTTATATATTTATGACCCTTTTTCTTTGTTTTGTGAAAAGGCTGGGATTTTCAGGGATGCTGGAGCGGCGCCGGAGGAAGTGGGGGAGAGGGAGGAGAGGGGCGGAGGCGGAGGGCTGAGGGAGGAGACGGTGGAGATAAGCAGCGAGAACGATGACTATGGAATGACAGAAGGAGAGCAGCAGCATATTGATGATGATGAAGAATGAAGAAGATGAAAGTAAGGAGAAGAAAAGGAAGAAATATCACAGGCACACGCCCAGCCAAATCAAAGAAATGGAAGCGTATGTTTTTTTTCATTTCTTTCTTTTTCCTATGAACACAACTACCAGTTTTCTCAAATTGACATACATGTCAAAACACACACAAACAAAATTTTCTAAAAAAATAACTTTTTTGAATATTTTTTTTTCAAAAATAATATGAGTTGGGATTTATTTACGAGGTTTGAGGCGCAAGAATGGTTAAAATGATCGAATGAACCTTTTTTTAGGATTAAGAATTTATCAAAATATTGGTTTTGGTTCAATAAATAAATCTACGGTGACAGGCGAAATTCTACTTTCAATTTTTTTTTTCAAAATTTTCATTTAAATGAAATGATAATTCCTATTAATCCCAAAAAAAAGTGCTAAACGTTTTAATATATGCATGTATATTATATTATTATAAAATATAAGCACATTTTTCTTGTATGTTAATGTTATATTATATAAAATCATCACATCTATCTAAAATGTTAGAATGTACATCTCTCATGAATTATTGAATCTCTCAACTTTTGAATGAAATATTTGACCAATCCTAATTAATTAATATATATATCCAATGTCTATGTCATCTCTCTCTCTCTCCATGACTACTGGGATATTATAGACGATGTAAAAGTTACTCCATCAGAGAGAAGGAATATTAAAGCATCATTAAAAGTTATTTTATACTGCTTATATCTTCTACGTCTTATAAACTATAAGCTGATTTTATAAGATATAATGATAAAAAAGAACATGATAATATAAAAATATTTAGTTTTGGACATATATTTGAATCTAATAGTATCATAAATAATAAAACTATTTTATAATTTTAAAAATACAATGAATAACTTTTTTGAATTAAAAAATAATTAATAATTAATCCGAAGCTTTTTCACCGTTTTCTATCTCATTCCCGTACTACTTTCTTTCTATCTGGCTGTGTTTGTCTGCTTACACTTGCTTTATGTTACTTTTTGTTAAAATGAAGTAGAAAAAAATTAATTTAAATAAAAAATATTGAACATTTATTATTAAAATAAAAAATAGATTAATAAATTTCAATTAATTATAAAATTATCATGTTTCAACTTAAAGCAACTTTAATATATCATGATTTGTTTATCTGCTTCTGAAAAGCAGATACATAGTTGCTAAGAATTTGCAAGCACACATTTTATTAGATAAAAACTATGTGGCATTGAATTATTGCTAGTTATGAGATCTTTTGGTCTTCGAAAATTAAAACAAGATTTTAGAAAATGAATTATGGTGATCCAACTTTTTTCAACAATGTCTTATAAACACTTTGAAATTTTTTGTACCAAAGAGTACTTTGACATCTTTAATGAAACATAATTGCTAGTTGCAACTGAAAATCTCTCTTCACAACAATTTCCACTATTAAATGACAACATTAATTGCATGTAATAATTTGTAGTTTGTTTAAAGAATCGCCTCATCCAGATGAGAAGCAAAGGCTCCATCTAAGCAAGCAATTGGGCCTTCATCCTAGGCAAGTCAAGTTCTGGTTTCAAAATCGTAGAACGCAGATCAAGGTAATTTATTATATGCCATATTATGGTAAAATACTTTTGAATTTTGACAAAGAGATTGAGTAGCTTAGGGACTGAGCCAGCTCACTAAATTTTCAAGCCCACTCAAACAAATTTTATTTGTATTTACAATTATTGAACTCGAGCCAAATCGAATATATTTTAATAGATTTTGAGCCAAAATTGTTTCATTCGATAGTTCAAACCTGTTCATGAGTTTAAATGTATTTAGTATATATATGATATAAATATCCTTCAAACGAACTCACTGGCTCAAACCTAAATTTGAGCATTGTTTAATAGAGCTCGATGATTCGGACTACAAGCATAGCCGAACCAGAGCCCAAAATAATTCATTTTTCAAGCTCAGACCCGAGCTTGAGTTGGCTAAAATATTACGTGCTCAAGCTCAATCAAACTTCAAAAAATTGAGTGGTATTCTTCTTGATAGTATTTGCCTGCACCTATAGAGAAGATAGTTGAGCACTCAATCTCGAATTTATGTAGCTAGATCTTCGAGATTGACCAAATAGCTGGCTTATTACATTCCAGGTTTATACTATACACTAATCCTAAAGGAGACTAGTGTTCTTTTCACCTTCTTTCGAATCTAAACATGGTTTTTATAATCCTTGCAGGCCATACAGGAACGCCACGAAAGTTCTTTATTGAAAACTGAAATCGCAAAACTTCGACAAGAGAGCAAGACATTAAGAGAAACCTTTAAAAAGTCGTCGTGTCCTAACTGTGGATTCACCAACTCTACCAAGGATGCCATTACAGGAACAGAAGAAGAGCAGAAACTAAGGATTGAAAATGCTAAACTCAAAGCTGAGGTCTCAAATAAACTGATATATATATATCACAGTTATAGTTTATGAAAAATTTCCCTAATGCTGTTAGAACGATGACTGTAACATGTAGGTTGAAAGGCTTAGGACTATGATCGGGAAATACTATGGTGGGACATCTCCCAATAGCTCTTCATATACTTCCGGAAATGATCAAGAAAACAGAAGCTCAGTGGAGTTCTATAAGAGTATTTTCGGCTTTGAGAAATTAAGAATCGTAGATGCTGCAAATCAGGCAATGGATGAGTTGCAAAAAATGGCTACTTGTGGAGAACCATTGTGGGTTCGAAGTTATGAATCAGGGCGTGAGATGCTTAATTACGACGAGTACATGAAACAGATTTGCGCCGAAAACTCCAGCAGTAAAATGCAGGCAAAAAGATCAGTAGAGGCATCAAGGGACAGTGGGATTGTGTTTGTTGATCTTCCATGGCTGGTTCAGAGTTTTATGGATGCTGTAAGAATATTTATTTTGTACATTATGTTTTATTAATGTCCTAACTATATATTTTTCTTGTTATTTATTAATGTATTTAATTGGCAGAACCAATGGAAAGAATTGTTTCCAAACTTGATCTCTAAGGCATCCACAGTGGATATTATCTGCCACGGAGAAGGTGTCAACAAAGATGGTGCAATTCACTTGGTAAGATGGATAATCATTTTGCTGGCGTTTAATATGCCTTAATTGATATCAACTACCGAGCCCCAAAATCCACAAAGTGCAACTTGAAATTCGGCAATTTCAACTATTATAAGTTTCAGAAAACCTTCCAATCCTTTCCTTTCATATTCGATATTTGAATTACTATAGCAGATTTTTGCAGAGATCCAAATATTGACACCAATGGTGGCCACCAGAGAAATGTATTTCATTCGATATTGCAAACAGTTAAGCGCTCACCAATGGGCTATTACAGACGTCTCCATAGACAGAGTTGAAGATAATATAGACAACTCTGTACTGAAATGCAGAAAATGCCCATCTGGTTGCATCATTGAGGATAATTTCAACGGGCACTGCAAGGTTGTACTTAGATCTATAGTTAACAAATTCTTGTCTATAAATTCATGGTTTTATCAGGTATTTCGATCCTTGGTTGCAATACAATATATATATATATATATATATATATATATATATATATATATATATATACACACACACACAGAGAGACATATATACCGTGTAACTGGAAATATTCAAGAAAAAAGGCACCAACCTGTTTGATTTTCATTTTCAGGTGACTTGGGTGGAGCACTTGGAATGCCAGAAAAGTACGGTCAGTTCTCAGTATCGTTCCATGGTTAGCAGTGGCCAAGCGTTTGGTGCAAAGCATTGGATTTCAACGCTGCAACAACAATGTGAGCGACATGTCTTCTACATGGCCACAAATGTTCCCACGAAGGATTCAAGTGGTATTAATGCTTCAAACTTCTGCACTCCTAAATATGTTCTCAAATATACTGAATCAAGATTAAGAACAGGTTTAACAAAACAGGTGTTACCACACTTGCTGGGAGAAAAAGCATGCTAAAATTGGCACAAAGAATGATGTCGAGTTACTGTAGAGCACTAGGCACATCAAGCTACAACTCGTGGAACAAGATATCTAGTAAAACAGGAGATGATATTCGGGTGGCCTCCAGGAAGAATCTTAATGATCCTGGAGAACCTAATGGGGTAATCTTATGTGCAGCTTCCAGTGTATGGTTACCTGTGTCTCACCAAGTGCTATTCGACTACTTGAGAGACGAAAATCAGAGGAAAGAGGTTTGCTAAACATGCTCCTTTCTAACATACAAGAAACTACCCTGTTATATTAATGGATAAAATCCTATTTTATAGACTTCAATACAATTGCTCCCTCTATCCTTTGAGGGTCCATATATGGTAGAAGTGTACAACAATCAAAACGTGCACTTGGTTTGGTGCACAGTTTAAAAGATTTGAGTTGTATAGTTTCCACTAGATATAACTTTTGATACAGTAGCAATCCCTCTTTCCTACATTTTCACTCATTTTCTTGCCTGAAATTTCAGTGGGATATCATGTTTAATGGAAGCCCAGCACAGTCAATCGCAAACATAGCTAAAGGGCAGGACCGAGGAAATGCCGTGACAGTCCTGGTGAGTTCTATCCTACCAAAACTAAGCAAATCTCACCAAAATATTTATATAAGTCAAGTTTCATATTCTATTTACACAAAATTCAGGCAATGAAAGGTGATGGACACAACATGTGGGTTCTTCAAGATAGCAGCACAAATGCATATGAATCAACAGTAATTTACGCCCCTGTGGACATCAATGGTATGCAATCAGTAATGACAGGATGTGACTCGAGCAACATAGCTATTTTACCTTCTGGTTTTTCAATTCTAGCTGATGGGATTGAATCTAGGCCTTCGGTGATCACTTTTACGCCTGAGGAGAAGTGCGCAGAAGGTGGATCATTACTAACAATTGCCTTTCAAATCCTAATAAGGAACTCTCCCACAGTAAAACTTTCAGTAGAATCTGTAGAATCAGTTAACACCCTGATATCGTGCACATTGCAGAACATAAAAAGAAGTCTGCAGTGTGACGATTAAGAACATTATCAAATAGATATAGGTTCAAGGACTTGATTTATATTTTAAGCATTCTTTTTCTTGACTAAAGTTAGTAGGAAGATAGGTGAAGCATCGGTTCTCTCTTTGCCACATTTTATTGGGCAAAGAAAATGTAAATTTTTATAACATTATTAAATTTTGTATCTGCTATGCGACATGGCAATTTGCATCTAGATGGAGCAACATGGGAATGATGATTACAAGGAAAGCGCAAGTTTAATTGAAATATAACAAGGATATGTTTAAACTCGAGACTTTGATGACGACAGCGTGGCTTAGAGAGAAAATTATAATAATCACCATTCTTAATCTCTCCTATGTCATGAGAACCTTGACAAATGCTGTACCTCAAATCAAGTTATAGCGCTCTGTGACTTCCGGCATTCACAACCACCACATAAATTTGTTCATACGGAACTAAGAAATAATATTTCGAATACCTTTTCTGTTCAATCTTGTGGTTGAGTTATAGTCAAACATAATAACATAGACTATCGAGCTAATACTCGAGCTTGCATGCTCGAGGTGAGGCTGCTATGTTCCAACATAATGACAGAGTCATAGACCATCAATTTAGGACTCGGGCATGCATGCTCGTTAATTCAAACATCTTAAACAAATATTGATAAATTTTGCAGTCCAAAAGCTATGGAGCAAACTAGTTTTATCCCAAATTCGACTTAATCGAATTTCAAATATGTTCGAACTTCGGTTAGATTCAGAATATATAATTCAAGTTCGATTCTGGCCCTTTTGGGCCGTGAATACCATGGTATGCTCAGACTAAATTGTATGCTGCATTCACATTACACAGCTATCATCAAATCAAGATTCTGCCTTTATGCAGTGAAATCACATACCTTAATTAACCATAAACAGTACCCAAATCTGTGGCAACGAATCATATAAAACAAAAATTAAAATATAACAACTATCACAATTAACACGAGAAATCAATCCAAAATACAAAAAAACAACCCTTTTACTTTCTTCAACTCTCAGACTCCAACGGAATCCCCAGCTCCTGCGGCACTTCGGCACCATCCTTGGGCCCAGAGCGTTTGGGAACAGGAACGGCCCAAAACGTCTTGGTCTTGCTAATAGGCCGGCCTTTTTCTAGCTGAACAAAGTCCCCAACTTTGAACTGGTTCAACGGGTCATGGGCCTGGTATGTCTTCTTCTTCCTCACCCGGCGCTTGTACTTTGGATGTGGGGCTAAACGTAAGACCTCCACTGCCACGGTCTTGTCGCTGGTGGTGCACAAGACTTTCCCTTGCATTGTCCTCATGGCTCTGATTACAGGCAGCGCGGCCGGGGACGGTTGAACGGATGTATACGAGCTGGGCTTTCTGCAGAGATGGGTGGACGGGGCGACGGTGGCATGGAGGAACGGAGTGGCTAGGGAGATGGATTTCATTTGAAGAATCGGTGGAGAGATTAGAGACATTTGTGTTGAAGTGAGGTTTCGGATAAGACGGACGATGATGCAAGTTATATTCTCTTGCGGGTTCCAAATAAAATCGCTTAACTGATATGCGATTTAAGTGCCCTTTTTTCTTTTTTTTTTACGCCATTTTTAGTTAAAAATTTCTATTATGTATTTTTTAAAATTAAAATTTAAGAATTTTATTCAACTTCCCCCCAATTTTTTGATTTCTGGGTGAGTATGATACGATAAAAGGAAAAATGTTATGAGACTTATCCGACTCTAATTTCATATGGCATCTTCTAGTGGGATCTCACATCATACTAGACCAGATCGGAAAATTCAAACCTGGCCTTAGATCTAAGACCAGATTCAACGACTCGAAATGCAATTGGGGTCGTTGCTCCAATGGTAGACTCAACAAACTCCGAACGCTTCCTAAAGCAATCAAGAATTGAGGAACTTTCACCCAAGAGCCGCTAATGCCTAGCCAGAAGCTCTCTGATCAGGACCAAGCTCCATATCCGGCAATCCCGTCTCAAATTCAAGCATACTAACTACAGGTAACTTTATCAATATGTCAATTTACTTTCTTTTTCATGATATTATTTAATTTATGTCATCATGGTTTATAACACTTGGCCATTATGTTGAATAAGTACCTATGTACAGTACAGGGGTGGTGCAGTGGTTGCAAAGTATGGTGACAGAAGTGTGTACTTCGATTTGGATGATATCGGCAACACCACTTGCTTTTGTGAGCTCCCAAGCAACCGGGGACATTCTACCAATCGTTAAAGGTCCTCAACTTCCTCCCAAACCAGTCCCGTGGCAAAAGCTAAGTCATAGCTTCGTATTTATGCATATCTTTTTTAACTTTTAATCGTGCTTGATGCATCGTGCTAACAATCTTTTGCAAGTACGTTGAATAGCAAGTTATTTCACCCTGTTATTCGTCACCAATATGTTGGTTTGGGACTTCATACATGTACTAATTAAGCTGGGAACTAGCTCGTGATCATTCGACTTGTAAATAGCAAAAATATTCTGAGTACATGTACTAAAAACTGTGATACGGGAAAGTCGTTAAAATGATAGGAAATCCCGTATGTATCTAGAAGGCCTTCCTGTTACAATAGACACTAGAAAAGACCTGTATAATCCATATAAGAAACTCTAAGCTATGACCATTTTGTATATAAATCCAGGCTTAGGTTCTTGCAAACTTTTCTGCAGCGGAATCTTGCTAGTGTCGTGCACGTGGACTCCTTGAACCGCCTAGATTCTCTAGCCGTTCTATGTAGGATACTTTCTTGTTTGTGTGTACCGGTTTGCAGAGATTGTCTGAATCAGCATCTCTGTGAAGCCTATCGTTAGTGTCTTTTTTTGTATCCGTCTCTCCTTGATCCATATTCCATCCCATGAAGTCCAACAGTGTCATTGAAGACGGTGCTTCCGATGAATTCAACTTCTCTAACTCTTCCTGAGCATTAGGGAATTTCTCCTGAACTGAGTGCTCTTTTAAAGGGCAGCTTTCGAGTTCTGCATCAGGGTTTCTTGCAAGAGAGTCAGCATGCATCACATCTTCTATTCTTGATAACACTGTGAATGCTAGACTCTCTATGATTCTTGAATAGCTTTCCAAGATTGCCTGCCCCACATCCTGCAACATAAAAAAGGTTTGAGTTTCAAGGATATGATTCGAACGAGTAATATATCATTTAATCTCAAGAAAATTTAACTTATTTACTCTGTTGAATTGGATCTTGCTGATGTCTAAACCAGATTGAGGAATCCCGGGAAATCGATGCTTCAAAATCAGAAGAATAGTCTCTGCTCTATCTTCGAAAAGCTCTCTCTTCTCCATACTCACAGCTGAACTCCAAGAAGACTTGCTGTCTTTAGCATTCATTTTCCTTTTCCATATCACCACAGATGCCTCAATCTTATTTTTAAGGTCAAGAATCTTGTGTTCTGAGGACAAGTCCAGAGTTGAGAGTAAAAGATCGGGATCAAAGTGTTCGTCTGTTATGCTCTTGTATATCGAGTCCCCAAGGCTTGCTCTCCCATTCTGTGGTTAAAAAAATCGATAATCGACTGCCAAAACTCGAGAATGATTAGAAATCTAGAACACTGGATCAATACTTTTTCGAGTTTCACTGTACCTTAGGGAGAGACTCGATGTAACTTTCAGGAATCTCCATTTCAGATAAGACCTGAGCATTGATAGCCATAGCTGCTTTGAGCACTTGGTTCACAGAATCCTTCTGAAACTGCAGCCATTTTCTTGTAACTTCGGACAAGCCGTTTGGTTGAACCTTAGGCGTAGGAATCCACCATTTATCATCTTGTCTAGCTTTATCAGAGTCATCATCATTCTTTGATGTGTAGTAGAACTCGTTTTGGTCTTTGAAGTTCTCCAGACAATCCTTTTTATCAAAAGATCGAAGGACATATGAGTATTGTAGAATGAAACGATCCCTTTGGAAAATAACCAAGAATAAAAAATGACATGTTTCTCTTACAAGGAGCATTGCATCGAGTTTTCGTAAGGCTGGAATGTTCATGTGGAGATCGGTTCTCTGATTCGTCACCATTATCTAATAAAGTATGAAGAACGAACTCTTGTTAAAAATGATGAAGCGCAAGATTTTCGTTTGAGGGATGAGTAGAGAAGTTGTACCTCCATATTGGTTCCATCTTTGGATTTTTGTTTCGAAGGGACAAATTCAACAATGTGGTCTGTGACAGATAATAGCCAATCGATCTCTTTTCTCCATCTTGCTTTGGTCTCTGCTGCCATTGGCTCTAACCTCTTTTGTTCTCCAAATGCAGAAGCTGCATTATTTAGAGGGGAAAACTGAGATTTTAATATCTGAAATAGGGGAAAAAACATGATGTCGAAGCTTAAAAAATCTGATATTCTTCTAGTCTTCAAGTTATTTTGCTCAAAAACATAATAACAGAACAAAAGAAAAAAGAAATCTAACTTTAGGCATCATGCAAAATGCAAGTGAAACTGCCGAGCCATAATTATACTTTTTGCTCTATATTGAAAACGTCCATATACCTGCAAGATTTGTAATAGCATTCGACAGAGCCAGAGCAGATGAAACACCTTTCCCCCCACCAGACATATCCTCTCCCAGAAGCAACTTTGCAAATTTTTCCTTCATTAATTCCATATCTAGATCATAAAAAAAATAAAATACATTCACGTAAATGAAAGTAATGCAAGAAAATTTAAGATCATTATTTTACTGGTTTCTTGCCTGAATGTTGCCTGTCTCTAGCATTAGCATTGGCTACACTTCCATCCATCGATAATCGGGACGTGATATTTTCTGTCCGATTCAGAGCACATCCAATCTTAAGCTGTTGATCCAAAGGCCGATGATCATTCAAAGGAATGGAAGCATGACTTCTTGATGTCACCCTGTCATGATCGACCGGTGATAACGTATTATCGTTTTCAAGGATCAAACTCTGGGTTTGTTTCCTTCCATTTTCATGCATTCCCTTGAAATATCCTACCCTGGATTTGTATATTTCTTGTTCTTCTTCCAGTGCTCGAACCATTTTTACAATTTTTTTTCAGACGATTCGAAGCTAGAAGGTTTTATATAATGGAAATGGGAGGAAACCTCATATGAAAGGAATGCAGAGGGAAGATGAGAAGGTTGATTTTTCCCCCTTTCCAAAGATTTCTTCAATGGAAAGAGGAGGAATATTATTTCTTTTGCAGTCGCAGATCAGGAAGACTATGATTTGTTTATGATTAATCTTTCATAATTTTTTTATTTTTTTTTGTCTTGGTTTGTCAACAAACAATGGAATGTTGAGAGGAACGTGGGGTGCATGTTAGAGATTGAAATGGAAGAAAATAGAGAGATCGTGTAATGATATTTGTATGGCTATTAATCATTTCAAGTTTAATACAATGAACAGAAAAATTCTTGCATGCATCGAGTACGAGCTCCGATACATAGACCCACAAACACATAGACATGTATATATTTTGTATATGTATGTAAATTCATGTACCGGGTCCGTCTGAACAATAATATATTAATCAATTTTTTTTATAAATAACACTTGATGACGTAAAATATGGAGGTAAGATTTTCTTGTGACGAGCGAAACAAAATTTTAAAGTTTATGTAATATAATAGAATTATATTCTTGAAAATACAAAAAAAATTAATATTTAAATATTTAAAAAATTAATCCCACAATACAATTTCAAGGAACTGCACATATTCCTTGTAACGATTTTGGCCATATTGGCGCGTTGAGCCGCATCGCTTTCGCCCATGCAATTCCCTCCCACTCCCATTCTCTATTACCAAACATCAATTTCTCAGTCACCTCCATTCTTCCACAACTCGAAACCTACCCCGCCGCTGCCTTGTCCATAAAATGGAGGCGATCGGAGTTCTATTGATGTGGCCAGCGAACAATTACTTTGCGCAAGAGCTGGACAGACGATCCAGTTTCAGCGTGGGGTTGGATAAGATTGATTTGACCAAGTGCAAGGAAAAGGGGATTAGGGTTACCAACACTCCTGATGTGCTGACGGATGACCTGGCTGATTTGGCGATCGGGATTTGGCGGTTTTGAGGAGGATTTGCGAGTGTGATAGATATGCAAGGAAAGGAGGTTGAAACTTTGGTGACTTCAAGTTGACTACGAGTGTTTGCTGGTTTGTCTTTTTAGTTTGAATTTTTTATTTGGGATATCTCTATTATCGATTTTATGGTAATTTAGTGACAATTTAGACATTGGTTCTGAGTTCTTGAAATTGTGAGAGGGTGAATTTTGTCTTCACTTTTTTTCCAGTTCCTAGGAGTAGTATGGCTCATCGTATAGCATATTGAAACCATGTTAGATCATTTAATTTTGAAGATCTTCTGATTAATGACGAAGTTTCAACCTCTAACTTGATATTTTGGGTGTAACAATATAAGTTTCAGATGCATTAGGTTGCTTACTCCCTACTGGATTCGTTCTTTCATACCCGGGTTTGGGTAGGGTAGCAAGAATCACACCTAGAAGAGTTGGTCCTGTATGTTCTTTCTATTTTTTTGTCACAAGTGGATTGCCTTCTTCCAGCTGATCATTTGGAAGTGTTTCACCTTCAACCTCTAGAATTAGCTCATACTTATACACCTGCTAGGCTACATATTGCCATACGAACCTTGCAAAATTTTCCACCTTTTATCTTGCCTTCCCGATTTTTCATGTTCAGAGAACTATCCTGCTGTCCCATATCAGACTCAGTGTGATCACCTGGCAGAGTGCTGATGCCTTCTCGTGGTGTGAGTGCGTACTTGCGTCTTTTGTTACCATTCTTTCGTCTCTGGCTGTTGGTTGTCCAGTACTGTATTCAAATTTCCCTGCTACGACTGTTGTAATTAGAAAAAGTGAGATTTATCATTCTATCTACCAGACTAACAGGGGGTTAAGTACAATTGGTGGGTGGTTTCACTTTTGAAAGGTGGAATATGTGCTTAAATTTTATTTACTCGCCTGTTGGTAATTGAAGTCAAATGCATGTTTGGTGTTCCAGCGATAAGGCTACGACAGTGCGAAGTATGATTCCTGAATTAATGTCTCCTTGAGTCCCTATTTTATTTCTTGTAGTTCAGTGGCAAAACAGTGGGCATTATAGGTTTGGGCAGAATCGGGTCATGTTATCAATTGAGAACTGATTGATGTATCAGGCCCTAAAGGAGTTCTCATCACATCGCGAGAGGCCCTCATGTTGATGAACCCGAATTGGTCTAAGCTCTTGTGGAGGGCGTTTGGGTGGTGCTGGGCTTGATGTATTTCAAAAAGGAACCCCACGTACCGGAAGAGTTCTTTGTTGACTCATCGGTGGGGATCGTGAAAGGCCATGCTGACCTTGTTCTTGGGAGTTGGAAATTTGGAAGCTCATTTTGCAAACAAGCCATTGTTGAGTCAGGTTGTTTGACAGTGTTTATACGGTATGATAATTGTGAATACAGACCATTCAATAGTTTCTTGAATATTGGATATTGGGGATCACTACATTGAAAATTACTCCTGAATTTTACAAACTATTTAACTCGATGAAGGAAAAGAGTTCTTACTTTTTCTGTGTTAGTTTATTTACTTGTTTATATCGTGTAATTGATGATCGCAACTTACATCCATACCTTGATAAATGATACATGAATTTAAAATAATTTTCAATTTATTATAAGACTATGCGCATCAGAATTTTTATCTACATCTATAAACACACCAACCATCTATATATAACGAACATTTATAAAATGTAACTGACAGTTCAGATTAAGAGTAGAGGTGGGTGGGTGGGGAAACATGTATGGACAGGAGAAGACCAGCAGCAGCACCGCCTGATTTCATCCAATATATATCTCTTACATCTTTATCAAGAACCAGAAGAAGAAGGCCTTCAAGAGGCGCCTTTAAAGATGAGAAAGTTGAGGGTTTCTACCGTAAAATATATGAAACTCCCTTTTTTGTGTGTGAAGAAACAACCGAAGTTGGATCCCACCACGCACTGCCATCCATTCCCGTATCTTTTATCAAATTCCTGCACATTAATTTCGCCCGGAACTTCTCTTCTTGAAGATATAACAGTTTTTACTCCAAACAAACTGTTTATTATAACATAATACCAAAGGAATGGAGCCAAGACCTAATACAAGGGGGCAAATTTTGGGATTAATAATTTTTAGAAAGAAGAATTCATTTAACGTGGCACCGCTTTCCTTTTAAAATATAATAACAAAACATACCACCAATAATTGGGAGAAGGTTTATACCATATTGTAAAAATTAATTAAAATTTATATTGTATATTTAATTCATGCACATCGAAGTACACGAATGGATATATTGAAAAAGGGATTCTTGAAATCTTACTTAATCTTGAACAAGGGCAAGAAAGCTAACAAAATTGAACAAAATTTGTCACCTTCTTGATATGGGCAGCAAGGGATTTGCAGTCAACAACATCATAAAGATCCAAAGCTTGGGAGGCAGAAGACATAGCTTGAATCTGCATCTTCAATGGCATATCTGTGTCCTCTATTGAAGCTTTTCCTTCCAACATCTTAGAATTTCAAGTAAACGAACAAAATCCCACTTGTTTTATATGCTCAACCTGAAATCTTGAGAGAACTCGAAAGTAAATTTGGTTCTGTTTTTTGTTCTCTTATTAAGAAAAGGATAGATATTATTAGAATGCAAAAGGAGCCAAGAGGTGTAGTTTGAAGGATGTGCTTGTAAGCATTACGTTAATGTACTTAGTGCCCTCCATGTGTAAAGGAGTCATTCGGTGGCATGCCCTCTTGGCATTCGCCACTTATATATACACAGAAACTATCAAATTCTGTTGTTTTAAGTATTAATAAAATATTAGTATTATTATTATTAACAAAATATTTATCCAGGGGTTTTTAAATACCAAAAACAATTTTGGGTGAATAACTTTTTTTGTCCAAATGCATTCTAAAACTTATTAGTCGATCAAATTTAAAATATAACTTGCTCAAATATTCTCTTGTTTGGAATGAAATGAGTAAATTATTTTTTATTAAATATTTGATTCACTCTAGGACTTTAGAAACATATTTGTTGTGAAGCAACGGCGTTTCATATTTCGTCATTTTATGAGGATAAATTTGTTTAGGATAAAGATGGTGAGGCCTAAAATAATCCAACCATAAATTTGCATGTTTTGGTTGTCAATTAGAAGGGATGTGTATCAGTATCGGGTACCCAATCAGACCCGACTCGATCGGGTGATAGGGTACATGTTGGTGTCGGGTTTTAAAACTATCACCCGATTGGGTTCGGGTACCCGACTTATATGTATAAATATATATAATACTATATTTGTTAAATATATATTAAATTTTTTGTATTTATATTTATATATTAAAATTCGGATAAGTGTCAGATAAATAAAATACTACCCAAACTTTCAGATACCTAACTTGAAAAACTGAACCAGAAAACCCGACATGATGTCCCGGTTGTCATATTGCTTGCCAGCTGTTGAAAAAGCTGCCTGAAGTTCATAGTGTGCCTTTTTGTAGTCTGACCCATTGTTTATAGGGTAAATTCATAAACTCCCCAAATCCAAACTTTCTTTAACTTCACTCCCCTTATCCACTATTCTATATTCTAACTCATCAATAATACTTTCATCTTCATCCTAACTCCCTACCCCCACAACACTTTACCAAATTACGCTTCTAAAGTTAAAAGGGATTAATAGCATGATACCCATAGAGTTTTAAAACTTTTCAAACTTTACCCCAAAGTTTTACCATTTTTTTCAATAACCTTTTCCTTCTCGATCCGTCTTCGTAAAATGATATCAGAGCCTATGCTTATTCTGGAAATACTATAATAATATCTTGAATATTAATTTGTAACATATACGGAGGAGACGATTCAAGAAATTTCATGGATCCGAACGAATGTCCGTGGTGCAAGTCATACAGTGTGGTACTTCCAGAAGTTAGAAGAACTAAATCAAGGATATATGACCGAAGTTAAACACTTCAACCAGAGATGGAATACTCTACTGAAAATTGGTGCTAGCCCTGCTAGCATATACCAGTATCAAGAACATGAGAATGTAGCAATGTACCTTTACAGGATGAACCTCAAGCTACAATTCAAGATTACCGAGGCCCATGAGAGAGATCATCATGAGCATGATTCCAGATCCAAACAACCCAACAAGATCTGGAACAGACGAATAGGATGGGAGAACCAGTCTTTCGAGAAATTGAACCGGATACTTCTAAGATATCCCAAAATTTTAGAGAAATCCAGAAGACAGCACATCATTACGGCTATCTGCAATATCATGTCCCTACACAGGTCCATCAGATTCAAATTCAGATGGAGATTATGATTAAACATCAGGAGGAAATTCTTGAAAACCTTCGAGATGTTCAAATCCGAGTTAAAGAGTTGGAGTCAAGACCAAGTTCTTTGGGAACAAGAAACGAATGATGGCTACCACCATCCTATGGAACATAACCCCTTTTACATCAAAAAGGGAAAGCCAAGGAGATCCAAAGACCAATACAGAAACAAAAAATTGATCGATATCATCCGAGGAGATCCAATACTACCCACAAAGTAATGTAAAGAATCAACCTGAAAGATCTACGTGATCTTGCTGATTCGTTTGCAGGATTAAATCTCGTAGACTTGAAGACAGGTGAAGTTGTAACCAGAACTCCACCACAAGAAAGTTTCAAGTCACACATTCCACCCGAAGGAGATCAAAGAATGCCACATCAGGGAGATTTTTCCTCAGCAACTTTAGATTCCCAATTGGAAGGAGTCGTCCCCGCGGGCCAGACATACACCAAATGCCTTACGGCAAATCTCATTTAGATCCGATACATCCAAATGGACTTATGCTCAACATGGATCTCTTGGATTTTAAAAATCGAGAAGCTCTTATTGATGAATGGGTTTCAGCAATGAGAATAGCTGCAAAAATCTGGAAGGTTCAGTCAAAGTTGTCTGGGATCTTGGTAGGGGTGTTCATCGGTTCGGTTTCAAACAGAACCAAAATTTCCAAAATTCTGAAAATCGAAAATTGAACCGAAATTGTTAGGTTCGGTTTCGGTTTTAATCGAAATTTTTCGGTTCGGTTCGGTTTCGATTAAAATCATAGTTTTTTTTTTTTTTTTTGGAATTGGATGTTAGTCAAAAGGAAATCCTACATAAATATAAATACTAATACATCATACATTGGACTCAAAATGGTTTTTAACATTTTAATTCAAAAGTTTTAATATTATTTTGAAGTTATTTATACTAAAAAGTCGAGTTTAAAATAGACAACAAAATAAATTATATTATACTTGAAAACAATAGTTAAATTACGAGTTTTTATTTATGCGATCACGAAAGAAACCATTAAAAAATATTTATTAACCATTTAAATTTTATAAAAAAATTAAATTTTTTTAAAAGTTTGGTTTTCGGTTAGGTTTGGTTAACCGAACCCTGTAACCAAAAAACGAACCGAAAAACGAACTTTTTTTTTAAAAAAAGAAAACCAAGCCGAAAAATTTTGGTTCGGTTCGGTCCGGTGCCGCCGTTTAACCGAACCGGTGCACACCCCTAGATCTCGGAGACCCAAGAACCAATAAGGAAGTTATAATCGGAGAGTCCTTAAAAGAAATCGTGGACAAGATAGCAAAATTCTTCAAAATCTGTTTCATTGGAGTGGGCTACTTCGAAGGAATGGAGGACGAAAATGCTAAAAAAGACAGACAAGTTCTAATTAGCCTAGAACTACATTATATTTGTTATGTAGACGAGTACATCAAACTCTTTACAGAGTATAGATGGAAGGCAAAGATGGCAGAAAAGGATGCAGAAGAACTGTTCTTTGCCAAATACTGAGTCCATTGAGAGAAATGCTTATATAGGAATATACACCACAAGGAATAGAGACAGTGTCCAGGAGAATGCCATTTCTTTAAATTAAGCTTGCGGAGTTGTGCTATCAAGTGAAACTCCAAAAGAATTGCAAGAAGCTAAGAGGAATCAACAAAACAGCTCATATTTGTTGTACAATGAATGATATCCCTACTATCATTGGAAACTACCACCAGAGGCGGAAGATGAAAAAACACAGAAGTCATCCTTATGCCCGCGGAAGTAGTTCAAGAAGAAATAGGTGTTCATGGCAACCTAGAAAGTTCTGGTCAAAACAGAAAGCCTGAAGCTTCAGATCTGTGCAAAGATCATGACCAACCAGGAGTATAACCTTGTCAACATGTTAGCACCGACGAAAAAAACTTTCAGACGCACACATACTCGTGCGAATGAGAGTTTCAGAGATTTTAACTGTTGGACATGCAAAGCAAGAGGACATATATCTACAGAATGTCCATAAAACCAAAGTGGAGGAGTAAGACAGTTCGAGCATACCAAAGAATTCGAGGATGCTGTTTATTTCCAGGATTTGGTGCATGTGTATCAATTTGAGAATATCCCCTCGGACGAAAGCATCTATGAGGAAGAGATCTATTCTGATAATGGAGGTGAATCTAGTTCAGAACTAGAGTGAAGAAGAATTCTTTCAACACATGATTAGAGAAGAGCCGTCAGGATTTTTCTCTCACACTACTGTTTTTCATAAAACTCTTATGAGGATCATTAAGAAGAACCAAAGCTTCAGATGTATGATGGATTTACAATTGGAGCAATGGAAAAAGCCATTGATATGATTGGTCTTTGAAGCAGGAAGCATCAGATTATCCATAGGGTGACAACAGGTAAATTTACGATCCCAATGGAATTCACAGGAAACCAAATTGAGATGCAATTAATCCCCTACAGATAAATCCATGAGATTAAGAACAAGGTTAAAAGAGAAGTTGCTAACACGCTCTCATGGATTCATATTGGAGCCATTGGAGTTATAATCAAGGAAACTTTCAAGGAAGGAATTGATTCGCCCCTCAACCTGGCGATCTTTGACAAGAGAATCCCGAACCTCAAAGATTTTTGTTTGGGAGCAGCGGCAGAAAATATGTATGCAGGAAAGATGTCCTTTAACATATGTCCTAGAATTGCATACAATTTAGGAGATCGAGACTTCAACAAGGTCTTTACTCTTCATCAAGATTTAAAAGATGTGATTTGATGAAAGAAGGAAACATGCCTTACTCGATCACATACAAGTTGTCATACGCGCTCTCGAATACTCATCATTCAGAAGTATTCTTGAGAAAAGAATTCATCGAAGTCCTCAGAATCTTCGAAGATTTCGTCAAAGCAGTATTGCCGGACATTATTGATACTCCGACAATAGGAGAGATCGACATGATGATACAAGACCAACCTGTTTTAAACAGAAGTCGGAGCCTGATGATCGAGCCAAGAAAAATTTCTTTCCAACAGGATATGTTGATCAGTAACTATCCCGAGGATAAACTAAAGGCCGTCTCGAGAAGGATTCAGAAGATCCCTAATGTCTTCAAAACAACAGGTATTCTGAAGTGTCCAGAAGGATGTCGCGAAGTGCAGATAATCTTTGACATTGCTGAAAAGAACAATATATTTCCTTGTGATGTCTTTATATTATCTCCAACAACCTATGGTGGGCAAATATCAAGGAAACCTAAAATTGGTGAAATTGATCTAACCATTGAAGGAACAGCAGGCATGGTCCCAGAACAGCTTATTTTTGGGATTGACTTTCTCGAGGACCATAAACCTTGGGAAAGATTACAAGACAGAGTGGAATTTACGGTGGATGGAAATAGATATAGGATCAGATGACCACAAGTCCATTCTCCATTTATATCTCCGTCGGGATGTTATACGAGCAATATAGTGCTGAATATTTCGCCTCATATATTGATTCAGAAGCTGGAATATGCACGGGCAAAAGAGACATCTTCCCTAAAGAAGTTGGTGATAAGTTATCAGCCATTGCCAGAAGAGACTTTTTCAAGCGGATTCTTATTCTTAATGAAGGAGTCTAGACGACGAAAATTATAATTGGAGGAACATGTGGTACCCCTGGTACAAAGTCAAGACTCCGCCTATTTATTTCCATGACACGGGAGCTGATTTGCTGCTAGGAAACAATTCCCTCCAGACATTCAAGCGATTTACACAAGAGAACGAGACACGACGACTTATTTTCACAACCCTTTGTGATCATAAGATCATTGTACAAGCGACTAAGGAAGCATTTCACAGAAAATTTCCCATCAGTTTTCGCAGCAAGTGTGGTGATGAAGTCAGACTTCAACACCCAAAGATGAAGGATCAACAGAAATTTGGTGAAGCTATTCTTCAACTTAGACAACAAGGAACTGGTCAAAAGCGAAAAATGACTTTTGATGGTATAAATGTTATGTCATTCATAGAAAATAATGAAGATGTGGATGAAAAAGAAGAATAAGTTATTACAGACATCTTATTGTTACTGAAAAATGCATTACATGAGGAGGCCATGCAACCTGGAGCTACCCTCGAAGAGCAGATTACTCTGGAGGAAGTAAAAAGAAAGATTCAGAGGAACTACAATGATGATCATCTAGCATGGTGGACAGAAACGAGCTTACAACATCTTTGAAGGTGAAAACTGGAAGAGAGTATGAGTTCGTGAGGTACAACCGATCCCGTGAACCAAGAGGATCGGAAAGATATGCAGATGCTACTTAAGAAACATCTTGGCCTTAAGTTAATCTCAGCAGTTGTTTCTCCATACAGTAGTCCGGGATTTCTCGTACGGAATCATGAATAAATGGTGATCAATTACAAAGGTATCAACGAGATCTTGGCATTCGATGTATAATATCCCCAAGCAGAGAACATTTGGTAAATTGCATCAAGAATACAAAAGTGTTTTCTAAGTTCGACTGTAAGTATGGATTCTACCAGATTAAGATGGAGGAAGCAATCAAAAGGTTCACAACACTCTCCACACCACAAGGGCACTACGTCTGGAATGTCATGCCAATGAAATTGGTAAATGCTCCCCAGATATATCAATGGAAGATGGACAATTTTTCAAAGATTAGTTCAACTCCATGTCCGTGTACAGTTGGTGATATCCTCATGGCATCATGAAACATGAAAGAACATCATAAACATTTGGAAATCTTTTCAGATGTTTGTTACAAGGAATGATTAGTGCTTTCCGAAAGGAAGGCGGTAATTGTCCACAAGACAAATCGAGTTCCTTGGAATTGAGATTGACGAATCGGGAATCATCTTGCAGAATCATATTGTTGAAAAAGTGCAAGGATACCCGGATGATATCAAGAATTTAAAACAACTTCAGAGTTTTCTGGGCGTTGTTAATTTTGATGGGATGTTCATCAATATCCTAGCAAACCACAGGAAGTAAGGTCCAGCTACTCAAAAAGATGTTAAGTTCGAGTGGAATGGATATCACAGACAAGCTGTCAAACAGCTTAAAGAAGTTTTGCAAGAAACTACCAAAGCTTGCAATACCAAACGACAAGGATGACCTGATATTATACACAGATGCCAGTGATCATTGGTGACTGCGGTACTCAAGAAGGGCACATCAGATGGAGAAGTGCCATGCAAATATTGCAGTGGTCTATTCGACAACAGTGAAGTTATCAGATGACACATCAATGAGAAGAAGTTTTTTGCAGTTCGAAAGGCTTTTAAAAATGGCTACTATTTTTACTCCAAAGAAATTTATCTTAAAAATAAATAATATACTAGTGTTAAGTCTTTTCTGAAAAATAAAATCGAATCAAATCAGAAAAAGCTAGACTTTTAAGATGGCAAGCTTAATGTCAATATTATGATTATGATATTGTCATTGTGAAATCTGATAAAAATATTCTTGCAGACATAACACGATATGGAGTGACACATTGCTAGCGATACCCTCAAACGAGTTAGACATCTCAGGGAAAACCTGGAGATTCTGGAACGAGATTTTGGACTCTTTGTCCCAATGCTGAAGTCGCAGGACGACTACAATATGTAGATCTTTACTTAGTTACCGGTCATATACAATGATGCATTCAAGCCCAAGAACGCGCTTGTTCGAAGTCTTGAGGGGGCCTATCCTCCAGGCCGCATCTCAAACGGTGCCAAAAAAAAGTGTTTAGAGAACGAGGCTCATCTAACCTGGAGGCAAGGGATTCACATACCCCTATCACAGGTGCTGCAGATGATGCATTCCTTGAGGATGTACAAACTGCATCGAATGTTGAGGGTCAAGTGTCATCATAATCTGAACATTCAAGTTCAACCCAGCACCTCTGGGGTAAAAGATGGAGAGTTGAACCTTAGACCACATACATGCACTTCTAGGGTTCAAATTAACGAGGATTTAGCTTCTTCTCTTATGCAGGATTACCAACGTACTTGGGAGAAACTGATTACCAGACGGGGTATCAACCAAAACAATTGTTTGTTATATCTCCGAAAAATATGCAAGGGTTTGGAATGAAACCAGGTAGCCATCCAAACGAGGTACAAGAATGGTATAATTTTGGAGCTCTGGCTTCGATTTATACTGTTACACCAGCATTCTCTGAAATCTCCAAGTGTCAAAATGGATCAGAGAAGCTGTTTACGAGACATGGGTCAATAATCCACATTTGGCTCGTGGAGATATTTTGGAGTTGTATTTTTCAGTGCTGCTCCCGAACCAGCAAAGAAAGGCTTTATTGAAGCTTTTCATTTTATCAAGCTCAGACGACCAGATGGAAACGCCTTAAAAATATCAAAACGGCGCTACCAGAGGACGCACCATTATTAGTTGGAGCCATCGCCGAAGCTGAAGCTTCAACCAGACGATCGTGGGGTCTTTGGGTTTGTCTAACGGAAATGGACAAAGTCAAATACTCATTCAACTTTTTTCAAAATTCAGCCAATAGAACTTTCATGTTGAATTCCATGACAGGAACAACAACAAGATTTGCCGAAGTGCTCTTCGAAACAAATAGAAGAATTCTTTGGGAGAACAAGATTCCGGCAAGCAAAGAAACTTACTAGAAATTCTGCAACATGTCACATATTGACCGATGGAAAGATCGGATTTGCCAAGCATGCCCGGAGTAGAAAGAACCAGAATTTGGGAAAGGATTCCGATCCAAACCCGACAGATCTGATGCAGGAAAAGAACAAAGGACCTGCTGACAAGAGAGCCTGTTTTCCTAAAGCTCGGGGATCACAAAAACCAATAATGTAAAAGATTCCCCGACAAAGAAAGACCAATTAGAGATAGTGTGGGTAAACTGTTCAACGCACTCAGACAAATAATGGACCACTCACGAGAAAAAGTTGGCACACTCAGACAAATATGCCAGACCACGTGAAATTTAAGGCGCACTCCACAGGCGCACTCAACAATTATCAAGATTTGGAATCCGAAGTTGAAGTCCGGATTGATGCCTATATAAAGGCACTCATTCAGGAAGCTAGGGACATCGAAAATTCTTCATAGTTTTCTGAGAATTAAAAGGGTTGTCTCCAAGCTTTGTAATATTTCAACTTTCATAGATTGGTAATAATTTCTTTATTTCTTTCTTTTGTAATCGTCTGTATATATTTTTCTGTATTTCAGTTTATGTATTTTAAGTCAAGCCTCATCTATATTTGAGGTTAAACAAGTCCGTCTCTTCCGAAAATGAGACGTTTTAATGTAATAGATATTATAAGTATTTCCAGAATAAAACGAAAGGTTGTTGCCCATCTTTCTCCCAGATTTCTTTCTTATATCTTGATTATACCTTACGCCCTAAGGTAGGAAACGAATTAAGGCCGTGATGTGGCGGTTTCTAAAGGAGCCGGATAACTTGCAGACTAACCTCGCCTGATGGACTGAGTTGGATGGTGATGAGCCATTCGTTAAAAAGTCTGGGGGCAGTAATTTTTTGACTGGTGGCTTTGCAACCCACCTAACCCCGGCCGTTATGGTCAAAATGGTATATTTCAGTTTGTTAAAATTTTATTGTAATACGGAAGCATGATGAACCTGTTTTTTATTTTACACGATCTTAAAATAAGGGAATTTAGGGCTTATAATTCATCATTGACATGTGAGTCATTTGCAAAAGTATGATCTTGGGTTCTCTCAAGATGACAGAAATTGAAGGATCTCATGTTCATTAAAAGTCCATTCATTTACATCCCCTTATTAGGAGTTGTTTATTAGCAAAAATGGGATTTGGGGGGTTCTGTAACAATCTTAAAACATTAGGGAGTTTTAAGCAATTAAAGTATGAGCTTTTATGTCTTTTGGGTTGATATGAGTTGGAATAAAGAAAAGATGTACAGAAGGGAGTATAAATAAAAAATCTTGATATATGGAGAAATTTTAAAGTTATGTTTGAATAGAATGATTTAAAGTGAGTTTATCGTTGTTTATATTGGTTATTATTAATTTATTATTGAAGTGGTATTGGAATATCCACGTCTTTTATTCAAAGAGATTAATTAAATGATCAGATTCTTTATTTAGGTCTTTTTTTTGCCAACTCATCAGTTGTCTTCTTCTTGGTGGCGACCATAATATTTATACACTTTAAATGAAAAAAACTTGGGATATTTTGAGAACACTTCTACTACTTCAACCTTGAGAAATATTCATCCAAATTTATATGGACGAAAAGACTCAACTAACTACGGAAATTAATGAATTTGAATATGATTATCTAAGGTTGTGTTTGAGATGAGGGATTTGAGTGGATTTAGATTCAAATCCACTGTCCAATTTCACTCCTCATGTTTGGATAACAAATTAAGGGGCAATTGCAAATATGTGTTGTTTACATAAACTTTACAAACCAAATCTGAAAAAAAAAATCTTACCAAAAAATACACTTAGGAGAAATTAATATTCACATAAGTCTAATTTTTTAACCATTGGTTGAAAATGTATTTTTAGTTACCAAAATACCCTTCAATTGAAAACACTCTAAACCTAATTTTATCTTTCTTTTCTTCCTCATCCCGTCGCCCCACACCTTAAATTTTCTGCTAAAATTTCCGGCATTTCTCAGATCATTATTTTCTTCATCATCTCGACGCCTCATCCCTAAAATTTATTTTGCTAAAATGTTTACATGAAATATGTTTAAAATCGAACCATCTAAGTTTTCGTAGCATTTGGAATCTTTT